>OX596353.1:12400000-13600000 GCA_951394395.1 Colostygia pectinataria | reverse complement strand
AAATGAACTTTAATTGAATTCGAGATTTTAATAAAATTTACAAAAATAAATATTACACAATCAACAAATTAAAAACATGGTTTAAATAAAATTAAATTCTTGTTAACAAAGTAGTTAATAGCAATTAAAAAACCAGTTTCATATTTTTAATTAGACTTTTAAACAACTCTAAATGATGGAAGGGTTTTTTAAACTTATGGCAACCAAGAATTTCGCACGAGTGGATATTTGAGTAGCTTAGCGGTCATGGCATTGCCGGTATTGATTTCTACATTTTTGCTTAGAAATTCTCTTACAATTGAGTTTAGCTGTGCCAAGAGATTTGTGAACTAAAAGTCTTAAAATCCCCTTACTTTTCCTTTATGTTGGTGGAAGGTATTAAATCAAATAAAGTAAGTTCGTGTAGGCCGGGTGACTTAGCCTTATCTCTCCTACAAAGAAGTTGTTTCTCGATGTATGGAGCTAAGCCTAGGTCCTTAGTAGGGGTCTAGATATTTAAATATTCAATAAAAAAACTATTTTAAGCTGTTTATTTAATTTATTTTAGCTTCTTTCACAATCTTATGTAAGTTTATCTTTGTGAAGGAGTGCAACACAAAATGCAAAACAACATGGCGGGTTTAACGAACAACTGGGTTATTAGGTACTGTCAAAGTCAAGATGCGTCACGATCATTGGCTAATAGCTGTCATGGCGGACCTCTAGTGTTCTCGTTTTAGGAAACTCAACACAACAATCATTTTTCTTATAGAACTTGGTTTGTCTACATAGAAATAAAATTGTATTATAATGTTAGTTTTTTTTCAAATTTTTTTTCCAATTTCTCTATGGTGTTACTAAGACCTAGGCCACTATGAAATTGGTTCCTTAATTAAGGTCAGAATGTTGTGTGGTATGTAATGTTTAAAAGATACCCCCTTATCCATAAAACAAACTGTACTTTTAGCGGGTTTCCTAAGTCCTTCCTTGTAATTCTTACGTCAATGAGTAAAAAAGATGACAGGTTTTATGAACACAGGATTATTGTTATTAAAGTTTATTGGAATTACCGATTATTGTATGATTATGAAAAAAAAACATACTCTTTGGAGTGAAAATTCACGTGTGGTCTAATTATCAAGCATACTGCGGTTCTGTGGGCGAACGCTTCGGGCAACATCCAACAGTTTTACATTAATTTATAACTAAACAAATGAATAATTGAATATTAATGCTATTTAGCCCACCAATGTATGACAAATATGATTTATGGCGACTTAATGACAATACAATGATTTATGACATTAATAAGGTGGTGTCATAAAAACGACAAATAAATTAATGATCTGAATAATTTTTGTTCATAAAGTTACCGCTACCTTTTGATATGAATTATTTGATAAACATTGGTAAGATTTATAGTTATATTACTTAGGTTAAACTTAACAAAATAGTAGGACAGCTTAATTGCCAACCGATGTTTATTTTGTAAATAATAACGTTTACACAGCTATTAGCATTAAAAAACGTGAATAAAATTAAATATATTAAAGTGCACAACAGAAAACTCAAACCCAGTAGCAAAAGCTGTCTGTTTGTCCGTCCAACGCTTATCCCGACCCAAAAAAAGAATCAAAAGATTTATTGTGTATCGATCTTAAAAGGAAATCGAGTGCAGTAATCTTACACCCATCTCTTTCACACTTCTGGAGATGATCAGCCGTCTCGTTCTATTTCATTCAATATCTCGATAGTGCAGGACTTGATCTTATTTTCGATTAAAGTATGATGAATGAATGCTTACGATGTTACCGTATTGACGGACGAGAAATCGTTGCGTTCAACACTTTTATTGTTGCATATTTATTTTTAGGAGCTGTTCATTGAATGTTTTTAATTCTTTTATAAACATAATAGTTCTGAAAGTCAGCCATGCTAGTAGGTATTAAACGAAAACGTTTTAGTTAGAGTTAGGTTTTGAAACTAATTGCTAACATAATTATCGTTTTAAAGTTGAAGTTAGAATGCAGTTTGCCCCTAACAGCTCTGTGGATTCCGCAGTCCACGAAATCTACGCATACATAAACTAAAACGTTTCCGTTACGCTAACGTCTAGCAAAATAAGGCCATAGGCTTTGCAACCGATAAAGTAATAAAAAGTTGAATGCTCATTTGGGATCGTTCAACAAAATAGTTGTTAAGTAGAGCGCTTGTTTCCAATACCATCTTTGCAACTGTATGTCAACGGATTTACAGCTCTACGACCACGCAATTAAATAGCACTAGAATCGTATCCTAATAACAAATTTCCTTCATAATAATAACATACAAGTAAAAAACTAACGAATACCAATTAGAAAATATCTCACAAAAATTATAGCGCGCTATTTACTCAGCGACTCCTGTTAAGGCGTTATTATTAGGCACCAATTCAACTATTGGTGTTTAATGAAGTGAGAATTTTGTATGCTTTTTTTAGTGTTATGTTTGTGAGGAATGCTTCAATTGCGGGTGATTAAAAGGAAAAAATGTGAGTTGGCCACTATGAGCAGTTGACTTAAGTAGTTAATAGCAGCCATCACCATATAGAGTGGAGCTGGGGTATTATTCAACTATAATTACAGTCTGTGACCGACAAAATCGCAAATAAATAACGCTAGATTACCGAGTGACACTTTTTGTGAAATCAATGTGATTGATAATGGTTTTAGTATATTAGAAAGTTTTTATGTAACCAAAAGTTAGCACCTCTCACTGTGTTGATCGATTTCATTCGTTTAAATCTGTTTTAATCTCGTTTTAATCGTAAACTGACATTATTCTGTTTGAATATGACAGCTTGTTGACAAGTTTTCATAATTTTTTTTTATATTAGTTTTTTTTTGCCAGATGGTCAAGTGTAAGTCTGGTGTTATGATTGGGGGGGGGGGGGGGGCGCTTTACTCTTGAACGCGGTTGGTATTGGACAAGTAGTGTAATATGACATTTCGTACTTTTGAGTGCAAACCTAGCGCCAAATTCAACCATGTTTACAAAAGTTTACAAGAGCACAAATTTTTTATAGTATATTTAAATAGGGTTTACTTGCACACTGCTGCTTGGAGGTAGAATATCTAGTTCTACCGCGGTACTACAGTATTGACATCGGATCTCGGCCGTCGTAAAGTAAACTGTTTCGATACTCAATGGAACTTTTACACAATAAATTGTCGCATTACAAACGGCTTACTTCACGATATCCGAGATCCACTAGCAATAAAATAAATAAAATAAAATAAAATTAAAATTATTACAAAACATATTCCATATTTAACACAACTTAGCAAGGTAATATTAAAGTAATTGTATTGGACAAAAGCACACTCAGCGGCAAGTGTAAGTTGCCAGAACTGAGTGCACCCCTGTCCAATGGCGTATAAAGCAGCCGTCCAACCGGTCGGCCACCACGGACAGGAGGGTGTTGTGGCAATACTATACCAAGCCAAACACTTTTGTACCACCAGCTTACTTACTTAGCACTACCTCAAAACTGTTTCAAAACAGAAGATCCAGCTCTTTCCACATCCCACGTCGTAAATAACAGTATACCACCTTGGAAATGATTTTAAATCGACACCTGATATGTGGAGGATAAGTCCAGCAAATCTTTATTGACGATTAGGCCCGAGGTCGCGCCAAATACACGGCTAGAAATATTTTATAGCTGAGACTAGAGTTGTGCTTTGTCGTGGCCGAAAATATGCCGAAATTGTTAGGATAGAGGTATCGAAAGTCGAATTGTATGACCACAAGAAACTTAGTCATACTCAAAATGCTACCTATGTCTAGCAAGGTATTATTCTATAGAACAAATAGGACAGTTTTTGTTATAATTGTTCTACCATAAAACTACAAGGACAAAAAAGTTTTAACAGTTGTATGACAAAATGTTTTAAAGAACAAATGGGACTTAACCAACACAGCAACTAACTAACCAATAAAAAAGACAGTGAAATTCGACATCACTTGCATTTGGCTTTTAAGAGCTAATCAATAAAATTATGAATATCAAGCGAATTTGATTTATTTATCCAGACATCCTAAAAATTCATTCATATTAAAATAAGCAGAATACCATAAAATTAATGTGTGTTGTATGTACATACGCTTCTTTTAATCATTGTCTTATTTGACAATGGAGTCATTAATTTTGTAAAGCCCAATCGGTAATCCTAAATGCATAAATAAATATCTGCTCAGTTAGTTTAGTATAGTTCTCACAACGGATCTAGGCCGTCGTGAGATTAGCCGTTTCGATGCGCAATGGAGCTTTTTCAAACTAAATTGTCTTTGCGCATCACACACGGCTGACTTCACGGAAGCCTAGATCCGCTGTGCGAACTATAAGCAAGTTTACAACTATTTTAACCATTACTTTTTACGTAAACTAAGTACCTACCTTACTGTTTTTGTTTAAAACTGTCACTCATTAAGATTAGACTTAAATTACAGAAGTAATTATGTTTTTTATTTTCACGGGCCGTAAGAGGATAAGCGCTGGATCGTGGTAGATGGTACGAAGTAAAGGAGACCTATATACTCAGCAGTAGGTGAAATCAGGCTGTGGATAATGATGATGATCCGTGACAACCTTCTAACGTTCCCATTGCTGGGACACTGGTCTACTCTCGAGCGAGAGTAATTGGGTCACGCGGACCAATGTGGCGGGGTGGATGGCATATGAAGCTTTTCGACCGGTTTTGACACGGTTTTTTCCTTTACAGCATTGCGCAAATTATTTTTTTGAATAGAAAAATCCATCGGTGAACGACTGGGTCTAACCTATGACCTTAGAATCAAAAGGCAGGGTAAATACCACTAGACTAATATATAGTGCTCAATATGATTATGATGATGATTAATTATGACAACCGATATAGCGCAGCGGGCGCAGGTCCACCTGCGACGCAGAGGTAGCGGGTTCGATTTCCGCCTCGGGACAAATGTTTGTACGATCTACAAATATTTGTTCCGGGTGTTCTGGGTATTTTCTATATATAATAAAAAATATCTATCTATGTATTGTATTGTATTAAATATATATCAGTCATCTAGTACCCATAATACAGCTCTGTTTAACAGCAGTTTACCTTGAGGCTAGATGATGCTGTGTGGATTGTCCAGCATTATTTATTTATTTAGTTAATTAAATATAATTTGATTGAACAAAAATATATTGCGAAAAATTAAATCTTTGAAATCGACTGACGTACAAAACTGTTTTTATTTACTAAAACAGCCAATTTCGTCCATTCCCGTTTAAAAAAGTATTTGAGCGCGAGTGTTTTTTTTTATCTGCCACCGGCCGAATCTTCGGGCAACTAACTAAAGCCGAAAAAGTAAACAAACTTAGAGCAGTGTCAACTAACAGTAATGTTACCAGTTTGTGAGGACATTCCTCGGGCGGCTGTTGAAATCGACGAGAACCAGATTGTTTACGTTTGAGATAGAGATAGCTAGGCACGAGATGCGGCCGAGATTGGATTACTGTGGATAAGACTCATTAGGTTCATGCGTTTTTTTTTCGTTGTTAACAAAATAAAATAAAAGTAAGATTTAGAGAAAGTGCCTATTTAGGAGTATAATTAACTGATGACTTTAGTGTTTTTGAACAAAAAAAATAAGCCATATTAGTAGCTCTTTTTTTCATGTACAATAGTAATAGAGTGTTATTTCATCATTATTGTAGCTCATAGAACGCTATAGTGCTTGGTTAAGAAACAAGAGACAGCGGATTTGAACCCCGCTGCGGGACAAATGTTTACATAATCTCCAAAAAATATTTTCTTAGGCTTGGCAGTCCATCAAACAAGCTAAGGCTCATGCTAAGAATATAAGTACGTTTTTTTTTAAAAGTGTGCTTGCTGTATAAATAAAGTAGTAGAACGCCTCGCGACTTTATCCGCGTTGAGTTTTTATACAAACTTCATTTTCTCCTTGCGTCTTCTGCGGAGTTAAATTTCAAGAATTTCTTTCTTAGGACATTATTGTTTAGGCTGTGAATTGATCTGTCAGTCAGTCACGTAAACCTTTTATATTCTACTAAAAACATAAGTCTTATCCACCCTAATCCTCGACAGCAAGTTTCAATAAGTTGCCATACTGGTACGGCATCAACACCGGGCGACCTTCCTTGGCGACAGGTCACTCGGACTCTAGAGCGGAGAGCACTTGCGAAACTACCTGCTGCCGGACCGGACCAGAGCTCAGAGAGAGGACCTGGCAGAGCCGGACCAGGGGCTCGGAGACAAGACCTGGCGGAAACTAGCTCAGCTATTCTCCTTCTTGCATATCTGCATTCTGTTTATCTACTGCCAGCTCAGACTAGGGCTCGGAAACAGGACCTGGGAGAGACTAGCTTGGCTAGTCTCCTTCTTGCATTTCTGTTTTCTGTTCAACTGCTGCTGGACAGAACCAGGGCTTGGAGACAGTACTTCGCAGAGACTTGTTTGGCTAACATGAGCTTTTCTTCCTCCTCTTTGCATTTCTGCTTTTTGTTCATCAGCTTAATGACTTTCGTCTAATGGCAAGTGCTCGGTTGAGAAGATAAAAGTTGTGGGCTTGATTTCCAGGAGCAAATGTTTGAATGATTTGAAAATATTTGTCCCAGGTTTGTCTATTGTGTATTGCTGTGCAAACGTTTGTCTCATAGCGGGAATCAAACCCGTAACCTCTCGCTTCTTAACCGAGCACTCGCCCACCGCACCATTGAAGTGTAAGAAATAAGAGTAGAGTAGTAGAGCTCTCTGTGATAGAGCTTGTCCGGGGAAAGACTACCACCTTATCTATTTCTGCCGCCAAGCAGTAATGCTCGCATTGCTGTGTTCCGGTGTGAAAGGTATGGTTTCCGGTGAAATTACTGGCACATGAGACTTTCGATCTTAGCCTCAAGGTGGCAACCCGCGAGTGATAACTCTGGTATTGCAAGCGTCCATAGGTTGCGGTAACCGCTTACCATCTTGTGGTCCGTACGCGTAGTTGCCACTTCAGTTGTATAAAAAAAAAACTCTTCCTTAGTGAAAGCTTCAAGTTTGTGTATTTTTGCTCTTATGTAAGCTACTATTCTAAAATCTACTAATCACGTGCAATAAACTAACAGACTTTTATTATGTCTATCAGTTTATGACACCTATCGCGGGAAACTGCTAATCATCCCCGATTAGAGCCCACTTGATTTGGCTTAAAACACAAAAAAAAAACACACTGAAGCGTAATTCAATTAATAAACAATAGTCATTTTTACTAATAAACTATTGTGAACTATATCATTTATTTTATTCAGGGTTGATTGACACGGCGTGCTTTCTCTTCCACATCGCGATATGCACTTTTACGTGAAAACACCCGTTTTTTAAATCAACAATAGTCAAAGTCAAAGTCAAAGTATATTTATTTCTATAAATACATGTACAGATCATATGGTGGATAGTCATAATCAAGATCTTGCCTTGACCTCGTATAATAAAAAAATTGAGTATTGAGTATTAATGTAACAAATATGCTATTTTATTGTTGAAATTATTATTGTGTGATCGAAAACTGAACGAGTTTGATAAAATACGTGAATCGCCCTTCTGATAAGGTCGACTTTACAGATTTATATTTGGCCTCTTATGTTTCTCCTCAGTTTGGTAATTCAGCCGAACCATGTGTACTTGGAGTAGTGACAGATTCGTCGGTCAGTTGATATTAAACGAATTTAATGAATCATGTAGGTAAATATTATATATTAATGATTAACCTATACGATTAAAGATGTATTTATGGTGCTAGCTAAAAAGTGATGCAATATTCCGTTTTTGTTTTTATTAATTGATTATAATAATTATTAATAATATTAATAATAATTAATACGGTTTACACCAATTACATTTATCATAAAATATACTCAGATAATTATTATATAATGATACCTATTACACTAAACAATACTTGATAAAATTTCAAATAAATCCACAGAAAAATCCAACAATATGAAGGTAACATAATAATATAGTCAATAAATTAATAAACAAAATAAAATAAATAATCAATCTATAAACTTATAAGATCATGCAAACATGATGTCATGGGTATCAAACTTTACTTCATCACCAAGATCATCCAATAGCCTACATTGTTATGAAAAGACATCTAACTTGTCAAAGTACCGCCATTTCATGAACTTATACCATAAAACCTTATATCATTAGGTATGTGTGAAATCAGGAGTTATTGTAGAATGAGTTAGTGCTTCTGATAAGGTTTATCACCCACAAATGTTGTACAATCTCCGTAATAACGAAATAACCTTGAATTTATGGTTCTTCACGAAGTTACGGTACCGATGCCACCAGAAATTTAAATTTTATTGTATAATTAGTTTGAGCAACGCTTTTCGGTGATTTGTTTCGCGTTTTAGCAAAAAAACCTTTTTGTATTCCTATCACCATCAACCTATTTATTTAATTAATTTTTCTCTCAGAAAAGTTTGTGTGCGTATTTCCAGTGCTTTCCTAAGTGAAAACATTGTGATGAAACCGACATGTCTAAAAATTCTTAATTCATGTGTCTTCCACCAATACGCGTTGGGTCTGCGTGGTGGATTACGACCATTAAAATGTATGTTATACCCAATCACACTCGCACAAGAGTAGGCCAGTGTCCAGCAGGGGAACATTAGAAAGCTGTCATGATGATTCAAAGATTCAAAACGCTCATGGATAGTAATTACGAAAATTAGGCTAAGTTTCTCTGCTATCCATACGACATCGTGCCGTGCGGGACGCAGGCCGCAGGTTTATAGCTCCATAAAGTGCCCGGTATCCGGTATCTAGCGTACCGGGCCGGTACCTACCGAACTGTTGGCTGCGCTCGCATCACTACTCATACTGATGTGGGGTTTGCACAGCTTTGGAAACAGTGAAACTGAAGTATCTGCTATTGTCTCTTGCATTATGAACAGTTTTGTCTTAGTACAGCAAGTTCGTATGAATCAGTGACCAACTCTGGTGACAGAGTTTTTAGGCCGTCCTCTGGTCATGGCATAACATTTGTAATGTAATGTAATTATGTCCATATTTTATTTTGTTATAAAATGTATTTTTCATTTTATTGTAGAACACCAGGAACAAATATTTGCAGATCGTACAAACATTTGTTCCAAGGCGGAAATCGAACCCTCAATCTCTTGTGTCGCAGGCAGACCTTCGCCTTCCGCGCCACATCGCATCGGTCGGCTAATACATGTAAGCTCTGACGATGTAGGCCTTTGGGTAAATGAAAAATCCTAATAACATTAAAATTAAATCCAAGTTCTAAATAAATATATTAAAATCATAAAGTTCACTTTGAAACATTTTAAAGCTAAGGAAATATACGCCAATACTGAGAGGTACCTTTTTTTATACAACTAAAGTGGCAAACAAGCGGTACACAAGATGGTAAGCGGTTACCGCAGCCTATGGACGCTTGCAATACCAGAGGTATCACTCGCGGTTTGCCACCTTGAGGCTAAGATCGAAAGCCAGTGCCAGTAATTTCATTGGAAACCATACCCTTTGTTTCGATGATTCCTCTTGATCATGAAACTCCTGTGAGGTGCCAATCGAATATTAGATGAGGCTTTTGCTAAGAAATTAAGGTCATTGGTCTGGCTCATACGAATTAACTATCATACTTACATAGGCCACAGTAAAAAACCAACCTCGTTTTGTTTTCTCTAGAACCATCGTCTTTTTATTAGACGCTTTAAATTGAAAACAATAGTTATAAAATACCATCGATTTCACAGTTACTTAAAGTGTCTATTTTTATTTGAAAACCGTTTCGGCCTTTTGTAAAATCGGTTCGAGTCAATAACAGTTTGGTTTTATTTCTTGATCCATAACTTTTTTATGTGTTCTAGTTATTTTGATTTTAGTTAGTAATAAGTCTGTTCTTCCATCTCAGAAGCACCTGACGTGACAATAGCCGACAAAGGAATATCTACTTTATATATAAACCAGTTTGTTATATTATCGAACGTACGTATTATCGATAGAACCCGCAATCTCTCGTTTCTCAACTCGTCCACCACGCCAACCACAACCAATACACTAGGGGAAATACAAAAAAATATAAAATCCCAAAAATTTTTTCGCCTCAAGCGGGATTCAAACCCGCAACCTTCGCTTGATACGCGGGTGCTCTACCAAACACTTTTCGCCTCAAGCGGGATTCAAACCCGCAACCTTCGCTTGATACGCAGGTGTCAACCACCTCTCGTCAATAAACTAAATCTACTTTAGTCATTGAACAAGATTGGATAACTGTAACGTTCCCTGTAGGTGGAGCTATCGGCGCTTTGAGCCGAAGATATCCCAAGGATTATTTCGAGCAAGCGAATTGTATCTCGATAGCTCAATTGGTAGTGCGCCCGCGTATCAAGCGGAGGTTGCGGATCCCGCTCGAAGCGAAATAAGTTTTGGGATATTTTATTCTTTAATTCTTTAATACATGCAGGGTATTTTGATTTGACTTACGAACTTACTTCTTCCTCCTCCTTAGTCGGTTCCTCATAGTTGAGGATCATGACTCCGTGCAAGGACACTTATAGGTCATCTATAGTTTTCCTGCATCTGCCACCGTCTTCGGCTTGATGGAGGGTGACGTTGACTGGAGTCTCAAACTGATCCGACACCTGGTCAGAACATCGTTTAGAATACTCGAACCTACTAACTTATTTAGTATTAATGTCGTAGTGCGTCTTTCATACCGCCTCCATTTAATAATAGCGAGGACCTGCTAATATTAGGAATCGCTCCGAAGGCCATACCTTCCGGCTAATGACTCTATATCGATTCTCTGAATCGAATCGTAATTGAATGTAATCGACTCGCGAAATAGGTTAATGGTATCTTTTTGTTTTAGTCTTGATTGCGTTGTATAAAAAGCTTATATCTAAGGCAAGATAACTCAGACGTCTCTTTGTTAGTTTGCGGCCCTCCGCAAACTAACAAAGATACGTCTGAGGCATGAATTTTTGTTTTGTACTGCTAAAGTGACAACCAAGCGTGCGACCCACTTGATGAAAGAAATTTGGCACAATAGATACTTTTTTTCCCGGAAATGTACGGATATGTTGTGTACGACACATCAAAATTTTTACGTGAACGAAGTCGCGGCCAACAGCTGGTGTTAGAAATTTAGAAATTTGCTAGTATTTTATAACGTTTGAACTAAGCCATTAATAGAAAGAAAGAAAGAAAACGTTTTTATTTATGACAGCACGCTAGGACAGCACTAAGTGACATTTAAAACCGTAGATAGGGTAGATAGTGAGGTAGAATAGTATACTTAGTATATAATAGGTGCACAGAAAAAAAAATTATGACGCTGCTCCACCAGAGGCTGTCTCGGGTCAAGCGGCTGCCTCCTGAGGCAAGCCCTCAAAATGAGGTTGTTTGCTTCAAGTCGAAACAAAATAGGTATTTCAACTCTGTGGTAATAACAGCTTTAGAATTGGCATACCAAGTTGGACCAGGATATTAATCAAACGTCGCATTAGTAAGACGCACTGCAAGCTATCTAATCAATTAGCGTGGATCTCAGCCTTCAGTCTCATCTGTATGAAAGAAGTTAGCCTCACCGCGGTGAAGGCGTGTTCACGTTTACATATCGTTTGTACACATCGGTAACAGCTTATGAGTATGTTTGAGCTAGCAAAAAAGCTTCATTATTATGTAAAAATTATATCCATGACAATATTTTAAGATTATTAAGGTAAATAATCTGTGTGTTGTTGTTCTATAGTACATATCACTACCACAAAATTATTATTATGGTACCACTATTAAGGCTAGGTATTTCAAGTCTATAGTTATATTTCAAATTGACTGGACGATAAATCCGTCATAGTGTGACCGCCGCTTAGTTGCCATCCAGCCGCAATAAAATATAATAGTTTCGTAACAGTAATCACGGCGAGCGGAAAAACACGCCACGTGACGTCCTGTGATTTATAGTGCAGAGGTGCAGAGTCTGGACTTGGCTACATTTTTGCTGTTTAATTAGGTTTTGTGAGGTTTAGGATACGAAACTGAGATAATTCAAAAGCTAAAAGGACGCGTCGACGAGAATCTCCACCACTCAGTCTCAAAAAATGGTGGAGATTTTCGCCGACGAGCTTTTTTACATTTTGAATTGTCTCAATTTCGTCAAAACCTAATTAGAATTATAATTATTAAAGTCATTCCAATCTTAATTCAATCTTCATAAATAACAAAATCGCGACATGGACATGTTAACTCATAGTGAGTTTTTAGTTTCATCATATTATTATCAGCCAATAGACGTCTACTACTGACCATAAGCTTCCCCTATGTGCTATGACGATCGACCTTGAACATTAACCATTTAGTTCCGTACTTCGTTTTCCAGTTTGCGGACATAAGAGTAGTAGAGTTTGTCGGAGACAATACTAGATGCGTGCCACGCCATATCATTATACCACCTACCTACCTACAAAGGCAGCGGGTACGGAGTGCGGGGGAACCGCGAGCGACACGCGCCCGCGACGGCCAGCAAAAAGTACTTCACGAAAAGCCACGGCCCACTTCAGTCACGTTAATTGTAATACTTGTAATAAACCAGTGTAACAGTCCACTGTATTTTATTCTATGAAATATTCGAACAGAGTTCTTTGTGATAGAGCTCGTCCGGGGAAGGACTACCACCATACCTATTTCTGCTGCCAAGCAGCAATGCTCGCATTGCTGTGTTCCGGTTCGAAGGGTATGGTTTCCGGTGAAATTACAGGCACATGAGACTTACCATCTAACGTCTCAGGGTGGTAACACGCAAGTGATATCTATGATGTTGCATGCGTACATAGTCTACGGTAACCGCTGACCATCAAGTGGGCCGTACGCTTGGTTGCCACTTTAGTGGTATAAACATAATAGACCCCATTTGATTATAGCTTTAAAAATTAATTCCAATCGTAATGATAATTTCTGATTCAGTTGACACTAGTACGAAATGGGTGAAATCGGTCAAAATAATAATATAATTCTAACATAGAGTTAGAATACGTTCCTAATACAATGTGTTTCAAAACTAATTCATACGCGAAAAAAACGTGCGTTTTACAATCAACTCGTGAATTCCTTTAGGCGTTTAGATTTAAATAAAATGCCAATAAAACTAGCAAGTAATAAGTTAACTTGAGTTATTTACATTACATGTAAGTGCTTGTAACCGGCTACTTAATGTAATCACAACATCAATGCTGTTGCGTGCGTAACTGAACTTATGAGATTAGGGGTTTTATGAATTTACGTTAAAATTAGCAAATATGATATTGTTTTCATACCTGCTATAATGTAGTCAGCAGAGTAATTTATAGTCAAATTTTTTCTTTCATTAAAAATTTCCAAATTTTAGTAAAAGATCAATTTTTCAATTAAATTTTCTTTTTTTTATATCCAATTAAAACACACTGTCCCCATTAACGGGAACACGGTTAATGGGGACATCGAGAATATACGTCAAAAATAATACATTGAAATTTTTACCAAAAATTCAATAAAATTATATCAGTACCGGTGATGACTATGGCACTGAGACGTAGTCGCTAACTATTGGTCATTCACAAGCTCAAAGTCGCTCAACAAACTATGAAAAGAGCGAATCTGACGGAGGCTTTCAGGCGATCTAATAACTCAAGAGTTAGCCGCTGACTCATACGAACTTAGTTGCTTACTTACCATCAGGTTTACCATAATTCATAATTAAACAAAAACTGTCTAAAAAAGCTTATTATAAAATATACCACGTATCTCCGTGACGACTTAACCGATTGTGATGAACTTTGGAATGTAGATAGCTTAAGTTCTGGAATAACACATAAACTACTTTTTGTCCTGTTAAATTGTCTGTTCCTGTAGAATATCATAATAACGGAAAAAACCACGGGTGAAACCGCGCGGGTTAGCTCGTAATGAATAAAACTCTTTTGACTTTGATTTCAATCAATTCCGTTTGACACATTCAATCTAAAAACACAAAGCTGGTTTCTCGTGTCTTCAGCATCATAGCAACACTTGCACCGGCATGCGCGTGCGCACGTCGCGTGCGACACGCTCGTAAAGCTTGCCGCAGGCGGTGTCGGGTCGACACGCATGTATTATGCACTAAAATTATACTTTATTTATATGTTGAGTTTACATTTGCATTTTGTGAGGAAATGTTTATTTTAAACTTATTTTATTGACATACTTTTTGAACGATTCAGTCATCCACATACAATAAGTTTACTAATTACGGTTTCCTTTGGGTCCAAGTTGTAGATTAATGTCGGGTTCCTATAATGTATGAGCATCCGTTAGTAGAAACTGTTAGTTTTTTTAGATCTTGGCTACAGTTAGGCCACGCTTCTGTAACACCTAACATAGTGTTGCAGTTGTCTATAGGCGACGATGACCACTTTCCGTCAGGCGGCTCGTCAGCTTGTTTGTCACCTTATGACATAAAAAAAAACATATTATATTATTTTTATTTTATTTATTCCGGATAACAAACAGTTATACATTTATGGTTGAGTAAATGGTAGATATGAAACAGACTTAATTAACATATAACCAACAGCGTATTATGTCTATTTAAAAAAAAAACATGCTTTATTTTGAGAGATAATGATATAATGATATGCCTACCTAAGATCTGGTTAATAATTATCCTATGTTTTACATAAGTTATGTTCATAAATATATTTATCTCTATCATCTTGAAGACCTACTTAAATATTGATATCCGAATAAAATAACAGAAGTGCTTCATTGACCAATAAATAATAAATAAATAAATAATGCTGGACAATCCACACAGCATCATCTAGCCCCAAGGTAAGCTGCTGTTAAACAGAGCTGTATTATGGGTACTAGATGACTGTTATATATTTAATACAATACAATACATAGAAAGATATTTTTTATTATACAAAGAAAACACCCAGAACACCCGGAACAAATATTTGCAGATCCTACAAACATTTGACCCAAGGCGGGAATCGAACCCGCAACCTCTGCGTCGCAGGCGGACCTACGCCCACCGCGCCACATTGGTCGTCAATATGATATGCCTACCTAAGATCTGGTTAATAATTATCCTATGTTTTACTTATGTTATGTTCTTAAATATATTTATCTCTATCAACTTGAAGATCTACTTAAATATTGATATTGACCAATCAACTCATAGACAAAGGATCGATCGTGCTGTGAGCCCGGAAGAGATGGCGATCGGCTCGTTAGTCACAGGGAATCACGCGCAACGTGACTGCGCCCGCGCAGCTACCGGAATATCTACACCTACTTCTGATATTATTACAGTGAATAATTATTATTTATTGACAGCCTTCTAATAAACCACACTAGGTTTGAGGTTCGAGGTCGAGAGAATATCTATATGATTGAAATTATAATTGAACATTTTCAATTATAATTGAAATTATAATTTACACCGGACACCATTGCGGATTGGTGGATGGCACATGTCTTTAGAATTTTTAAGTTCTTGGTCATGCCGGTTTCCTCACAATGTTTTCCTTTACCGTCTGAGAGCACTGGCATTGCGGACATATTTTTTTTTAATAGACAAATCCACTGGTGCACGACCGATTTCGAACCTACGAGTTAAGTCACTACCACTAGACCACCAGTGTTTTTGTGTCTGACTTATAATTAGGGTATTATGCAAGGGGGCTTATTCATAGTCATACTAAACATCTCCGTTAGCTAATGTGTCTTTCAAATCATCGTCCTAGTTCATTGACATAAGAATAACAAGGACAGGCAATACTTAACGAGCCGCTAAATGACAGTTTATAATATGAATAAAGGGGTCAGAGTTTATTATCAAACAAATGATTTAGCTGTCAACATGACAACTTATTATTTCTGAATTGCTTAAAATAATATAAATATTTTAACTCTATTAAATATTTGAAGCCTATTACTCATACACACCGTGTTTGATGAATAGCTTGATGATAAATCATTACAATATTTTTACATAAGTACCTAAGTAGCTACTTAATCATAATCTAGTATAATTAACGTATGTAATTATTCAGTTATTAATTATATTTTGGCATAGTATTGTGTAACAAGTTTAATGGTTAAGTGTTAATACATTATTCGTGACTAACTTAATGATAGACTAACTAAAAATTAACGCACAAAATCTTAATTCAAACCTGAAAGAACCAATTTCATAGTGGCCTAGGTCTTAGTAACACCATAGAGAAATTAAAAAAAAATATAAAACTAACATTATAATATAATACAATTTTATTTCTATGTAGACAAACAAAGTTCTATATGAAAAATGTTTGTTGTGTTGAGTTTCATAATACGGGAACACTAGAGGGCCGCCATGACAGCTATTAGCCAATGATCGTGACGCATCTTGACTTTGACAGTACCTAATAACCCAGTTGTTCGTTAAACCCGCCATGTTGTTTTGCATTGTGTTGCACTCCTTCACAAAAATAAACTTACATAAGATTGTGAAAGAAGCTAAAATAAATTAAATAAACAGCTTAAAATTGTTTCTTTATTGAATATCTAAATATCTAGACCCCTACAAAGGACCTAGGCCCGGCTCCATACATCGAGAAACAACTCCTTTTCAGCGTGTAATTTTTTATATGAAATTTCTCACTCTACCTCAATAGAATTAATGTGTTCATACCAAGGCACTCAATAGTTTAGTAACACGACTCTTCCATGATAAGGTTGCAGAAACTACAAGATTTATCAGTGCAATTAAGATCACGTGTGATATACCATTTTAGAATTTAATTAAAATACTTTGTGTTGATATTGACATGTCTCGTTCTGTGGTAATGCGCAGTTACCACTGTCCGGCTTGGCCACAGTGTACATGGATACCGTAGAACATGTTTGTTGATCGGCTGGGGAGTGTGGAACTGGCGTCAATTCACCTAGCGTTTAGACGTTTCAAAATTATTTTTTTGTGAGTTTATTGAATGAAAATGTTTTGAATTTGAATTTGAGCCACAGAATAATCTAAGTACAATCTCGCTAATCCGGCACTTCAGTATACTGGCGGTTACAGATTTCACTGACTTAGAAATCTGTGTGAGAAAATTTAAGTACTTTGCAACGTTAAAAAAAATTTTTTTTTTTTTATAAAACAATCAATAATAACCAATCACCACTTTCAAGTATTAATGACAATAACCAATTTAAATTTGTGCTGGTTTGCTGAAATTGTATTACCTATATTACTTACCTACATGCCACAAGAAAGCATTTACCATCATCTCCAGTCATGATGGTCGTAGTAATTAGTATTGTAATTACGGTACAAAACTGACTGTGTATGTTCTGAAATACTAAAATGTTAATAAAAAAATTAGACAAACGCGAATGGCATAGTTGCTCTACTATATTACGACCACACTACACACTGGCACGATGCGCGTGCGCTGCGATCAAGGCCGTAAACATTTCCTCACTGCTCCTGCGCTGTCACTGACAAATAAAACTATAAAATACAATACAAAAACATGTTTTTATGTGAGTTATAAAAAACACAACAAAGTTGAAGATATTTTTTAGGTTAATATAATCTTTCAGCAATGTTGCTGACTCTGTGGCAGAATAAAATAAACCTTACGAGCAGGAGTAAAATGAAATAAAATGAAATATTCTTTAGAAGAAAGCTCCAATTACAAAATAATGACGACCGATGTGGCGCAGCGGGCGCAGGTCCACCTGCGACGCAGAGGTTGCGGGTTCGATTCCCGCCTTGGAACAAATGTTTGTACGATCTACAAATATTTGTTCCGGGTGTTCTGGGTATTTTCTATATATAATAAAAAATATCTATCTATGTATTGTATTGTATGAAATACGAGTATATATCAGTCATCTAGTACCCATAATACAGCTCTGTCCTGTTAGACAGCTTACCTTGTGGCTAGATGATGCTGTGTGGATTGTCCAGCATTATTTTATTAAATCTACTCACCTATTAGTCACATTATATAAACTCTTATACTTACTACTTTAGAAAAAAATTGTCATTATATAAAGTCATACAATAGTTAAACTCAATAAAAATTATACTAATGTCAGACTAGGTAATACTTACCGTAAACTAAATAATCGTACGTAGGTTCCCACGATTCAGGCTTAGCCTAGTGTGGGGATCATAAGACATCACCCTATTTTTATAACAGTTTCTGCATGTATACATACTATAGTTTTGGATATCCCATTGTTGTACCTACCTAGTTGTATGTTGTTCCTTTTATGATGTATTATGCAGTAATAAACACTTTTTTCATTTCATTTCATTTCATTTATTTATTTATTTATTTTAATGAGTATAAACTAAAACAGCCAGTTATACTTATTTCTAACTTGTCTACAAATGTTGGTTGATGCTTGGAGGCAGAATAACTGACACTAACCTCAAGCACAGAGTCCTCAAGTACCCACCAAGACGGACTTACTGTTTAAACTAATCAGAGTTTAGCTTTTAGTTCATGTGCTATCCAATTGTATAATAACTTATAGCAGTAATATATTTTGAAATTTAAAGCACCCCGTTACAATGGTGAAATCGGCTCTAAGTCTTCGTTGTGCAAGATCTAGCTATCAGTAGCAGTAGGCGTTTGGGGAGCATCGATTGACCGAATCCGTGCGTAATTTCTCCGCGCGGTACGTGCGCGGCATACCAACCAGCTCGCCCTGTTACTGGGACACGAGCCTGGGGGGAAGTTCGGAGATGAAGCGTTTTCAACTTTTTTATAAACTTGGTACTGGTAATATAACACTGCGGCTATGTAGGCCAATATACCACTTGCCAGCAGGTGAACTGTGTGCCTGTTTGTAATAGTGATAGCGTAGTCCCCTAAAACCTGCACCTTCAGGGACACGTTGCCTACCGATCTGCCTGACGACCGATGTGGCGCAGCGGGCGCAGGTCCGCCTGCGACGCAGAGGTTGCGGGTTCGATTCCCGCCTCGGAACAAATGTTTGTACGATCTACAAATATTTGTTCCGGGTGTTCTGGGTATTTTCTATATATAATAAAAAATATCTATCTTTGTATTGTATTGTATTAAATATATATCAGTCATCTAGTACCCATAATACAGCTCTCTTTAACAGCACCTTACCTTGGGGCTAGATGATGCTGTGTGGATTGTCCAGCAAAATAAAAAAATAAAAAAAATATTCTCTCTCATATTCACACCCAACAATATTTTTTAAGGTTTATACTTGTACCAACAAATTGTACCATTAGGTGGATCGACGCAGGATCGAAGCGACTATAAGGCTGTGCTCTGCTGAAACCGATTACCACACCACTATTCCATGGCTGCTTCAGAACGATAAACTACTGCCTTAGCATCAGTCCCATAATGATGCGACTCTTGATTACGTATTAAACTTGGGACAGCTCTACTCGCGAGAGAGAGTTATTGGGTCATCTACGCTGACCCAGTGCGGATTGGTGGATGGCACATGTCTTCTGAACTTTTAGTCCCTGAACGGTTTCTTCATGATGTTTTTCTTCACTGCTAGCACTGGCATTGTGCATGTTTTCGATAGTAAATAAAATACAATTGTGTGTCAAAACACCACTAATGCTCTAAACTACTGCTTATGCTCACATCCTTCGTAACTTTCGTACTTCATCCTCTAAAACTGAGATTAAAACTTTAAAACGCACTTCTTAAACTAGACCTAATTCAACTGTTTATACTTATATCTTTTGTCTTCTAATATTAGGACTTCATAACACACTAGGTTATGTTAGACTTAACTTATGTTAGACCTAGTTCATATTGTTTATTTTTAGCGGCTTGATAAATCTCTATACCAGTGCTAAGGGTAGTAGGAAGGATGTATCGCTCGCATATCTTGACATCGACAGATAACCATAGTCTCGATATCGATGTATAGCGATACCACAGAGTCGATACAGAGCTAGCACGGAGTTCGTGGATTCTCATTCGACGTCTTCACTTCTTCACAATAATTGTACGCCACGCATTTATGAAATTATCTGTAATAGCAAAACAAAAGGTAAGCTCATTATAAAAAAGTTTTAGCGGAAAAGTATTTGAGATTTGTTGGTCTATTAAATTTCTTGTTATGTGATTTTAATAATTTACAAGGTCATTTACCGATTGGCACCACACTGGAGCTCCCTTCTTTGTTGAATAATAACATAAAGATCAATGTACAAAATATGTTACGACCGATGTGGCGCAGCGGGCGCAGGTCCGCCTGCGTCGCAGAGGCTGCGGGTTCGATTCCCGCCTCGGGACAAATGTTTGTACGATCTACAAGTATGTGTTCTGGGTATTTTCTATATATAATAAAAAATATCTATCTATGTACTGTATTGTATTAAGTATATAACAGTCATCTAGTACCCATAATACAGCTCTGTTTAACAGCAGCTTACCTTGGGGCTAGATGATGCTGTGTGGATTGTCCAGCATTATTATTATTATTATTATTATGTTAGTGTGTATTTACGATACGATACGATTAGCCTGTTGTGTCCCACTGCTGGGCAAAGGCCTCCCCTTGATTTCTCCAGTCATCTCGGTTTTGAGCCAGTTGGACCCAAGCTCTATTAAAGCTGTCGAGATCGTCTCGCCATCTCTTTTTGGGTCTGCCACGACGCCGATTTGCTGTCTCAGGGCTCCACTGAGTGGTGATTTTGGCCCACAGCTCATCCGGCATGCGACAGACGTGACCAGCCCATCTCCATTTAAGCGTCGCAACTTTGTGAGCTACATCAGCTATTTGGGTTCTGGAGCGCAAAGTTGTGTTACGTGTACGGTCGGTACGTTTAACACCAAGAATACTGCGCTCCATCGCTCGCTGACAAACCCCGAGTTTGGACTTTTGGATGTTGGTGAGGGACCAAGTTTGTATTTATCTTTTAATTTAACAATTGAAATTTTTGGTAAAGGACTGACAGGAGCAACTTATAATCATAAACAAAATTAAACTAACCAAGTATTCGATAAGAATTTTAAATGTGCGGTCAAGTGAAGGTATGAAAGTTTTGAAAGTTTTCTGAAACTACTGATTGCATGTTATAAAATCTTAATTAAACTAATTAGGGATTCAGTTTAGGATCAAACTATATGTAATCGTATGCTTCAGCATTTAGAGGTTTCCGTATGGGGCTTTCCGTAGAGCGTGTTCTGTATAGGGTTAGGTGGGTAAGCCTGGATAACAATAAAATTGTACGCTAAAATATAATATGTATCAATTACCTGGTAAATAATTTACCTTGTGGTTGGGGTAGGACTCTTCACCAAGATGCAATCAATCAATCAATCAATACATTTATTGCTGTCATATGGTACATTATGCACCTTAATTAGAATGTTAATTTATTCTTAAGTTTTCATTAAAAATAGTAAGTGTTTTGGTAGTAATACTGTAATTTTCTATCATTTCTGAATAAATAAATTAAAATCTAAATATAATAAAATAAAATGAGTTCGTCCTAATGGGTACCACTGCAGTGACAGATGTTCTGACTTCAAGAGTAGTGTGCAAGCTGCACTGTGTTTAGATTTGAAGGACACTATAGGTGAATTACTAGGCGAACGAGACTTTTAGGTATAACTATGTCTCGAGTGACGAGCGCTGATAATGATGCATGGCATGGTCAGGCGTGAAACTTTTGAGTTTTTTAACATTGTCACAGCATGCTGATTTAAAAAAAATAAAAAATTGTTGATATGTAGCTTCTCTTAATTTAAATATTTGTACCTACTTGTTAAATAAAACTAGATCTAAAATTAAATAAGCCAGTTGAGATTTGATTACTAAAATGTTTTTACGATACGATGCAGTTAACTTTATGTCTTAATTATGATAATTAAGTGTTTTTACATAATTAATTAACGTTTAAATTGCTTGTTGTTTTTCTCGTTAGTGAGTTAAAATATAATAAAACGTTTCGGTTTCATTTAGAACAACAATTTACTTGTGGTAAATTGTAAAAAAATGGTCACGGTCGCAACTAGCCAAAACGTCATAACCGAAAAAATATTATTTTGTAAAAATCCCTTCGTGCGTTAAACGCCGCCAGAGGGGTGGGGGGGGGGGGTGACACCCCCCGTAATGCCGCTTTATGCAATGTGTACGTGCGTGACAATCACGCTTTATTGTTGGAGACGCAAAATTGAATGGATCTTGGCTGGGAGCTTTTTACTGCGGCGCGGCGAGATGAGTCGCGTCTTAAATTAAATTTCTTGCTCTAGTTGTCTTCAATTTAGATATAACCAAGAAAAACAAATAGTTGGAGCCACTTAAGGCTGCGTTTCCACCAGAGCTAAGCGAGGATGTGTAGCGACAGATGTAAATATAATCCAATAGAATCACTTCACTAAAGAGCCATTTTCCTAATCTCGCTCTGACAGCTTCAATGAAGTGATTCTATTGGTTCACAACAAACATTTTCCTCGCTACACATCCTCGCACATCTCTGGTGGAAACGCAGCCTAACAGTCAACTCAACATTGCAACAATATTGTATTTGTTGAAACTGGCGGTTGGCTTGATCAAGTATGTCAGACCGATCGAAGCAGCTGGCATCAGTCGCACGTAGAAATAAAAGTATTTGTGACAACTTAACTAATGTCAGCCCGTCAACAGATCTTCACTCTTGCACCCCTCGCTAAGTGTCAGGTAAATGAAAATATACAAAGTGTCAATATAAAGTTTAATTCCGTGTCAGTTCTTAAATCACGTCACGGTGCTTCTAAAGGTGAACCATTTTACGCAAGCTCTTAGTAACATCTATTCATCATCATCATCCACAGCCTGACTTCACCCACTGCTGGGTATAGGCCTCCCTTAGTTTGTGCCATCTACCGCGATCCTGTGCTAATCTAATCCACTTACGGCCCGCGACTTTCACTATGTCGTCTACCCATCTCGCCAACGGTCGACCGACGTTTCTGTAGCCACTTCTCGGCCACCACTCAGTTGTCGCCTTACTCCACCTGTCATCACCACGTCTTGCCATGTGTCCTGCCCAGCTCCATTTGAGTTCCATTATCCGATTAACATAACATTAATTAGTAACATCTATTAACTCAGACCAATACTTAGAAACTACCATTTTAGCCTTAGTTAATTAGATCCTATCCCAATTCGCATAAATCTGGCTATAAATACAAGCGTACCGTCCCGGTCTCACCCTCCGCGCACGTACCTTCTCCACTTACTATATATCTTTTTAAATGTGTACGGTTATTTTTGTGACAGGCTACCCTTAGCATTTTACGACATTTTTGAGACGAAAATATATTAGGCAAGGGAAAAGGCGCTCTGAGGACTGAGGTACAAACGTTGCAGTATTGAAATTTTTATTCATAACGCATTCTTGTATGAGCTTTTTTATTTAAAGAAATAGCGAGAAGACAGTTCTGGTAATAAGGTTTAGTTAATCAAAACTTTTGAACAGTCAATTTGTTTATTTGCAATTATTAATATTTATCAATGACGTCAATATAAAATATTTGAACTTATTTAAACATTTCATTACTTTATAATTTATAGAATAGAATCTAGATTTTAAAACACCAGGGATTTCTGGACCAAGCCCAAGAATGGTGTTTGGGATATTCGTAATGAGTATATTTTAAAATTAGTTTTAACTTTATTAATCAATCATATTAAGTAGGTTTCTATGAGATGAATATTTAACATGAGTAACACAAAAATAATATAATTTATAAAAAAAAACACTTCAAATAAAGCTAAATAAATGCTAGAAAGGAATCCATCCAAACGAGCGAAAAATCTTGAATTATTGATACAGAACGCGTTACATCTATTTTTACGAGACTCGAGCCTTTTTTTACGACTCTAATATATTTCATGCACTTGGAAAAAATCTATTGGTGATATTGTGGTTTGTCGATAACCGGTTACAATCTAGAGAAGCGATATCCGGCTTTTTAACCAATACCCGATCTAATTTAGATATAACTATATTAGGTATCTAGACTTTTTTGTAAACTAACATTATTAACTTTCATTTATTGATTGCTCACATGTAAACGTACAATAACAACTTGCAAGAACAGCAAGTTGTTATTGTACGTAGGAGCCACACACTAATATTCATAACTTATTTATTATTTATTTACGACCTCGGTGGGTAGATGGCGATTGCCAAAGTCAAACAAGTTTTATTTAAAATCACAAAGATTGCAGTCGGTCCCTTTTTTTTCAAAGTTATTAGGCCATGACAGAGGCATTCGGGCGGCGTAGAAACTCTGTCACCAGAGTTGGCCACTGACTCATACGAACGAGCGAACAAACATCATTTTCTTTACGTCTTGCAAGCGCCAAGTTCTTACGCCAGGTACAAAGTGCCTAATGTCGTACAAGAACTGGCAACACCAGCTGGCTTATCGCAAAGAAGTGCGCATGTAAATTTTTCATATGTTTCCGTCTAATTTTTTTTTTATCCGGCAAACTCTATTTACAGCTGGTGATCCTGTGATTTCTGGTTTGCGGACGCGTCCACGCATAATATCTGTTGTACGGTTACTGTTATTGCGGATTTGCGTATGATGGAGAATGCTTTTTGTGAATTGGGTGATTGTGCTCTACATAGCCAACTGGATTGTTGAACAGTGGTTATGCTGAATGTCGTATTTTCGCAGATAAGCTTTATTACGTGGCGATAGAGTCCATTACATAGTATAATTTGCATCAAGTTTCTTAATTTTAAGCCATATTTTTTATGCCAGTGACACGCCACGCCATCGTCAGTTGGTCAGTTGCAGCGTAACTCAGATCTTTAGCAGCTTATTCATAATTATTAAATATTGACGACCGATGTGGCGCAGCGGGCGCAGGTCCGCCTGCGACGCGGAGGTTGCGGGTTCGATTCCCGCCTCGGGTCAAATGTTTGTACGATCCGGGTGTTCTAGGTATTTTCTATATATAATATTGTATTATTGTATTGTATTAAGTATATTATATCAGTCACTTAGTACCCATAACACTCGTACAGTTCTGTTTAACAGCAGCTTACCGTTGGGCTAGATGATGCTGTGTGTATTGTCCAGCATTATTTATTTATTTATTTATCATACCTACCTACAACTCTGCTTAGCTGATGTGTATTTTAAATATGTCATCGTTTTTGTTAATTTCATTGGTGCACTACCGGATTAGAACCCACGACCTTAATATCAAAAGGTTTTCGCGATCTCTACCTTTATACAACGTGGAATATTATTTGATTTAGGCATCTCTTGGCATCAATACAGTAAGCGGTAATTCGGCTCGATTGTGCACATTCTGCTAATAGTAATCTGCCAGTTAGTGCGGCCATAACACCTTCCTCCCGCACCAGTAACTTAATATTATACTAACTTAAGAAACTACTAGAACTCACAGTGGATTTAAACCACTTCTTATGTTTTATGTAAGCATCTTTTTTTTTGTATGAAACTGAAGTGGCAACCAAGCGTACGGCTCACAAGATGGTAAGCGGTTACCGCAGCCTATGGACGCTTGAAAAATTGAGGATGTTTTTCAGAATATTGATGATTAAACGTATTATTACCAATAATTTTATTTGTAACTAGTAGAGCCGGCGCAGTTTCACTCGATTAATTTTTTTTCGCAATTATTCCATAATTTATCGCCGTTTAAACCTTCCCTAGACTCATACAAATGTTTCAAGATCAAAATCAGCCAAATTTTATTTTTTATTTTTTTATTTACCAAATAAAGAATAATAAGTACAGAAAGGTAACAAATAGCACATAAAAAACCACAGAGGTTTATACACATATGCTACTTACATAAGTCAATGTCGATTTTAGTTAGCAACGGAGTATCGTAGGTAACTACTCTCACTACGTTTCATAATAGGTAGGTAGGTATAAAATAACAAAGTTAGGTATCTATTAAGGTTAGGTTAGAGTGGAGCTAGGTAAGTACATTATAATATTGATAATACTATAAATGTGAATGTCTGTGTGGGTGTGTATGTGAATGTTTGATACCACGAATCTCATATCTATTTCTTTGCCGATAATATAAAAGCTGAACAACATCGGTCCAGTCGTTGTCGTGTTTAATCGAGCATAATCCACAGCAATTCATTTTTATATATAAGAACAAGGAAAAGAAGATATGACGACACACATAAGATTTCAATATCTGTGCGAAAATAGCCGTGCGTGGCGTGATGATTTTATCGCGTCAGGTCTAACATTACTTAGTCTGTGCGGACCCCAAAAAGCGACTAGATCATTGGCTAATAATAATTTATTTGCTTACGCGATCCCTTATTGATTTACTGATATTGCACGAGACTTGATACATTACGACATTTGGGAAAACCACCTCCACAGAGATATATGAGTAGGTAATGTAATATTTACCTAACCTATGTATAAAATTAGCTAATAGCATTAATTAAAATTTCCTACTGGTTAAAGGCAAAAGTAACATGAATTTGCCTTTTTCTTTATATCAGCAATGACGGTTAAGCCGTTTGCTTGAGATTAAGCGCCACGCCTGACCATAACAGATGCACAAAATAATTTCTTGACATAATTATTTGACATTATCTTGATTGATTATTGTTTTTTTTTGACATTCATTACATTAATTACCTTGTTTTTAGATAGAATTGACTTTGCACGCTTTGATGAGGATCATTTAGACTTTGATTGAAGAACTATAGTTACATTCTGGCGAATAAATAAATGATTATGATTATGATTATGCAGTGTTATAAAGGATCACATTTCTACCTAAATTGACCTGTTAACCTCGAGACATATCATTTGATATAATAAGAAAATGTTTTTTAAGAAGATGGCCCGAGCTCTGTAAATTCGTAAGAAAACGTCTGTGTTACTTGGTTAGGCAGTAAAACTACAAGTGTATTCGGGAAGCCCACTCAAGTGCTTAATTTGTTTATCTAGAAACAAGGCAGCAATAGCGAAACAGGTCGCGACTGGCGAGTAATTGATGCTAGCCAGCAGCTTATCTGCCACTGATAGAGTACAGGTTCCATGGCTAATTAGTAGACCTACAGGTACACATAAAATACGCAATACTTTAATAAATAAGTAAGTTCGTATGAGCCAGTGGCTAACTCTGGTTTCAGAGTTTTTAGGCCGCCCGCCTTTGTCATGGCCTAACAACTTTGAAAAAGCCGGGACCGATTGTTTAACGTGCCCTCCGAAGCACGATTAATAAACAAAAATAGAATAAACACCCCATTCCTGTAATGGGATTTTAATAAGAAATGCAGTTCATTTGTCTGTCTGCCAAGACCCTTTTTCTTATGAAAGGTATCTTAAAATTAAAGATCTGTAAGCTTATAATGCCATCAAAAATGAAAAACTTGCCATGCATTTGTATTGAAATGAAAAATATTTTCTCAACTAAAGATTTTGTTTAATGAAACTATGCAATAATATATTAATAGTATAATTTGCAACAATTATGTACGGAATTGTACCTGCAAGCCAAGCCTAAGGAATGCGGCTAGTCTTACATAACTAGGATTGCTGTTTATTTACGAGTACAATTTATTATTATCACTGCGCAAAATATTTATAAAATCATTTTTATGGTAATTTTATAATCTCTTTAATCGACGTACAAATTAACACCAACACCCAGTTTTATTTACATTCCTGACTAAGTTACAGCGAGTACTTGCTTTTTGACCAATAGTTTACTTCCTATCATTATAAAAACCATTAAAAGGTTCCTACTACTCGATAAATGGCCTACTCTCGAGCGACAGTGAGTCTTACCACCCGGACAAACAAACAAACGAGATTAGTGGATGGCACAATGTCTTTCAAATGTTCTTTTGCCATGCCGGTTTTTTCACGATTTTTTGTTCACCGTTTAAGAGCAGTGTCACTATCACTAGATCACTCTAAAGCCCCATTTATACGGCCTAATAATTACATGCAAGAAGTGCTTTGTCAAATTGATTTCGGAGAAGTCAAACATTTGTTCCGAAATCGATTTAACAAGGCAATTCTTGCATGCAATTATTGAACCGTGTAAATGAACCTACATTGTTTTCAATAAGACTTACCACTACTTAATACCTTACTAATACTCACCGTAGACTTAGTAATGAGTATAATTTTTTTTAACCAATGGTATATGACAACTTTTATTTTTGTGCATGATGTGGTCACCTCTAATTGAGAGAGCACCTGACCTGAGTACCTCTGTCATTTAAAAATGTGTATGCCTGTGTATCTGTCGTTGGTGATTTATAATAATAATAATAAAATAAAAATTATAAACCAGCTTTTAGACTGGTGCTAACCAAATACTAACTCCAAAAACCATTGATAAAAATACTGATCTTGATTATGCCCAATGGTCAAGAAAACTTGGGTACAAAAATGGCCTCTTTCAAGCGCACTATTTTTATATCTACTGCATTTTTCCCATCAGTCACATGTTCTTGGTCAACTAACGGGTCCAAGAATACTAAACGATGATTGAAATTTTAGTTAGGTGGCCTTGATTTGTGCGTGTGCGCAGGTAAAAGCGCACCTGCTCATTGGTTCGGTAATTACAGCGTCTAATTAAATTACTTGGTCTGACCGCGCCGCTCGACATTCGGACGCACGCCGCAGGCCCTCCCGTCATGCATAGAGACCACACGCCTACAGAATGGACACCTCGAAACTTTGAACTGAAGCTTTTTTTATTACATCCTGTCCCACAGCTGGGCAAAGGTCTCCCCCAAAGTCTTCCGTACGTCCCGATCTTAGGCAGTCTCCCACCACTTTTCTTCGTAGATATCCAGATCCCGCCAACGCCTTCTTGGCCAGCCCCGTCTTCACCTCCCGTCCTCAGGCACCCAAGGAGTGCCTATCAACCAGATTACTACTCCCTGCAAATTTACATTGCTGTGGTTATTGCGACACCTGCTGCTCGTAATTCATCGTTTCACAAACGTTCTTTTTATTCATCGTTTTCGGCTTTTTCAAAGTTGTTAGGCCATGACATATGCCTTTGGGCGTCCTAAAAACTCACTAGAGTTGGCCACTGATTCACAGAACTTACTTTTTCCTTATCGTTTTACACCCCACGCTTCTGTTTTGCAGGGAGTGATCTAGGTGATTTTGTTTACCTATTGTCGGTCACAGGTACTGTTGTTGAGATTTTTTCAAGTACCTACCGTCTTGTCTCGCTGGTAGCCCAACGCAATGACATGACCGAGAAATTAAAATACATTGTTAGGAGGCTAAACATCTGGCGATGCGAAAGTGACCGCTAAGAGAGTCTTCCTAAGAGTTAGGATTCTTAGGAAAATATCGTGAAGTAACTTAATGTAATTTAACTTTTTTTCTTTTTTTTTTATACAACTGAAGTGGCCAACCAAGCGTACGGCCCACAAGATGGTAAGCGGTTACCGCAGCCTATGGACGCTTGCAATACCAGAGGTATCACTCGCGGGTTGCCACCTTGAGGCTAAGATCGAAAGCCTCATGTGCCAGTAATTTCACCGGAAACCATACCCTTCACACCGGAACACTAGTTGCCGTGTAGTTTAATAACCAGGTAAATTGGTTATTTGAAATCTTCGTTTCTATTGGCTAAGGATCTTAATATCAATTTCTGCTTCCAAGCGTTAAAAAGAACGACTTCGCCTACAGACGATTCTAGAGCTTATAATGATCATGTAAGATGTAGGTATGTATGTAACCATATCTACTTTAACAATAAAAGTATCGTATCTATTCCGTCCACCTCATCTATCATTACCGTTAATAACATGGACAAGATGTAATAATTTGTCAGTGAAGCCGTAAGCTTTTATTGGTATGATTGGAACAAACTTAACTGACCCGAAATGTATATAATTATCTCTAATAAAATGTGCCCCAGAAACTTAATTAGACAACTGCTGATATATTTGAACTTGCGAACTCGTTTGTTCACATAATTTGTTAAAGAATTCTAAATTATAATTATTAGTATTAGAAGGAGGTAATGTAGTGAATATTCAAATAAACAATTCTAAATTATAATTATTAGTATTGGTAATGTAGTGAGTATTCAAAGTCAAAGTCAGAATCATAGTCGAGTAGAGTTTTTAGATAACATTACAAGAATTGAAACATTCATCATGACATCCTTCTAATGTTCCCACTATTGGGACACTGGCATACTCTCGGGTGAGAGTGGTTGGGTCTTAATCTACCACGCGGACCACTTTTGGTTGGTGAATGGCACATGTCTTTCGAGTTTTAATCCATTGGTGCACGACCAGGTTTGAACCCATTATGATCGGAAGGCGGGGTCACTACCACTAGACCACCGGTGCTCTTCCTTGAAACATTACAAGCTAGTTTTACACGACCTAGAAAATTTTAGACTATTTGCCGTCCAAGTAGAATGGTGGGAAGAAAACAGGAGGTTGCTCGTTTGATCGCTGTTGCGGGAACCATGATCTGCTAAAAATTGCATGCAAATAATAATAATAACACAATTTATTTAATTAGATAACTTAGTCCACCATTATAAACTAAAATTAAAATAGTAACTGAAATATAAATAAAACTATTGTTGGTGAGTAGGTACTTAACCTTCTTATTCATAATCAATCGTCTTCATGAATAGAACTGTTATTTTCACAATGTATGTTGTTTATGAATAAGAAGGCCAGTATATATAAAAAATATGTATATTAATAATAATAATAATAATATAAAAGTTTATTCTGTAACATAAAAAAAAATTAACAAAAGTAGTTAATAATATTTCAGTTGGTAACAAAAATCGCCACCACTCAGCATGCTACAATTATTATTATTATTATTATATTATTATATCAGACATTCATGTCCCACTGCTGGGCAAAGGCCTCCCCCCATTCTCTCCAGACTTCTCGATGCTGGGCTACATTGTGCCAGTCTATTATGAATATATCTATTATGCTACAATTATATTTATATTTATCTATATTTCATCAATTTATTTGCAACCCTTATTAAGCTACACAGGCATGCGTATTTTCGCCTTTGCAGAATTAAAACATTAATTAAACACTGTAGTTGATAACCAGTTAACCCTGCTGCATTACTGCACGGCCAATGCGACCCCCGACTCAATCTTAACCCTTCCGTAATGATCGGCCTTTAAGCCAGGGGGAGAGACTAAGCCTTTCTTTAAAGGATTCAGTATTAGAATATCTTGGTAAATGAAGCAAGGATGTTAATGTTAGTTTTATTAGGCAGTTAGAGCGTAATAACGTCTTATTTTAAATTGCTTTGAAGTGTTTATTTCAGAAATATAACTGGTTTTACTGATTACTTTTTTGTTGCTTTTGGTTTGTTTACTTTTGAAGGAATATAATTGTTTCTTATGACTAGCGCAGCACTGGTAGACCACCAGCCATGGGTTCACTATGACAGACAGACTGACTCATACGAACTTTTCAATTTTAACCATTGGTTGCATTGACTAGCGATCATAAACTAGGTATACAGGGTCATTCATTATCAACTTGACAAACTTAAGGGATAGGTTCCAAACATAAAAAAAATATATATGTACCTATAATTTTTTTATATGTATATTTTGTCTTAAAAATCCCAAGTAAACAAAAAAAAATCGATTACGTTTTTCCGCTCAATTATTATTTATCATTGTTGGGAATCGAGTTAAACGACGTAATAATGAAATATTCGAGTGTGCGCGCCCCGTAGCGGGTCAAGGACACGCGCAGGTCAAGGACGTGCGGGTTATTGACTCGCGGTTCATTGACGCGCGGGTCACTGACACATGCCGAGCTCTGCCTTTTCGATTTCTAACAAGGATAACTTTTTTTTTTTAATATAAAAAAACGTTTAGAAAAAAAAGTACAAGTATTTTTTTTTATGTGTGGAACCTACCCCTTAAGTTTGTCAGGTTGATAATGAATGACCTTATATACAGATATTTGTCTTGTAACATAAAGTCTCGGGACGGGACCAAGCAAACTCACTCATATTATAAGTAAAACCATTTTCAATAGATCCTTTTAGTAAATGGGCGAGCGTGCTAGTAGCTAGTAGCTAGTAACTCGTCCAGATTGCTAGAAGCAGTCTGCTAACTTGTAAACACACGAACAGCTAATTTATAATGAGAATGGAACTTGCGGGAACTTGTTTTGTAGAACAAGAGCTGGGGTTAGTTAAAAATTTCAGGTTTATTAGTAAATTTAAAGTTAGTCACTTTTGGTTCTAGGTCCCGGTTATTTGCATGTATTGCAGGTCAAATATTTGTTTATAATACTCTAGACACCGTTATTTCTACCCCGGTGATTTGTGACTATAATGTTTTTTTTTTTACCAGAAAAACCATTAGCAAAGAATATTTTTTCTCAATGATATTTAGGTTTAACAAATGTATAAAAATAAACTAAATTGTTTTTTTTCTAATCTGGTGGATGTAAAAAAATAATTACATGTTTTTTTTTAACTAGCAAAGAGTGACATTAGTATTACTCTTACTAATACCGTTTAACTTTTTTTCAGATATTGACCATATTTGGTTTTTTACATCCCTCTCTCAGCTCTTTGACTATCAACAGAGTGTTATAAATCTAGGTTCCCACGTCGTAATAAATAAGGCCGCCACCACACCTGGCGAGTTGACGGACTCCTACGTGCCGCCAGCGCTGTTGCGTTTTGACGCACGCCCGTGTAAGCTCCTAATCCGCGCGCTTACATACTTTGTATACCTACATTGTACTCATAAGTTAAATAAGAGTAGTAGAGTTCTTTGTGATAGAGCTCGTCTAGGGAACTACCACCATATTTATTTCTGCCGCCAAGCAGTAATGCGAGCATTGCTGTGTTCCGGTTCGAAGGGTATGGTGAGACTTTCCATCTAACGTCTCAGGGTGGTAACACGCTAGTGATATCTATGATATTGCATGCAGACATAGGCTACGGTAACCGCTTACCATGAAGTGGGCCATACGCTTGGTTGCCACTTTATCGGTATAAAAAAATCGTTGAAACTATACCAGATATATCAGGTTGTTCCTGTTGTCCCACGTCTTATCTCCACTGGGTACCAACCGGAAGTTTTTGTAGTAGGGTTAAGTCGTTATAAGTTCTAATTACTTTACTTATTTTAAAGTAAGCTTTCAAAGAAGATAATGTAAATCTTTTTGTCATATTTTTTTTACAGGTAAAAATAATTCATGCAGAGCGAAAGTACTAAACAATTTACGGTATTCCCCGCTACAATAACTTACGCACACAACAAATCAAGTGAAACTTAAGCTGTGTGTACACAAGTTGAAAAACAATAAACCTTTATAACGAGACGCGTCATAATCTTCGGCCAGCGAGCCGACAGCGCCGTCACACAAATCGCATAATGTTATTTGTTGGCCGTCGAACGCACGCTTAAATTGGTCGCTCGCTTCGCGTGGCAGCTGCCTTATTGATGCCTAAAGCTCCTGTCACACCATAATTGTTTTTTTGTTAATAAATTAGAACTAGGCTGTCATTACTGAAGGTAAATTACTTACTTGCTCTTGACTGTTTTTTTAATCATTGACTCAACTTGCTATTATTCAGTAGATGAATATCTAAGTGACAAAAAAAATATTTAATTTGACAAATTAATCTCATATGTAATATTGAATACTTAACTACTAATTTTTATTATTATTATTTTGATTATGTAGGTATGTTGGTATAGGTTATATTTTTCTAGGCTGACATTTTAAATAATTTTATGATAATAATTATATAAGATTAATGTAATACATAATTGCATGCACACAAACATGGCAAAATACATTGTTTCCAAATTTATGCAAACAAAAAAAAAACGTTGTAACTACATGTATTTTTCGCAATAATTTTTTACTTACTTACTACTTACTTACTTACTTACTTAAAATCTGTATCATGAGTAAAGATAAAGATCGTATGAGTCAGTGGCCGCCGGAAGGCCTCAAATGACCTTATAACTTAATTATTAAAAAAAATTACAAAACCGTTACTAAAACAGAAAATATAACTTTTATTACAAAACTATCTAAGTGAAAATACTTTACTAACTTTTGTATATCTAAGTTCCAAGGAAAATAATATACCTATATGTGGAGCGAGCCTAACAATCGGTTTGACACCTGTGTGTGGCAACAGTTTTCAATACGCGTACTTTATGGGCGCGCAGATTTAGTGGCCGTGTTGATGGTTAGATAATTACATGTGTAAAGTGCCTTTGCTCATTGCTGAATATAAATTACGAGTGGCTGACTGTTGGAGCTTTTAATACTTTTTTAACTGTAGTCAACTAGTTAACCATCTGTTAAAACAAGTAACATCACTGGCACAGCGGTAAGTAAGTAAGTTTGTATAAGTCAGTGGCCAACTCTGGTGACAGGGTTTTTAGTCCGCCCGAAGGCCTCTGTCATGGCCTAACAACTTTGAAAAAAAAAAACCGATTGCTTAACGTGTCCTGCGAAGCACGGGAGCGCTCAGTTGAAATTGCCACTGGCGGTCACCCATCCAAATGATGACTACGCGGAACAGTGCTTAACTTCGTTGATCTGTTAAGAACAACTTAGCCAGCTACGTCACGTGCGGTATCCACTAAGACGAAGAGATTTTACTGAAGAGTCCTATTGTCTTGCCTTGTCAATGGACAAAGAGAGGCATTCCTCGTATCGCACCCAGATGAAATGCACCAAGGTGGAGCGCACCAAACTAGTACTATCACATTAGCGCACCCATTTGTGAGCGCTACATAAAGACTTACAGAATTCAGGACACATTAGATAACAAAGGATTTTAGTGTTATTATAAGATAAGAGTAGTAGAGTTCGTTGTGATAGAGCTCGTACGGGGAAGGACTACCACCATACCTATTTCTGCTGCCAAGCAGCAATGCTCGCATTGCTGTGTTCCGGTTCGAAGGGTATGGTTTCCGGTGATATTACAGGCACATGAGACTTTCCATCTAACTTCTCAGGGTGGTAACACGCAAGTGATATCTATGATGTTGCATGCGTACATAGGCTACGGTAACCGCTGACCATCAAGTGGGCCGTACGCTTGGTTGCCACTTTAGTGGTATAAAAAAAAAAAGATAAGGTTGCCTATTTTCCATGATAATATGATCTGCTTTTTCATATCTATAGAATACAATGGTAGTTGTTTGTGATTTTAAATAAATAAATAATAAATAAATAATGCTAGACAATCCACACAGCATCATCTAACCCCCGGATAAGCTGCTGTTAAACAGAGCTGTGTTATGGTACTAGACGACTGATATATACTTAATACAATACAATACATAGATAGATATTTTTTATTATATATAGAAAATACCCAGAACACCCGGAACAAATATTTGTAGATCGTACAAACATTTGAGCCGACCGACCTGCGCCCACTGCGCCACATCGATCGTCAAACTAACCTAAAATATAACTAAAACAATTCGCATTTGCTGAGAAGTCGTGACTAATTTATGCATACGTTGGTCATACCACACATTATTATCTGAAACTATATCTAATCTGCAGGTAGACGTTCGTACCAGCTACCACCCACTTCCTACCACGTGCCGGCTGGTATGTGGCGCCGGAATCCAAGCTATATATACATACCACCGATCTGTATATTCGTATGTACTAAGACATTATTTGTTCCTCGTAAATATGGTACACAAAGTAATGTTTTTTGGTCCTCTAATTTTATTTCTCTTTTTTTTTACTAGTAGGTAGGTACAGCTATTCTTCTATGTTTTTTCCTTTTCCCTATAGTACATAAAGGAAGTATTTTAAAAGATAATGTTAAAATACGTACACGTGCCGAAATTAAGTACATTATGTAATAATAATGATGGAGTGTCAGAGCGAGTCACTGTGACCCCAGTGAACAGGCTCAATAGAGACCTAGTGGACAGAGCTCATCTGGATACTGTATTCATGTATTAGATATAAGTCAACCGGCAATAACATCCACCTACCTACATGTACCCTATCAGACCACTGTTTTAGTACCAATAAACTTTTTTTTTTTTTTTATACAACTGAAGTGGCAACCAAGCGTACGGCCCACAAGATGGTAAGCGGTTACAGCAGCCTATGAACGCTTGCAATAGCAGAGGTATCACTCGCGGGTTGCCACCTTGAGGCTAAGAACGAAAGCCTCATGTGCCAGTAATTTCACTGGAAACCATACCCTTCACACCGGAACACAGCAATGCGAGCATCACTGCTTGGCGGCAGAAATAGGTATGGTGGTAGTCCTTCCCCGGACGATTTCCCGGATTTAAAGTCATGATGATTAATAAACCTTTTTTTGACTTATATATTATGATTTACTGACGGCTATTGAGTCATCGTATTAGTTAGTAGATCAGGTAACTTTTATGATATTAATAGCAATGATCAACTAAAGCTTGCATGTCTCTTAAAAACGAAAGTAGGTAGTTAATAAAGTCTATATTTCGTAATAGTAAAATAGTTAAAGATTATAATATCCCAAAAATTATTTTGCCTCAAGCGGGATTTGAACCCGCAACCACCGCTTGATACGCGGGCGCTCTACCAATTGAGCTATCGAGACATATCTCGCTTGGACGAAATAATCATTGGGATGTCTTCGGCTCGAAGCGCCGATAGCTCCACCTACAGGGGAAACGTTGCAGTTATCCAAGCCTGTTCAATGACTAAAGTTTTAATTTAGTTCATTGACGAGAGGTATCGCATTGCTTATTCAATTGGTTATTTTTGTGTGATGGTTAACACTATAAAAACAAAAATAACCAAGTAAAATAGTTGTATTTGTATAAGTTATGATGGGCGCCTGCAGCTTATATTACGTTTAATAATAAGATTGTCACATTCTACGATTTAAATTTACACTGAAATTTGGAATAGATAAGATAAGTATGAAATTAAAAAAAAATTGTGAAAAATAATGTTATGATCATAGCAGCCGATAATCGTCCATTAGATAATTATAGGCCTCTTCCAAAGAGCTCCATGACGACCGATTTTGAGCCTTAACCATCCACTGACTTTCTACGACCGCTTTAACGTCATCGGTGCATCGAGGCCGTTCTACATTTCGTTTTCCAGTTGGTTCGTATCGTTCGTTCGTGTTTATGTCTATATTGCACGAGTAGTTTGAGGCAGAACATGATGACTTCTAAGTGATGTAGCAGAGTCACCGTCTAGAAATTAATGGACAAGTGTTGAAATTCAGTAAACGAGTATGTACATTGTCTTTTGAAAGACTTGACCTATCAACACTGGTTTTAATTAGCAGGCATTATTATAATTAATTTGCAATGATTATCTCACAAAACTCGGTTAAGGTTGTATAATCGAATGTGACCCTTGTTATTTTATCGATACGGTGTATTAGTTATTAAATCTAAAAAATAATTAATTATCTTGTATGTTTAATAATAGTTTAAGGCTGTTTCTGAGCTAACAAGTGCCGAAAATGTAGGTCATTATTACTTAGCCAACTCATTTGTAGCACAGCTTCAACAGGGCAGCTTAATCACTCTATAACTAATATAAATACACCCAACAGCCAGATACATAGTCCTGACTCCACACACAGTCATCTTTACAAATTAAACCATGATCATCATTACCCACAGCCTGACTTCACCCACTGATGGGCTCTAGTTTATTTTTATTTTTATTTTTATTTATTTAGGACAACAAATAGTTGATTTGAGACTTAGGTATAGCTCTTTAGTCGAGAGAACTATACTAGGTACTAACTATACTAGGTACTTTAAGTACCTAGTATAGTTTTCTCGGCGGATCTAGGCTTCCGTGAAGTTAGCCGATTCGATGCGCAATGGAGCTTTTTCTATTTAAATTGTCTTTGCGCATCACAAACGGCTAACTTCACGGAAGCCTAGATCCGCCGAGAGAACTATACTAGGAACTTAAAGTAATTGTGTTAAATGAAGGATGAGTATATGTGCAAACCACTACGTTATCCTCGGTAATTAAATCAAAAATATCATTGTTGTTGTTACGGTAGTACAAGCAAGTAGACAAAAGTGTAAGATAGTGTGGTTTATTTTGTGCCTCCCTTAGTTTGTGTCATTTCTACCGCAGTTTTTTTTTTTATACAACTGAAGTGGCAACCAAGCGTACGGCCCACAAGATGGTAAGCGGTTACCGCAGCCTATGGACGCTTGCAATACCAGAGGTATCACTCGCAGGTTGCCACCTTGAGGCTAAGATCGAAAGCCTCATGTGCCAGAAATTTCACCGGAAACCATACCCTTCACCCCGTAACACAGCAATGCGAGCATTACTGCTTGGCGGCAGAAATAGGTATGGTGGTAGTCCTTCCCCGGACGAGCTCTATCACAAAGAACTCTACTACTCTTAAGTTTAGGTCTTGTGCTAATCTGATCCACTTACAGCCCGCGACTTTGACTATGTCGTCAACCTATCTCGCTAAAAGACGACCAATGTTTCTATTGCCACTTCTCGAACACCATTAAGTGTCACTTTACTCCACTGTCATCACCAAACTAAACCAGCTAACTAAATCTAAGCTGTTGCAGGAATAAATAGATAAACGGTAATTAATTTAGAAGTTATAGTTTTGACACTGACCTCGCGGAGTGGGCGCGCTACAGACGCTCGTAAAAATGCTAAGGCCACGAAGTTTCTCTACTGTTTTAGAAAATATTAGAAAGTTATGGACCTTATGCCCAGCTTCCATATTACAATAGCATTAATTTTATAATACTTATGTGTGTAGTGATATAGTTGGCCTCATTGTTTTCCTCGAAGCTTTACTTTTGCGCTTTTTTTTTTTTATACTACTAAAGTGGTAACCAAGCGTACGGCCCACTTGATGGTCAGCGGTTACCGTAGCCTATGTACGCATGCAACATCATAGATATCACTTGCGTGTTACCACCCTGAGACGTTAGATGGTAAGTTTCATGTGCCTGTAATTTCACCGGAAACCATACCCTTCGAACCGGAACACAGCAATGCGAGCATTACTGCTTGGCGGCAGAAATAGGTATTGTGGTAGTCCTTCTCCGGACGAGCTCTATCACAAAGAACTCTACTACTCTTAAATATAATATAATCGCTTTTGCCTTCTATGCTGAGTAAGGATGATTATAATGACAATTGTTAAATAAATAATAAGATATGATGCGGCACCTAATTTATAATCAAGCCCATTTTAATTCAATCAATAATATTAGCATAGTTGTTAAAAAATATTTAAAAAAATCTGCCGTTTTTGTTACAGATTTTTTCGGGCTTATGTGCGCCATAACTTGCATTAATACACTTAGCTTCAAAGACGTTTCAAAATTATCATCAATTTTTGAGAATAATAATAAAGTTGTATTAAATATTTGCTTTTTAGGGAGCTACTTGCATTACTATTTAATTATAAACAATTATTTGCTCAGTGAAACGGCATAGGCAAATTAAAAAACTTCCAAGTATGTTTTTATATTATACTTCTAAAATCAATACCTCTTGGCCCTCTTGCACATAAATTAAGTACCTACCTTAGTATATGCATAGAGCCCACTTTAAAGGCTATAGAGGTCAAACGGTACCAAACGACACAAATTCACAATCCATAAATACTGATGTTAGTGATATTTATTTTTATTGCGGTTTAATGGTTAGTGAAAGCTTATGGGAGAATGTGGAATCTTCAAAACTTATATTGGATTAGCATGACGGTTCGCTATTTTGGCGGTTCGCTATTTTGACGGTTCACTATTTTGACGGTTCACTATTTTGACGGTTTGCTATTTTGACGGATTGCGATTTCATGAATTTGACTGAATGCGTATTTGACCATTCGCGACGAAACGGCATTACTTGAATATTCTTTAAAAATACCTTGGGCTCTTCAACATAATTCCAATTGATCGGTATTGGAATTATGACATTTGTTCAAACCTAGTGCCAAATTATTCTAAGTAACGTGGATATTGAGTGAACTATACTCCGATCCTAAGGTCGTGGGTTCAAACCCGGTCGTGCACCAATGAATTTTTCTGTTCGAAAAATGTATGTGCGCAATGCCAGTGCTCTTATAATGAAGGAAAACATCGTGTGGAAACCGGCATGTCCAAGAACTAAAAATTCGAAAGACATGTGCCATCCACCAATCCGCATTGGGTCCGCGTGGTGGATTAAGACCCAATCACTCTCGCCTGAGAGCCAGTGTCCCAGCAGTAGGAACATTAGAAGGCTGTCATGGTGATGATGATGATACTCCGATTGGTATTGTAATTAAATAATCCGTTACAAACCTATATTGCAATAGTGCAATATTGCTGTGCCCTGAAAGGGTTTATGTTTGTAACTAACTATTACTAAAAAATACTCATCAGCAAGACAAAGTGCAATAAAAGATTTGTATTTAAATAAATAAATAATAAATAATGCTGGACAATCCACACAGCATCATCTAGCCCAAGGTAAGCTGCTGTTAAACAGAGCTGTATTATGGGTACTAGATGACTGATATATATTTAATACAATACAATACATAGATAGATATTTTTTATTATACATAGAAAACACCCAGAACACCCGGAACAAATATTTGCAGATCCTACAAACATTTGTCCCAAGGCGGGAATCGAACCCGCAACCTCTGCGTCGCAGGCGGACCTTCGCCCACCGCGCCACATTGGTCGTCAAAGTCATTTATATCTATATTACACACAGCACACAAATACAGCAGTAAAAAAACCTTACTAAAGTAAGTTCGTATGAGTCAGTGGCCAACTCAGGTGACAGTTTTTAGGCCGCTCGAAGGCTTCTGTCATGGCCTAACAACTTAGAAAAAGCCGGGACCGACTGCGCTCAATTGAAATTGCCGCTGGCGGTCACCCATCAAATGGTGACTACGCGGAACAGTGCTTAACTTCGTTAACTATGACACTAGCGTTCACCAGCTGTATCCACTGCACATTATATTTAAATAGAGTTTTTTGACCACACAAGTGACATACCTACCTGGTTGTCGATTCCGATCCGTCGTCACATTTCATAGAGCTTTCCACTCATATCAGTAACTTAATATTTATAATTATCTACACAGCGTTCAAGCTACAGTTTATATAGTAGCGGCACCGTTATATGACAATCGTCAAAATATAATCAAACAGCGTCAGACGTAATGTCTGCTTTATCGTCGTTGTTGGATGTTTTTTCAAAAGTTTTTTTTTATACCACCTAGGTGGTTTCTATGTATGTAGGTATAGTAGGTATTATAATTATATGTAATATATTAAATATAAAGTAGTTTTAAAGGTATAAATAGGTTCATTTTAGATTCATATTTAGATTGATAAGTTAGCTACTTTGTTATTATAATTCTAAAAATATAAATAATTCTAAGTTAATTTTTATAGGTATTTAAGTATTTTTAGTTTTCCATGTTAGTTTTTATGTAACTTAGTTTTAAGCACGCCTACCTCTACTTTTTCACTAGATAAGAATGACTGGTAGAAAATGCTGCATAGCATTAAGTCCTCCCTTTGTACAATTTTGTTTTCTATTATGCAATAAAGAAATTAACCAAGCGTACGGCTTAATGGTAAGCGGTCACTGTAGCATATGTACGCTTGCAACATCAGAGATATCACGTTGCAACCTGCGCGTTGCCACCTGAAACGTAGATATAAGTTTGTAGGAAAGTAACACCTAACAATAGATATACTCAAAAATCAGGCTAGTATCAGTAGTCCGGTTAGTTTGTCCGATGATCGGACTGATGAGACTTTGTCGGCTCAGTAGTTCGGTGATTTAAATCCTCGGACTACTGAGACTTTTTGTCCGTTAGTGACTGTCGGTCAAAAAGTTTCTAAGTATGACTTATTCCCATCTTCCAACTTAGCTTTCCACCATAAGTTGGAAGTCTACAGATCTACTTTTCCACCCAGATCGAAATTAGTAGGTTAGGTTATGTTAGGTTAGTGAAAAACCACGCGCGAGACGAGCGAGCGAAGCGAGCGTGCCGCGGGAGCGGCCGTCGAAGCGCCAGAAATATAGTATAGCTACTGACAGTCACTAACGGACAAAAAGTCTCAGTAGTCCGAGGATTTAAATCATCGAACTGATGAGACTAAAAAGTCTCATCAGTCCGATCATCGGACTAAATCATCGGACTACTGATACTAGGCCCAAAAATCATGGTAATTACCCGTTAGTGGGGAAATTAATCACTCTCGCCTGTGAGTAGGCCAGTGTCCCAGCAGTGGGAACATTAGAAGGCTGTCATGATGATGATGATGAGGGAAAATTAATAACACTTGATTTTTTAATTTTGAACAATGACTGCTATTATTTTATTGTGTAAAATCTTAACGAGTCAGGCATAGTATTAATTACTACGCCTAACTAATTACTTTATATATTTATTATTGATTTTATTTATTTAAGTAGTGTATATGTATTGTATTTAAGTAGTATTAATATATGTTTGCGTGGTAAATAAATTATTTTAATTCAATCTGGCCTCTTTCTCTATGATCTCTGTACGCATATCTACCTTTTTAATCACCTCTCTCTAGCCTCAATGGTTTGCTGGAAGAAAACTCTTGTTAGGGTTAAGCTCGCCTTTGTATATGTCATTTATTTTAAGTTTGTTGTGTATTATTACTGTGTGTACAATAAATAATAATAATACCTTTAGATAGTTCTCATGCTAGTGTTATTGTATTTATTAATGAAAATAATAACATAGACTACTTATCTAGGTTTATCAAATAAATAAATAAATAATGCTGGACAACCCACAGCATCATTTAGCCCCAAGGTAAGCTGCTGTTAAACAGAGCTGTATTATAGGTACTAGATGACTGATATATATTTAATACAATACAATACACAGATAGATATTTTTTTATTATATATAGAAAAAACCCAGAACACCCGAAATACAAAGTCTTATTAGGATTCCAACCCGCATCTTTTAAAGGGCAATGTGTACGCTTCTTTAACAAAGTCCCAAGCGACATATAAAATTTATCAATTGGAAAATTTAAAAACTTAATTAAACAAAAACTGTCACAAAAAGCTTACCATAAAATAACCGATTACCTAGATGATAAAAAAGCTTGGGACGAATGTGCTCCAACTCTACTCGGCATCCATAACTATAGCAAGGGTCATGCCAAAAAAGCGATAGGAAACCAGCCGGTGTTGTTGCCAGTTCCTTTACGGCATGGGCGCGCATTGGAACTGGTGTAAATTTTCCTAGCTTGTAAGACGTTTCAAAGTGATCCTTGTGATTCTACTGAAATAAATAATTTTAAATTTTGATTTTGTTTTTATTTTCATCTTTTGGCATAATCGGTAGTCCATTGCCTGAATACCAGCTTGGCCAAAAATCTTGGTTGATAAGGATATCATTAGTTATTGGAAAATCACGAACAGCATCAATATTATGTATAGCAATTGTTATTGTCAACAATAATAACGAACAGTTTAATTTGTTGCTATACTTTTAGGAACCGAGGCTTAAATCCAAGCAGATAATTAAGCACATACATTTTATTATATATCTTTACATCAAATGACATTGACTCTTTAACATAACTTAAATATTTCATAAAACCGTTATGTTACTTACTGACTGACTGAATATCATAATCATAACTAATAAAAGTTAACTGCTGGGCTGTTTTTAAAAAAAGTTCCGTGACAACCAATCTATGTATAGCTATCACCATGCTATTCCTTATTTACTTACTTACTTACTTATCATGCTATTTCCTGTAATCGCTGACTGAACATGGAGCAACACAATTAAAAATTATCAAGTTAGTTTTTCTAACATTTGTTCGATAGTGATTCGAGTATCATTTGAAGTGTGAGATAAAAAATCCGCAAACGAAGTCGCGGGAAATTCTTTATAAATGTACAGCTCGAATGGGCCTCATTAGGGCTACATAATCGTCAATTATCAAGTTTAAGGTCCGGTTCTTCTATCACAATTAATTATAACTCTACAATCTGAATATTAATTTCAACTGCGTTAATTAACTAAAACAAATCACGGTGTCGTTGATTGGGGAAGTACTTTTGAGACAAATGTTGTAAGAAGTTCGTTGAATCTGATTAGAATTTAAAACTCAATGTGTTTTGAAATCATAGTGCTCAATGTTATTACGTTTTTTTATTCTTAATAGTAGACGAAAAATCTCTAGTACTATTCCGCTCAACCTTTTAACTGATGAGGTCACACAGTTACCACAGTTAACCTCAAAAGAAAAATATCGACACGTGTTTCATCCCTCCACGGGACATCCTCAGGTTTTTGCTCCAGACTTTGGCTCCAGCGCTCGACGGAGCAACACGTCTGCCGGAGAACAAGTCGATGGTCCTGAGGATGTCCCGTGGAGGGATGAAACACGTGTCGATATTTTTCTTAATAGTAGTTAAAAAAGTAGTAACTATGAACAATTAAATATAATACATAGCTCTCATAAGAACCTATGCAACCTATATAATTGCCTATAAACATATTGCAACACCAAAAATTATACAGGGTGTAAAAAGACTACTACCAAAAACAGGGGTGATTGATGAAATCTGAAAATATTTAGCGAAAAAAAAACCCTAATATTTTAGACTACTTTAAAGTATTTTTTAAAAATAAGGTTAAATCAAAATCATTTTTTGAATGGGTAGGTTTCTAACACAAGTGTATGAGCCTGTAACGCTATAGCCACTAGGCCACCATTTATCTAATACCTGCTCGTGAGAAAATTAGAGTAGAGAAAAATAGAAAATTAGAGAAGATTAGATTCTAGGAAACACTTTTTTACTATCGAAACCAAATATTTTTGGAATTATTTTCTAATATCATAAAGTAAGTTTTATCAAACAGTTAAACCATTGATTATGGTTAGTTTATGAAGTACCTAATATAAAAACTTAAAATACATAGTTTAAACCATAAAACCTGTTTGTTTTTGATGTCGATTAAAAAAGGATTATTCTCAAACAAAACTAATAGACGGAATAAAATCAGTAAATTGTTCTCAATCACTTCAGCTTTTTTAATTTGATTCTCTTTGATCGCAATAAAATGCGAACTTTGAAAACAAGCATTTCAGGGTTGGTTGGCCCACCTCCAGGGAAGACGGAGTTAGGAAATATTAGCCAATTACTGAAAATAATTGCACCCTTCTATACCTAACAATGTTTAAAAATATATTTCACAGTGTCCCAAGAAAAACATGACTAATGTTAATAATAATGAAATAAAATTAGTTTTACTAACACGTTTTGAAATTGAAATAAATTAAAACTGTTTATAGCTGGTTTACACATTTATTAGTCATCAATCTCCATTGATCGTCATCATTTTAAAACAATAATCAATAATAGTGTTGAGCAAGTAATTGTTTAGGATTGTCAAATCTCTACAATAGATCTTGGAAAAGGTCAAGTTAGAAAATAATAACACTGCGATATAATTAAATTACGTTTTGGCTGCCAGGGAGGGTATGAAAACGACTAAATAGATTATTATATGCGATTTAATTAAATTTAATTAAAAACTAATCAACTAAACTTTACAAGCGCCCGATGTAAGAAACGAAAGTGTTTAGTTGAAAATTATGTCTAACTAAAACTACGTGACAATCGCCCGATGTAAGGAACGAAAGTGAATCACTTAGAGTGCCAAAATTAATGCTACACAAAAGTGCAACGATGACAGTTTGTTGGTCACACAGCGCGCGGTAGGTTAGCTATTGCGAAACGTGGCACAATTCACTGGAAGACTTTGCGATCAGCGCCAGGTGCTGGTGGTTACATAACAATTATAAAAGCAAAGCCTTGAGCTATAAAACATACAGAAAAAGTATAATACGCCAAACTAGTGGGATGAAATGGTAATTACCCATAGATCAATCTGAGTGTAAGAAACACTGAAGCGCTCAGTTGAAATTTCCACTGTTGGTGGTTACGCGAAACAGTGCTTAACTTAAGAAGCTGCTAAAATTACAGTTTCTTTAATGAATAAGAGTATGATAAGTTCGTGGCGCTCCTTGAGGGAAGCCTATGTCCAGCAGTGAACGTCTGTCAGTTGTTATGATGATGGTGATGATGATGCTAAACCTGTTAAAATACCTACTATGTTTTTTTTTTTTAATTTATTGAATAAAAAAAGGCTTTGTCGCTGAGCGACCACACCGCTCAATCGGTAATATTTACAAAGTTGTTAATTAAACTATAGATACTTAAACTAGGTATCAAGAGAAAAAAAAATGAAATAAAAACTTAACTCTTAAAATAATTATCTACTAAAATATACATATATTGGGCTACGTCAGAGATTGGATCAGCCAACACACTATTGCAATAGTCCAACATCGAACATTGAATGTTAAATTTTGAGCAAGTTATTATCTTAAAACATAAAATTCTATCATATATTTCGACGAACATTGATTACTTCAGATTTTATTAGGTAGCTGTTACCAACAATAAATTAACATGTGAGTTAATTACGTAAGAACGCACAATAAACGCATTCCTATCGTTTGCTTGTTTTAACAGTAGTCAAAAAACTGCCAAGACTGATAAGCATAGTTTTTTTTTTATGTCAGCAAGTGACTAGACGGTCAAGACGCCCGCCTGATGTTAGTCTGACCATAACAGATGCAGTGCCACCCATAGTTTTTAAGTTCAGCGTGGCACTGCGCTCATCACCCCGAGACGATGCTGTTAAGTCTCTTTTGCCCAATAACTTTACTTGCTACAGTGCCCTTCAAACCTAAACACAGTGCAGCTTGCACACTACTGCTTGGAGGTAGAATATCTGACACTGAGGTGGTTTCCACCAAGACGGACTCTTGCTGAAGAGTCCTACCACCAGGTAGCTGTTACCAACAATACTTTAACATGTGGGTTAATTACGTAAGTGCTCACAATAATCGCTTTCCTATCGATTGCATAGTTTTAACAGTAGTCAAATAAGCTGCTAAGACAATGCAACCAATTGCGTTTAATCTGAGAGGCTTACGTAATCACCTTTTTTTTTTTTATACAACTGAAGTGGCAACCAAGCGTACGGCCCACAAGATGGTTATTAAGTTCAGCGTAGCACTGCACTGCGCTTATCACACTCTGCAGCTCACAGTTTTACAGGTGACCAAGAAACTGTCAGTGAAACCTGGATAAAACGATCCATCATTGCGTTTAAATAAATAAATCAGTAATACCTCAAGTGGATGGAGCTCTCTTATTTACGGCCTACGAGACGGGAACATAAAAATCTAATGCCGGGCCGGGTACGATAAATCACCTGCCGGGAGCGCGCTGGATGACTTTTATGGCGAAAATTCTGAGGTTTCGACACGTGGTTCCCACAACACAGTATGGGGGAAACAGTGAGATCAGTGCCTTTGGTCTTTCTGTTACCATGAGTGACCAACTGTAGTTGCTAGCGAGTCCGGTTAAAATACCAAATTCCAATTAAATCGAATAATTTCAAACCACGCTGCAAGTACGTTCGGTATGAGTCAGTAGCCAACTTTGGTGACAGATTTCTAGGCCGCCCGAAGGCCTCTGCCATGGCCTAACAACTTTGAAAAAGCCGGGACCGACTGCGCCACTGGCAGTCACCCATCCAAATGATGACTACGCGGAACAGTGCTTAACTTCGTTGATCTGTTAAGAAGAGCTTAGCCAGCTACGTCACGAGCGCTCTTTATACTACGCTTTAAAATTGTATAATTGTACCTCTGGATGAATGTATTTATGTATGTATGCTAAGGTGTTGTAAACTACGAAACAGATTTTAATGCGGCTTTAATAAGAGTGAAAAGAGATAGAGTGATTTAAAAGGAAGGTTTATACGTATAAATTTGGGAGCACCGGTGGTCTAGTGGTAGTGACCCCGCCTACCGATCCTAAGGTCGTGGTTTCAAATCCGGTCGTGCACCAAAGGATTTTTCTGTTTGAAAATATCATGTGCACAATGCTCTCATACGGTGAAGGAGAACATTGTGAGGAAACCGGCATGCTCAAGAACTTAAAAACCCGAAAGACATGTGCCATCCACCAATCCGCATTGGGTCAGCGTGGTGGATTAATACCCAATCACTCTCCCCCGAGAACAGGCCAGTGTCCCGACAGTGGTAACATTAGACGGCTGTCATGATGATGACGTATAAGTTTAACCACCCGAACTAACTATATTGTCATAACGACCTGACTTTGTGTTAAACTAAAACTGTCTATGCATAGACAATATAGTTAGTTCCGTAGTACACCAGCTGTTTACTTTTGACTGAGTATCCCTTTACTTAGTCAACAGTAAACTGTGTGTAGTAAATTAAGACAGTTCGAATTGAGAGGATGATAGCATCACGGAATGCGGATATAGATTGGTGGACATCAGCTGCCGAACTTTATTAACAACTTAAATTAGTAGAATTCAGATAAACGTCCCAATTTTTTTGTTACTGTTTCATATATTTTTATTATGGTATTGTTTCTCACTATAGGTACTTATCATAATAATTTGAAAAATGTAGTTATTAAATAACTTACTAATGTTTTGTTAAATAACTTACTAATGTTTTGTTCCCAACAACTTTACTTACGAACTTATGAACTATCCGGTGACCTTTTTAAAATAAAACTACACAGATGGTTATTGGAGAGGTGTTTTTATTCGGTGGATGAATTTCTGAATTGGAAGAAGGTTTATTGGATGCAAAAATTATTGTTATTATTATTATTATTATTTTTTCATTATATTATACTCATAATTTGGATTTCTGACATTTTGTTATTTAATTTAACCAAGTAAAAATTCATTAATTAGATATTCGTATTGATTTTTTTAGTAAGTGATCACATTTTTAACATTGTACCTACTACTCAGACCTTTATTGCTTTACCTCAACTATAATATTTGCATGCTTGTGAAGCAAAAACATGTTGTATTTCATATTATTATATTAAGACCTATAATGTATCCTACCGTGTTTTAGCAAATAAACTTATTTCATTTCATTTCATTTCTTTTCTTTCATCATCATCATCATATCAGCCGATAGACGTCCACTGCTGGACATAGGCCTCCCCCAAAGAGCGCCATGACGATCGATTTTGGGCCTTCACCATCCACCGACTTCCTGCGACCGCTTTAATGTCATCGGTCCATCGAGTTCTTTTCTTTACTTTAGACAAAATAGAAACCTATTTAGCCTAACGTTTAGTTTACACTTAAGATTAATTAACTTTATTCATACATAAATCGCTGTTGGTTTCTCAAATAAATATATAAGATAAATAGATCTATGTTCTTTTTAATGGGTTAGATTGCAAACAATATATGAATATTCGTTATAAAAATGTGAAAAGAAAGTCTGGAGCGCGGCGTCGCTATGATACCATTGATTTGACTTAAGGTTTAAAGTTTAAATATTTTTTATTCTCATCATCATAATCATCATCCTGACTTCACCCACTGCTGGGTATAGGCCTCCTTTAGCTTGTGCCATCTACCACGATCCTGTGCTAATCTAATCTAATCATTTTATTCTCAAAAAGACAAAATACATGTCACTTATATGAGAACAACACAATCTTAAAATATCTATATCTATATCTATATCTTATATTAACTATAGGTCTTTTGTAACGGTCTTTAGATGGCTCAACTGTTTCATATGTATTTTGTATATTTTGTACTGTAATATAATTATCTTAAAATTATCTTATAGTAGGTCGTTCATGTAAAAAATTAGGGATATGCCCATTGAACGCATTTTTGCATTTAAAAGTTGTTAATTACGTGATTAAATAGTACATGACTTGTGCTTAAGTAACTGACTGATAATTAACAACTTATTAGGTAAAGTAGGTGTGTGTTCCTCTTATAATCTTATAACTGATTAATGAGTTTCCAAAGTTCAACTCATAAAGAGCACAGCAAAAAGAAGTTGCATGAAAATAAGGTCCAAATCAAAAAAGTTCTATTAATACTAGCAGCCCAATGATACCGCATCCGTGCAAAGCCGGGGCAGGTCGCTATTAATAAATATAGCCTATGTTACTCAGGGATCATTATGTAGCATTCTAATTGTAAAATAATTTTTGAATTTGAACCAGTAATTTTTGAGTTTATTCGTAAACAAACAAAAACACATCTTTCCTCTCTAAAATATTAGTACTTATAGAAAATCACAAGGATCTCTTTAAAACAACGATGGAAAAGCGCTCCGTTAGTTACAATACAGAAGTTTAATGAAAAATTATTTCCGTTAATTTGATTAAACTTGAAACAAATGCGAACTAATTTGTTAGATCAACGAACCATTGCGATCCAAAAAATTAAATCGACCCGTACCCCCGTCCTACCCTAAGTAATGTTGCGTACGTGTAAGACGGCATTAAAGTGGTACAAGTTAACCCCACGTCGCTACCCCACGCTTTAAATACATCCGATAAAAAACTAAACGGCACCCCTCAATACTACCCTCAGGAAAATGGAAACGTCCATAAAAGTAAATTTATCCGCAAATTAATTTGCACCGGTACGAAATGAAATTACGGCTGCACTTTTCTTTTAAATTCTTTGTTGTTTTTAGATGTAAATAAATAAATAAATAAATAATGCTGGACAATCCATACAGCATCATCTATAGCTTCAAGGTAAGCAAAGCTTGTGTTATGGGCATCGAAAGAAAGAAAGAAAATAGTTTTATTTGTGACGAGCATAGAAGTAGGTACAATATACAGAGTAGGTACATACAATTCTAATAAGTCTAACAATTAAAAAAAACAAAAACTAAAATTAAAAACTAAGTAGGTTATAATAGGTCGTGTGCTTTAGTTGTAGGTACCTACACAAAAATGCGGTCGCCACAAAAAGGCTCCAACTCAGCATTTGCAAAATCGATTTTATCGATTGTTATGGGTACTATTGATCTAATTAATACAATACAATACATAGATAGATATTTTTTATTTTACATAGAAAACACCCGGAACAAATATTTGCAGATCGTACAAACATTTGTTTCACGGAATCGAACCCGCAACCTCCTACGTCGCAGGCGGATCTTCACCCACCATATTATGTCTTAAACGTATGTATTATGTACGGTTAAATCTTTTAAACTACGCAACGGATTTTGATGCAGTTCATTGATAGATAGAGTGGTTCAAGAGAAAGGTGAACACGGTAAGACGACATTCCATCGACAAGCTGAAACTGTTTGTGCAAAAATTCTTACAATAAAATTTCACGGAATATCTTTTAAAAATTTCACCGTTCTAAATATTCAAGACTGCCTATAACACCAATTATTCAATTAAGGAATAATTATGAATCGTGCAACTATACACTGCTACTGTTAAATGCGACCAATCAACATTTTACTAATTTAATTACGAAGTCAGACCTACTTTTATGGAGTGTGGCTGTATCTCAATCAATTTTATTTTTTACCTCTACCCACCCGCTACTGGCACAGCGCGGCGATGTAAAGCTCTAACCACACCGCGAGCTAAGCTATAACTTAGCGTAAGTACACGACACAGCGTAAGTAACGCGCTGTAGTTTTGGCGAAACTACAGCGCACATACTTCACGAGTGCAGAGGTATAACTAGCATAGTAATTATAAAATGTCATGTTTTCTTACTAAAACTGTTGTGATGATTTGTGAATAAAATTGTGTGTAAATTTTTTGGCGCTAGTTCATGCTCTATGATCACGGAAGTACTGAAGTCTTTGGGGTTAGGTTTATTTATAACTGACATACTCAGAAGTCATGTTAAATGTCCAGTTAAAAGTGAATTAACAGAGTTGGTTTACGAGTATGTAGTACGCAATATTTTATTTCGCTTTGTTTATCTAGGTTGGCTTAGTACTGCAGTTGGCTTTGTGAACCGATATATAAAAACATGCTGCAGCTACGTCAGCTAAGCTATGCTTAACTTAGCTAGCGATGTGTCTTAGACTTTATGGCACGTTTATGATGCGCCCGAATTAAAACTTAATTGCTTTGAGGATTAAAAGTGAAACGATTTTTGACCTTTTTAATCCTAGCCTTGTTTTGTCTCTTTCCACTGAATATAAAAGTACATGGGTAAGAGCAGGAGATACAATTATTCCATAAAATATATGTTCCAAGTTTTTAAGTTATCAAGAAGCGGAGCTTTGGATGACACAGCAACTGAGGACATCACTCTATTGTAGTTAAACGTAGTAAAATGTTGTAAAATGACCCGAATATTTTCAAATAGCCAGAAAAAGCAATATGTTGCAAAATTTTTAAAAGAAAGACAGTAGTGTGACAACGCAAGTTAAATCTTTAGAGGTCAGTTGTATCATCTTTGGACTTTGGGAGTTATTTATGTTATTCATAAAACATCTTGGTTTCATTCACGATAGCTTAAAGATACAATGACCTTGTCTTACGATCTAAGGTGGTCAGTTTGATACTGAAAAACAAATAGTTTAAAACCAGTCGTAATCAATGGTTTTTTAAGCATGTACGCTTCAAATTAGAAAAATGTGTCATCCATCAATCCGCATTGGGTCCTTATTATGTGGTGATTATAATCAGTTGCACTACTAGAGAGTGGACCAGTGTTATTGACATTTCTCTGTGATAGAGCTTGTCCGGGAAAGGACTACCACCATACCTATTTCTGCCGCCAAGCAGTAATGCTCGCATTGCTGTGTTCCGGTGTGAAGGGTGTGGTTTCCGGTGAAATTACTGGCACATGAGGCTTTCGATCTTAGCCTCAAGGTCGCAACCAACGAGTGATACCTCTGGTATTGCAAGCGTCCGTAGGCTGCGGTAACCGCTTACCATCTTGTGGGCCGTACGCTTGGTTGCCACTTCAGTTGTATAAAAAAAACACTGGAAACATTTGTTTTATTAACATTTGAAGGCTTACAATAACGACAGTAAATCTTTAAATGCACAGGGTATGTGCTTACTCCAAAAATGAACTTAATTAAACTTTAAACTGCATTCCACTTACCCCCGATGAACATGTAATAAAGAACAATAGCGTCGGTTTGTAAGAGGGTATATTCGCAAACTCTACCCCACAATATTGCGAGTCGCGTAAAATGTAATGGGAAATTACTGTAAAATAAAAAAAAAGTCTCCCTCAAAAGGAACCCTTACTGTTACGGCAATTTGGATAAGACTCCCTTGACGCGGAACACTAAAAAATCCACTGAAGCTATGCCTTCCTAACAACACTCGTTCGTAATATAGCAACTAAAATAACACACCGGCCAGAGTTATAACTAGATATTACATAGAAAACACTTTATTGTATGCAACACAGAAAACAAGAAAAACAAATATTGCGGAAGTACTATGGAAAATACGAGTAACTGCACAGTTCTGTTTTGACCCCACATTGAGATTACCTGTATCATGGGTATTTATCTAAATGTTTAGGTATAAAAAAATTACAAAAAAGAGGTTTTTTGTAATCAGAGGTCTCCTCTGATAGAAAATAACTTAAGTTAAGCAAATACAAAAAGCAAACAAGCACAATCTAAAATATTGGGTTGGATACTTATCTAACAAAGTCAAAATAGGTATCAGAAACTACAAAAAAATTAGTACTCTTATAGTATTGTACCCCGATATAAATATTTGCAGACAATGCAAACATTACGCTAGCTTAGTAAATATCGCTAGACAAATCTTATTGTAATTAAATCAGCTTTTAACAAATTAATAATTACATCTTCTAGAGATCTGATAGCATGTTAGTTTTTTTCTTGTAGCAAATAGTTTTTTTCATTTTTATTTAAAATATTTTTTGTATTACAGTCGTCAAATCACGGTCTCCGTTTATTATAAAATCGTAGCTGAAGGAGTCTCGATATGCGCATATCCCGGTAGACTACGGTACTCTACAGGAACTCATAAAACTTGGGTGTTTTAATCGAAATGCTCCAATTTGTTTTTTTGGTCGAGCACATGATTTGATTATGGAACATAAATACAGGTGGAATTTAAAGTCTCTAATAATAAGAGTTGTGTTAAGTCATTATTATTAGCAGCGGAGTGAATGTATTTGCGGAATTATTTCTGTGATATTTTATTGAATGAAACTTTTAGTAAGTTTTGTCATTTTATTGGCGTGCTAAGCTTTTTTGAGCTTCTCCACCATTTATCTAATAAAGAAGACAATATCGAGTCCAATAAGCCGCTGAAACGGCCCGGCTTAGTGTTTGTGCTCCGCAGTTCGGGACAGGAGCTTTTTATAGCGGCCGCCCGCGGCTCGCTAATCCGCGCCAAAAAACACAATAACGTAAAGTACCAAGAACCGGCTAAATTACTATCCGAGCCATTCCAACCCCAAACAAGCAAAGCGTTTGATAAAGTAGATCACAAAACGTACAGTATAAATAATATCGGGCCCACAAGAGGTCCTTGCGGTAAGCCGCGACGCGAGAGTGGTTTCATAAGCTAGCCGTGCGAAACGCCTTCCCGGTTGTTATTGTGAAATGTGAATTATGAAAATAATAAAAAATAAAGCGTTGTAGAGCTTCGGGGGGTAGCACGGGCGCCACGTGCGCCACGTGCCCACGCCGGAACCAAAACATTGAAAAGTTTAACCGCGGAACAGATCCCGTCCGTCCACGGGAGACGTTTAATGCGACACGCGACTGTCTTAATTTCTACCATTAAATTGAATGATGGTAATCAAATTATCCGGCCCCTCCATTCGGCTGATTGCAATCTTATTATTTTAAAGTTCCTTGAGCAACGTTACTTTCGATAAGTTTTGACGCATATCATTATCTAAGATTTCGTTCCATTGTTTGACAGTCTTCATAATCAATAACATGTAATGCAAAACATTAGTATAAGACGTTTTAAAGTGATTCTTGTGATTTTATCGAATAATACTCTTTTAACTTTGACTTTTGACTCTATTAACATTATCAACGTCTTGCTATGAGAACTTGACTCTGAATTGGTTTTAAATAGCTTAAGTTATTGATTGTGCACCTGACGCGTCTCTGCTCTCAGTAAAGGGTAGCACACACTCGCTCATCACTTAATAAGGATTATCTGCACCGACTCCATCGCATTCATCCAATATTTATTCCCCACCGCCATTGTATTAATAGTAGAAAAATTTAATACTGTTTGTGCCGCTCCGGTCTAGCCGGCGGATTATAGGAGGGTAGTTTTTTAAATAGGGTTACGTTTTTTCCGCGCGAGGGTCGTGATAAATGACACATGCACATTTTTCGAAATACCCAATTTCGGATTTAAGTCACCCCAAAGTGGCCTTGTGTCCGGTACTAGGGGATAGTGGTGCTCGCAAGCAATTCACACCAACACTTTTATTGACGAAAGGGTATAGTTTAAAGCTAGGGTTTTGAAAAAAACGTAGTGAAAATCTTTGAAAAAGATCCTAACAAGCTGCCATTATGCAAAGGTTAGAGATGCTTACTCTATGTGTTCTAGTCCGATAAATGCTGGCAAGATTTTAATGCATAAATGATACGTTTCACCATGAATCTGATGAATAGTTATAGGATTCACCGACTTCCTGCGACCGCTATTATATCATCAGTCTATCGTTTTCCAGTTAGCAGCGACATTTGAGAACTTTTATTCCCCGCAGCGGAGAAACTAATTATATATCTAGTTTTATTTATGTCTGTAAGTGATAAGACAATTAAGACGCCTGCCTGATGTTAAGCACCATGCCTAACCTTAACAGATGTAGTGCCACCCAAAGCTTAAAGTGTTTAAGTTCTGCGTGGCACTGCTTTGCGCTCATCACCCCGAACGTTGTTATTAAGTCTCTTTCGCCCAGTAATTTCACTTGCTACAGTGCCCTTCAAAACTAAACACAGTAATGCTTGCACATTACTGCTTGCAGGAAGAGTATCACCAAGACGGACTCTTGCTGAAGAGTCCTACCACCAGGTGTCATGTAAAAATCGTGCGCTGTCATGAAGCATTTTATCCTCTGTCATGATGTCAAATTACTGGCACATGAAGCTTTCGATCTATGCCTCAAGGTGGCAACCCGCGAGTGATACCTCTGGTATTGCAAGCGTCCATAGGCTGCGGTAACCGCTTGCCATCTTGTGGGCCGTACGCTTGGTTGCCACTTCAGTTGTATAAAAAAAAAAATGATGGTTTTACAAACTTTACAAACTAAACATCAACGCTATGTAACGTCCGCCGCTTCCAAAACCATAGCTAACCCGTAGATATTGGTAACGGGTTTAATAATGCATTTTTCTATCGTGACGCCCCCCATTACCTTGGGATAAACTGCGCGTTAAATAGACTTCGGAAAAACTTAACGAGTATGTTGTATTGACGTATAATAACCATGCGTTTGACTGCTGCTACTCAAACTAATCTGTACTGTTCTCTATACAGTTGCTACAAACTGCTGGAAAAATAAACTTATTTTTATAAAAACTTTCCTCCATAATCATAAAATAAACTGCCACTTTAGCAGCGCAACAAGTATTAACTTTCCTTGTCATTTTCTATGTCAATATGGCAGATACATTACCTAACAGAAGTTTGTAGTATGATTATAAATAAAACACTTTGAAAGTAAGTGCTAAGTAATTTAAACAGTACTTGACCAAGGCAAATTGATTTTTGCATGTAATCTTTTTAACCTATGCAGCAACATAATGTTTTAACATCTCTTATTGTGCATCATAAGGTTATCAAAATATACTAAGAAAAATGTTTGTTCACTCACTTTCTACTAAACTCGGCGAGTAAAACTGAAACGGTAATATTATTCAAAATAAAAATCTGTTATAGGTCAGTAAACAGTCGGAAATGCTTCTTTAACGTTTGATATAAAATGTGTAATGTGCTGCCATCTCGCAATTTGTTTTTAACTGTTTTGACGATAGTAGACTCTTTTAACATTAAAAAAAACTATAAAATACAAAAAAATAATGGGTATTACGTTAACGTTTTGCTGTATAGGCTGTGCGTTGATAATGCTATAGTCTGGTTAGTTAATAACGCAAGAGCCTTAATTTAAAGTAAATTAAAACTCTGTCAGCTGTGTTTTTCAACAAAACTATTATTGTCTTTGTTCATTGACATAAAAATGACAAGCAAAGGCAATACTTAGTAAGCCGCTATTAAGAGAGTTTCTTTTTATGTAAGATGTGACTATTTTGATCAAATTGTAATGCCTAAGCAACTTGTGAAATAAACTATGATTGTTATTCAAAAATGATATTGTAAAATGGTCCTAACTTTTTATACCCATTTTGATTTTTAAAAGCAAGTATAATATGAAGACGTAACTATTATACATAGGTGTTGTTGGTTAAGGTTTGTGAAACTATTTATGAAAAGTTAAAAAAACCGCGAGCGACTTCACTATGTTGACTTTCCCATAGTTATGCCAGCAAGTGACAAGACAATCAAGGCGCCCACTTGATGTTAAGCACCACGCCTGTCTATTACGGATGCAGTACTACCTATAGCTTAAAGTTTTTAAGTGTTTGCGTGGCACTGCACTGCGCTTATCACCCCGAGTCATTGTTGTTAAGTCTCTTTCGCCCAGTAATTTCACTTGCTACAGTGCCCTTCAAACCTAAACACAGTAATGCTTGTACATTACTGCTTGGAGGTACAATATCTGACACTGTGGTGGTACCCACCAAGACGGACTTTTGCTGAAGAGTCCTACCTCCAGGTTAAACGTACACTGAAGGGCTTAATGAGTACCAAATACAATTAATGAGTTTATACATATTTTACTTGCCTTGGGAACGCTTCCGTCTGGTAGTGATTTTGATCAGTTGAGCTATCTATTGGTCGTTTGTAACGGTCTTTAGATGGGTCAACTGTTTTATATGTATTTTGTATATTTTATTAATTCAGTAAATATTAAGTTCTGGGTAGTAACTTTAACCCTTTTTTTTCCATCTTGACCCCTTGGTCAATAGCAAAGACAAATGGAATGATCCAACTCCGGAAACCAGGCAGCTTGCAACTTTCAAAGCCAATAAATAAACTCCACCGCTGGGAAAAGAAAACAGTCTTTTAGGAATGTCTTAGGCAACCCTTCTGACGTTAATAAATGTCAGTGGACCATTGACATTTGGTGGGGTGACCTCACGGCCGGCTCGGACACGCTTCGTTTGCGACTATTATGGTCACCGTAACCCTTTTGAGTTTTAAATTATTGTGCTAAGTGGGGAAACAGTGTAAGTCGAGAGTTTTTGTAAGGTTTATGATTATAACGATGATGTTTTATAAAATTCGTCGTTCTTTAGTTCTTTTTCTATAGAGCGTCAGTTTTGAGAACAAGTAATCAACTTAGATCTTGCATTGAGTGATTGAGCCCAATTTTTGAACCACATAAAAACAATATTGATAAAATCTAGATCTTAAAAAAACAACAGTTAGATAATATATATATTTTTTTCTATTGGTTATAGATCAACGTTTGACCACTACCTCACCTGATGGGAAGTGATGGTGTGGTCGATGATGGAGCACGACGCTGGTCTAGAAAGAACCTGTTCACTCTGGACTTGAAGACGCCCATATTGTAACGTTCCCCCAAATTGTAACGTATTTGGTCCAGACCTCCTATTTTTTGTACGTAATTTATGTGTTTCTTAAAAAAAGTTGTCATTGTCACGGTTCTGAATAACAGTGGCCTCATAAACAATGAATGATAAAATAGTTTGATATCTCACCGATCGTTTTAATCTGCAAGTGTGTTAAAATAATAATGCTAATAGTAAAACCGTTTTAGGAAACTGGTTCACTTTGTTTCACTTAATTGGTTAACCAGTAGCTAAGTGTACTGGTAGTAGTGTGGTACGCGTAGCTGGTCACATTTAGCGCTCACCTGCGTGTAGATCTTATCGTGATTGCGATCTCATCAAGGTACTTTACACGCTTCATTTAAAAATTATTAAAAGAAAAGCGTGCTACAAAAAACTAAACTTCATTTGTAGATATTTTGCAATAAAGGTAATAAAAGTATTAAGAGTAGTAGAGTTCTCTGTGATAGAGCTCGTCCGGGGAAAGACTACCACCATACCTATTTCTGCCGCCAAGCAGTAATGCTCGCATTGCTGTGTTCCGGTGTGAAGGGTATGGTTTCCGATGAAATTACTGGCACATGAGGCTTTCGATCTTCACCTCAAGGTGGCAACCCGCGAGTGATACCTTTGGTATTTCAAGCGTCCATAGGCTGCGATAACCGCTTACTATCTTGTGGGCCGTACGCTTGGTTGCCACTTCAGTTGTATAAAAAAAAAAAAATACTTACATTCATTCTATTTATTCATTCTAAAAATATCTTATCGTGTGAATCGTGTTTTATGTGTCCACTATTTTAAATATGATCGATGGACCGATGACTATAAAGCTGTCGCAGGAAGCTGGTGGATAGTGCAGGCTTCAAATTAGTCGTCATGGAGCTGTCTGAAAGACTATGATGTTCAGCAGTAGACGTCTATCGGCTGATATAATGATTTTAAATAACAATGTTACTCTAAATTTGCACGACGAGTAATAATAACAAAGCGATAGTATCCGTATCCAGACAACCAATGCATATCAATGGACCTAAAACATTTTAAATTTAGCACACCTTCATAATTATATTTCTATATAAATGCAAGTAAAAAAAGTATTATTTATAAAGATGGATGCTTCACCCGCCCGCGGCGTCAGCTTCAAATTGGTCCCAAGTGACCGATAAATGCCCTGGGAGTGGAAAGTCGATGTGTAACTAATTGCACCACCGCGATTGAGCGAAAAAATAAACTCTTTTATATGAACAGAGTAGCATGTCAATATATACCTCTATAAATACCGTCATGTCAATATATTGAACAACATTTTCTTGCTCTGCCAATATTACCTCTACAGCTACAATATTGCAAGTCAGTCAACTCAGTTTTTTCTTTCCCTTTTTGTTTATTATTATTATTATTATGTTTTTACATTTTTCTACTCGGCTTATAAAAGCCGGAAATAACTAGAGCGCACGGGCCTAAGCCAAGTGCGCCTCAGTGCTGGTGGTTCGAACTTCACTAGGACGTTCAGTTTGCAGAAACTTTCTCACTATTCTACATGTATTCAAAATAACAGCTTTCTGTAAAAGAATATAGGTGTGTTTCGGCAAGTCTAAGTGATCTAAAGATTGGAACAGCTGTTTAGGTATAACACCAGTTGATGACAACACAATTGGGACTATGGTAACCTTTTGCAGACGCCACATGCGAGCAATTTCGTTTTTAAGGTCAATGTATTTTGATAAATTATTATTATTATTATTATTATTTTATAATAATTATAGATTTAATATTTTTTTTTTGTTTTTTTTTACAAAATATTAAAATTAAAAAAAAAAAAAAAAACAATTTTTAGGTGGACAATTTTGAGCACAAATTATCATAATAATAATAGTAAGTATTATACCACTATCTCCCACCTTAGGTGAATAGAAATGTTGTGTTGTTGTTGTGTTGTGATGAAATAAAGTTTATAATCGAAAAGCAGATGAAGAATCTCAGGCTTTTATATATACATAAATCGTGAATTGAAACACGTACATATTTTATTGTATTCTCAATACAATAAAATATGTAATTTGATTTGATTTATTTTAAGTTCAGTTCTGAAATACGGATACTATTAAAAAACGATATAATTATTATAGTGCGTGACTGTGATCTATGTAAGTGTTAGGTAAATTTGTGTTGATTTATTTAAAAATAATTCATTTATAAAAACTTATCAACAAATCGGTTAAACGAAACACTTAATACGTAGGTATAGATAGTATCTATAATATGTACAATTCGCTAATGCTATAATTGCAGTACGAAGCAAGAATTATGTGTTTTGCATGCCCACGTGCGCCGGAGTGGAACCATTTGCATGCGGACGGTTTGCTGGTTTATACGACAGCTTTTAAAAAGACAACGACCGTCATAATATCTGTTATACGAGTTAATAGACGAGGTAAAAATTTACACTTGAGTCAGTGGGAACTTTAGTGACGGAATAATAGAACACAGTAAAGGATTTCGTCATTTTCTATATAACAACATTGAAAAAGCCGGCATCTACAATTTTATGTTCCCTTCATAGCACGGAAGCACTCAGTTGAAATTGTCACTGGCTGTGGTTGTAATTGTGACCCATGCAAATGGTAACTCCGCGGACTTCGTTGATCTGTTAGAACGACTTAACAGCTACGACGAGAGCGCTTTTTGATGATATAATTCAAAACTGCGTACCTACATAATACACTGCTATATTACGGTCGTATTATTTAGCTAAATACAGAAACGGGCATTGCTTGGCGATTAGTAATGCACAATAATCAATATACACAAAAAAAAAACAGGTGTAAAAATGTGATTAATTATGCAATATTTGCAAATCAGACTATATAACGGCAGTGTTTTTTTGTAATTGTAAAACTAATTGCATTCTAGTCAGGGGTCAGGAACTATGCATGTGATGGTTATGTGTGGGTGTGTGGGTGTGTGGGTGTGTGGGTGTGTGGGTTGCTAATTGAAGGTTTAAGAAAACATTAAAAAAACAAAATACGAGAGAGAGGTTGAGCAAAACATGGAGGAAAGGCAAGCATTGCTGTATTTTTTATCCACCAATAAGCATTAGATCTGTATAACTGTATGTAGTTAAGGAACCCAGCACCCAACAGTTACAGTGAGTACATAGAAAGCTGATCATGACGGAGAAAGCACTTGTTTGTGAATTTTTTTATACATAGAATTATCTATCCCCAAACTAAACAAAACAATTTTTATATAAGAAGTTTTAGCTATCTCATAGCCACGGAAGCCATAAAATAAAAGAAGAAGAAGACCTGTTTTAGCAAACACTTGCAATAAGTCAGATTAGCGCAATAAGCGAAATATTTACGCATGCGCAAATCGGCAATTACAGTGAGTAATAACACGCTCAATTTGATAAGTATTCGTACAGAAGTAGGTATTCGTAGAAACGTTATTGAGCAATAATATTTCCATAGCTATTAGCGGGGATATAATACGGCGGACAAATTCACAATCGCGCTTTTGATTTATTGAACGCAGAAACGCAAGGGTTGCCAATCAAATTCACACGTTTTTTCCACACTGGTTTCTATTACCTAAGTGTAAACGGCTTATCTGAATATACGTACATTTAACAGTAGTAGAGTTCAATCTTAGATATAAAGCCCGTCTAGGAAAGTATTATTACGATAATATCTGCCGCCAAGCAGCAATGCTTGCGTTGCTTATAAGGGTATGGTTACCTGTAAAATTACATTATATGATGATGGCAAAGCGAGTGATACCTCTGGTGTGTGGTATTTGCATATTTGAACCTTAGAAACCTACTACAAGACCTTGTAACCATATTTCTCGCAAATAAACATTTCATTTCAAGCGTCCATGGGCTACAGTAACTACTTACCATCAGACGAGCCGCATGCAATGATAGTTATAAAAAAACATATAAAAAATATTTTTGTTATATTCTGTTATTATTCACTTTTTTCTGAAATAACTCTACCGATTTCATACTAATTTTACTCAACAATGAAATACGGTCATTACATCACAGCATCATAATGTTAAAAAACTCAAAAAAAAAGTTTTTATCTGACGCAAAGACATTCAAAAACTACTTGCATGATTAAGTAAAAACTTTGGCTCCAACAGAAGTTTTATGTTTACTTACACATTCCATCACAACCGAAATGAAGATATATATCTTTCAAATGAAGTGATTCTTTCGATACTGTGACATCAGTAATCAGTTTACACGCTGTTGTTGCGCTGTTATTACCGGCGCTGGCGGCGGGAAGGTGCTTCAACCGTCTCCGTGCACCTTGCCACCACCTTGCGTCTGATATTCCAAGATATCAATTATACAACCCACCAAACGACTCAACCACCGCACACCAACCGAAGAAAACTGAGCCTCAAATGTAGGGCAGTAGGTATATATCCGTTTGCAGCTGGAAAGTAAGGGTAAGCGGAAAAGATCCGACCCCACGTATAGATTAAAGTTATTTAGCTAAGTAAAGTTTTATAGTTCTGTATTAGTGGACACGGTTGTCTTTTAAATTAGGTACCAAATACGATCGTTGAGATCTTGATAAGGAAATTGAAAGTGTGTTACTCGTACCAGTCAAAATTGGGTTATTTTTACATGTCACGCTGTTGGTTTTACTAGACAGCTGTTATTGGATAATGAAGGGAGTTGATTGGCTCTGAGTTAAGGGCCTACCTTACCTTGAGATTAGCACCTACACGCTTGGCGTTTGCTTCTAATTTTTTTATTTCATCAAGTGACAATACAATCAAGGCGTCTACCTGATGTTAAGCACCACGCCTGACTATTACAGATGCAGTGCCACCCAAAGCTTAAAGTTTTTAAGTTTTTGCGTGGCCCTGCACTGCGCTTATCACCCCGAGACATTGTTGTTAAGTCTCTTTCGCCCAGTTATTTCACTTGCTACTTAAACACAGTAATGTTTGAACACTACTGCTAGGAGGTAGAACATCTGACACTGCGGTGGTACTCACCAAGACGGACTCTTGCTGAAGAGTCCTACCATCAGGTAAAAAATTACAAACGTAGCTTTGATACGAGTGACATTTTAATGCATTTTGCCACAACACTTGTGACGACCGCGTTCTCAGAAATAAAAGAAAACTCAATATTTAGCTTGTTTCAGAAAATAAATGTTTATGCACATCATGTACAATTATGTTAAAAAAATGCAATCTCATTTTATATGTTTATTGCGTGGGGCGGTTTTTTCTATAGAAAATACCCAAATTAAAAGTATCTTTATAATTATAAGTAAGGTAGTGCATGCTGAGGCATAACACCAATGCGCCCATTAGCAACAATGTTGCATACAGATTTACTTACTAACAATATGTCTAACATCTACTGGGTGTTAATTAAGTAATCCAAAGTATAATGAAGTAGCTAAAAAACTTTCTATTCCATTTTGAAATACTGTGAAAGTGTCTGTAGATGTACGTTGTTAATATTTGTGAGTATGTGTCAACTACACAATGAATTCGTAATACTAAACGGCATAATTAAAAAAATAAGCAGTTGGTCTCCACTTTTCCAAAGTTGTTAGGTCACGCGACGGAGGTGTTTAGGCGACCTATTAACTCTGTCACCAGAGTTGGTCATGGCCTCACACGAACTTATTTACTTACTAAACGGCTCAGGGTGGTTAAGCCTGAAATAATATTAGACTACTTTTACACCCTGAATGTGCCTTTATAATATTGGGGGATGTTAAGGTGCGTAATGGAATGTCAAACTTAAAAATAAAAAATCTGCAATATTAATCTTGCCTTGGGCAGAAACTATGTAGTAATAATCAAATTAAAAAAGATTATTTTAACAACAGAACATACTCATATTTTTTTTTTCAATTTACTCGTAGTAATAAATACCACTACCAATTTTTTTCTGTAATATCAAATAAACCTAGACAAAAGTAAATAACTGATAACGTGCTTTAGTTCCAAATACTTTTTTGGGTTCTTACTTGAAATTTAGGTATACCAAAAAGCTACTTTTTAACTCAAAGTCAGACCTACTCAGACAAACACAGTGGCATCTTCAACTAACTGGCTTATCGGCCAATGGGAATCTGCCTCGAACCGTCACCTTAAAACCATCCTATCTGAACTATCAAGAGCCATCAAGTTCGGAAGTGTAGCAATAAGCAGTAAACAACTGGAGTCAAGTGCTAAACGCGGCGATAAGACCGCCCCGCGCCGGCCATCAGATAGTGGGATCGCAGTTACGGCTCAGGGGTGAAATGTCAGCCCTTCACACTTACTCGAAGAAGCATTTTTTTTGGAAATAGTTTGGCGGTGGTATATATAAAGAGATGTAATTACGCCAATTTTTTTTTTGTTCCACTAGAATGTCAAAAAAGCGTTATTGGCACAAACTAAAGGAGGCCTATACTCAGCAGTGATTAAAATCAAGCTGTGGATGATGATATTAATGAAGATGTCAAACTAGGCCCACCTGATAGTAAAGTTCTTTGTCTCTTACAGTAAAAAATGTAGATTCGGCCCGCGGTCCAAATCGCCTATAAAACTTTTCGTACATTTTTATGGCAAATCTAATTGTTTGAATATAAATTTCATAAATTTGTTTCACTTGAAAACATCTATCACTAACAAAACTTAAAAAAAAAAGTTTCACTTGAAATCATTTATTCTATCACTAACAAAACCGAAAATACACAATCGTTACAAAACTGAAAAAGGTATCAACAGCTCTAAGAATTCCGAAGGGATTTCTGAAAAAGAGTTAGTTGGTACATCATTAAGGTTCGTCCCTTGAAGAGGGCGCTACTTTGGACAACTTTTCGATGTCGCTAGATTTTCGAGTTCTACTATCGGTCAGAGAATTTTTGAAATCACTTGTCAAACAACTATCAAATAGTTCCAAATACCATCATCATCATCATCATGATATCAACTGATAGACGTCCACCGATTTCGTGCGACTGATTTAATGTCATCGGTCCATCGAATGGGAGGCCGTCATATATTTCGTTTACCAGTTTTGATGCAAAAAAAGTCAAATCTGTCTCAAATGCAAAGACGGCAACTTTTTAAGTCACAACAGTTACTTAATGTGTCCATTAGTTATGTTATGTTATGATGCAATAATATGATATAATACCTTATGTACCTACTGAATATTGAATGAATGAATAAAAATTCTTTATTGTACAGTGTACACTTTACAAACTAAAAAAAATAATCAAAATAAATAAAAGACTACGGAAAATAACCACAATGTACAATGGGCGGTCTTATCGCTAAGTGAGCGATCTCTTCCAGACAACCTATGGATGGAGAGGAGCCTCAATAAACAGAAGATTGGACAGTGCATCTTTAATAAATAAAACTTTGAAGAATAATAAAAAAAAAACACTTAAAATAACCTAGGTATGATTGAATGATGTTTATACCTAGCTTAAGTTTAGTAATTTTACTTATGGCTTTTAAACTTTAAAACCTGATCAGATCACAACATCTGAAATGAACTCTCAAAATAAACAAGCATTGTTACGAATACCAGCGAATGGTCTCTGGTCAAATCCTCAAATACCTCGTAACAAGGGTCAGTGTATTGTAAGGCAATGCAAAGGTAAGCAGAGCACGCGAATTGACATGCCTGACCCTGCTTCTTGGCTGGACGTCTTGTTGTGGAGCAAGTGACAGCGGCAGCGGTTTACAATTTATCAATACTATTGTTCTTATATTTACCAGCACAAGATAATTGTTAGATTCAGGCGTTACTTTGCGGAAATCCATTACAAGATAAAAGCAGACGAAAAATCTTTAGTACTACACTTATTTTTTTTTTATATTATAATAAACAATACTACTTATTTTTATAATTACCAGCACAAGATAATTGATAGATTCAGGCGTTACTTTGCGGAAATCCATTACAAGATAAAAGCAGACGAAAAATCTTTAGTACTACTCTAATAAATTTTTTTTAGTTTAATAAAATTACTAAGTCTATGGTCCTGATGATGTCCCGTGGAGGGATGAAACACGTGTCGATATTTTTATTTGAGGTTAAATAAGTTAACTGTGTGACCTCATTAGTTAAAAGATTAAGCGGAGTAGTACTAGAGATTTTTCCAGCACATTATGGAATAAATATATTATAATAATTAAAAAAAATGTTTAAACTTAACTCGAGACATCAAGGTTCGAAAAAAAAATTTGAAACCAGAAACTTCCGTTTGCTACACGGATGCTCTACCAGTTGAGTCATCTAGTCATGAGAGGCCTGTGTCCAGCAGTTGACGACTATTATTAGCTGGACGATACATAAAACGATGCTTTTTATTTAATGTCATAAGTAGACTGATTTAGGTGTAGTACGTAAGAGTATATAGAGTTCTTTGTGATAGAGCTCGTCCGGGGAAGGACTACCACCATACCTATTTCTGCCGCCAAGCAAGAGCCAAGTAAAATGCTCGCATTGCTGTGATCCGGTTCGAAGGTTTCCGGTGAAATTACAGGCACATGAGACTTTCCATCTAACGTCTCAGGGTGGCGTGATATCTCTGATGTTGCATGCGTACATAGGCTACGGTAACCGCTTACCATCAAGTGGGCCGTACGCTTCGTTGCCTCTTTAGTGATAAAAAAAAGTTAGGACCTTATTACCTCAGGGTAGATTAAAAGAAGAGTCTGTATTTTCGGTTAAAAATACATTTTATTATTTTAAGTTATTATTATTGGTTGGATAGTCTTGTGACTTGGACGCAGGATCTTAATAACCGTTGTGGCAGCGCATCAATAATCCTCAGGATTAGGCGGCGGACGGCTTACGCAAATACGATCCGATTGGCCGCAGGCCCACTAACTATGACCAAGTCTACTGTCCACTGTAGTGTGGTAAGTGGTAACTGTTGTACTCGTAGTTATTGGAATACAGAGAGGATTCTAACTTTTTTGTATGGTAAACGATAAACAAAATATAGGTTTAGTCAAGGCTTTATGTGGCAACCATTAAAGGATGGGGTAAAATGTAACATGGTGGATGTTAAAGTGTACAACCCGCTGTTTCTTGTAACGATTTATCAAAATATGTTAACCCTAAGAAAGCTGTCATGATATTACTTTGAAGTTATAATAATTTAACAACAATAAAATGCAATACATTTTTTTTTATTTCTTTAACATAAATAATTATGAATGGCGCTTAGGTATTAAAATACTTGTGTTAAAGATCTCTCTCTTCGGTAACAAGTTTGCTGAATGTAATTAAATAAAAAAAAAATGCTGGACATTTCACACAGCATCATCTAGCCCCAAGCTAAGCAGAGCTTGTGTTATGGGTATTAGATGACTGATATACTTAATACAAATACAATTCATACATAGATAAGTATATATTTTATTTATTATTATAGAAAAAATCCAGAACACCCGGAACAAATATTTGCAGATCGTACAAACATAAGTTCCGAGGCGGGAATCAAACCCGCAACTTCCGCGTCGCAGGCGGACTTTCACCCGCCGCGCCACATCGGTTTAAGAGTATTAAAGTAACCTAAACATAAAAATAACAAGAAATTGAATTGTATGCAGACTTATTAGTTAAAAGTCACAATACTTTCATACAAGTTAAAAGTTATGTTATTTTAGAGGCCAAAACAAGTTGTTTAAACTCAAAAGTTACTTTCAATGATCGTGGAGCGCACACAGAGTTTAGGGGTTTCCCCAAATAATCGCATTCTTGCGGTTCCGCGCCGCAGCATGCCGTTTGTGGCTCATTTGTCAGAAGCAGCCACTCCGTTTGCGGTCATCACTTACTCGTGTGCATTGTTTATACGTCTATATGTGGTAACTTTGTGTGTTCTTGTTTAGACGTTTTACACGCGGGAAATTACAGTCATGCAATAAGGCTTTAGGTTGCGTTTCCACCAGAGATGTGCGAGGATGTGTAGCGAGGGATGTGTTTGTTAGGAACCAATAGAATCACTTCATTTACCTAATCTCGCTCTGACAGCTTCAATGAAGTGATTCTATTGGTTCCAACAAACACATTTCTCGCTACACATCCTCGCTTAGCTCTGGTAAAAACGCAGCCTAAGGCAGGTGTCTCACCGTGGGCGACTGGCGATGAGCGAGTTATCGCTGGTAAACAAATACACGTAAACAAAAGACAGTCGGCGAGTGATTTGTTTCAATATTTTATCGCCCATCGCTCACTTGCCGGCGGTCGGACACCTGCCTAACACTGTTTTGGAGGTAGAATTTGACTACCTTATCAATTCGTTGGACTAATAACTCAAGAATCTAGCTCTTTAGGACCTCATAATTAAATAATGCTGGACGATCCACACAGCATCATCTAGCCCCAAGGTAACCTGCTGTTAAACCGAGCTGTATTATAGGTACTAGATGACTGATATATATTTAATACAATACAATACATAGATAGATATTTTTTTATTATATATAGAAAATACCCTGAACACCCGGAACAAATATTTGTAGATCGTACAAACATTTGTTCATAAGCGGGAATCAAACCCGCAACCTCTGCGTCGCAGGCGGACCTGCGCCCGCTGCGCCACATCGGTCGTCAATTATCATAATAATATTACAATGATGTTAACGGCTAATAGACGCCGCTAAACGTAGGCCTACCCCAAATCGTGCCATAACAACTGATCTTAAGCTTCATTCAACGACAAACTTTTCCATGTTTTAACCCATGTCTTAGCTCAGAAGACTAGACCACCAGTAGACCAGCACCACCATCACTAACACTCACATAAAACTTTGTAAATTTCCTCTCGAAAATCGACAGCTAGACACGCAATTGAATCCAGGAAAACAAACATAAATAAGCCAAACAACAGACCAACTTTAAACAGGCATCATAAATACGTACTCTCATAAACCGGCTGAAACTTTAGTGCGGCCGTCGCATAAATCATCCACCATCCCGCACCGACCCCCGAGGAAAAGCGAACTATCCGGATCCCGTAGGCTGCATTCACGTTTGAAGCTGCAGATACGTAGAAAGCAGGTGGGTGCAGACTGCTCCAACAAAAACACGCGTCTCAGAAAGTTTTTTGTCTGGACAAACTAAAATGTCATGAAACTAAAAAAAAATATTTAAGAGTCTGCTCATAACAGACTCATAGTTTTGAATGCAGAACTAATAAAAAACAATTTAATTAAAATAAGTCGATAGAGTTTTTTTAAATTTTGTTCTGAAATATGAATCTATTTTTTTTTTTAATAAATACCAGCGTTATTTTTATTTATTTTAAATCTTTTACTCATCCTCCTCTTAATATAAATAATTATTTCACTTATCTTTAATCGATATTTAATTGATTATTAGATTGCTTCACTTACGTACTTGCGAGTAGGTAAATAACAACCATTTATAGCTTTCTACCAAAGACGTAGCTGGCTAAGTTGTTCTTAACAGATCAACGAAGTTAAGCACTGTTCCGCGTAGACACCATTCGGATGGGTGAGCGCTCCCGTGCTTTGGAGGACACGTTAAGCAGTCAAGACCCGGCTTTTTCAAAGTTGGTAAGCCATGACAGAGGCCTTCGGGCGGCCTAGAAACTCTGTCACCAGAGTTGGCCACTGACTTATACGAACTTACTTACTTTTACTAAATAGTGACCAGCTTTTAGCGTAACTCGTATAACGCGGGAATCCGAGCATACCAACTCCCGACATTGGGAGTGTATGAGCCTGCCCACGCAGCAATATGTCATCCCGGTCAAGCTCCCGCCATTTGTCTTGCAAAAATTCGGGAAAACATCTTAGGAACGTCGCGTCGCGTCGTGTCCGCGGCGGAATGCGGGGGCAAGTTACACGCCTAATACGCGTGTACGATTGATTGATTGAAATTCACGGAAACGTGGAAAAGGGTGATGGTTTGGAAATGTAATCGGAAATTTCGAATAGTTTCAATTTTATTATTGTTTGGAACCGTCCGGCATTTGGACAACTATTAGTGAATAAGTTTTTTTCTCTTTTTAAATAGCAGTCTGTCGGTTCAGACAATATTGCCAGTGTCAAGTAATACCAACTTATACAAAATTAATCGTTCGAATTTTAAATTTGACAAAAAATAAAAAAAAATCTAGGAGTATCTTCGACCAATTACAAACCAACACGACTACGAGTCGTATTGGTTAAACTGCCAACACACAGTTCACACATAAAACTCAAAGTAACACTAGAAAAATAATTAAAATGGAAGGATCATGTCGTACCGGCAAAATGACCGAATAAACTGTAGTGAATAAGTTAACCAAATGAACAAATTTATTAATAAAAATTAAGCTGATGGCGCACAACGCAAATAAAATGCGCATGCTACACATCCAAACTCCCCGCTACACGCACAAGATATAAATTCAAGTTAATAACATAATTTGCTCAAGTCCTAGTCTTAGTCCTAGTCCTTGCGATTGTCCGTTTGTACACAATACAATTAAACCCGTAAGAGCTTCAGTATTCAGTATCATTTATTCAGTATCATTTATTGCATCATAATTATGAGGGTAATACATGTCACAGGTCTTATGTAATATTAAATAATATCAGAGCAGCCAACACATAGTTATGTACCCAGTAAGGGTGTTGCACTATAAGATTGAGTAGGAGCGGACCGACACAAATCAAATACACAATAACGTAGAGTGTATGTACCAATCAGTATCAGATATATTTTAAAACCATCACAGCTTTTTACTTTGCACAAAAAGTATTCGGAAACCGCAAAACCACAGCTTAGCAGAAGTCAGCGCAAAACAAATGAATCAATTACCGCACGCGTCGGCGCAAAAACGTAGGGTTTGGCCGCCGCTAATGTGCCGCTAATGCCGCTCATTGCCGGCCATTTGTGGCCGGCTGGACCCGCACCGTGCCTGAAGCTTTTAACTCCTGAATAACTGACGCCGTTAAATTACACCCGTATACAATAAAATACAATAAATATATTAATAAAAAACAATTTTACAAGTCAAGCGAGGTAGGTATACAATAGGGTAGGTACCAACATTGAAATTGTAGTGAGTGACGTTGTAAACGTAAGTTTACAACTATAATACACGGTTCAACCAAATTGAATCACTTTGGATGAATGGAGATGAATGGAGCTGATATGTAAGGATGTGATTTCATTGACTGATTCACTTTTATATTTACATAGACCAATTTGGTTGTTTCATCCAAATTGAAAGGCAGAAGTGAACCGTGTATTTGTACTTTAACGAATTATTAATCAAACTAGAGTAAGTTATAAGCTTCTCTGCTGTATTCAAGTAAAGTTAGTATAAGAGACATTTATTTTTACAAATTAATGCACACGTAACATGTTGAAAAATTTTAGATTAACAAACTAATGCCCTTATTCATAAAAAAACGGTTTGTTAGCGGTTCGCTGAGTATTCTATTTTCTTGTCATTCTTATGCCAATGATTAAAATCGATGTTATACTCGTACATATTTGAAAGACACATTAGCTATTATACATTATACATTAGCTATATTTATGGTATGATTATGAATAAGGGTTAATTTCTAGCCTTACAAGTAAAGAACCCTGTTCCTTGAACAAACAGGTTTCTAAGGTTTATCATTTTGGCTGTGCGTTGACTGTCAGCTAATTATTCAGTCAGTCAGTATAAATTAGTTATTTTCCTTTGCCCTATGGGCGGCCTAAACACTGCCACAATGACTTTTTAACAGGTCTAAATTCAGGTCATAATGACACTAAAGTATGAGTCAGTGGCCAACTCTGGTGACAGAGTTTCTAGACCGCCCGAAGACCTCTATCATGATCATGCACTTTGAAAAAGCCGGGACTGACTGCTTAACGTGTCTCCGAAGCACAGGAGCGCTCAGTCCAAATTGCCACTGGGCACCCATCCAAATGATGACTAGGCGGAACAGTGCTTAACTTCGTTGATCTGTTAAGAACAACTTAGCCAGCTACGTCACGAGCGCTCCTAATGACACTGCAATAAAATAGGTATGTTGTGCAAAATGCTTCGACGAAAGTAAAAGGTCTATGTTCCGTGGTTTGCGGTTGTCTTCTGTTTAATATAATTATGTTTTTACAAGTTGTTGTGTTTGTGGTTAGAAGCTAAAATTATATTTCTAGCAGGAAATGCCATATTATCTATCCAGTGGTCGTCAATTATGAAAATTATAGATCTTTGTTATCTTTTAGTAAAAAAATAGTAACTAAGTAACCAAAAACACAAAAAAAAACATAACTTTTATTTATTTATTAATTTTATTTCTTGTGTTATACAAACTTACCTTATTCTATTTAACGTTAACTTAATTCAGTACTTATGTATCTATTGCCTGCTACTTAACTGAAGGGTTTATAGTTTAAATAATTAAATTTATTATAATTAGTTTTATTTATAATCTTTATGTGATGTCATTATTAAGTCGTTAAGTGCCACGCTTGACCATTATACAGTGCCTTCCAAAGCTTTAAGTTTTCAAAGCCAAAGTCAAAGTCAAAAGTGCTTTATTCAGTTGAATCACAAGGATCACTTTGAAACGTCTAACAAGCTAAGAAAATTAAAGCTCTACTTGTCTGTGCACTGCGCTTGTCAACTCGAGACATAATCAATGAATGTTTTGGGAATCAAGTTAAAACTTCCCAAACAATATTTTCCTTTATTCTGAGCATCTTCAGATTGGCTTGTTGACAGAGCGTGTAATATTTGCGTAGCCGCAATCAGCCGCCCGCCCAGCGCCGCGCCGCCCGCCCAGCGTGTTTATCGCCCAACGCTGATTTGTGTACCCACATCCCTCAGTTTGTCTTCTGCATAAATCGAACAATATGGAAGATGTCCAAATTGAATCAAAAATCTTGTTATTTTTGAAAATGTATAACTTTAGGTTTTTAGGTTTTACACATTTTGCACGGTGTTGCATATTTTATATACTTATTTATTTTTTATTTATCTTATTTTAGGATTCACAGTTTTCTTATTGTATAATATACGTAAGAAGTAAAATAAGCCGTGCATAAACCAATTTGAATCCATATTTTGTAGATAGCTCGTTTATAGTACAATGTTAATTAAGTTTGTACTCCTGAGTGTGTTTGCAGAACTGTTTCTGTCCTAGGGTTTGTCTGAGTACTCACATTCGTCTATATAATTTTAATACCTAGTGTATATCTTATACGTAGAAGAAACACTGCTACATAAAAAATAAAAATAGCTAAAATACCACATCATTAGTCCGATACCCATCTATTTATGCTTATAAGTAATATGTATTATATGTAGGTATAAGCACAGCATGGGTTTGTTTACTTAGATTTTTATTGTATTGCTTTCTACGCGTAGGTAGTTAAGAACAATACTTACTTACTTAATTATTGTTATTTTATTATTGCCTATTCCTTATCTAGTTAACTCGTGGATAACGGCTGACTGCACTTGTAGTAATAATAATAATAATAATAATAAGTTTATTTATTTCACAAAAAGCAATGTCTTACACTAATATAAGTAGATTTGTCAGCACAAGTTTGTTACAATAGGTTAGTTTAGCTAAGGGGTAAGAAGTAGTGTCCATGCGGCAGGCATATAACCGTGACCCCACACTAGGATTACCTGTATTGTAGTATCTAAGCCATATACCAACCCCATAGGCAACACTTATTTATATAACTAGGTACTGTTTATTTATAGTGCTATGCATATAGCCTCTTATTTATAGGGTATATTTCATAAGTTAGTAATTAAGCATATAGTAACATTTAAGTGTTGTTGTTTGTTATCCCAAATAAATATAAAAAAACGCAAATGTAGGTAGAACGGTGCGGTAAAATATTGCCAGATAGGCATGCCAGTTTTTTTTTTTTTTTTTTTCTTGTTAACGGGGAGGAATCTGCATCCAGACATCCCGTCGCATAAGGGTACGACGGGGGTGTGTGAGGTTGTCGGACTCGACGACTCACTAAACCATCCCCGGTGGGATGTTTAGTGAACTGTGCATGTAGGTAGGTTAGCAGGCACGTAGCACAGCTGTAGGTAGGTATGACGTATGATGACACAAAACCAAGGACCACGCGAACGAAGTCGCGAGAAACAGCTAGTATTTAATAAAGCTTAAATACTTACCAAACAAGCATCTTCACGAAGCTGTAAATACCACAGTTATGGGATATAAAATCCCAACAGGTCCCAGGGGATTTCAGCTCTTTCAATAAGAACACGAGAAAAACCGGCAATCAAACCTGACGCCCTAGAGACCAACCACATCAGGATATGCTGTTTTAGACCTTATACTCAACGCAATATGACCGATGTTGTCGTTTGCCTAGGAGCTAACTTCTAGGCAAATCTCACGTTTCACTCAAGTCACTTCGATCTCCTAGGACAGTCTAGAAGGTTTTGAAAGCACACTTTTTATGTCAATAAAAGTTTTCGTCTATAACATTAAACTTTTGCAATAGAGAAACTCTTTTGATAGGTGTTAATTTTTTTAAGAATTAGGAAAAAAATTAAGAAAGCGCTCGTGACGTACCCAAGATGTTGCACGTGTTAGAACATAATCATGATGTTAATAAACAGTAAACTTTCCGCGTAGCTACCATTTGGATCTGTGACCACCAGTAGCGATTTCATCTGAGCGCTTTTGTGGTTTGATATGAAATAGTGGTCTTTTAACTTCGTCACCGTGAGTTGGCCTCTGACTCATACGAACTTACTCGAACTTACTTTTGCCATGTTTTTTTTTATACTACTTAAGTGGTAACCAAGCGTACGGCCCACTTGATGGTCAGCGATTACCGTAGCCTATGTACGCATGCAACATCATAGATATCACTTGCGTGTTACCACCCTGAGACGTTAGATGGAAAGTCTCATGTGCCTGTAATTTCACCGGAAACCATACCCTTCGAACCGGAACACAGTAATGCGAGCATTACTGCTTGGCGGCAGAAATAGGTATGTCTAACTTGACGTGTCTCAAATGCCACGCAAGACGAATGTTAGGGATGGGACATTATGCGTCTTCATTGAAGGCTAATCGTCGTCCGGCGGCCGGGCCAGCCCCTCCCGTCCGACTCCAACTTGACGGACATCGGTCCGCCCAGCAGTTACTACAGCCACGAAAATAGCGAATTCAAATCAGAAACCCTAAGACCTCGTTCGCACGAGCGTATTTTTAATTATAATCATTAATTCCTTTGCAAACATGGGTATATACAAGGTAGATAAATAAAATATTAGTTCCAGAGATGTTTCGCCAATTTTGCAAATATAAAAGTAGGCTAAGTATGCATAAAATAAATCTTAAAATACCAGTAGGTAAAATAAAATACTTAAGTAATTAAATCATTATAAATATCTCTGTTGTGCGACCGAGAGGAAGGAGCCCGAAACGATGGTCTGACCAGGTGTCGGATCAGCTTGAGACACCCGTCAACGTCGCCCTCCATCAAGCCGAAGACCGTGGTAGATGGAGGAAAACTGTAGATAATGTCACGAAGTCACGATCCTCAACTATGGGGAACCGATTAAGGAGGATAAATATCTCTGTTCATCAAGAACTATAGTATAAAATAATAACATTTACCGCGCGTTAAAACCCGGCGTTGGCGGACTCTCCATATAAAAACGTTAAAAATCCAACTTTCCCGCCCAACGCTGAAAATAGAGCACTGCGCAAAACTACGTACCTACTTAAAAACGCTGACGTGCGAACAGCTAACTTGGAAATATATTCGTTCTATTTAAGCGGATTTTTAACGCTCGGTAAAAACACGCTCGTGCGAACGAGGCCTGAAAGGCTTTTGTGAGTGACAGATCAAACGCTAACCATAAGTATTGTGCCATAAATCCTAGAAAACATAAAATTTAGGATATATTGCTTATAATGGTGTAGGGGTGCACTAGAATGGAATTCTGCAAATTCAACTCATTGAGACCGTAGCGGGATTAAGTAAAAAGGAAGTTATGTAAGTTCGTTTAAGTCAGCGGCCAACACGTGACGGAGTTTAGGCCTCCCAAAGGCCTTCATCACGACAATGTTAAAAAAGTGTCTGCATACGAAACAATATCACGTGAGTACGCAGTATTTTCCTCAGATCAGAGCATAAGTTTTTCTCTTTTTACCAATCCGTGATTATCTTGGTTAATGGCCCCACCGCACTGTCCAGCCGCCTGGCCCTAAGGCCGCGGTCACACATTTTGTTTTACTCCTATCTGATTTGTGGGCCTTATCCCGACAGCGAGGCTCTGGCGGGAAACAATTACGCAAAAGATATAAACTGCTTTTTCATTGAAACCTACGTAAGAACTTTGTTGGTTTTATTTGAGTTAAGATATATTTTAGGTCTCTTCTTACATTCATAAACATTTAAAAACACAAAGAGCCTTAATTAAATATAAGTAAAATGGAAGGCACATATTTTTAGCGTGCACTTAACTAGGTACAGATTCTTAAAAATAACAACGCTTATTACGCTACATAGCGCGCCGTTTTTCCTGGTTTTTCCTCACTGATTGATGACTTATGCCCTCTTTAACGGCTTCCTAAGTATTGTCGTTCATTGTCATTCATATTTTAAACAAAGACGATGATAGATTAGAAAGACACAGCTCACAGAGGTTTAAAGTAGTTCTACCACAGAATTTCTTCTTTTTCATTAACAGGTGTAAAGAATGGAACTCGTTGCCGGAGTCTGTTTTTCCGGACCAATACACAATTTAGGAGATATCAAGGCTAGAGTGAACAGGTTATTTCTAGGCAAGCATGCTGCATCATCCAGCAGACCATCACTTACCATCAGGTGAGGTGGTGGTCAAACGCTTGTCTATATCTAATAAAAAAAAACTATAAAAAGGAACAGATATTAGCACTTACTACGTATTAACTACTAGGTAATACCATTGTTTCAACTAAAAGTATGAATTATTAGGTCTGTATATTATAAAATTATAATTCGGTAAGAAAAACATCGTGAGGAAACCGGCATGTCCAAGAACTAAAAATTCGAAACACATGTGCCATCCACCAATCCGCATAGGGTTCGCGTGGTGGATTAAGACCCAATTACTCTCGCCTGAGAGTAGGCCAGTGTCCCAGCAGTGGGAATATTAGAAGGCATGATGATGATGATTATTATAAAATTATGAGTAGTCAGCTTTAAAACATTGCAGTGAGTTCAATTATAATTTCAAGATGAAAGCTACATGAAATGCTCATCTAAAACGATTAAACGGAAGCTGGGCAGTAGCTGACCATCGGTTAAGCCTCGCTAACTGACAGTTCAGATTGACAGGCGTAAGCGCACATCATTTAAATATTATGAAGCTATGGATAGCTGAGCTGTGTTTATGTTGTTAGACGCAATTATGTCTACAATGAAGTAACGTCAAGGAGTATTTAAGTGGTTTTTAAGTAGGGTAAAAAGGTACTTATTTTTAAGGTTCATACGAACTTACTTACTTTCTTTAGTAGGGTGGTTTCATTTAACAATTGTATCAGATAAAAACAAAGAAAACAAAGAAAGTGTGTCGAATATTGAAACCTTAACAAAAATTCGGTATTTTTAAACATTTACTATAATATTATACTATTATGTGCACACGAGCACTGGTGGTCTAGTGGTAGTGACCCCGCCTTCCAATCCTAAGGTCGTGGGTTCAAACCCGGTCGTGCACCTATGGATTTTTCTGTTTCGAAAAATTTATGTGCGCAATGCCAGTGCTCTCATACGGTGAAGGAAAACATCGTGAGGAAACCGTCATGTCCAAGAACTAAAAATTCGAAAGACATGTGCCATCCACCAATCCGCATTGGGTCCGCGTGGTGGATTAAGACCTAATCACTCTCGCCTGAGAGTAGGCCAGTGTCCCAACAGTGGGAACATTAGAAGGCTGTCATGATGATGATGATTATGTGCACATTTAATCCGTCACTTCTTAGTTTTTTACTCTCACTATCTCCATCCATGGTTGCCTGGTCGAAATAGCTCTCAGTTACAAGGCCGCCCTTTGTACTTGGTTAATATACTTAAGTCATTTTTTGTATACAATAAAATTCAAATTCAAATTATTATTTATTTACCAAAAGAAAAAAACAAATACAATGGTTTACTGGAGTGGTGGATCCGGTGGAGTGGGCAATAAAGTAGTTAATCATTCATTAATTCCTAAAATTTTGCCCTTAAATGACGTATCTGGTTAAGTATCATTATTTGTAAGACTAATAGTGATTTGTAATGAGTTTGTCCGAGGAAGTACAGACTACCACTACACCCATTCCTGCCACCAAATATGAATGCCTGCTGTGTTCCGGTTCAAAGGGTAGTTTGTGAAGTAACTGATACAAGGGGGTTTTTGATCTAATAATAATAATAATAATAATAAAAACGTTTATTTCGTTACCAACTAAAAAAATTACATCAGCTATTACTAAAAATATAGAGTAACAAAAATCAGATCGATTAAAAAATTATAACAAAATTGAGATCTCTGCTCAGAGTGAAGATATTGTGCAAGTAGCGCAGTATTGCAGGCGCTTATTGGCTACGTTTACTTTCAACATCGTTATGCTTGTTTTTTATTAGATAAAATCAACAAAATCAATATCAATAGATAGAACCGAAAATAGAGCCTATTTTGGTTCCGAGTATGTTGTGGTTTTCTACTTTTTGCCATTATATCTTCAACCTTCCACAGTTTTTTCTTGATTTTCAGACTTCAGAAAACGAAAAAGAATGTTATTAATTCGCCCGCAATATGCAAGTGATAAAAAGAGGTATAAGTACTTATAAGAGGTATATTATCCAGAGTTCAGTCACTCAAATAAATAATCAAATAATCAAATAATCATTTATTTGGTCGTCAGCTATTATTAAACTAAGTAAGATACCTATTTAAAATTTTAAAACTTGTTTTTTTTTATAATAAGTAAAAAATACATACAAGTCCACAATTAACAATAATTATTAATTAATTATGTCAGTATATAATTCAAAAGTTATAATAAATTCATAAATAACATTAATTTTAGTCAGTCATAATGGTAATAACATATTATCTTATCCCAAGCCAAGGAACAAATACGAAAACGTTCGTTAAATATAGTAAAAATTGCTTTAAAAATCGTATTTACCAAGCTCAGCCAACCGTGCTAAGACAATAGGCTACATAGATCACTCTAATGGCGATTCAATCAGTTAGCGTGATGGATATCTGATTTTATCATGTACTGACCAACAACATGCTTGGCCAAATTCAACTCTTCGTCTACACGATAAGATCCAAAATGAGGTGTAAAATTCGTGTAAAATAATGACTGGTTCAGTTCAGTGATTGACGTGTGACGGCTACCGATACTACACGATAGAGGTCATTACACTTTGATTAAAAAATATAATGATTAATGGCGATAATGTGTTTACACTTGTTTGAGTACACAGTACAAAGTCGAAGAAATACTTTGAACTTTCTAGAATGAAATTACAAGTACAAGTTACAAGTAGATTGAAATTAAGTAAATCTATAAGCAATGTAAAATAAATTTCATTCCATTTCCACGCAGTGACAAGTCAAGGCGGATATTGCCATCCACTAGATGGCAATATTGGCAATGTCTTTCGAAATATTGATTTTTTCACGAACCCGTTTCTGATGTTTTCCTTCACCGTTTAAGAGCGCTGCTGATTAATTATAACTAAATTGAGTTTAAAAACGCAAGCTATACTTCGGTTGTAAGATAAATAAATAAAATAAATAAATAATGCTGGACGATCCACACAACATCATCTAGCCCCAAGGTAAGCTGCTGTTAAACAGAGCTGTATTATGGGTACTAGATGTCAGATATATATATAATACAATACAATACATAGATAGATATTTTTTTATTATATATAGAAAATACCCAGAACACCCGGAACAAATATTTGTAGATCGTACAAACATTTGTCCCGAGGCGGGAATCGAACCCGCAACCTCTGCGTCGCAGGCGGACCTGCGCCCGCTGCGCCACATCGGTCGTCAACTTAGTTATCTACATATCGATTTCCTCTAAATATTATTTAGTACAAGTTGCGTGGGCTGGTAAGTGGTGACTCAATCTGCACAATAGCCATTGTGACAATCCGTCAGTAGGTACAAGCGGTACCTACGTGTGTGTATTGTTTTACTCACTTTCTATTAACCTTTAGCTGCTGTAACCGGCTTTCGATACTATGGATGCGGCATCAGCTAACACGGGCATTGGTTGACACGAGTCAAGTGTAAAGCTATGAATTTTGAAAAGTTTTTCTATTTACTTGTATTTGCATAATGCTAGTGTTCTCATGCGGTGAAGGAAAACATCATGAGGAAACTGTGGGCGTGTTCAAAAACTACGATAATTCGAAAGACATGTGCCACTATCAATCCGCATTTGGTCCGCGTGGTGAATTACTACCCAATCACTCTTGCTCGAGAGTAGGCCAGTGACCGCTGTGGGAACATCAGAAGGCAATCATGATAATTATGTATTCATGATAACATGGAGAACTTGTGTGTTTTATAACAACAATTTTCCCCAATTGCCTTCTCCAATGTTTTCTTAGTTTGCACTTAAGATGGTCGTACATGTGACTCCGCACTTTGTATGACAGTTACATGACTTCCATTACAAGGAGCTTGCCTACCGTAGCAGCAAATGCAACTATCTGCCTTCTTGTGGTTGTTCATTCTTACGAGCTCAAGAGCGTGGGTAAATTCCCGATTAAGAAGGTTAAAGTTTGCCGTTCGATTCCCGCAATGAGACCAATTTCGGAGTGCTATGCAGCTTCACACAGAACTTTATAACTTAAATTTTTGGGCGACAAGGGGTTAATTTCATTTGAACCCAAAAATAATTACATGAACTACCATTTGGTCCCAATTCCAGTTTAGGTATGAGTAAGTAGCATTTGATACCAAAAATGACTGGCATTTGAACCCGAATATGGTCAGGCGTTGCGCTTTACATCATGCGAATGACTTGACCATTCTCGTCATTTGCTGACAAAAAAAATACGGCTAGTTATACAAATCAATGTAATCTCCTGTTATAGGGGTTCCTATACTTTTTGTCTGAAAATAATAAATACATAAATAAATAATGCTGGACAATCCACACAGCATCATCTAGCCCCAAGGTAAGCTGCTGTTAAACAGAGCTGTATTATGGGTACTAGATGACTGATATATATTTAATACAATACAATACATAGATAGATATTTTTTATTATATATAGAAAATACCCAGAACACCCGGAACAAATATTTGTAGATCGTACAAACATTTGTTCCGAGGCGGGAATCGAACCCGCAACCTCTGCGTCGCAGGCGGACCTGCGCCCGCTGCGCCACATCGGTCGTTTGTCTAAAATTCTGCTTAAAATCTAATTCACTGCGGCAAACATTATACAAAAACTCTGAAAATCCCCTTACTATTTAATTAATGTTGGAGGAAAGGGATTTATAGACAAAAATAATTATTTAATCTCTCGAGGATCAAAACAAACACAGAACGTTACAAATCAAACAAGCTGGCAGGCCGAAGGTGATCGCGTCTGGTCGTGACGACCTTCGCAAACGACTATTCCTTACATTTAGCGCTCAGGAATTGTGTCAGGCGCATAGGAGTGTCCAAACTAAATACGCAGACAAGTAACACGACTTATTGCAGTCACACGCACGCAACGTATACAATGCAACGTACGTGCAGACAGAAAGTGCAGCGGTAAGGGTGTACAACTATTGCTATTGTATCCTTGTCTTTTTAATAATTTGTAAACTCATCAAGCGTAGCGAGCGTTGCTAAAGAACCTATCTCTTATTTTTTTTTTTCCTTTTTTTACATACTTACTTATATTCTTGGCATGAGCCTCACCTAGTTCGATTGGCACCACACTGAAGCTTTATGATGAAGAGGGATCATCAAAAAAAAGTTAGGAACCCAGCCGAATTTGTTACCAGATTCGTCTAGGCTGGGGCGCGTGGAACTGGCGTAAATATGATTGAATAAATATATTTTTTACTTTACTTTAAACTATTTGGGAGCACAGAGTAGTGACCCGCTAAGTCGAGCAAAAAGCGGCATAATGCTTCCTGAAGCTTTTTCAAGAAGAAAACTAAGCTAATAAATAAAATTAAGGCAAATACATGACTGGACATAAGCCCCATAGAGTAATAAAGCCACTGATCTTGAGCGTTGACATTGACCGACTCCCTGCGACAGTATAATAAATAAATAATAATAAATAAAAATATTTATTTTCTCCTACAAGGTGGTACATGGTGGTCTTAATGCTAGAAATAAGAGCTTTATGTTTAGTCAGTACCAACTAGTCTGGTGCTTGAGGTGGGTTTTAAAAATAAAACCTGTAAATTTAAGTCACCAGGACCTTCCTCCATAAGTATTGGCTTAACTTGTTTTCCTTAATTTTAAGTAATACTTAGTACCAGTAATATTGTATTCAGCAATTTACAACTAAATATACACCTAGTTAGAATTTATTGTATATGGCAAACCACTTTTTTGATAAATAAATTATCTTATCTTATCTTATCTTAGACAGAAAAATATATAAACTAACAAAAGTTTTGAGTGTGTGAAAACTAGAAAATTTATGTGTGGGTGTGTGTGTTGTGTGTGAAGGTGTGAGAAAGTGAGTGCAAGAGTGGAGTGTGTGTGAAAAAAAAAAGTACAGCGTAATGCAAGATAGTATGTGAGTGTACATGTGTGAATGTTGAGTATATAGGTATTGTGTATGTGTATATATTTATATAGGTGTGTGTGAAAGTGTGTGATTGTTTATTATTTAAGAGTAATAATTACTTGTGCCATTTTATAACAGATGCTGATTGCAGCGAAAGTAAATAGCAGAAAGCAGAGTGTAGACGGCATGCATAAACTACGATTATTATTTTATAGACTACCTATGTGGCAACCAATCGTATGACCTACTTAATGGTAAGCGATCACCGTAGCCTATGTACGTTTGCAACATCAGAGATATCGCTTGCGCGTTGCTACCTGAGACGTAGATCTAAAGTCTCATGTGCCTGTAATTTCACCGAAACCATACCCTTCGAACTGGAAAACAGCAATGCGAACATTACTGCTTGGCGGCAGAAAGCCATACCTATTTCTGACGCCAAGCAGTAATGTTCTCATTGCTGTGGTAGTCCTTCCCGGATATCACAAAGAGCTCTACTGTTCTTCCCTTCTAAAGATTATAATGTGTTGCACACGTTGTGTACGTAAGACCAATGTTACCCAGACTAGAAACCTGACAAATGACAAATATGATATCTAACTCTTGTTTGTTAACAGTTTTTGAAAACTAGTCCCTAGATACTACTGTAACAAAAATATTATGTTCTAAGCATTCTATGTTATTGCACCAGGATAATATGATCTTAGGTGAAGGCAGCAAAGACTTTCACTCTTTTATTTCTTTCTAATTTATTACTGGCTACCGCCTAAAGCTTTGCTCACGGTACATACATAAAAGTATTCAATGTACTTCCTCAGGTTTTGAACTATCTCCGTACCAAAAATCTAAATCGACATGCTAAAATCAAAAATCAAAATAAAAAACAGAAAATCGGTCGGTGAAATAAGGGAAATCAGGCGTTTGCCCTGCAGTGGGACAGTTACGGCTAAACAATAATAATAATTTTCTTAATATGGTGGTTAACGCTATAATAACTATTAGTAATGAATAGTATGGATTTGACCTTGCAAGGTCAAAGAGCACGTCTTTGGTCACAGCCTCACTGGGGTCTTAGGTCACTGTGCAATGCAATAAAATTTATAGTAAGAAAGTTTGTAGCCCACATTATATCTGGGATAAATAGGCAGTTAAATATTAATATAATCTACCGCTAAAAGCACCTTAAAACATAAAAATCAAGCCTGATTTTAGAAAAATATGTAAAAAGGCATTGCATATTTTAAAATCGCTAATTGACATTATTTTTGCTATTTTGGCAAGAAAGTTTTGATGTATTTTTATAGATGTCGTAGAGCTAATTGCGCTAATTTAAGCGGACATGTCCAAAACACAACCACAATCGTAAACTTGGCCTGACCGCCAACGTGCCGGCGTATCTTCCAAAGTTTGCAGGTTCTCTAGAAAACATGATTTTGCACTGCAAAGTCCGCAAAGTCTGCGCAGTGCGAGCTAGATTTTCCCAAAACGTTAATATATAGCACAATAAACCCATAACAGTTTCAATAGAATTTCCGTCAATCAATTAGTAGAATATCAATATACGGCCATAATAACCGCATAAAATTCAAATGTGAGATTTGTATTTGCACTATTGGCATGTTTTATGTATTATGTAAATATTTAATACAAATAACCTATCAAAATAGAACCATTATCACCTGTTCGTAGCTGTCAATATTCACGTTACAGACAGGACTAGTTTTCACAAGCTGAGCGATAAGCGGAGCGATGAACGATGTAACTTTTTATAGAAATAGAAATATCTTTATTGTCATATGTGAAACACGTTAAATATAGTACAATTTAAATATATAGATTATGTGAACAGGCTTGGGTAATGACGCCGCGGATGAGCTAGCCAGAAAGGGCTCAGAAACCACAACAGAGGGACCGAATCCGTTCCTTCCCCTGCCTTTCTCCCAAATACGCTCTTGGATGCGGCTGCATACCCAAACCCTGCACAACGAACGCTGGACAAGGACGACGGACTGCAGACAGTCAAGGACAGCTATACCAACTGCCTCTAAACGACTGACACGTCCAACTACCTAGGATAGAACTCAAAACCATCGTGGGGACCTTGACAGGTCACTGTCCCCTGAATAAACGTCTCTTTAACATAGGTGCCACAGACAGCCCACTCTGCAGAGGTTGTCTAGCCGAAGAAGAATCAGCTGTCCACGTAGTCCTGGAATGCGTGGGAGTAGCCACTCAACGCACACAAATCCTTGGAACACCAAGGTCACTCCACGAAGCCTGCGAAGACCCCAGGAAACTTCTGTGATTCTGGGAGGAGTTAGGCTGGCTTCACGCATAGCCAGCTCCCCACGCACAACGGACCAAATGCGCATCCAAATGCGGAAAAGGGAGTCCACTTAAATATGTGAACAGGCTATGCCTTTAAAATACTTTTTTTATTGGATCCAAGTAGTATTCACAGTACCGTTTGAAAATTAATAACGTTATTGACATAAAATTTAATGGTCGCAGGTTCAATTCCCGCTGCGCGATCAATATTTGCAAGATCTACAAACATTTGTGGTGAATCTTTCAGTTACCAGTGTAGAAAAGTACCAACTTAAGCACATGTAAATTATGAAACATACCCTATTGATTAACTTTACCTACTTCTAGCTACAATAAAAACGGGAAGTTACGACATTTGGTTTTTAATTTTTTTTTCATTTGTTTCATGTTTATCGCTACGCTTATCGCTCAACTCATGTTACGATCACAGTCTAACTCAGCACGTCACAACACAGAAAGCGCAAAAACATTGCAAATCCACGCGCTACGGCGCATTACCAATTCCGATGAGCACTACCTAACGGTCGCCAATGGCCATCGTCAAGATATTTCTGTAACATTAATAAACATCATTTTCATTAAAATATATATTAACACAAATTAATAATATACTCATAGCGTAACGGAAACACACTGCGCAGACAGCGCGGGATTGCAATAACCGGTAGGTGCTAGTTACAGCGAAACTAATTCAAACTTCAAATTGAATTTAACTTTATTACAGGTTCTTTGATTATTATTGAGCAATAAAGGAACAACCTCACACATTAATAAAAAAAAAAATGTACATACCTATGTTTTTTTTCTGTATATTTTCTCTTACAAAACACTTGTAAATCGATTATTATTATTTATCAGTAATCGATTATTATTATTTGTCAATTATTATTTATCATTATTGGAAATCGTGTAATAATAAAATATTCGAGCACGCGAGCCCCGTAGCGGTTAGAAGAGGTCGCAGGTCATTGACTGCGACATCTTTGACATGCACCACGCGCTCCCCTTTCGATTTCCAACAATGATAATTGACCAGAAAAACGTAATCGATTTACTCGAGATTTTTAGACGAAATGTAAAAAATGAGCATGTATTTTTTTTTGTGTGTGGAACATATTCCTTAAATATTGCGTACACCCTATTTGAAACTAGAAAAGCCAGTAACTTTGTAAGATACACAGACAATGTGAAGAAAGACAATATAAACCAAACCGCAGCTTCCAAACTTTTCTAACTGTAAAGGTTAAACACAATTAACAAGAATAAGGAATAAGAAAAGGATAGTCATACTAAAAACCTCTGATAGCTAATGTGTCTTTCAAATCTGTCATCGTTTTTGTTCAATGGCAATACTTAGCAAGCCGCTAAAATGACAGTTTATTTTATGAATAACAAGGTCAGTCTCTGAACAGTGCAGGGGGGCGCAGTTTAAAAAGTCCTAAAAACTCTGTCACCAGAGTTGGTCACTGACTCACACGAACTTACTTACTAGAAATATGATGGGTTATCGACTCTTGGACATAATTACCGCGAACGTATTTTCCCCGCGCTAGCAGATGGTGGTATCTATTATACGGGTGATAAATAATGCACTTTGATATTATCGTAATGCCCCGTCACCTTTCCTGTGTCGCAAATTGCTGTATTTATTATAATTGAAAAAAAAATAGGCAGTTATTGTTTTAGCGGCCCGTACCTAACTATTTCCGCATTCGTAAAATCTATAAGTAAGCATTACATAAAATAATTATTTTAAATAGTGCAGTATTTTTTTATTGTTTTTAAAATACTGTTACTGGGTATTCCAAGAAAGTATAAATAAAAACTAAAAACTAAAAAAATCTATCACTTATTCGAATTTCCGTTTCGCTTAGTTTAGCCTATGGTTTTTTTCAAGTGTTTACAATTTCTTTTCTTTTTATTGCTCGCAATATCTGATATGCAGGTTGCTAAATAGTCCAATATCTTTATAAACTGGGCAAGGGTAGAGTGGTGCGCAATAAATGAAATGGAATAGTTAACCCTACAGTGTTCACACTCGGTTTAATTTAGTTAACTGTTCCGCTGTGCCCCGGGCGCCGCGCCTGGCTGGGGAAAGGGTTGATAGTGATGTGCAAGTGTTGTCGATAATACATTATGTGTTTCGAAAGACGTAAAACGTTTATTTACCATTTTGTAGTTGCCATTTTGTTGATATACTGATTAGGTCTACCACTACTTTTGGTTTTGCAAAAGCAATCTTGTGTTTGTATGTTGACATATACCTAGCTTGATTATATTGTTAAATTTGTTATTTTTGTAATAAAACGTACTAGTTTTACAAACATATATGAATAATAAACTTTTCAATACCGTGAGATAATAATAATGTAGCTGTATCGAATAAAAAGCAATAATAGTAATTACCTGCTTAATTAACGTTAACTAACGTCAATCAAAGCAATGCAATCGAGCAATGCGTTTTTGCGTGTGTCATTCGTCATCGATATCGATAACAATGATCATCGACTTAGCAAATCACTTACCATTTTCATCACCAGCTAATTTATATTGACCTGAGTGTTGCACCCCCTCCTATATTTAAAAGCTTATAATCGCACGATGAAGTGTTGCCAGCATTGATTAATCACGGCGAATTCCAAGAGAAATTCGCGGTCTTATTTGGAAACATTCTTGAGTCCTGAAATCGTAGAGACTTAAAATAAGACATTAATGTTAATTTTCAACGATAAAATTGTTGTTCGCGTTGTATTTTGTATTTTAGCATGCTTAGAATTTAACATATTTAAAAATTGTTGATTATGAAAACATAGTGGATAATAATTAATATGTCTATTTGGGTCGGGTTCAGTTAGGTTACCAACTTCGTTACAGAGGTCAGCCAACGTATCCAACTCGGATGGGCAGCGTTCAGAAAGTTACAACATATTTTTTCGTCACGGATACCGCAGAGCCTCAAGACAAAAGTCTTTAATCGTATATAATCGTCTACAAACATTACTGTATGATATTTACCAGAAACGTTGTGTATTTACATTTTGCGGGAACTTTTCGCGTAATCATACTAGGTCTAGAATAGACTACTTTTATCCAGCTATAAGCAGCTATAAGTAAGCAAAGTCGCGGGCAGATGCTAATAACACATACACTGCTTATGAGCAGGTACGTATAAACAAAGGGTTTGAAAAAAACGCACGCGAAACCAGTTTTTAAATGACACTCGGGCATTTTTCAACCGTTGAATTACCTAACAATAATAATGAAGAGGTTGGCGACCCAGCCACCTGCCCACTCGACTCGATACCGATATCGATAAAATCAATCGAGTTGTCACATCAACTCGATAAGTAACTACCCGCAGATACGCGCAATTACATCGATGCCGAAGAGAGCCCCGTTTAGTAAAATGTATAAACTTATTTTATACTGAAATTATTGTTGATTGCATTGGTTGCCTATTGGTACCTCACCTACCGACTTTACGGTCGGGGGTTTGAAACTGGTTTAATAAATGTTTTTACTTGAAAAACGTATGTCATGCCAGAGCTCTTAAACGATGAAGGAAAACATTGCAAGGAAAGAGGCATGTTCAAGAACTATGAATTCGAAAAATATGAGCCTTCTATCAACCAATCCGGATTGATTGACACCCAATCACTCTCGCTCTAGAGTAAACCAGTGTCCCAGCAGTAAAAGACTTAGGTTGGATTCGACCAAACTCGAATAGACGCTATTCCGAGTAAATCGTAGTCTTTCACGAGTAAACTGACAGTTCACTTGTATTTGACGTTTCTTATTCCGCGGAATACTTATTTCAAAAGTTGGTCGAATCCAGCCATAGATGATGATTGCTAGGTGACAGAATTAAAATTCAAACTGTAAAGGTAATTTAGATTTGACTTCATTAGAAAAGCTCTCGAATCAATTAACTCTCAACTGCATAAAAATTATAAACTTTAAATAAATTATTAGTATATTTAGATGTTTTTTAAACTAGATCACGACTGGTAATTACCGTTCGTGACACGGGAGCAATACACGTGAATCTACAAATGCCTGAGTTAAACAAGTGGAAAATCACCAGTTTGATATTTTATTTGCATATCTACTAATCGCGGTAATAAATTCATTTTAATTGTACGAGTTTTCTATGTTTCCTTATTAGCGGGAACTGGTCAGGGCCCTTAGCATCAGTTTGGACGTTATTGGATGGCGGTGAGATCGTCGTGTGTCACATGTGACGTGTGACGTGTTACACGACGATGCTTAATTTGTAATAACAAAGTTGCAGTTGCTTATTAGATAGAGGTGTGTATTAAAAGTTGACTAAATTTGACTAAAACAGATCAAGATTATACAAATAATTAAAAATACAAACAATTAGTTGTATTTGTAACTAAATAGTAACTAACGAAGCGAGATTTTTATTATTATGGCAATGTAAGCACCAATAATATTTTGACTCAACAACTCTTTCACGAGTCCTCAGGGCGAGTAAAACTGCCACTAAAACTACTTTACTCGTTTTGCTCTGACGTGAAGTTACTGTCTTATGTTTAGCTTAGAGATCGAAACATAGATTTTCCAGTGGCTAATAAATCTCAAAATTATCTATGTAATAAATCTAAATATTTAGAAGAGATTCTTCATCATGACAGCCTTCTAATGTTCCCACTGTTGGGACACTGGCCTACTCTCAGGCGAGAGTGATTGGGTCTTAATCCACCACGCGGACCCAATGCGGATTGGTGGATGGCACATGTCTTTCGAATTTTAGTTCTAGGACATGCCGGTTTCCTCACGATGTTTTCCTTCACCGTATGAGAGCACTGGCATTGCGCACATAAATTTTTCGAACAGAAAAATCCATTGGTGCACGACCGGGTTTGAACCCACGACCTTAGGATCGGAAGGCGGGGTCACTACCACTAGACCACCAGTGCTCTTAATCGATAGAAAAATAAAATATAAAGCAGTCTAGTTTAATATTAAACTGTGATGCTTTCTATTTAATGATAATTTCAATAAAGTACCGATCAACTCTTTGTATATTTTATAAATTTATTTAAAATAGAAACTATTTTATTTACATCTGCGGCAATTAGATTAAAATCATAATAAAAAAAACTATGACCTAAGATTGTATCTACCACTACATCTGCTCATCTGGTTTCTTAAATCCTATTACAAAATAAATGAATACTTAATTTAATTTATTGCTAATTGGTATTGAGAATATCTAAAATAAATAAAAATCTGCACTTTCCCATTTTTGTTTCATTCGTCTGCGATTTATGGTAGACTTTATTGGCTACCTGACACAGATTAAATCTATTTTGTTTTCTTAGTTAAAGTGCACTTTTACCACCGTTTTAATGAAATAAATGAAATATGATGACCCATTGACTTTCACAATAGTTTTAAAAGACGATTAAAAATGGTTCTTGCTATTTTGAATCGCAAAAACTAATTGATTAATCGTAATTGACTGCTATTCTAATTTGAGGATTCAAAAACACCAATTGGCACACATAAGCATAAAATGAGCTCAATTGAAATTGCCACTGGCGGTCACCTATCCAAATGATGACCTCTCGGAACGTTACAGTGAAATTTACTATTTTTTACTTTAAGTATACTTCTTTTAGGCATATATAAAAACACTTTGTAGAATAAAACAAAATCGCTTCCTACTATCATGTACTTAGAATGCCTGAAAAGGGCAAATAAGTTCTAAGTGCCATATAAATAATTTTAGGACCTACTCTTGTAACACTTATCTAATCATAATCATAATCATAATCATTTATTGTTTGCGAACCTAGGTAACATAAAATAGTGGTAATGCTAAAGCAGCAAATAAATATCTTGAATCTTGAATCTGTCCCTCTATACTTTAGATCTTTTTAACTTCGTAACGCATTTAAATGCGGTTTTCATCAAAGATTCAACATGAATGTTTATACGTATAGTTTAATATTTAATTTTCAAGCAAGTGAAGTCGCGGTCAACTGCTAGTATACTATAACATATATTAGGTAAAGCAATTTGTCTATTAGATAGTTCCTGTAGTGAGTCGGTAGCATCAGTGCGGGTATTGTTGGCATTGTTCGAGCGGTATCGTAGAAGTCAACAAGCCGCCGCAATACAAAGGCATTTATTGTTAGAATTTCACGCTTGCAATATAGGGTTTAGTATACTCTGACGGACTATTTTGGTACTTCTATTAGAATTATTTGGTTACTAACTCATATGATAAATAAATAAATAAATAATGCTGGACAATCCACACAGCATCATCTAGCCCCAAGGTAAGCTGCTGTTAAACAGAGCTGTATTATGGGTACTAGATGACTTATATACATTTAATAAAATACAATGATACAATAAAAATACGATAATATACAATACAAAATGAAAAATTAATTGCTAGACTTAGGGCGGATTTGACCAACTTTTGGAATAACTATTCCGCGGAATAATTAATGTCAAATACAAGTGAACTGTCAGTTTACTCGCAAATAACTGCAATTTACTCGGAGAATAGCGCCCATTCGAGTTTGGTCGAATTCAACCTTAAATGTCTCAATCAATAATTAGTAGCCTAGAAACTCTGTCACCAGAGTTGGCCACTGACTCAATATGAACTTACTTACTTAGGTATAGTTCTAGTTTATTTTAATTAGGTACTTTAAAAAAATCTCGATAGACAGATGTACAAAAACTACTGATTTGGTTTGTTGGTTCAAAACTTTAGTCTAAAAATAACGTAGCACTTTATAAAGAGCATAATTTTCTTTTACAAATAAAAATGAATCGCCGTTCGTTAGTCTCGCTAAAACTCGACAACGGCTAGAGTGATTTGGCTAATTTTGGATTAAAATGTTTGTGTGAGACCGAGGAAGGTTTAAACGGTGAAAAAAATAACGAGTGGCTAGTTATAAGTATTACTTAAGCCAGGATTACATTATTCTGTCGTGAAGGTGTCGTGACGCGTCTTATGTATGTCGTATCCATACATTTACAGAATGCGTCACAACACACTGCGCTTTAGTAATATAATTCTAACCATACAAAATGTATGGATACGGTATGCTTATGACGCGTCACGGCACTTCACGGCAGAATAATGTAAACGCGGCTATAAAGAACCTTGCGCAACCAAGTATCAAGAGCGTCAATCCCATGTTCAAACATCCCTCGGCGGCCGCAGATCGCGGCAAAATACGGAAGGGTTGCATCACGCTACCCTCGCACACAATTTCGTCACGGTTGTCCCCTGATACAACCCACACGCGAGTTATAAAGCATGGAGGTCGCATCTTAGTTACGAATGTGCTTTAACAATTCCTACAACTTGTGCTTGATGCTGTGTGGTTTGTCCATCATTAGGTATTAAAAATAAAACACACTTCAGATTTTCAGATTTAAATTATAAGTAGAACCCAATAAAACACAGTTCTCTTTAATAGTAAGGCAGGTCATTACACTTTATAAACAGAAAGTCACAATAACCCTAAATAAAAATATTAATTGTTTAATTGTATATATTCAAAATTTAAAAAACTGCTACTTCATAACCATAGATTGTTCTAGCTGAGGGTATTCTATCAGATATCTAGTACAAGAGTACAAGTTTTGCTAGTTTGTGGCTAGATCACGCTGTGAATTTTTTTTTCGTGTTACTTACACAAAGTATTAAATCATTTACTTCAGGAAGCCGATAAATATAATTTTACTAGTTTTTAAAGACTCCTATACTATGTTTTTGTCTACTAGAAAAGAACGTGATATAATTCTATGCCCCATATAGTTCTATGGTTCCATACGTTAAATTCCCCACGCCACAGTATAAGAACATCCCTTTTATATTATTTAGCGTTCTGGCAAAACTGCACAGTTTCATCGCTACTGCGTGTACTCTGTGGCTTTTTAGTCCCCTTTTTGATTATAAAATTATATTTTACTTTCATTTCAATGTCGGTTTGTTAGTTTCTAGTGTAAACAAATTGGTGTATTCATAATTTTGATGCGTCTGTTTGCTTTCGTGTACAGATTTTAATTTTATATTGTGATTTAGTAACTTGCTTCATGTTTTAGTCGCGTATGGTAGATGGTAGAGCACAATTTTTTTTCTACAGGTATTAAAAAAGGTAGGTTTCTTTGTGATATAACTCGTCCGATATCTCTGATGTTGTAAACGTACATAGGCTACCGTAACCGCTTACCATCAAGTGGTCTGTACTTGGTTGCTACTTTAGTAAATTAAATAAAATTTAATTTTTCCGAATGTTTTTATAAAAAAAAATATTTTTGTTATAACAAATATGGTTCTAACCACATACTTTGTTACAAAACGAATATTAGATAAAAAACTTTCAATAAATATAAGTGCGTGATGATTCTTCGATAAGTTCTTTTGAAGTGTAGAACCGTCAGCATTATCAAGTGTCGCTTCTCAAAATTGCTGATCTTTGTCAATAGAGAAATAATTTAAGGCATAAAATAGACCCTAACTCACTAACATAAGGTAGTTTGATAAAAATTTCAAGGAACCAAGTGTAGAAATGCTGATGAGCTAGTGTTTGCACGTTGAGGTTGTGTGTTCCGCACAACCCCAATGCGATGATCATTAGGAACTACCTCCATTCAAGCTCTCAAGCAACGTGTATCTATCTTTCTTTAAAGGGAGATGGAACCGACTTAGATCAGGCATTGAGCTTACAATTACACGTCTTGGGTAAAAGATCCATCGTTGGATATTTTCTCTTATTAGGTAAGCCTTTTTAATTACATTACAAATATTTATTTTAACCTTTAACTGGTGACGTGGACTTTTTGTAACGTAAGCGGTGACGTAAGGCCTGTCAGGCCTCTATTTAAAATTAGTTTTTTGGGAAAAATTATTACTGTAGACTATGTCTTATTATTATATTTTCTGTTACACTTGATATTTGTGAATAAATAATACCAATTTTCTATTTTCTAATTATTATATTTATTTAGAAAAATAAAATCACAATTTAGTCTTGATAAAACGAGATAAAAACGACTCAAGATCAACTTTTGGTCAGAAATAAATAAAAAATTTTTTTTAACGTCATATTACTTTTTCGTTTTAGTTAAGACTACATCAACATATAACACATCAAATATTTTTAGTTACTTCCAGAATTTCTAAACTGACAAGGGGTAAACTTTGCTTCTTTTCATAACTTTTTTGCGCACTGTAGACAGAAGCTGCTTTTTACATGAAACGCATTGATAAAATGATTTTCGGTCATGTTTAGAAGCACAGCTACTATTTCTTAGGTTTAAGGTTAAGATCTTTATTTATTTTTCTCTTAAGATTACAAATCACTTACAAGAAAAATAGGTACTTATTCTAATATCGTAACAAAATAATGTTCGTAACGGGCAAAACAAAACAAGAAGTGGGTAGTTTCTTCACAGTTGTTTGCATATTTTCCGTGTTTTACAGCTCAGGTGGCATACTATCCGAGCCTAAAACTCGTCTGATTTTTGGTTTTATTTCCAGTAGCATTTGTGAGTTAGAAACTCTGCTCTGGCTAATATTTTGATAAGATCTTTCTCTCAATAGCCATACCTCAACCAGCTTGGTCAGCGTCAGTGCGTCAGCTATTAGCGCGATTACCGTAGGTACTAATCTTCCGCATTAATTAAAAAATCATCAGACTTGATTATTCTATAACTTGCCAGTATTTAGGCATATTATACTCTCGTCACAGATACCGCATAGCCTCAATACAAAAGTATATTATAATCAGTGCGTGTTGTTAGTGATGACTTATGGCACTGAGACGTGGTCCCTAACTATTGGTATCATTCACAAGCTCAAAATTGCTCAACAAGCAACGAAAAGGGCTACGCAAGGAGTTTCACTACGCGATATAATCCCAAACGAGAATATCCGTTAGTAGTAACAAGGACACCGACGTAGCTCTTAGAATAAGCAAGTTGAAATGGCAGTTGGGCAGCCTATTATATCTGGCAGAACCGATAACAGGTGAGGAATGAAGGTTCTGGAAGGGCGACATTTAAAAAAAAATGTAAGACGGCCCCCTGAATTGATGGATCGATGACACTAAAGCGGTTGCTGGAAGGCGGTGAGAGGTGAAGGCTCAAGGTCAGTCATCATAGCACTCTTTGGGAGAGGCCTATGTCTAGCAGTACCTAAACGTATATTGACTGATATAATAATGATGATGAGTATTTAGTTTTGAATTTATCTGCTCCTGCATTCTATTTTCAGATGGTTCTGTACCATCCACTGTGTGTAATATGCAGGAAAATGCTAAAAAAACTGAAATAACAATTTAGTAAACTTCGCAAAAAAGTTACCCAATAGATGACGTAGGGCCTGTGAGGCCTTAGTCAAACTTTAAATCCGCATAAATCATCGAATTGGCTTCCGCCGACACAAATACTTCTGTCCATAGCGTGGGCGCAACTAAACTTGAAGCTACTGAGAAGCACAAACCCGAAATACACAAGGAAGGGGGTAAAATAACATTTCGTTAGTGCAGCCTGGCCTGTGAGGCCTGACGTCACCAGATAAAGGTTAAAAAACTTATTAATTTCATTCATTTCATCATCAGCCTACTCTCGAAAGTAAGTGATTAGGTCTTAATCCAACACGCGGACCCAATGCGGATTGGTGCATGATCCTTAGGTTATGGAGTGGATAGGATATATATGGTATATTATGAGGTTAAAAACTCCTTTTTGGGTATAATATACCTTCTCCTGTTTACGCCGCTTACGCGCATATAATAATAATAATATGGAGTCTAAGCTTCAGTTTCAAGCAAACTAAAAATTAAACTTTCAGTCTTTCCGTTTTATTTAGAGCTATGTCCACGTTTCATAAAAAATAAATAAGCTCTGACCTTTGAAGATCGAGTAGACAGCCAAGGCACAAATCCTCAGTAACTTATTACAAATCATAGAAGGCAATAGAGCGAATGCGCCATATTTTTTCGTAATCGAATTTCGTTGGCATCGAACGAAAATAACAACCCTACTCTAGTAGCCACAGATTTATTATTAATCCGCCAATAATTCCAGACCTCACCTATTCTCTACAACTTACCAATACGAGGGCTCTACTGCTGACTGTATAGCCACAGTACAGTTAGCAGTAAAAACACTTAAAAACATCAAAAAAAGAACTGAACATCAAAATCAAAGTTTACGGGACGACTAGTGGAACGCTTCGCGGCTTTCGGCATGTCTTTAATTTTTAGCTGTGTCCTCTAGGAGTGGCATTTCAGATCTTGTTAGACATACGGTTTAGGCTGAGAGTTGATTATTATCAAAGTAATCAATCTGACTAATAATTCAGTAAGTAGTACAACGATTTCATACATTCAGATATTTTTGTTTACTTTATATTTTTAACTTCTAGCATACTCAAATAACAATATAACATACTCTAAAAAATAGTATCGTAGATTGGTAGAGCAAACCAATTAACTCAGACATTTCCTTAAAAAAATCCAATGACGCAAAACATACAACGTGGTGTCAAAAACATGCTGCCACCTGTTCCCCTCAAGATCCTCGCGTCATCCGCGTTTACGCTGCTCCCTTGAAAACTTTGCAGAGAGGTCAGATATAGGTTTGCCCATAGTTGATCTACTGTAAGATCTCTATACTGGGAGCTCACCGCGTGGGGACTCTACGCACCATATGGGTGATCCGTGAAGTCGATTCGGTGAATTAACTTTAATCCAAACCGTAATGTGAACACATTTTACAGAATTTTGAAGGGACATTCTTAATTTACGCTTGTTGAGGGTAGTAGGTTGCTTAATTCCCTTGTTAAGTGCCTAAAGTGCACTTAAATTTTGTAGCTAATTTTCGGTTGTCAAGGACTTCATCAGTGACAGTGGTTTAGAATAATAAATGTAAATATAATAATCGGACGTTTTACGTCTGATTTTAATGCAGTCTGCATTTATTTTAGATGAATTTTATATTTAAACCTTAATAACATTAAATAGGCTAAAAGAAAAATCAAACTCGAAAACTTAAATCTAGAAAATATTATCAACGTAGTTCATTTTTTAACCTAGAAATAAGAGTAATACTTGTAGAATGAGAGTAGAGTTCGGCTAAGATAGATAAGATAGTATAGTTTATATCTAAGTGTGATTTTGTGCTTCCCAAGGCATGGCATCGACGGACTTATGACACCATTTTAACGGTGACCACTCTGAATTAGTTGAAACTAGATTTCAAGATTTCAAGATATTTATTCGCACAAATAAGTGTTACAAAAGGTCTTAAAAGTAATATAATAATAGTACTATCCACCTGTACGACTGCGTATCATAGAAGGAGCACACCTATTATTAAAAATAAAACTTTTCTAGTCAACAAAACATAGTCTCATGCTTTCTTTGTCATTTCCTCACGTATTTCCTCCATCCATCACTCGAGTCATCAGGACCTCTCCCTATTTTGTTTATAATTTGATTTGAACAAGCTGTCGCTTCGATTCCACACTTTGCGGTGACGTCATTGTTCTTATTTTGTTTTGATATTTTCATGGTTCAGCGGAACTCAAAAGGATTTGGAAATGTCGAATACACTTGTGGAGATGATTTTTGATTAAAATTATTCACACTCTGTCAGACAGGCTCTCAACTTAGCACCAGCTCCTGATGATGTTTTCGTATCCTATTCATTTGCATCTTGCGGATGTGTACCTAAACCAGTTTTTGCAGTGATAAATTATTATAATTAGGATGCAATATTATTGAAGGAAACATTAAAAAAATGAGTTCTAAATATCAAAAAATTTCGGATATGTGTTGAGGAAGGTCTATGACTAACACTGGACGACTGTTGACTGTTGATTATTTGCAAAAGCAGTAGAGTCAGCAAAAAATTTGGTGTGGTGGACCAAATTTTTATATACCAATGGACCAATATTTCATAAGGTTGAGATTCATTTGAATGTCATAGGATTTCACAGAAACTTTAGCAAAAGTGATAGACCACTTCTTTTTTGCTGACTGTACACTAAAAGTTTGACATGCAAAAGACTAAAACTATGGTATTCTCCGCTTATCGTAGCACCAAAACAATAGCTAACCCAATATCCTCCTCGACTAATTTGATCGTTGACAATATAGGGTTGAACGGTTGAATATATTGACACAAATGTTGCGGCGGAACCCTTCTGCTGCGAGGTTATTGTTTCCTTGATTCGAGCCCGTGGCTAATTAGTTTAGTGTATAGGGTAGCCCTGATTGCGGCGGTGTGCCGTTTTAATATTTTGATATTGGCTTTTGCGGACCAACTGTCGCGAAGCCATTTTCTATTAACTTTGTCGTAGGATCAGCCCTTTTACACGAGCGTTTGTCCGAGTTAAAGCAAAAAGGTCTTTTATTTAGCTTTTGATAAGGATACAGATAGTGATAGTGATACTGATGAATAAATGGGTTGATTAATAATTTAGTTTATGAATTACTGGCTGCTGCCTGCGGCTTTGTCCGTGTGATTATGAAAAAATTTAGGCTTTGTGCCAGGTCTCAGTACTATCAATATTCTATTCAAAGTTTTATCCAAATATTTTAGACCGTTACAGAGTAGATTGGGAACAGAACACATCAATTTTCGCATTTATAAAGAGCGTGCCTAAAAATATTATTAAGATAAAAATATTATAAATGCTATTTAAGTATCTACCTGACCCAAAATGTAGCATCAAATAGACGTTTCAAAGTTATTGAGAAGCTCTTCTTTCAGAGTACTGATTGCAACCACGTTTGGCTGGTTGCTCATTAAAATTATTTAAAAAGATGCAAACCACCGTAGCTTCAATACTATAACAAAATTATATTTCAAACCATAAGCCAAACCACAAAACTTATATCAAACTTGCCCTAAAAATGCAAAACTTTTACAAACATACAAAAGCAATATGCAGGGTTGATTCGGCTGTCAATAGCAACCGGCGTCGTCTGTGCTCATCGTTGTGACAACGCATTGCAACCCACTGCCTCTGGGCCGTTACTGCGCTAACCTTGAACGGATGCATTACTCGTAGGCTCTTCGCGTGAAACCGTACTTTTTATCGGTATAAAAAGTGGCCTGTCTTATTCTCAGTGATTGTTTGAAAATTACAGGCATATCGGCTCATTGGTTGTTGAGATAGAAAGGTAGAAACAATTTGAAAAAATATTTTCTCTTTATATTACTAGTATAGATTACGTTAACACACTGGCTTCATTAGGGCACTGCACTTATAATTTTGAACATAATAATATCAATAACTTCGAATTGAATTAAAATTTAAATTATAGAGTGCGTTTCACTGTAGCACTTACCTATTATAGCTCTCTATTATAGCTCTCTATTATAGCTCTGTGCACTGTGCAGTCCAAGAAGTTCGTGCACATACGTGAACCAAAAAGCTTCAGTTTTTCTTTTTTATACAACTGAAGTGGCAACCAAGCGTACGGCCCACAAGATGGTAAGCGGTTACCGCAGCCTATGGACGCTTGCAATACCAGAGGTATCACTCACGGGTTGCCACCTTGAGGCTAAGATCGAAAGGCTCATGTGCCAGTAATTTCACCGGAAACCATGCCCTTCACACCGGAACACAGCAAAGCAATGCAGAAATAAGTATGGTGGTAGTCCTTCCCCGGGGCGAGCTCTATCACAGAGAACTCTACTACTCTTACGATAACTCTTAGAAGAATACGCCCCCTGTTTACCAACACACTGTGTGTCCGTGTTGGATGTCTACTTCGATAAACAACGCAAGTTTTGGCACCAATGTCAGCATTATAATATGGCCAAGTTCTAACTGAACCCACTTACCTCACGCATGCAGTGCACTATGGTGTCTTAACACCCTTGATTATATATTAATAATATATGTCTTGAAGGCAGGATGGCCGGCCGATACGATGAACCGATGACATCCCTTTTACTTTAGTGTTTCACTGTGTCGTTTGTTTGAATTTAAACAATAGAAATTAGGAATAAGTAGGTGTGGGTAGAAAGGGTAACTTGAATCAAATGTTTTGGGTCGAACGGAGCAAAATACCCATTGGGTAGAAAATTCTTGGGTCGAACGGGTAAGCACTCATTAAAGTGGATGCAGGAAGCTCAGTTTTATTGTCATTGGTGAAAGCTGAAAGCAGATCGGTCGTCATGGCACTCTTTGAGGGAGGCCTATGTCCAGCTGTGAATGTCTATTGACTGATGATGATGATATTGCTGACAATTTAACTACTTATAACGAGCATGCGATAACGAAGCATAGTTAACAGAATACAACGGTTAAAACAATCACACGATTTCAATAAAAATAAGGTCATAGTGGGTTGCATACGAAAGATCAGTGTGACCCGCTACACCTCCTTGACATAGATTATTGATACATTTTGTGATCTTTATCTTGAGATCAGCTCTTCTAGACTTATCAGTTTAATAGACCAATTAATTAGATAAGCAATTATACGGAAATGGTGTTTGCCTTGATAGCTCTGTCGTTCGCTTAATACTATATCATTTCCATACTCTCCGCTTAGCTAAACTGTAGTAGGTATCGCTGGTAGATTGTTCGCCTATCTAAGAAGCACCAAGTGACGTGAATCAACCTAGGAATACCTACTTTAAATCGAAATATTTTGCGAGGGGGTACACATAGTACACAAGTTGTCGGTGCAAAGTATTCGTAATTCAAAAGACATTTATGAGTGAGGAGCTATGACCGAAGAGTGTCAAATTCAGGAAGATCATAGGACGCCAGAAACGAGAAACCGGTCATTTACGCCTCACGTCGTAGAAAACACATGACAATACACTTATTTCGTTGTTTTTATATTTTTATGTATGTTAGTTTAAGGTATATATTCTATAGGCCAATATTTATGTAATGTTTCAATTATTTGATGGCTGAAATAAATGATATATTATATTTTATTATATTAAAGAACCAACTAATTTTGAGTACGAATTTTTGTTTCGGTCATTTCAAGTCACGTCACTTTGTGCTTCTTTGATAGGTTAGCTCTATTAACTCACGATACATCTGTGTCAATAAAAAAAACCAGATGGAAACTTTAGAGTTATGGAACGAGGCCACAAGAAAGCATGTAGCAGAAGATCTCAAATGACGCGATTACCAAAATTAATTACCTCTCAAACCGAACCCCAGATCTGTCTCAGCAAACACTTTTTATAGCTAATAAAATAAATAGGCGGGCGTCACGCACGGCAGAGGCCACGGCGCCATTACCGCGGCCAAAATTAAAGTGCGCTTTTTTGAAAGCAGCAATCTCCTCCGTCACAGTCGATAAAACCGCTCCGTGCCGATTGCGCCCTCCCGCAGTACGTGGATAGATGCTAGGTCAGCTTCAGACTGGGCTTACGAAACGCTGATTCTACACAGACCAGGGGGCCTTACTCTTGAACGCGATCGGTTTTGGACAAGTATTAGAATATGACGTTTCGTACTTTTGACAGCAAACCTAGCGCCAATTCAACCTTGTTTTCAAGAGTACAAAAATTTGACAGCGGAAAATAGAAATTGGGATTGGATCGGAATTGTCATTGGATTCAAGAGTAAAGCACCTGTCAAATAGTTTGAGATTTGTAATTTTGACAGCTTTCTTATGTTCCGCTGGGATACTGACCTATTCACAAGCGAGATTGATCGCAATGCAGTGTTGGCACAAACTGGTGGATGGCACAGGTTTTTCAACTTAGTTTTTAGACATGTTGGTTTCTTCGCAATATTTCCTTCATCGTTTGAAAGCACTGGCATTGCGCACATCGAATAAAAAACATTGCTGCACGATTAGACAGCAAAAAGGACAGCCTTGGCAAAAAGTCTCAGAGTAAAAATATAAAAGTAAAAAAATCATAAGTGCTTTATTCATTTGAATCACAAGGATCACTTTGAATCGTCTTACAAGCTAGGAAAATTTGAGCCAGTTCCAAAATGGTAATAAAATTAAATAAGTTTGACGGTTTTATAGCTGAGTCTGTCGACACCTTTACTCTAGTCGATGTGGCATTAAACCAGGCCGATAGTCTCTGCTGCTTCACAATTAGCCGCGCTAATGACTTAAAGAGTTATCTTTTAGACCTTCCGTTTACCGATGTGAATCATCAGATTTTTTAACAAAGTCCCATCAGGCCCTCTACTTGCATCATTAAATTTAAAACTGTTGATTAATATGTGAGCACTGGTGGTCTAGTGGTAGTGACCCCGCCTTCCGATCCTAAGGTCGTGGGTTCAAACTCGGTCGTGCACCAATGGATTTTTTTTCTGTTCGAAAAATGTATGTGCGCAATGCCAGTGCTCTCATACGATGAAGAAAAACATCGTGAGGAAACCGGCATGTCCAAGAACTAAAAATTCGAAAGACATGTGCCATCCACCAATCCGTATTGGGTCCGCGTAGTGGATTAAGACCCAATCACTCTCGCCTGAGAGTAGACCGGTGTCCCAGCAGTGGGAACATTAGAAAGATGATGAATATGTGGATAGCGTAGTTGGTTACGTTATTAATAATATTATTGTTTACTGCTTCTTAAAAAAATGTATAATGAAACTGTTTGTTGTTCCGAAATAAATAAAAAAATAAGTCCGAAGTGACATGCAAAATATTTCGATCGGTTTTAAAAACTTTATTATTATACAAAAACTGTCTCAAAATATTATAAAATAATGGTGGAAATGTGCTCTTTTTAACAATGATTTTGGTACGACGTAATACAAAATCGTAATAATTACGTTTGTATGGGCAATTGATCCTCCGCAGGCTCTTTAAATCCGATCTTGGAACTTACACAAAACCTAAAAATCGTAGGATCGTTCTATATAACATTAAGATACTTATTTTACCGCAAGGTTTCCTCATAGAGCAACCCACCAAGGTCATTACGCAATTCCGAAACTTCAATATTGACAAACTAGGGCTGTAACTAATCGGCAATCGGCGAAGTTTTTTCGACCCCCAGGCGACAGACAAATTGTCTTGCAAGAAGAAATTAATTTGACAAGTGTACGAGCGAAGACCGAAGTGCCCCAAGACGGTTGTATTAATTTATTTCGTCGGGAAAAAATGTGGACCCGGTCACTTTGGCAGATATTGAGGGGGAGATGACAGTGATCGGTTGTGAGCTGTTAAAAAATGAAATGTCTGAACTGGGGAGAAGGTGGTTTGTCAGAGGAAAGTTCACTTGGAAAATAGGCAGCGGACCACAATATTGCAATAAGAAAATACCCTTTAGTACGTTCCAATGTAACAAAGTTTCGTAACCTGTAAAAAAATACTGTTAATGCACAATTAACAGACAATTAATGCACAATTTGAAGCAAGCATTACTATTTGCGTGGTTTATTATATAGAAAAAGAAAGAAAGAAGAAAGAAAGAAAGAAAGAAAAATTATTTATTGACACACACACTTAGAAGAAATACAAAGATAAAAAAGTAGGCAAGTAGATACAAAAACAAAGTAAAAATAAAAATGAAATATAAAAGATACAGTATGTAGGTATAAGTACCTAATACCTAAAACTACTTATATAAATATCTATTTTTTTAAAACAAAAATGTGAGTGTGGGTCAATGGTCCTGGCTCAGCATAAGCTGCATCGCACTTGTGTACGGAACGATGCAACACTGGTATTCTGCCAGGGCCTCGATTTAAGTATTTTATTTAAAAAAATTACCGTATGTAGCTGTTGTTCATAATTTTAGTTTTCAGCAATAAATAGAATAGTTCTCTTAGACATTAGCTTTTGTATAAATAAGACTAATAATTTACATATTTCTGTGTGGGAGACGAGATTCAAACGCTTTTGAGCAGCATAGTTTAACCGTGTAACAAGTATTTTGTCAGTTAATTATTGGTTTACAGACCAATAACGCAGTCAAAGTTTGACTATGACATGTGTTTGTTACTTTTTCAAACTCTAACAGATGGATTCAGATGATATTAAACATAAAAAACTTTTTATGCGCTTTTTCAAAGTTGTTAGGCCATGACAGAGGCCTTCGGGCGGCCGAGAAACTCTGTCACCAGAGTTGGCCACTGACTCATACGAACGTACGTATGAACGATTCGAAAAATCCCTTTAATGTGGAATGAATATGTTTAACCACGAGTAACGCCGCAATGCGTAGCTAGTACACTATAAATCCGTATCAGTCGGCATATCAATCACAGATATCATCGGACCAACAGGAAAACAACGAAATCCCACACCCTCATTCAGTTATCACCCAAACATGGACATAATGACATCAGGAAAAACTCTCCTGCTCGATATCCGTGTGTTTCCTTATATTTTCTGGAGGGGCGACGATTTATGACGATCTGATGATACGATCGAATCAAATAAAGCACGTATAAATCAATGTCCGATTGCTGAGGTGTTTCCGCTTCGCGTGCCTGTGATACTTTGGAGGAGTTCGTTGTGTTGACCGATGATGTGGTAATGGATCTGTAATGTAGAGCTTTTTGAGCGAGTTTTGGTATGTTTACTTGGTTTCTGATGTTTTTGTTATGATTCACTGGATGGATGGACTTGACCTGGTAAGGACTCAGCAAGAGTTCGTCTTGGTGGGTACCACCGCAGTGTCAGATATTCTACTTCCAAGCAGTAGTGTGCAAGCATTACTGTGTTAAGGTTTGAAGGGCACTGTAGCAAGTGAAATTACTGGGCGAAAAAGACTTATTGACGACCAATGTGGCGCGGTGGGCGAAGGTCCGCCTGCGAGGCAGAGGTTGCGGGTTCGATTCCCGCCTTGGGACAAATGTTTGTAGGATCTGCAAATATTTGTTCCGGGTGTTCTGGGTGTTTTCTATGTATAATAAAAAATATCTATCTATGTATTGTATTGTATTAAATATATATCAGTCATCTAGTACCCATAATACAGCTCTGTTTAACAGCAGCTTACCTTGGGCTAGATGATGCTGTGTGGATGATCTAGCATTATTTATTTATTATTATTTATTTATTTATTACTGTGTTAAGGTTTGAAGGGCACAGTATAGCAAGTGAAATTACTGGGCGAAAAAGACTTAACAACAATGTCTCGGGGTGATAAGCGCAGTGCAGTGCCACGCAAACACTTGAAAACTTTAAGCTTTGGGTGGTGCTTAACATCAGGTGGGCGCCTTGATTGTCTTGTCACTTGCTGACATAAAAAAAAAGCACTGCGAGTCCTCATTAAGTTTTTCATTTATACTAAGTTCATCAATTTTGTATCAGACACTAACAATAAAGATTCACGTTCAGTTTTAGCAGTAGATATCTACTAATATTTGTTAATGAAGTGTATTTTTCTTCTCTCTCTTCCATCTTTGTATGTTTTTTATATATAAAAGATTTTATTTTATTATCAAAATTAATACATTTCTTTGCTAAATTCACTTCCGCTATGTCCAAAAAATGTCAGTCATTATCCTTTTTGAATTTCTTCGCAGTCGAAACCGGGAAGGCAAAAAGGGCAAAGTTTCAATTAACAATATTCGATAAGTCCGTAATGAGGGGTTGCGGGATTTATCGGCGGATAACCGACAATTAAATGTCTTTGTTCGCGTGAGACGGCGATGTTGCCTCGTGCCTGCGCTGCGCCTGCGCATGCCGGAGAAAAGTTTGGGTGGCAAAAGACTTGACTCACAGTTTTTGTTTAGTTCAATGATCTAAAAATTCAAATATTTGTAAAAAAAGTAATCAATTTAAAAAAATATAATACTTATTGCTATAGCTTGTACTATCACTCAAAGTTCCACTTCACCACCCACCACTTCACTTAGTACCTACATTATTTTCACACAAACGTCATCATTGGCTGACAATTCTTTAGATAATCTTAACATTTCTAAAGTGCTTAATATGCACTACTACAAAATAGATAACATAAGAAGCTACCTAATAATTTAAGTTAATATAAATACTTCTATTTAAAACTTTGACAAAGTATTTCACAGTTCATATATAAGCGAAGGCTATTAAAAGAAGTAGAAAGAGGCAATCGTCCTGAGTCCTGACTCATATCGCCAAGGCCCGCGTCACGTATTTCTGTCGGGTGTGATTCGTGCTTGTACGGCGAATGGAACAAGTCATGTGCAGATCGGCACAACACAAACCATCTTCATATACCAAGTAAACTAACACAAGGTCTAAGTTAGACCTTGGCGGGTATTTTAGCCTTGACATCACCCCCCTTGCACAGCATTTTTTTTATACCACTAAAATTGCAACCAAGCGTACGGCCCACTTGATTGTCAGCGGTTACCGTAGCCTATGTACGCATGCAACATCATAATATCACTTGCGTGTTACCATCGTGAGACGTTAGATGAAAAGTCTCATGTGCCTGTAAATTCACCGGAAACCATACCCTTCGAACCGGAACACAGCAATGCGAGCATTACTGCTTGGCGGCAGAAATAGGTGTTAGTCCTTCCCCGGACGAGCTCTATCACAAAAAACTACTACTCAGTGTTGTGGTGGCGTCGTGGTGGAATTTATAATAGAAAATAGGTGCACTCATTTAGTGCATAAAGATGCGCTTTTCTTTACCAATTCACCATTGTTTTAATTATTGAGAAAGCTATTTTAGCTAGGATTGACAAACACTATATCTAACTAAAAATCGGTAATTGATTTAGTTTTTCGAATACGAGTTACGACCAATTGCTGGAATGTTTTCCTATTATGTTTGTTATCAAAAAGTGACACAAAAGATAGAAGTTTTTTATTTTTATTATCCACTTACATACTTGAGTTTACTTTAAAAGATTTTAAACCCACTCTACACATTTTTAGTCTTAGTCCTCTACACACGGTCCCGGGACAAAAAGTCGGCCCCACAAGACGCGCATTGTCCAAGAACAAAGATGTGACGGCACGAGCGATCGATGGATAATGGCCTTTAATTTAAGTAATAAACACCCATTTCAATAAGTTTAATTTTACCTTTCATGTGTGTAAATGTTTGGCGTGTGTCTCACAATGGCTATTATCTTTGAAAGGCCCACGTGTGGAGGTAACATACCATGTATTTTTATTAGTTACAAAGTTAATGATTGTCTCTTGTTTGATTAGGTACCGTTATTTAACTCTTCTTTTAAAAGACTTCCGTACTTAAGAGGGCACACTACGTAGTCAGCTTCGGCTTTAAAAAAGCGTTCGGCTATGTTGGATTTTTAGGCATCAATTTTTAACCAACGTTTATTTTTCTTGCTATAATTATAAATATCTACAAAACTAATTAAAAGCAATTTACTTTTAATCCGTAATTTTCTTAAAAGCTTCATCCTTAAGCAATGATAGATCTCACTTTTCTTCACTTTTTATGTCTCCCAAAAAAAGCTGTAGCTTTTTTTTATCCAAATCAATAACTTGTTAGTGCTTACTTTTTGTCGTATTCCAATAAACCTTTAAATTGATTTCCTTTACACCATTGTACCTGTATCAAACACCATCTCTATTATCCGATACAGATCTGATGACTTAGCAGAATCATTCACCATTCTAGTTAAACCTTAAATCCTTACTTATTAAGTTTATTTTCCTCTAACCAACGCGCGGATCTTCCAAGACAAGTAACGATCCTTTAAAACTTTTGTAGCATCTATTGTTAGCGCAGTAAGGTTTAATATAAGGTACTGAGAGCGTTGTTGTAATTGCAATATAGCGTACGAAGAGTGCGTCAATCTTTTTACATGTTCCATTGATAAACGTCAGCATTCATTCTAAGATGATATTCAATGAAGGTTAATACTCATTCACCGAAACATGCACAGTATGCACACGTCTTAATCTACTTATTCAACAAAAGAAAAGTAAAAGTACAGTGCGGTGAGTGAATGGCTTAAGTTCACCTAGCTTCAAAATGATCCTTGTGATTTTATTAAACAAAAATAAAAAAATTTGGAATTTAAAATGCCCTGTCTAGAACCTAGAGGTTGCGGGTTCGATTCCCATTGCGGAATAAATGTTCCTTGTCTGGGTGTTGTGGTAACATGGTAGGTATGTACTCGTTATTGTTTCTGATACTTCGGATACAGGAAATCCTATTAGAGGTTAGACCTAATTAATGTCCGAGTTTCTTTTCTCGTATTTAGTGCAGTACTTATAATGATGAGTACTGGTGGTCTAGTGGTAGTGACCCCGCCTTCCGATCCTAAGCTCGTAAGTTTCAAACCCGGTCGTGCACCAATGGATTTTTTCTGATCAAAAAATTTATGTGTGCGATGTCAGTGCTCTCATACGGTGAAGGAAAACATCGTGAGGAAACCGTCATGTCCAAGAACTAAAAATTCGAAAGACATGTGCCATCCATCAATCCGCATTGGGTCCGCGTGGTGGGTTAATACCCAATCACTCTCGCCTGAGAGTAGGCCAGTGTCCCAGCAGTGGGAACATTAGAAGGCTGTCATGATGAGTACTTGTAAGTGTAATGTTTACGTTTATTGTTGTTTTGTTAACAATACTCGTATAAATGATCTAAAAAATAACGAACGTGTCAATAAATCTCTACTTCCTCTCAACCCTGGGCTCTGTGGCTGCGCGCGCGCCGGTCCATGATGGATTCCCGCCACACCCCGCTATATGCAAATCCCTTGGTTTGTCTCCACATCCTGTGAGTGGGCCGCGACACACACCCACGCCTATGGGCGGGAAGCTTGACTGAGTTAATTGATAGGTGCAGACGTTGCAAACAAGAAAGTCTGCAAGTACTTACCTCAGAATAATTTAAGTACTAGACTTTAATCAATGTTAAAATGGTAATAAGGCACACTGACAAACTTTCAGACATTTGAAGTAAAAACCTTTTGAGAAAAATATTCGTACAAATATAAAAACACACAGCAAAAGTCAATCAAAAGAGTTTCATCTTCATCCTATAAAAATTTAAGAATCACTTTGAAACCATAAATCAGCCTCTGACTCATTTTCATCAATTACGTACTTACTTTGAATAGTTTTACAAGCTAGGAGAATTTTTGAACGCCAGTTCCAACGCGCCCATGCCGTAAAAGAACTGGCAACTACACCAGCCGGGTTCCTAAGCTTAGCTAAACGTATGAATTATACATAATAAAACTGCTTTTCATCATCCCTTGAACAATGCATACGGGTCACTATTGTCAACACAACTGTACCATTTGCTGTAATTACCCCCTTCTTCCCGCAGTTCGGCATTAGCCACCGTCATACCCGAGGCTATACTCTTACCACGATACTCAGTACTCACCCTTATCTTTTGTTCCCGACCCATTGCTTATTTTGTTCACCTAAAGTTTTCAAGAGCTTTATAAAGCAGCAATAGAATGAGTGGAGTTAGGTTGAGTCGTTGGTTGCTGTCAAATAGTCAAAACCTATGATTACTGCACTATTAGAGGGTAGCTAAGCTACTGTGGTGAAAATTGTGTCGGTATATGTAATAATAAATTATGTAGCCATTACAATATACAAAAGATACCTTGAAGAGAGATAAATAAACAAATATATTATATTGTTTTCCCCTAAGACCATCATAACTGAAAAATCCACTGCTCTATAAAGGCTTTCCCATTATGAGCGCCATGACGACCGATCTTGAGCCTTCACCATCCACCGAATTAGGAAGACCGCTTTTATGTCATCGGTCCATCGAAATCTTGTTAATTCATTTATGGAGATGACTGAGTTATTAGGTTTTTGTTTAATATACAAAGTGTCCTTCCATTAATCAAGTGATTCAGGTCTATAACTTCTGTTTCTACCTAAAGAACCTTTTGTGAGAGATAATAAATAAACATTTTTATTATTATTAAATTCAACATCATAGAGCATGTTTTTAGACGCGATAGTATCTACGATACAGAATGTTCTAAATTGCTCCTATTAAAAACGTGAAGAAATAGCGACGCCTTCCAGGAAAGCAGATTCACGCGGCGATTGCGACGAACTCTATTGTGAACCAATAAAACTATTTCTGATTGATGAACCACGCTTTTTGTCAAAACTCGTGCGTTTGAACAAAAAGTTTGTACTGCGTGCATTATACCTTGACGACTGACTTTCATTAGAGCTGTGACGTCACGTCACAGTTGCAACGGCAAAATCAGCGACACAACCTATCTGTGTAATACGAGCGCCAGCGTCAACTTTGGTTTGTTTATGTGCTATGCCTTTATCAAATCATTGGCTAAACTAAACTAGAATAGTTTTAAAATCATACCAATTTAATAAGACAGATAATAGAAAGTAGTGTATTTAGGTGATAACTGATCTTCATTTGTTTTCATTTATTTCCTTAAACCAAACGCCAAGATAAAACGTCCGAGTCAAGCTATAAGCACTCAACAATAGGATGATAGTTTTTTGAGAGCGGCGCGATCATCGATTACTTTTTTATCGTCTTCAATATCAATAATCTGTTTACGCCCACTGTTAATTTCGACGTTAGTAAAATTGAAACCTGACACGTGTTACGAGGCGAAAATAATTGTGTGGGTGCGTGACGCTGCGGTTTTAACACTTTTGTTTGTTTCTTTGGACAGGCGAGCCATTTAGTGCGTGACTCGAGCTTTTATATTGCCTTTGTATTGAAAAAGTAAAGTGCATCGCCCACCTGACGGCGTCGCCTATCTTGAAATTGACTCGTCCAATAATTGCGGCCAATTTGGCGAACTGACGACCGCCTGCCATTAGCCCAGTCTAGTAATGGAGTCGTTGAGGCTTCGGCAATAATTTCCGACGTTTTATCGACGACTGCGACGGTTATCTGACCGTTGGCATTTCAGAACATGTCGGCTCGTTCCGATAGTATTTTTATTACGTTACGCCGCTCGACTAGTTAGCGGGCTGAACAAACACGCATTGGACACGGACACTCGCTACCATTAAATTTATAGCGGTAATCGATAGTCGTAAACGGCACTGATTGTATCGATATAATTTCAATTTTCTAAATTCTTGTTAAAATAAAACTTTCTCGTGTTTGCTGGAGCTCATTACGCGCGTTCACACGCATCGCGCCACAGCCGCGCGCCAGTTAGTACGGAGTGCGCATGCGCTCGCGCCCGAAACATTCAATAACATAAGTTATAACTCGAAAACGAGCCTTCAAATTACACAAAACTGACAGGTTTAATATTTGCCTCGGCCGGCGCTCACGCTGAGCTTTTAATTTGTTCCATACATCCTTTCACGTGGTGTTTTCTGTGTTTTGTTTGAACCATGATCGATCGTTTGCCCGCTTTTTTTCGTTGTTTAATTTTGGAGAAGCTCCGCGGTTTCGCTAAGTCATTAGTAGTTATAGTGAACCTGCGGGAACTTGTCGCATCGTGACGGCTCTCGCTGTGTTCCGTTTAGTAGACGACACGACTAGCAGATCATTTGGATTGTCAGCATATCGAAAGTTGAAAGAGAATGCGAAAGCTGAACAAGATTTATTGATCGGTTTTACCTCAGGGCTTTAAAGGAGCTGATCGATTAAGGAAAATTTCAGAACAAAGGGCAACGTAAACCCACTCAGAACAAGGTCGATGATTTTAAATTACTTTGGTAACATTGCGATGATGAGGCAAATTCGCACTACGGCTAAATTTCACGCGGAAATTGGGAATCATAAATCACGATTTAATTTGGGTTTAACCTTTAAATTTCTACCGATTATGTGGAATAAGTCACGTCCATCGATAAACATATCAGTGGTAAAATTTGTGTGATGATTGATTTGTGCAGAAAGTGGGCTGGACCAGTACAGAATGGACAAATTGTGGCCGCTTCAGGCGCTGCCAGATGATTTACACCCTACCATTCGCTTCCACTTACCCATTATGTTCACTGAGACTGTCTGTTACTGTTTTTATTCTGCATACTTAACTATTTTTTATCGACGACAGGCAGTTATAGGCTGGATGTTAAAAGCTTGGAGTTTAACCATATAAATGTACTAGATATTTTTCGTCTGTTTTTTATCAAATAAATGTAAAAGAGCCTTTCTTGGACTCCTAATCGGTCAATAACCAATTGAATTGAACTATAAAGTTGTTATTATAAAATCTGTTTTACATTGTATTCAGACGTTTTGCTTGAAGTTATCTTAAACTAAAAACCATCCTGCTAAGCAGTAACCTTACAAGTTTAATATATCTGCCTTGCCTTTAAATAATGAAGATACATCATTTACTGTCAACCGTTTAAAATTTTACATTAGTCAATACTTTATTTTGTGACGAGAGTTCTCAATCACAGTATTTTTGAAAGAACAAATTAATAATTTGCGAAACGCCGATGACAAATTAAGATTGTGAAATGTTTTGGACTTTTGGGTACCATCAGTAACCCAGAGATGTTGACTGACCAATATGGCAAACAAAACTGCAATTAATAAATTAATATTGTCGTCCAAAAATTGGCTGATCTCAATTTTTTTTATTGGATTACTCAACTAGTTACATGTTATAAAAAAAGTAGCATTACTAGGTACACTTAATTATCACTAGAACTAACTCAAAAGCTGATTGAAAAAACAAGCTTAGGTATACCACCAAGATGGCGAACAAGCTTAGGGACGGTTGCAAAACCAACAGTAAAAATTGCACAATGGCAGCTTATCAGGATTGTTTTCACCCATAGTCTCCAGAGAAAACCTCAGCAGGGAAATCATTCCACAGTCTTCGCGGGTAGAAGTTTCTTTAGAACCGCATGTGTGAACCAGCCTTTCCTAAGAGAATATCCTGCCTATGAAAACAGAGCACTGATATAAAGTAGCAGATGGCAACATATAATATTGTTTATATGTTGCCATCTGTCTTCAGTCTACAGTCTTTTTTTTAAATACTTAAGGGCCTGTCACTTGAGTATTTATCGAAAACTCTCAATACTCGTCTTTGAACCGAGTTAAGAGTTCATAACTGGTATTAGGTGCTCCTAGAGGTGAAATCAGTACTGCATTCAGGGCCGGCAACTTATTTTGGTTTCTAAGAAAGATATATAAAAAAGCAATTGCAACAATTATTCTTTAAGCCAATTTAGTAAAGCTAATTTCGGAAGGTTGCCAGCGTACAAACGATCATCTATCGCCGATAGCGGGAGAAATAGCGTCAAATAAAACTATAAGGTTTCACGAGCCTGTTTGTTGTGTACATCATCATGAGTGGGTGGTAGAAGTACATTTGTAAATCCTTCTTCTTCTTCTTCGTTTATGGACTCTGTGGCATATTTGCCACAATTTCGCCAGTGTCAAGTAGTGAGTTTGATTGTCGCATTGCAACGTAAACAAACTAAACTTGGAAAGAAATGGTGACTTTTCTTTCAAAATTCCCTTGGAAAGTCTTTGACTAAATTACCAACCAACATTACCCCTTCATTTCAATTACTTACACTTATGCTAAGTAAACAAGTTAAATTGTATAAACTGTCACCAAATTTACGCAATCAAACTTAAAATAACACAAGAAAAATAATTAAAATGGGAGGACCCATGTCGTTTTGACAAAATAGTCAAAGACAATCTTGTAAATCCTGTCGATAATATCTCGAGATGACAAACGTACCTAACTGTGCCTGACGTACAATCTGTCAGGGCAGCTATTCTGTTAGCAAACTTTTGACAGATCGTAAACGAACACAACTGAGTTTACAATATTCTGTCATGGCGTGTCGTGACGTAGAGCAGTGTTCACAGGTACTCCAGCCCGCCTAGCATGAGCACTGAAGACAGCTGTTTTTGTCTTTAGAAAATATTATGCTAAGCCATGACGGAGAGTTCAATGTGATTAGTATTTTTTTCTACATTTCCAAACACGGTGATCTGCTAGCCTAATAAGACTTAAGTCCTCATTCATAAACGGACTATTGGCCCCTGTGAGCTAATGTGTCTTTGAAATATATTATATACAGGTACAGTGGTGTTATAGATAATATTCTGGATTCTGGAAGGCTTAAGTGTATATTCCTAGTTTTTAATCTAGAGTAATATAAGGTACTGCACCCTGGTCTACGCAACCAAAACCGCAGGCAGAAGCTACTCTAAAACATTTAGACTAACAAAATTAGAAACCGTGTTATCAGAACTGTCAACAATACGCAATCACCAACTCAATTATCGCCCCACAATGCAACAAAATGGAAAGAATTAAAGTTTAAATGGTGAAATTCACCATTACGCGCGGTTTCGATGCCGAGATTAGGTCGCATCAATCATTTGTTGGGGGCAAGCGGAGCGACGCAAATCATAGTCCTGGCGCGTCACACTGACACCCACATCCAGAAGGGCCAAAGAGCAGGCAGCAGACTACCCATGGGAAAATAACTGCCTGTTGAGGTACTTAGTTATTAAAATAAGTTCGTATGAGAGACCAACCCTGGTGACAGAGTTTTTAGGCTGCCCGAAGGTCTGTCATGCTAGTTATTTGCGCATGACCTCTTTTGTTCTCAATAATCTGTATTACTCCGACGACGCGGAAGATAATAAAAATAATTGCAAATGTGTTTTGAAGACCATGCTTAACCCAAATTTTAAGAAAAACTAATTACTCTTAGTCCTTTCATACAATATAAAGATGACTTCAGTCGCATAATGAATATATAAAAAGAAAAGATACTTGTTTACTATTTGAGGTTCATACATTACGTTACTGAAAACAAAGAACATATCATTAAATATGACGTTTTCGCCAGACTAGAGTACTCCAGTCATTCTGTTGACGTTCCGCCGCCTTCCCTCAAGATTTGTAGGAGACGCGACGCGCAGGTGACCAACAGGACGGGTATCGCAAAACTAGTAGCAGACGCGTAAGACACCGGTAGCGAAGTGTGCGAATCATCTTACAAATGTATGGGAAATACTCCTCGGTGACAGAGGCCTTATCCGGAATAATGACTTCGACAATCGTAAACGGTAATGTATCGTCCAGCTGTCAATTTGTATGGGATTTTGACACAGTCTCTTTAATGCGTAAACATAATTTTAAAAATATCATACAAAATGACAGCTGGTCAAAGTCAAAGTCAAAGTCAAAAATGATTTATTTCAATAAAATCACAAGGATCATTTGAAACGTCTTAAAGCTAGGTGAATTTACGCCAGTTCCACGCGCCCCAGCCTAAAAGAATCGTTGTACGATACGTTTACCATTACGTTTATCAAACGAGTTTTTTGTGATACGCTCTCAGATCTTCGATACTAGCGTAGGATACTAGTCGTCTGTCAGTATCGTTATGTAAGAAGCGCCTAAGTTTTTAGTGATTTCGCTTATAGAAAAATGTTTTGAACCAGCAGCTGGCAGAAAAAATGTTCCAACTCTATGATTGTCTCATCTGCATGTCGTTCGCATTGACACGCTGCGCCTGCGCAAGTCAGCGTCGCTTGTGGGAGACGCCTCGACAATGCACAGGAAGTGTCGACCGAGTCGAATTAAACACGCACAGCCAGACATTTGGACAAATTTTATATTATTTATAACGCCTATTGTTTTGACGTGATGACTTTTCGGTTTTGGTGTTGTTACTCGAGTTACTCTACGGTGGTATTTGTAAGAATTGGACATTGAGATAATTCAAAAACTTTGTAGTCATTGAAAAATGAATTGCTGTGCGTTAGGCTCGCTAAAACTCGAAGACGGCTGGACCGATTTGGCCAATTTTAGTCTATAGTAGTCTATATAATTTTAGTCTATTATATATATCAATTTTAGTTTAAAATGTTTGTAGGAGTCCAGGGAAGATTTAAACGCTGAGAAATTATGAAAAATTGCGATAAAAATAACGCGAGTGAAACCGCGCCGGGTCTACTAGTTATAAATAAATATTAGCTTCTTGTTATCTTTACGACATGTATAAGATTTACTTCTTAGACAAAAATATTACACCTATATAGCGATATACAATGACTCTAACTTTTTAGCAAGCATAAGCTTTACTTATTTGCAATATTCGATAACTTTTAAATGGTAGGCCACAGTTGTATCTTTAGATTACTAATTAGATTTTTTAGGAGTTTTTGTTTTCCAGGGAAATAAAAAATGATAAAAATAACATTAAATTATATAATAAAACAATGCAGTGTATTCATATATTTGAACTTAACTGTGAAGGTGAAAAAAATAGTGTGCTTATCGGCAAGTAGGTTTAGTAAGAGTAACTTCACTCGAACCAATAAAACTTAACAGCCATCATGTCAATTCGTTTAAACAATATCTAAGACAATATGTATCTGTTCTCATCCGAAGACCAGCCCACATGTTCTAAAAGCAATCTCACAGAATTGCCATCGAGGCAATAGAGCACTGCTTCTCGGAAAGTCCTTATCGATGTTGTAAATCAATATATGATTACAAATTTAATGCTACTGTTGGACTATAAATCAGAAATTTTAAATTACGAGGTACATGTGCAGTTGAAATAGTAGTTGAACTCGCAGAATTCTCACTCCGGTGTCACTGAATCAGTGTTTGAATCTACGTGACTCAAACAAGCAAAATTGAACTTTAATCTGTAACAAGATAGAATAAAATTTTATCTGATTTGATTTCCATTAATAATCTATGTTCATAATTGAAGTAATTTAACAGAAATGTTTTATTAGCTCTTCTGTTTTCATCTCACAAAGCCATAAGAGACCAAAACAGAAGACATTTGTAGGTACTGGTTATATTTTTTTGATTTAATTTGAAGTCTACGTCGATGTAATTATAATATTTTTTATGTTATGAAAACCAACAGGTAAACACATAATACAAAATATGATTTATAGTTAAAACTGGTAAAAAGACAGCTATGGCTCTTTACATAAAGTATATTTAAGGATTTGGTTGCTACGTCTAGCAAAAAAAAACAACGGAAAATAGCTGATATCCATTAAAGAACAGTATTTCTTGTGGCTGATGATGAAAGAACCCATGTGGTGATAGGTTATTTTACGCAGTTAGTTTTGCAGTGATACAGGCGCAGGGGCCGCGACGGCCGACGCGTGAGGCCCCCTAGTGCTGCGCCGTTGTGTCGACACTCGATAAATCCAGGGTAGACTGTTGGCTTGTTGGCCGGTCGGCGCTTCGTGATAGCGAGGCTATAAATACTCGATGTAATTGTTTAAGTTGATATATTTCAGGTGTAAGGTTATGAATTACTTCCTTGATTTATTACTTGTTAAGTTACTTACTCTATTTTATTAAATTGTTTAAACTGCAGATTACTTATTTATATTTTCAATATTATTCATTTCAGTAATTATTTTTTTGTAGTTTCTTATTCTAGCTGTTTTTTAACGTTACATAAAGGGAGATTAAACATGAGTTGCTTGATTATACAAACATCGTTTTTGTACAAAAGAAACGTTTTCGATCGTTTTTTAAAAAAAATATAGATATACTTAGTTTTTGGTGCAAAAACGCCTTAGACTTTTAGTACAAGATGTTTTACATAATTTATTTTTCGAAAACGTGTCTATTTATCTTTTTTGTGCTATCGACAAGTAAGTCCCATCACTAGGCAGTATTTCTGTCAGCACTATTGGCGCGTGCACTAGATGATGGACTGCGAACAACTCGATACTCTATCCACATTCAATGGGTTTTCATGACGATTCTATGGCGTTCATGGTTTTATAGGATAGTGAACAAACAACTCGCGTGCAGTGCGTTCACTTTTTATGTCCACGAATGTTACCATCAATTCGCTGTTGGTGAAATATTCCATTTTATTTATCGTATTTTTATCGATGCTCTTGTTATCTCACAATTGGTCACACAAGGTGAAGCATGTGGGCGGATATGAAACTCTAGATTTATTCATACTTGAAGCAAATAGGCTTTTAGAATAGTAGCCCTTAAAAACTTGTCAGATTTCGTTATTCCCGATTTGATACACCATAATAATAGATATATTTTCGATTACTAAATATGTATGTATAGGCAGACTCGAGACTCGAGGACAAATAAACAGCACACGAGATAACTGCTTCTCAGAACAAATCAAAGTATTATCAGTCGCAGTCCGCCGCTAAAGGCGTGAAGTCGTAATAAAACATTATGTATTCCCGACCACGTGCCAGGAATAATGACAAAATATGCCGCGTTAAAGAGAAACAAAAGTAGGGCTTTTTGTGTGCAGTTTTATAAGCCATCGGCACCTCAGAGCGATTGTTCAGTTTATTGAGCGGGCGGTGTATGCGCGAGCCTGAAATCATTATTGGTTATCGTAACTATTTGTAATGGAGGTCACACACAAAACAACTATAGTTTAGCAATGTTATTTACGTATTTTCATAACACTTATACAACAAGCATTCTTTACCATCAGTTAAAATATATGTTAATAATTTACTAGCTAATACTAAGCTAGCTGACTTGAAAACATAATGTAAAACATAATGTTAGTTTAGTTAGTTGGAGTAGCAAACAATTTAAGAAATAAAATATCTGATCAAAAACTATCAAAATTATTTATTCAGCTCAATAACCCTAAAATAAATGTTATTAAACTTTCAAAACAAGACTCATTGTCATCATATTAGTCAATACACTGCTGAACCGTAGAGGCCAAGAAGGCCTAGAATCTGATAAACAAGCGTCTATTATTACAACAAAAACTTGTTACAACCAACTCGATTTACCACATTTAATAAATGTATAAATTGTCCCCTTTACGGGCCGTGGGTCAAAAAATTGACAATCGGCCATCAGCGACTTCCTCTATTACTAAATTAATTTTTTTATCGCCATGTAACGTAATTACGCCCTCCAATTTGAGGACAACCAAGCGTGGAGCTACACTTTACAGGTATACACTTTAGGGCCGCTGGACACTGAAGCGGTGTAGTGACTAGTGTAGCAATATATTATTATTTTAGTATGTTTAATGCATAAAGACATTTATTTCTCAAAAAGACATGTAATGTCACTTACATGAGAAAAAAACAGTTAATTTAAATGTATAGGTATTACAGAGTAGGAACTAGAAAGAAAGAACACTTTATTGGGTCCGCATATTTTTACATTAACTAAGTACTAACCCATAGGTAGGTACTACTTAAACGTATCTACTTATGTCTGACTGGAGTTCTTTCAAGTCAAGGTACAACATACTAAAAAAAACATAGTAGGCAGGTACGCATAATAAAGTAGATAGGTAGATAGTAATGCTGTGTTATGAATGTAGGGCCCAAAAAGTTCTTAGGAAACTAACTAGGAAAGTCGTTTTAGTAGTTTGAGTAGATTGGCAGACAGAGTTCGTAAGGTTAGTTGGTAATTGGTCCAGCATCTTCGTTTTAAATAAAATGTATGTATATTTTGCAGAATAATTTTTGTTCTAAACCATTTGTGGTGGGACTCTTCAGCAGGACTTCGTCTTGGTGGGTACCATCGCATTGCCAGATTAGTTTTAGCAAATAAATAAAATAAATAAATATTAGCGGATATTTTTATAGTGCCTTCTAACCCCAAACTAAATAAAACTATGGAAACCAGTGTAAAAGATAGATAACACAATAAAGATTTTGTTTTTTTGTGAATACCATAATTATGATACATTTTTTTTTTTTTTTTTTATACAACTGAAGTGGCAACCAAGCGTACGGCCCACAAGATGGTAAGCGGTTACCGCAGCCTATGGACGCTTGCAATACCAGAGGTATCACTCGCGGGTTGCCACCTTGAGGCTAAGATCGAAAGCCTCATGTACCAGTAATTTCACCGGAAACCATACCCTTCACACCGGAACACAGCAATGCGAGCATTACTGCTTGGCGGCAGATATAGGTATGGTGGTAGTCCTTCCCCGGACGAGCTCTATCACAAAAAACTCTACTACTCTTACATGGAAACACGAGCGGGAACAGATATTTGCAGGTAATGCAAAAATTTGTCTTGCAACGGGAATCAAATCACCTCTCGTTTCTCAATTGGGTACTAGCCCATCGGGCCTCCGAGGTCGTCAAATTACAGTAAATTATTAAACAAATTGTTTTTTTTTATGCTGTGTGAATTGTCCAGCATTATTTATTTATTTAATTATTGATTCAATTACGAAATGTCACGTCAACTTTTACGAAAATCGCGTCAAATGGATCAATATTAAAAGCGTAAATGCCGCATACATAGCGCTACAGTAGGAAGTGGCCTTTACGCTCCAGATTGTGTAACAGTTCATAAGTAACCTGCGTAATGTCATTCTGTTCGCTTTTTGTGTTAGTTTGATCGATTAGCGATTTGGTCTATTTAGCTCGTTAACTGTTTGATAATGCCTTGTAGCTAGTGTGTGCTACACTTTTACGTCATTTATCAGCTCACCATTGGGCAATTTATATTAAAATTACATAAAACAAGAGGTCAGAATTATTCAACGTAATGTTCGTATGAATCACTTCAACTTTCATCATCATTTGGATGGGTGACCGCCAGTGGCAATTTCAACTAAGCGGTCCCGTGCTTCGGAGGGCACGTTAAGCAGTCGGTCCCGGCTTTTGTAAAGTGGTTAGGCCATGACAGAGGCCTTCGGGCGGCCTAGAAACACTGTCACCAGAGTTGGCCACTGACTCATACAAACTTACTTACTTACTTCAACTTTGGTGACGGAGTTTATAGGTTGCCTATAGGTTGCTCTTAGGCAAGCGTGCTCCACCGTAGACCACATCATGGCTTAACATCAGGCGAGATAGTGGTCAAGCGCAAGCCTATTGTGAATAAGAAAAAAAGTTATTCCAAAGTTGTCGAATCCAGCCTAAGCCAACAAGTGCTTCGCAATTTTGCAATGTGTCAAAATCATTCAAGTATCAAACATAGTCATTCTCATTCTTGATAGTTTAGTTTCGATGAGGTCGGACCCCTTCGTAGCTATCACATTCACATCGTAACATCCCGAACTAGTCTGATCCCCTCAGACTGCCTCTTAATGTTAAGGGTGTGGATTGACAAGTGCCGTGTAAGATGGACTTGTTGATATTAGTAATCTGATGGTCAAGAGTGAGTGTCATAACAAAAAACGAAGAGGTGAAACCGTACGAAAATACATAACTTTATAGTCTTGTGGTTAGTGCAGGAGGACGTACATAGTACAAATTATTCTACTACCCTAAAAACATTTTTTACATGATTACAATTAATTTCATCTTATTTTAATTAAATTGTATTTCTTAAATAAATAAACTTTGTGCACAAATAATATATTAAAAACCAAAATAATTCTAAGCAGTAGTCGCCTCTCTGGCGTAGGCCTCCACATATCTCTATCTCTAGCTTGCCTGCCTCATAGGAGGACGTACATACACGAGTAATATTTGATAATGCTCTGAACATAGCTGTGATTGACTTAAGTTGACCCACAGAACAGAATATTAGTACTACGTGAAGAACGGCCACTCCCTACCTCCCACCGGTTTCACTACCCCACTTTCGCCGGCACTGAAGATAAGTGTTCTAAAGCACGCGCTGATTTGGTTTTGTGTATGTCCAGAGTTCGCGCATGACAGCGCGGTCATAGTGTGCTATCTCGTTCTTGCTATATATATATTGAGGCCAACCATGACACTCACACATACAACGGCATCGTTTAGGTACACAAATCATGCGTGTGGTGAATGCAACGCGTTTTTTATACATTTTATTGAGAGTGTCCGCGGTTCGTTCGTTCGTTCGTATGAGTCAGTGGCCAACTCTGGTGACAGAGTTTCTAGGCCGCTGGAAGGCCTCTGTCATGGCCTAACAACTTTGAAAAAGCCTTACTGCCGACTGCTTAACGTGCCCTCCGAAGCACGGGATCGCTCAGTTGAAATTGCCACTGGCGGTCACCCATCCAAATGATGACCCCGCGGAACAGTGCTTAACGCGGTGAGATTGAGCTACGATGTAGCAGTAGGCCCCTGTTCAACATCTCATCTAACCCAGCGTGTAAGCAGTGTCTCCGCAGTGGATGTAGGAGATGGTATCAGTTGACACGTCTCGCCCTCTGACTTGGACCGCCATTTTTATCCTTTACTGCTGTTTGAAGACCGGCCTCGTAGGGGCGAAGTTTGCTGGGGTCAGTAATTACCTAGAGTAGTGGATTTAAAGATAGGATCTTGGTAGTATTTGCTGAGTTTTCGTTTATGTCAACATGTCTTTTTTTTTATGCAGCAAATGACATGACAATCAAGACGCCCACCTGATGTTAAGCACCACGCCTGACTATTACAGATGCAGTGCCACCCAAAGCTTTAAGTTTTTAAGTGTTTGCGTGGCACTGCACTGCACTTATCACCCCGAGACATTGTTGTTAAGTCTCTTTTGCCCAGTAATATCGCTTGCTACAGTGCCCTTCAAACCTAAATACAGTAATATAATAATAATAATAATGCTGGACAATCCACACAGCATCATCTAGCCCCAAGGTAAGCTGCTGTTAAACAGAGCTGTATTATGGGTACCTACTAGATGACTGATATATATTTATTACAATACAATACATAGATAGATATTTTTTATAATACATAGAAAACACCCAGAACACCCGAAACAAATATTTGCAGATCCTACAAACATTTGTCCCAAGGCGGGAATCGAACCCGCAACCTCCGCGTCGCAGGCGGACCTTCGCTCACCGCGCCACATTGGTCGTCAAATTTAATCCTAGCACATTACTACTTGGAGGTACAATATCTGACACTGCGGTGGTACCCACAAAGACGAACTCTTGCTGAAGAGTCCTATCACCAGGTAAAACAAAACTGTCTTGTTTACATCACAGGTTTAAAACCTTGGGCTATTTTTTTTTTTTTTTTATACCACTTGAGTGGCTACCAAGCGTACGGCCCACTTGATGGTCAGTGGTTACCGTAGCCTATGTACGCATGCTACATCATAGATATCACTTGCGTGTTACCACCCTGAGACGTAAGATGGAAAGTCTCATGTGCCTGTAATTTCACCGGAAACCATACCCTTCGAACCGGAACACAGCAATGCGAGCATTACTGCTTGGCGGCGGAAATAGGTATGGTGGTAGTCCTTCCCCGGACGAGCTCTATCACAAGAACCCTACTACTCTAATCTAATCTAATAGGCGCGCGTGATTTGTTTTTGTTTTATCCGCTCAGGGACTTAGTTTAGTTAGAAGTTAACGTTTCATATGGAACGGACTTCGTGGACTGCGCAGTGTTTGCGTAGTTCCGCGTGAAACGCTGATTACCCGGGAATTGCGCCACGTTATTGGTACGCCTGCAGCATCGTTGGCGTAGTACTCGCAAAGAAAGTAGCATATTGTTACTTTTACTACGGCATTTTTAGAAATATATCTTTTAAAAAATTTAAATAAATCAGTAACTGTATACCGGATTGAATAACCAACAAACAGCAACTTTCAAATTATTAAGATAGGATCTTTATAAAAAGATTTCGTAATAGTTTTTCTACATATTAAGTAGGTCGTTACTAGCTCATTAGGATGCAATTTGTTGCCATGATAGTCATAAACGTAACAAAGTTTATGTAACCTTGGTTTAATTTTTAACAAAAATAGTAGGTAACGAACCGTTTTACATTTTTCTAATCTCGCATCTACTGCAAAATCGTCAAAATTCATCGAGCGGAACTTACACGCTCAAACATAAAGGTTTTCTCATAATAATAAATAATAAATAATTAGTGTTATCGTTGTTATGAGGTTAACGCAGCGGCAAGCCTCCGTGGCTCTCAGGTTTGGACATCATAAATAAATACTGAGATGCTTACTTAAAAATTACAAATTATTTATAATTATGTACTTACTTATTAGTTTTTTTTTATTCAGGCTTATGTTTGAGCACCATCTCGCAAATTGGATCGCGTTTGTAGACTAACTTTCTTTTATAATTTAGTTAGTAGTTAGTAGGTAGCCGGTAAGTATTGCTTCCAGCTTATTGTATGACTTTTTACAAGAGTCGGAAGTCGGGGTTTTTAATTTTGTATGAAAACAAAGGTACCAGAGTGTAAGCAAATAGAGATTTGTACCACTTCTACCTACTATATAATTTAACTGTTGTTTATTATTTTTTATTTTTTTTTGACATTTTTAGTTTTGTATAATAATTTTAACATACATTTAACATAATATTTGCATGCCAAATACTTTGGTAGGACATAAATGAACTAATTTAATTTTAAATCCATTCCTATGACATGTGTTCGTGCAAATAAATATCATTTATCATTTATCAGTTGCAGCTAATAATAAAAACACTAAGTTATAAAATTGTAATTAAAATAGTTATTATAACTATCCAGCAAATTGTGTCCGAGTGGTGGTTAAGACCAAATCATTCTTGCTCTAGAGTAGGCCAAATTCCCAGCAGTGGGAATATAAGAAGGCTGTCACTGATGATTAATTAAAGTTAGTTATTACGAGCTGACCCGCGCGGCTCACACGTGTTTTTGCAGTTTTTATGCTATTTCACAGGAACAGGTGCCTTACTCTTGAATCCAATGACAATTCCGATCCAATCTCAATTTCAATTTACTACTGTCAAATTTTTTTACTCATGAGAACAAGGTTGAATTTGGCACTAGGTTTGATGTCAAAAGTACGAAATGTCATATTCCAATACTTGTCCAATATCGATTGCGTTCAAGAGTTCCTGTTCAATGAACATCCCCCTGTTCATTTTTCCGGAATAAAAGTAACCTGTGTTATTCCAAGACTTAAGCTATATACATTCCTAATTTCACGCTAATCGGTTAAGTCGTTACAGAGATACGTGGTAACAAACATACACACAGATTTTCGCATTTATAATACACTCGAGAGCAATGAATCCGGGTCACTCAAAGAAACCACGTAAATTGGAGTATTGAAGATTGGTCGAAAGTTATGTTCTCCGACGAATCAAAATTTATGCTCTACAAGCACGATGGAAGACACAGAGTGTATAGAAGACCAGGGGAAAGATTCAAGCAAGCATGCATCGAAGAAAAAGTAGCCTACGGTGGTGGGTCTGTACTTGTGTGGGCCGGAATTTCCTCTGAAAGTCGCACAGAGCTGGTGATCATAGAAAACGGCTCTTTAACTAGCGTAAGATATGTGGAAGAAATCCTCAACGAACACGTTGGTCCATTTATGGTCAATTTGGGTGAGGATGCTATATTTATGCATGACAATGCCCGACCTCATACAGGTAGGATTGTGAATGACTACCTTCAAGAGATGAACATTACTTGTATGGAGTGGCCAGCGCGCAGCCCGGATATCAACCCGATCGAGCATGCTTGGGACGAGCTAGGGAGATGCGTAAAACAACGAAACCCTCCCCCAATCACGCTTCCTGAGCTCAAAATTGCTCTCACAGAGGAATGGGAGAATATTCCCCAAAATCGTATGAGGAACTTGGTGTACAGCATGCCAAACCGCGTAAACGCAGTAATGGAAGCACGAGGAGGTAATACGAAGTATTGAAATTCAAGAAAATCGTCATAAAGTTCAAAAATTTCATGTTTCCTATTTTTGTTTTAAGGAGAGATCAGCAGTTTTTTTTCTTTATGTAATTTTGTGTAAATAAAATGTATGGTGACTCATATTTTTTTAACTTTCATTTAAGGAGTATTAAATTGTCTATTAAATACAATTTATTGCATTAACCTAGCATTCTTACTTTCCGAGATTTTTTGGATTCTTTGAGTGACCCGGATTCATTGCTCTCGAGTGTATTAGTAGGATACATTAGTTACAAAAACACAATTGAAATATTGCAATTGAAAATCATTGGAACCAGGAGTCTTACTCTGGATCGGTATTGGACAAAATATTGGAATATGACATTTCGTACTTTTGAGTGCAAACCTAGCGCCAAATTCAACCTTGATTTCAAGAGAACAAAAATTTGACAGCAGTAAATTGAAATTGGGATCGGATCGGAATTGTCATTGGATTCAAGAGTAAGTCCCCTATTCTGTGGTTGTAATACAGCTAAACAATAAATTCGAAAATTACCGAATAGTTTCCGCTTAATATAATCTGATTAGATCTTAAATTGTGTATCCAGGTTGACTTCCATACATAACAATATAGGTATAGTACGTCCATAAATTGTCCAGCACATGTAGCGGTTTCGGCCGGAAGGAAAAGCAGCTTCCGGCCACTCGCGCGGCCCGCCCAGCCGCCCGCCCTAGCGGTTGACCTTAAACAGACCTACACTGATGTTAGTAAAAAACTGTTTTCTATACTAGTCATTTTCAATGGCCTTGCTCGTATGGTTCTTGTAAAAAAAAATAAAGATGACTGGAGGAATGCCTCGCGTTTTCCACGCTGTGCAAACTTATTACTGCATTTCATTTTAATTTAATATCTCTAGGATTATAATATTATATGCATTAAGCTGTGCTATAAATGTAAGCCAGCCAGTAAGTTCTCATCACACTAATAATTTAAATGCAAAAGTTTGGATATTTGGATGTTCGTTGGAATGTTTGTTTATACGTTTGTTCCTCTCTATCTCGACAACCAATCGGTTCTGTGGTTGGCTGTAATTTTAAACATAAATAGACAGTGACCGGTTAAAGAACATAATGCGTACTTTTATCCCGGAAAAAAAGTAAGTTCGTATGAGTCAGTTGCCAACTCTGGACAGAGTTTCTAGGCCACTCGAAGACCTCTCAGCTTAACAGCTTTGAAAAAGCCGGGACCGACTGCTTAACGTGCCTTCCGAAGCACGGGAGCGCTCAGTTGAAATTTGCGGTCACCCATCGAAATGATGACTACGCGGAACAGTGCTTAACTTCGTTGATCTGTTAAGAACAACTTAACCAGCTACGTCACGAGATCGTAGAAAAAAGTATGATTTCCGAGTTCCACGTGCACTAAGTTGCGGGCAACATCTAGGTTGATAATAACTTATAGATACGTAGAAGTGACGCTGCGCTGTGCCTGTGACTTCTCTAAACTAATCAAGTTTTCAGTTCTGAGTTATTCTATTTGAACCTGCGGTGGCTTTGACTGGCTTTACATTGAACGAGACTGGCGCAGTTATGACGTCATTAATTTGCTTGATTCAGATAGTTCTAGATAGTTTTAGTGTAACACTAATTTTTTATTATATCTTATACCGTAATATAGATTCTGTCTGTCACTGTAATTTTTTAAGGTTATCTAGTCTTTCACCATAATCTTAAGAAATCATTTTAGAGCCTAAAGAGCGTATTCTAAATTTCACAACGGAATTTCCTTGTAATTTTTTATTGTCCGCAGTCCGTACTAATTTAAAGAGTTCAAAAGTGCTCGTTGAATAAATACCTATAATGTTTTTTTATTTTTTTTTCAAAAATTCAGTTATATAACTTTTTTAAGAATTATTGCGCTCTATCCCGCATGATGTAAAGAAGACTTTCACGTTCTAAACGTACGCGATTCACAAGTTTGTTATCAAATACCTACAAGCACTGCATAACTATTTACCGGGAACTCTAAGTAGACTTCCTTGCTATTTACCATCTGGTGGGTACGCTTGTTTATCACCAATGTATTGAAAAAATCTAATGAACAAAATATAATATTATAGAATACTGCAGATCTACCACAATGCCAAAAAACTTTGTACGTACTGCAGGGTCAATCGATACACATTTGGACCGAATTATTATGACTTGACCGAATTCAATAACGTACTGCCAACGTATCGCATAGAATTCACGAGCATTGCCAAAGGTCAATAGTACCCATAGTGTTTGCTAGTGTTGTCTGGACGCATCGATATGAGCTCTTTGTCCGCGCACGCAAGCCAGACATCGATAAAAAGATTACGCGTATAGGTACGTACGAGGTACATACGATTCGTGCGTGACGTGAATATTAATTCGCTCTCCCCTTTGCTGCTCTAATAGATTTTAATCGGACGGACAGTGACATTGCCGCGACTTATTACTGTTGTTGCGTTGCACAGAAACACTTTTAAAGTCAAGTAGAGTACAAATAGTTTACTGTTGACACAGAGTAATACTCTGTGCTCCAGATAACCACAAGCGTAGTAAAAATAGCCGCTAAGGAAATGTAAAACTATGCCACTTTTTTAGATATGCTAATATGATTGCCTTATTTTATTTCGTAGGTTTTTACATTGAAAAAGTTTGTGAGGTGACTTGTGAAATCGTTTTTCTCCTTTTCCAATATCACCAGAAGATATTGAAAGAGGAGATATATAAGGCCCCCACTTGATGGACCGATGATATTAAATCAGTCACAGAAAGTCAGTGGATGGTGAAAGATCGTCGTCGCCTTTCTTTCGCCTCGGATGTCCTAAAAAATCCGTCACCCTGTTGGCAACTGATTCAAATGTAGGTTGATTACTTACGTGATGTTCTTAGGAGCATTTTATTTTATACAAATATATTTACAAGCAGTTGCTTCCCAGAACAGCCTCTCACTTCTGCAGGCTTATCGCCGCGAGGCGCAGATTTAAATATTTTTATCTGTAGTTGTTTTCAAATATTAATGGCGTTTTAGGCATTAAGAGCATTACAACACCCTTGTTTTTGTATGTGAATTTGCATGAAGGGACATCGACTGTTTTGCATGTGGAGGGATCAAAGAGATGCATTGAGTATTCGGCAACACGTAAATAAATAAAGATAAACATTATTATAGACGTATTTTTGGGGGTTGTGTGGGAACGGATTACTGATGGTAGAGCGGTGCTGGTGATCTAGTGGTCGTTAGTTTGAATCTGGCCATGCCCCAACTGGTTTTTTAATTCGTTAAATTCATGCTTGCAATGCCAGTGCAGTCAAACGGCGGCATAAATATCGTAAGGAAACCGGCATGCTCAAAAAAATAAATGTCACTGCACCTTTTTAGAAAAAACGCGGCTTTTGTCTTGCGCTTGACCATTGCACTAACTCGACGCAATAAATAAATAAATAATACTAGACAATTCACATACCATCATCAAGCCCCCAAGCAAGCTAGCTAAGCAGAGCTTGTGTTATGGATGTTAGATGACTGATATACGTAATACAATGCAATACACAGATAGATATTTTTTATTATACATAGAAAATACCAAGAACACCCGGAACAAATATTTGCAGATCGTATAAATCCCCACTTATCAAAAGGTCTAAGTAAATGTCCAACAGCGCATTTGTCCCGAGGCGGGAATCCAACCCGCAACCTCCTGCGTAGCACGCAGACTTTTGCCCGCCGCGCCACATCGTTCGTCAATAATGGTTGTTTTACGATAGAGCACACTTGCCTAAAGAAACCTTCACTGGTAGACATCCAGGGGTGTCAGTGGATGACAGTATAAAGTTGCATTGCACACTTTTGACATTATCACCAGCTTTTGCTATACAGATAGAACTCAATCATGATCATGTCTCTAAACCTGGCAAATTACTATATTACTACTGTATTACTGACAGGGTGAAAGACCTCACTTTGCAAAAAACAAAAGTGCGATCTGTCACCTTAGGAGGACAAAACTAGGTGACAGGTGGAAATCTATAATATACTAATATTAAAAAGAGAGAAGATTTGTATTTTTGTTTGTTACGAATAAACTAACACTACTGGTCCGATTTCAAAAACATAGGTTATATATATTACTAGCGACCTGCCCTGGCTTTGCACGGGCTTGGCTTAATTGCACCCGCGCGAAGCTGGGACGGACTTCTAGTAATTTATAATTAAGTACCTACAGCCTATAATTACACAAACTTTGACAAAGATTTAAAAACCAGAACGAGCTTTGCTACGAGTAACGTATCATCAGAAATGATGAACTCCGCAACGTATCTCTAAGTTATCTCAACAAAAACAAGATGCATGAGACTGTCGAACAAACCGTGAAGCAACAACTAGACAACAACTCATCAAAACTCCAATCTGCAACAAGCAGTAGAGTAGTAGAGTTCATTGTGATAGAGCTCGCCCGGGGAAGGACTACCACCATACCTATTTCTGCCGCCAAGCAGTAATGCTCGCATTGCTGTGTTCCGGTTCGAAGGGTATGGTTTCCGGTGAAATTACAGGCACATGAGACTTTCCATCTAACGTCTCAGGGTGGTAACACGCAAGTGATATCTATGATGTTGCATGCGTACATAGGCTACGGTAACCGCTGACCATCAAGTGGGCCGTACGCTTGGTTACCACTTTAGTAGTAAAAAAAAAAAAAAAAAAAAAAAACACCGTTTAATAAAGCGAAGTAAGACAGGCACGGTTAAAAGATCAATAAAGATATAATATGAGTCCGTGCGGATATCTACGCACAACAATATATCTAGCGATAGTGGAGCGATGTCTGCCCATAATATTCTTTGGGGTGCATCTCATTTGGCTTAAGAACCAGCCTTTGTCAACAAAGTTGGGGGCGGACGGAAAAATCGATAGTGCCCACAACGGTGGCTCGATCATCGCGGCTTGTCTTGGGTAATGCGTGTCTCAATTTAAATTTTTGAATTTTGAAACTTGCTTAATAAAACTATCGATGCTAGAAATAAAACAAACCATTTCTCAAATATTTCTAATAAATATTATTTTTATCAAAAATATCAATGCAATAGATGTGTTGACTTGCGAATTATGTTTTTTTTCGGCATCACAGTTTTTTTTTTGCAATAAAACTGCCAAAAAACCAATTGTTCGAAATTCGAATAATCGAATCTTTACAAAATTTGAAACAGTAGTAATTTTCATTGCGCAGTCTGAGCTCTATCGATCATCGACGAACTAAGTTGAAATTAGAATTTGTTACGTTGCATAATACATTCTAATAATTAATTCAACCTAATTTTAACTTAAGATTCTGAATATTATGCTCAAAATTAGCAAAGCAAGTGTCATAATATCGTACGAACTTTGTAAGATACGTTTGACTAAAGAGATAAGATAATCGTTTAATAGATGTAAATACTATGCAAATATTATTTTTGTTATGTAAATAAATATCAAGATGACATAATAAATAACATTATCACGCGTCAGTCGTCACGTTCACTTTTTCAATGTCTAATTTAAATAGGCGTAAGATTATAAATAAATAATAAATAAGTAATGAATTAGTCGACTTGGTCAAACGTGATTTAGGCTGGTTTCTTGGTACTACTACGAAGTAGCAAGTGACGTGACCCAACAACCGACGCTTATGAATTGAGTAAAGAAAATGGTTTTAAATTGGCAGTCACTAGCTCAAATTGACGAATGTTCAGTATTGTTCAGCTAATTATTTAGATAAGTGTATTGATAATTAAAATTAGTATAGAATTAAAATATTGCATTGATGTCTAATTATTAGAACTAAGTAAACTACTGGTATAACTAACTTGCAACGCCCTTACAGGGTCCATGTACTCACCTACATTATCATTAAGTTACACCTAAGCTGAATACATTGTACATTGAGCATGAAATAAATGAAATGAAATAAAAAAATAATAAAAATATAACAAACTTATTGATAGTACTGATTATAAGTGGTTAATATTATTCTAACTGGCAAGGCGTCTGAATGGCGTCCAAGAAACGAATGTAGGAATGTTGGTCATTTAGCCGCGCGATGGACAGACGATATGGCTTATGGCGGGTTAAAACTAGATGAGGCTAGCACAGGCACAGGATCGAGAGGAGGGGCACATACAAAGAGAGGCCTGAGTATACCCAGCAGGTGGATGATGATGATTATTATTCTACTTATGAGTCGTGCCACTTGGTTCTTCTAAGATGGGCAAACCGCCTAACAAAAACACTAGTATGCTGCGTACTCAAAAATGTTGGAGATTATTTTTATTTAATTTTTTTCTGTCAACACAAATTATGCTAATAATCTGTCGACCATTGACAATGTCCTCACCTACAATATACAAAAAATTAAACAGTAGAAACTGGAATATTAGTAGTGGGCATATTAGCTAACTTTACATAATTATTGTAAAGTAATACAGGTACAATTTGTTGACATGACAAGGCTACCTAAGGTTGGTGTCATTCTTGTTTATAATTTCATGCAGCTTTAAAAATACTAATAGATTCAGAGCCTTTATTTAATCCAGCAATAGTGAATCATTCAGCAAAGTACTACCACCTATTTTTGCCGCCAAGCAGTAATACTCGCAAGTTGCTGTGTTCTGGTTAGAAGGGTATTTACAGGCACATGAGACATTCGAGTACGACTCAGGTTGGAATTGTACCATCCATAGACTACAATAACCGCTTACTATCAAGTAGACCGTACGCGTGGCTGCAATTTTAGTTGCAATAAAAAAAAGCTAACAAAATACCTAGTTGATGATAAAAGTCGCTAATTGTATTGTATGTAACTCTTTTTTTAATGTAACTTTATAAAGAAACAAAGCAAAAAAATCTCGATTCAGAACGCTTTCAGAATTCAAATCAGACACTCGCGTTGGTTTATTACGTCGATATGTAAATTTTGTACAGCGTCACTACCCTTATAAAGACCCTGTTTGAATTGAAAATTTAGTAGAACGAGCGAGAGTACCGCTCCATTCAGCCAGTGTAGCCACGTCTTTCAGCCAACTCGCTGTTTGCGCGTCCTCTCGCCGCAAAATAACAAAAAAAGTAAAAATTTGACAGTGACATTTGAAAAGGTGCGAATACACCATGTAACCGAACTACCAGCACGCTGGCACGAAAGTGACGGAAAACGATAAGCGGCGACGAGTGACGTGTCACGTGGTTTTTCGATCTGTCAAAGTGCGAGGGAGAAGTGTAGCGGCAGAAAGAGAGAGATACATCGTGCGTGCGTAATCGTAGGTACGTAAACAAACGTTGCAATCCGTGATGGGACGTTTTTAAAAATTTATGGTGCTACGTATTTTTATTACCAATTAGTTTTTTCTGATTTTGTATTTATTGATATTGGTTACTTGTTTATTTTTCACAATAAGTTGTTATTTATTTCATGAACGAATCATCATCATCATCATCCACAGTCTGACTTCACCCAATGCTGGATAATTTAGGCGTCTTTTTTATAATATGCCATTACATCAGTCCTGTGCTTGCTTCATCCAGGTTCAGGTTCAGCCCGCATTTTTTGCAATATTTAAATTCTAATAAGTGTTACATAAATTTTATGTACACAATATTATTATTTATTAGCACTCAACTTTCATAAGAATTTAGTACACCGAGACTGTCAATAGCATTACTTTAGTTTTTTTTATGTTTAAAAGTATTTTTTTGTGTAAAATAAAGAAGTTTAAATATTTAATTAGTAGAAAGAATGGCAATGGTATCTGTGGCAGTGGTAGATGGCGGGAATGGCACGCTGCGTACGTGATAAGCTTGCCCTACTTACTACATTTCATAGACCATAGTAGAGCGATAACTTGCAATAACTTTAAGAATTTTATTTTTTATTTTCATTTTATTTGTACACAGTAATGCTTGGAGGCAGAATATCTAGCACAAAATACCCTCTCAGACGGTCTTTTGAAACCTATCATAATCTTATTCATAATCATTTATTCATTTTACGAAAAATAGGTTAAATAACGTTGACATTGTTGACAAACCTACGGAAATGTAGAGAATAAAAAAACAGTTATTTACAAATTCTAATTTTGGGGTAGGTACTCATGCATAGACAACATTCTAGACTACGCTGCTCATGCTAGCAACAACTCTTTGCGAAAAACTTTTTTCTTTTGTCCTTATTTAAAAAATAAAACTGTCTTTCCAACGGCTTGTTGGGTATTGTCTTACCTTGTCATTCGTGAATGAATAAAGACGATGATAGATTTGAATGACACATTAGCTAACAGAGGCTTAGGCTGCGTTTCCACCAGAGTTAAGCGAGGATGTGTAGCAAGAGATAAGTTTGTTGAAACCAATAGAATCACTTCATTGAAGCTGTCAGAGCGAGGCTAGGTAAATGAAGTGATTCTATTGGTTTCTAACAAACACATCCCTCGCTACACATCCTCGCACATCTCTGGTGGAAACGCAGCCTTAGAGTTCGCTTATAAATAAAGCCATTGCAAACTAACTCCCTCTTTCAAATAAGATTACAATTTGAACCCTGGCATTCTTCAAAATAACAAAGTTGTAAAACTACCATCAACTTCCGGTTAATTAAAAAGAGATGCGTTTGCAGTAGACATAATTTTGGTCATTAAGTATTTCCACCCCTTTCACCCTTTGAGGGGTTGAAATTATCCTCGCTGAAATATTAACTGCCACAGTCTATTTTAGTTGGAAATACTTTACAATTAGAACAGTTAGTACATTCGTATGTAGTGTCACTTGATCTTTCTTGGTTACTCTACATAGCATAGTAGCAAAGTAAAGACATGTCATACCTTGATACTTGATACATTCAAATGTTTATAAGGTATTTTTTTAACAAAAAAACCTTACATGAAAAATTCAAAATTCGAATAGAAAATTAAAAATGCATTCTGAAATGAGGCCTTTTTCTCAAGTTATTAAAAAAAAAAGCTGTCTATTTAGATGGCGTGTCCAAGAACTAAAAATTCGAAAGACATGTGCCATCCACCAATCCGCATTAGGTCTGCGTGGTGGATTATAAGACCCAATCACTCTCGCCTGAGAGTAGGCCAGTGTCCCAGCAGTGGGAACATTAGAAGGCTGTCATGATGATTTAGATGGCGGTAGCTCAACTGGCGAGCCCAAGAGAATGTAAGCACTACGTTTGGCGAGCTATGGTGAATGTGTAGGGAATTCAACATTGGTTGCTCCAGCTGTCACTGTCAGTCATACCTCTGGCTGGTGTCAAAGTCATAGTACGTACTACGTAGTACATTAACTTTGGTCGTACTAGAGTTAAATTATTTTGCCTCAAGCAGGACATGAACCCACAACTTTCCGCTTGACACGAGGCGAAACAGAAACAGAGTTACCAACTTTTTTCTTGTTTTAATAAGCTTTCCCAGTATGGCAGTAGGGCAGATAGCGTATCTGTCAAAGCAATCGGAACTACTCTCGAATCGAAAACCTCTAATTAGTGCCGTTTAGTGCCGTTTATGTCGTTTGTTGTTTATGCCGTTTGTTTTTTATGCCGTTTATGCTTAACCTTTCATCTGCAGAACAGTGAGTGGTATTGGTAGTGGCTTAATCATGAGGTTGTTGGCTCAAAGCAGGCCCAATAGTTTCTCCTCATGAAAGTGTTCATGCCGCAATATCAGTGCCCGTGAAGAAATACATCACGAAAAAACCGGTCAAGATATAAAAAAGTACTTTTAATGCCATCCACCAATCCACGGCGATCGGCGTGACGGATTATTCTCGCTCGCGAATAGGCTAGTCCCCAGTGAAAACATTATAGAGCTGTATAAGATGAACAAATCTGGTGCTTCTGTAACAATACGGACCACTTGAGCACAGTTTTTCATAACTTCACACGAATCCCGCATTGATTTCTCAAAGGTCCTTTGCCATTCGATTAGCATCGATTCGTTCGTTAGTACCTACCAGTGGCTACTCCATCTTGCACATGCCGCCGCCTCAGGCTCCGATTAACATAACAAGACCCCCATTACGCACCTACGGCTAAACCACATCCTATGAAAAACAAACTAGACGCTACAAACTAGGAGATAAAGGTCATTTTCGAACCAGCTAACTGCAAAGTATACTCAGAAAATGTATTGTTACATAGAAAACTAGAATTTGACAGACGAACGCTTCGTTTGTCAATTGCTATCGATTATTTACGGCTTAGTTGGCGGCCGGGGGCTAATTTGGGGTGCAGTTAGGTATTTTTCGTCGCTAACTAGATAACAAGTGGTTTAAAATTGGAATTTGCATGATAATGAAGGGGTGTGAAGGAGGGTGATGTGTCACTCAGCGCTGACGAGGTGTCTACGGAACTTTAAAGTCAATGCTTTTGTTTTGAATGTGCTATTTGAATTTATATTGTTATTGAACAAAACTTAAACATCAAAAGTTATAGCAAAAACTGCCTTTATAAAACCCTGTTAGTTGAGGGAAAACGAGTCCTAGTTTTGTTAACTTACGAAAATGCAAGCTTTATTGCAATATGGCGCTATTCCAAGAGTAGTAGAGTTCTTTGTGATAGAGCTTGTCCGGGGCAGGACTACCACCATACCTATTTCTGCCGTCAAGCAGTAATAATAGCTGTGTTCTGGTCCGAGTGGTATGGTTTCCGGTAAAATTAAAGGCACATGAGACTTTCAATCTACGTCTCAGGGTAGCCCGTGAGTACTCAGGTATTGCAAGCGCCCATAGGTTGCGGTAACCGCTTACCATCTTGTGGGCTGTACGCTTGGTTGCCACTTTAGTTGTATAAAAAAATTCATTATAAAAGACTGTTAGTTGAGGGAAAACGAGTCTAAGTTACATTTACTTACGCAATTGCAAGCTGTTTTATTGCAAGATGACGCTACTCCACAAACTCCGCCATTGCTCCGTATTAGCACAAACATCAAAGAAACAAACGAAACTATTTACCTTATCCCAAAAACATTAAATAAAGGGAACAGACAGAAGCCTCGGGCAAACGATTAAAAAAACATTGGCGAAAGAGCACGTGTTGTAAATTATCAATATCCCATGATAGAACAAACGCACCGGGCAGCGGAGCGGCCCTAGCGAGCTGTTTGTGTTTATCGGACTGTTTTTATACAGAGTTGCCGCTTCACGTCAGGAAATAACACACAAAAAATACTGACGAAAATTATTCCATACTGATAGGAAACTAGGACGACGATAGACGCGTGGTACTGGCATAAATTCACCTAGCTATAACTTTTATAGACGTTTACAAGTGACACTGTTTACAAGTGACAAGTGACACTGACATGACCAATTTGACAACGTCAAATTGGTTCAATCGTCGTCGAACAATTTGACGTTAGATGGTGTACGTTAGATGGTGTACGTTAGATGGAGTACGATTAAAGTATCTAAGTTCGTATGGTAATGTATAAAAATATTGAATTTGTTGTTTTAAGTTAATCCTTTTTGAATACCAAAATTATTAAGATTATTCTAAATTAATTCATTATCGGTTCAGTCGTTACAGCATGATTACAAAATATACAAAGTAGGTACATCCAAACTTCCGGATTTCCCGGATTTTTTTGTAATCTCAGTCGGTTTTACTGAAAATAAAATATTGTCTAAGCTCAAAGTTAAATTAATGAAAACTGAAAGAAAAATTAAAAAAACAGCAAAGTATAATTAGCAGAGCGTGGTTTCGATCCACGGACCTCTGGGTTATGGGCCCAGCACGCTTCCACTGCGCCACTCTGCTCACGAGTGTACTTGTTAAATTAAGGTTATGCTCTATACATGCTGAAATTCAGTCTCTCTTGGAGCAGTGCACTTTTCTTGATTAGAAACTTTGTTTATGATTTTTTTATAGCAAAATTTTCGTGTTATTAAAAGTTTTAACGAAGTTATTTCGGTGGTGTTATAACTAATAAAACTTGATGTACTAATGCACATTAATGCATAAGTATTAGCACAAGCGTGTAGGCTATTAGAATGGAAGTGTATTTTGATGGTTTACGATACTTTAGACTGTTTTAGACGAAGACTTCTAGACTTTTAACCTTCTAAATGTTCCGCAATATTATTAGTTTAGGAACTAGTATTTTCACACGAGTGGATACTTAAATCCAAGCGGTCATAGACGCGCGCTGGTTTTAAACCTACTCGTTTCAAAAATGTTGAACTGCATGAATTGCAATTTTATAAAAAAATATTGCATAATTATTAGAACTATGTAAACTACTGGTACCTATAACTAACTTGCAACGCCCTTACAGGGTCCATGTACTCACCTACAGCATTATCATTAAGTTACACCTAAGCTGAATACATTGTACATTGAGCATGAAATAAATGAATTGAATTGAATGAATTAAAAATTGGCATCATTTATTGACATTTTCAAAACGATCCTTGAGATATTATTAAATAAAAATATTTTCAATTTGAATTTGATAAATAAACGCAAAAGAAACCATCGTTTCCCGTTAGTAAATTACCTGGGAATGGTTTTCTCCCAGTAGTCTAAAATCTAAAGGTAGTTACTGTGTTCTATAAATACTTGTCAGAATAAAAGCTCAAACTAGTAGCGCGTAAAAATCAACATGTTTTGAAAGCACTCAGGGTGTTTCCAATCGTAAATAATGTGCATAATCAGGTCTATGGGAATAAAAGAGTGGTATCACTAGCCTGCGGCCTGTTTCCACCAGACCGAGCTTTGATATTGGCAAATAAATTCAGTTAACAAGTACATACTACAAGTACTTTTTTTTTTTTACTTTTTATCTCAGTTGAGCATCTATAAGTCGTTTGTAACGGTCTTTAGATGGCTCAACTGTTTCATATGTATTTTGTAATGTAATGTAATTATGTACATATTTTATTTTGTTTAATAAAGATATATTAGTACTTTGAGTTGCAAACACTTGTATTCATCGTGCCAGCAATGTATTCCCATAGCTGGGCTTGCTATCATTATAATATAGGTACTCGGCGCGGTTTCACTCGCGTTATTTTTTCGCAATTTTTCCATAATTTCTTACCGTTTAAACCTTCCCTGGACTCCTACAAACATTTCAAGACTAAATCAGCCAAATCCATCCAGCCGTTGTCGAGTTTTAGCGAGCCTAACGCACAGCAATTCTTATATTATATTGTATAATAAAAAATATCTATCTATGTATTGTATTGTAATAAATATATATCAGTCATCTAGTACCCATAATACAGCTCTGTTTAACAGCAGCTTACCTTGGGCTAGATGATGCTGTGTGGATTGTCCAGCATTATTTATTATTATTTATTTATTTATTATATTATAAGAATAGACAAGCGTTTGACCACCACCTCACCTGATGGTAAGTGATGGTGTGGTCGATGATGGAGCACGCTTGTCTTGGAAGAACCTATTCACTCTAGCCTTAAATACTCCTAAGAAGAAGACCACTCGATGGAGCGATGACATTAAAGCGGGCAGAGCAAGTTGGTGACTAAACATTTACCTGATGGTAGGACTTTTCAGCAAGAGTCCGTCTTGGTGGGTACCACCGCAGTGTCAGATATTCTACCTCCAAGCAGTAGTGTTCAAGCATTACTGTGCTTAGGTTTGAAGGGCACTGTAGCAAGTGATATTACTGGGCAAAAGAGACTTAACAATAATGTCTCGGGAATAAGCGCAGTGCAGTGCCACGCAAACACTTAAAAACTTAAAGCTTTGGGTGGCACTGCATCTGTAATAGTCAGGCGTGGTGCTTAACATCAGATGGGCGCCTTGATTTTCTTGTCACTTGCTGACATAAAAAAAAAAAAAAAAATAAGTAAGCTCTTTTTAATCAGTGGCCAACTCCGGTGACAGAGTTTCTAGGCCGCACGGACGCCTCTGTCATAGCCTAACAACTTTGAAAAAGCCGGGACCGATTGCTTAACGTGCCCTCCGAAGCACGGGAGCGCTCAGTTGGAATTACCACAGGCGGTCACCCATCCAAATGATGACTACGCGGAACAGTACTTAACTTCGTTGATCTGTTCTGAACAACTTAGCCAGCTACGACACGAGCTACGTCGGTGAATAGTAAAGGCTAGTCATGGCACTCTTCAGAGGAGGCATGTCCAGCAGTGGACGCCTATTAGTAGATATGATGATGATGAATCAGATAGTAGTTTGATAAGTCTTTAGGAAGTTTTCTTCTAATTTATATAAAGCTAATCCCAACATGATTGAACTTTGAAGAGTTGTAGAGTTCTCTGTGATAGAGCTCGTCCGGGGAAGGACTACCACCATACCTATTTCTGCCGCCAAGCAGTAATGCTCGCATTGCTGTGTTCCGGTGCGAAGGGTATGGTTTCCGGTGAAATTACTGGCACATGAGGCTTTTGATCTTAGCCTCAAGGTGGCAACCCGCGATCGATACCTCTGGTATTGCAAGCGTCAATAGGCTGCGGTAACCGCTTACCATCTTGTGGGCCGTACACTTGGTTGCCATTTCAGTTGTATAAAAAAACAAAAGTTTTCTTCTAATTTATATAAAGCTAATCCCAACATGATTGAACTCACCAATAAGCAGTTTGCCCGTCTAGTCTAGATTAACCGGTCTAATGCCATAAGGCATGCGCAGCAGGGTACCGCAAGGGTCGACACTGGTCCCTGTTTTATTCCCTGTACCATTTTATTGGCGTCCGCAGACTCCCCGAGGTGCATTGTGAAGGCATGCAGAGAGAAATTATGTGTAGATGCGAAACTCCTTGCAAAACAGCACATAGTTTTAATAGCTTAGCGCTTAGTAAGTAATACACATTTAACCGTAGGTACAAATGTGTATCATACCAGACGTATCACTCGCGGGTTACCGCTTTGAGGCATAGATCGAAAGCCTCGTGTGCCATACCCTTCACACCGAAACACAGCAATGCGAGCATTACTGCTTTGCGGCAGAAATAGGTGTGGTGGTCATGCAAACAATATCAATTCTTCTCTTCGTGTTGATTGTTTGCTGTATTATCAAAATTAATTTTGCAAGTCAAGTTAATCATTAGAAAATTAATATTCATTACAAAATTTATGAAGCATCGTCTGTACCTAAGTTCCGATTTCAATGAAAATTTCAATTAAAGTCACCTTATTTAGTCTTATTTCCATGAAAACTATTAGTTCAGCCAACTTACAGGCATATTTGCAGGGTCCTCGTATGAGTCGGTGGCCAACTCTGGTGACAGAGTTTCTAGGCAGCCCGAAGGCCTCAAATAGTAAAGGTATATAAAGGTCATAATAGTATACAAATTCTAGAGCCTAAAGCCACACAGATGGCAGATGGCATTTGTACAAGAAAGTTATTATTTGGCTTGAGATTTTTATGAGTTGCGCTTCTAATAGTTAGTTTTTAAATAATCGTTGATTATGGCGCGATGATTGCTTCACCCTATGTGAGGAAAATGATACTTTGTTAATGTTGTCGCTATTTGAAGCTAATCATCATCATCATGACAGCCTTCTAATGTTCCCACTGCTGGGACTCTCAAGCGAGAGTGATTAGGTTTTAATCCACCATGCGGACTATGTATGCTCCCAAACGGTGAAGGAAAACACTAATCAGCACTGTGTCTACTCTCGCTTGAGATCAGGCCAGTGTCCCAGTTGTGGAAACATTAGAAGGCTTGATGATTATGAATAGTAATAAATGTCACTGGTTACTAAACAAAAGCTTTAAAAGCTCAGTAATGTGGTTTTAAATATGAACCAGATAATAGTATACACCTCGTATACTTACCTTCTAGCTAACATTGCGCTTAATTGGCCGACATTATCACAATTTACCGAACAGATAAGATAACCAGTAGCCAGCATCTTATCTGAACAGATAAACCGCGGAGTAAAGACACTTTTACCGAAAGGTTTTACCGGTTGTAATTAAACATAGATTATTCCCATCTGTCGCCTAATTTTGTCCCCCTAGAGTGTCAGAACTAACTTTATTTTTTTGAAAAGTGCGGTCTGTCACCCTTTCAGTAATATAGTACCTAGTAATATAGTAGTAATTTGCCAGGCTTAGAGATATGATCGAATTCTATCTACTTGTAGCAAAAGCTGGCGATAATGTCAAAAGTGTGCAATGCAATTTTATACTGGCATCCAGTGACACCCCTGGATCTACCAGTGAAGGTTTCTTTAGGCAAGTGTGCTCTATCGTAAAACACTATCATTGACGAACGATGTGGCACGACGGGCAAAGGTCTGCGTGCTATGGTTACGGGTTGGATTCCCGCCTCGGGACAAATGCGCTGTTGGACATTTAGTTACTTAAACCTTTTGATCCGGGTTTGTGCGATCTGCAAATATTTTTCCGGATGTTCTGGGTATTTTCTTTTTTTTGACGACCGATGTGGCGCAGCGGGCGCAGGTCCGCCTGCGACGCAGAGGTTGCGGGTTCGATTCCCGCCTCGGAACAAATGTTTGTACGATCTACAAATATTTGTTCCGGGTGTTCTGGGTATTTTCTATATATAATAAAAAATATCTATCTATGTATTGTATTGTATTAAATATATATCAGTCATCTAGTACCCATAATACAGCTCTGTTTAACAGCAGCTTACTTTGGGGATAGATGATGCTGTGTGGATTGTCCAGCATTATTTATTTATTTATTTATTTATTTATTTATTCTATGTATAATGAAAATATCGATCTATGTATTGTATTGCATTAAGTGTACCTATCAATCATCTAACACCCATAACACAAGCTCTGCTATTTATTATTTCAGAAGTCTCTCGTAATCAATTCTGTCTGGTAATAATTATATGAGATTTTTACATTGTTGATTATTTGAAGTCATTGATCAGTTTAAACTAAAAAAATACGAGCTCTAACACACTCAAAATTGGATTCCTATTTTTTTATTTATTTAAACAAGGACGCTCACACACAAAAGTGTTACACAAAAACCCACAGACAATAACTGTTGCAGCAAAAGTCACAACAACCCTACATTAGGGGACATTACGTATGAGCCATAAACCAAAATTAAAACTTTTCGATACATTGCTCTCTCACAATGACTAAATACTGCATATTAAGGTGTCGTTACTACAATGACAAGACATTGTACGTTAAAATGTCATTTCTATAATTTTTGAGTCTCGAATTTCAACTTACAACTGTGTACTTACAAGTCGTTTTTGAAATGTTGAAATTTGGCACCTACGACTTTATATAGCTATAAAAAGTTTTCTGCATAGGGTTGGTTGGTATGGTTGGTTGTGTCGTTTGTTCTGTTTTATGAAACGTTTCAAAAAATGAATGTTTTTAGCCACTTTTTTCACATATTATTCCTTATAGTTTAGGAGAGTAGGTCATTTTAGTTTTAAATTCTGCATTAACACTGACTCAGCTATGAAATGCAATTTAGTCAAAATAGTACAGATCTTAAAAAAAACTTAAAATACATTGTTTTTGTAATTGTAGCACTGAGATAGCTATGATATTTATCATTATTTTACCGACTCAGTTTTTTTTATGATAAAGTTGAAAATCAATGCAATCAAACATTTTAGAAATGGGCAATATTTAGCAGAGTCATATTCATCAGATTACAAAATAGCGTATTCCACTCCCCCAGCATCATTCATAAAATAATAGTGGTCGTCGTCAAAAGGGACGTTTAACAAATGATACAACGCACTTCTATTGTTGAAGCTTTTGTTATTTCGCTCGTTCTTTCATCAACTTCTCACAAAACGTCATAAACTCGCAAGTTGTGAGTTTGTATATTAAACTTTATATCGAAGGAGTGGAGATTTGTTTTGTGTATCACGGTTTCTGTGTTTTATTTTCACATGATTTGTAACTTGTACGGCTAATAAGTCACATGTGTATAATTATTATTTTATTGCTCGCGATTCGAATGCAAGTCATGGTTATGTTTGGGTGCCTTGTCTCCAGCTTTTTTTCTTTCATTCTCACTTTTCATCGTTTCATTGTTTTGTTTATGCGTAGGACGTTATTCACAGTTTTGATTTGTAGTGTCTTTTTATCGATCAATTTTACACCTTATGCTGAAGCGATAAGCGATGTTTCAAGTTGTTTATTTATGTTGTCTTTAAATATTCATTGTTGGGACCGAGACGTCAAGGCTTGTATGATAATTATCATAATCGTGTCAATATGTTCTTGGATGCATCGCTGTTGAATGAAACTTATATCGAACGCGATCTTAGTGCTATACGGTGATTAAATGGTGTCTACCTTTTGTGGAGCTTATGCTTAAAAAGTTTTACTACTAAAAACTAGGTAGTAAAGTTTTACACTTCCTTTTTTATGTCAGCATACTCAGCAGGTGATGAAACTTTTAAGTAGTTCATCTGAGAGGTAATATTAATAATGCTATGTCAGTAAGTTTACAGCTGCATAGTAGATTTATGATATTTTTGCCATACACAATCTGACTAAATGTGTAAAAATTCGTTCATAATTGATAACCTGACAATAATAATTCTGCATGTAAGGCATAAGTTGTTCAAAAATCTCATATTGTAAGTATCTGCTGCGATTTCACTGACAACTTGACACTTCGAATCAATACAATACAATACAAACACGTTGGAAAGGGCTATAAAAAAAAAAGTTTGTGTTTCGTTTTAGGTTTGTATTTCAGCTACATTTTTTAAGATTTTTCACGTTTTAGTAATTCAGTCTCCGTACATGAGCAAAACGAAACCAATAAAATATTCCCATTAGCGAGAAACGATTTATCATTTGACTGTATTATTTCCAATGTTTTATATCTTCAATTGATCCAGCCAGTTTTGTTTTGTGAGTTAGATCTGATGGTAATCGACACGTGTCTATTGTGGCAGTCAGCCAGCAGTAGCTCCCAGGGTAGGCACGTGTACTTCATTATTTTCGCGCCAAAATGTTCCAACATCGCTTTGTTAGGAGATTAGGCGTGAGGGAGGTGTGACTCGTTTTGTTGACGGTACTTTGGTGGATGTGTGACACAATAACTGTGTCTGCGTCGCACCACCTACAGACTGAGTTTTAATTAAGTAATTATAAAATTATTTTAAAGGCGCGTGGTCACGATTCATTTAACTTTTTTTTTTTAGAACGGGATGATTAATGTCCGTTATCTTTCGTCAGAGAACTGGTGGTCTAGTGGTAGTAAACCCGCCTTCCAATCTTAAGGTTGGGGGTTCAAACCCAATGGATTTTTCTATTCGAAAAATGTAAGTGTGCATCAGTGCGGCCAGTGTCCCAACAGTGAGAACATTAGAATGCAAAAAATACAATTCTAGAATTGCACGCGAACAAAGTTGCGGGCTATAGCTAGTTTTATATTATAACACTTAGGACATACAAAATAATTCTAAAGAATAATAACGAGCAAACAAAAACAAGCGTTAAAATAAAACCAAAACTAAAATCCACAAATATGTCGCTACCGGATTGTGCCGTATCAATAGCGGGTTTGTTTTATTCCGCTTTTTCGCCCCTTTATTAGAGCCCCATACAAAAATATTGAAACACAGGCGGCCCGGTGCCATTACACTATTGTGCGCGACTGTACGTGGGCGGGACCTATTTATTATTTTCGTCACCATTGTCCGTGGGATTATAGCTGGTATTTAGATGAAATTGGGGATAAAGTCCGCTAATCTCCGGTTTTGATATCGATTTTTGGTGCAATTGTAGTTTTGTTGCGCAAAAACTGCTAAGCTCCCACTTTACTTGATCGCGTCGGTTGGGCATCTGCCGGATGTTCAGTTCTTTTACGGCATGGGCGCGTTAGAAACTGGCGTAAATTCACCCAGCTTGTAAGACGTTTCAAAGTGTTCCTTGTGGTTTTTTTTGAAAACAGCTCTTTCGACTCTGACTTTGCAGGTCTTTTCATCAAGCGCGTCAAAGAAAAATAGTTTCCAAATTCAAACTCTGAGGTAATAAAGCGTTCCATTTTTGAAATTTACTCTCGTTTGTTTTGTAGTTTACTTTCAGAAATCGAACACTTTAATTGTGTTAGTGTTTGATTTTGAAATTGTTTCCATTTGTTACTTCCGGTGTATGTACTGAAAAATTTGTGCTTGTTCCCACTCAACTCCCAACGGCTAAACGGATTATACAGTTTATTTACAACCTGTCCTGTTTATACACTAGCTACACTAGCGACCCGCCCCGGCTTCGTACGGGTGCTTTAACTGTACCTACTATGTCTAAACTTATCTCTTGAATCTATCAATTGCTGAAAACAGCAATAAAATCCGTTGCGTAGTTTCAAAGATCTAAGCGTACATACAAAGGGACAGACGGCGGAGAGCGATTTCATTTTATACTAAGCATTGTACCTGCGACAGCTTTAATGTCATCGGTCCATCGAGTCGACATTATTCCTTTAGTAACCACAAAATTTTTGGAGCTTCATCTTAAATTAAAATTCAATGCAGCTCTCCAAATTGAAAATATCCATTTCTGGCAACTTATCCAGTTTAATTTCTTGAACCACAGCTTAATACATAGTTAGTGTTCGTAAAGACGTTATCTGCAACTATTTGGCAAAGGCGCAGTCACGTACAACATTAGCACTACACTACGCTTAACCCATTACTGCTAGTGGGTCCACGGTGACCCAAGAACACCAAGATGGTACAAGTTGGATCGCTTGGTAATGTCTGTCAGATCATTTTAGTGGAAATTGTACTGTTATGATGTGTATCATAGCTTAACCTTTGACTGCTGTGTTTGGTTTATGTGACCCGCTTTTGATTTCAGTTTGGTTTGTGTATTTGTTTTACAGAAAATTTATTGGCTTCTGAATTAAAACGGAATAGTTCGTTTCTCTACAAGCACTCTTAGTTAAAACATTTCTTGTTCATCTGTTAATAAGAAGTAACAATTATAAAAACAGTTTAAAAATACAGTTAAACTGAATTTGTATAGTTCTCACAAGACCCACATTTTAAGACACACTAAAACTGTACAAAAAAAAATTGCTGGTAGTTTTTAAGGGTAAGTGACGTTTCGACCGAATAATGTTTGACCGATTCGGCCCAAATTACACTTTTTGAATTGATTGCCTCCCAAACAAATTGCAGCAACAATAATATTCATCTTTTCGAGAAAACAGCATAAAAATCATTACTTCCTTGGATTGTTTTGAAAAAGGCCTCCCTACAGGGGAGAGCAATCAATACAGGGCCGCACTCGCGCGGAATACTAAGCAGGTACTGCGTCTGGCGCGTGCAACCGGGGCCGGGGTATATAGCTATAGCTGTGCCGCTCATTCTCATCTTTGGATCGTTGAGATGCTATGCTAACCTATGCCATACTTATTACTGCCGTCAAGCAGTAGTGTTTGCATTGCTGTATTCCGGTCCGAAGGGTATGGTTTCCGGTGAAATTACAGGCACATGAGACTTTTGATATATGTCTCAGGGTGGCAACCCGTGAGTGATACCTCTGGTATTGCAAGCGTCCATAGGCTGCGGTAACCGCTTACCATCTTGTGGGCCGTACGCTTGGTTGCCACTTCAGTTGTATAAAAAAAAAAAAAAAACAATACTCGACTGTAAGTAGTAAAGTAAAAAAGCAAAAGTACCAATTTATTCAATCATATGACAAGGATCATTTTAAAACGTCTTATAGCTAGGTAAATTTATGTCAGTTCCACGCGCCCATTAGGTCCGTTAGGTTCATTTTAGTTATTTTTCAAAAAGCCTGAATCTCAGCTGGTGTCCCCAAAACGGTAAGTAACAAAATGCCAATTGATTCCATTAGGCGCGCTACTCTAAAGAAACGCGATCTCGATAGCAAGCAAACACCGGTACAATGCGACTCATCTTAGCAATCCAATCTCAACTATTGGATACTCAACCCTTGAGGCACCAAATCAACTTATCGTTTTGTTCTGCCCTGGCGGCCCTTGTTGACTCTTCGCGTTACGCTATATTGCCAATGTTATCTTCGTTTACTTAATCAGCAGTGGAGCCGATCTGTGTGTGGTCTCGAGAGGCCTCTAACCGGTTAAGTCCCCCTTCTAGAGGGCTGAAGGGGTATATGCGAGGAAAATATTCCTTATCTCTTTAATTATAAACGGCAATGCTCGCAGATCATCTGTTTTAATTTTCTCTCCTTTGGGGGCGAGACTGAGTGCTGGTCATTTAGAGATATGCTTGTTCACGAGCTTGTGATTTATGAATGTTTTATTTGTATAATATTTTTATAATAAATTTTCTACTACAATTTTTTTTAGTTAATGAAGAAATATGAAGACGATTTTTTGATCTTGGATAATATTTTATTAATATTTTAATAGTGCTTACACTAAAATCGATATACGATTATGACGTATTTCTTCTTATAAAAAATGTATTGCTGTGCGTTAGACTCACTAAAATTCGCTAATTTTCGCTGATTTTGGAGTTGAAATGTTTGTAAGAGTCCAGGCAAGATTTAAACAGTGAGAAATTATGAAAAAACTCCGAAAAATATTACGCAAGTGAAACCGCGCCGCGGTGAATTAGTATTATATAAAAAAATCAGAGTGTAATCAATTCGGCTGGTTTAAAATAAAATCTTTTGCAATAGTATCGCTAATGTCAGTTCCCCGCAGACACGTCATGCTACCCTCAAATCTGGTGTCAAACTACAGCCCATCTGTCACTGCGCGATGCCATAAAAACTTAATAAGCGATCCGTCACCATAAAATAACCATTAAAAAGCCGTCCGGCGCTTTTAAAAATGCATCAAGAAATGAAATCGGTAGTTAATTACCAAGAGACTTCGCGGATCCGATTTCCGAGGGGGCCTCGCTGGACGACCGTCACCAAGTGTTAGCTTTTACGCGAACCACCCCACAGCTCGCACTGCTGATCATCAAAAATCGTACAAACACTCTACGATAAATAGAGGTCGATATATGCAAATATTGACTATGACATAACAGGTAGGTAGGCATGTAGCGGGGTCGGGCGTTCACGAATGAACGCTTGAGTGACTCCTGACGAATGATTCGGTCCCTCTCTGTTTACTCTCATACCTAGTGTATTTACCGCGAGCTATGCATTCCAATTTCAAATTTGCACGTCTCGGTCTGAAAGGCCCCCGCGACCAATCGCAGCGAGGGAGCGTTCGAGTGTTAATTACGTTCTTGTCGACGCATTCAGTTATGATTCACGTTTCATTTCGTGTTTCAGTTTTGTAATTTGATTTTTGTGTAACGTCAAAGCTTTCACAATGATGGTGCTATTGACACGTGTAATTTGTAAAAGTTATTGATAAAAGATAGGATATCGTGTTTTTTTATTAGTTTTCAGTACCTACCTCTAGCACAACGCTCAAACGTTATGAACCCATAACAAGCCGCAAATATCAAACGTTTATTCATCCATGCGAATACAATAATAACTTAAATATAAAATTCAAAAATTATATAAAATGTCTAATACATAATTTAGGTGGTTTCAAACATTTAACATAGGTACCGTTCACCTCAGGAAAATAAATTGAAAAGGAATTCTTCAGCCCATTATTAAACACAAAGTTCACCGGTGCGCCAAAACATTGGTATTCCATGACAATTTGCAACGAAAACAGAAAGATAATCGAATATGCATCTCATTATTGGTCGTTTTAAATTATACGAACTAAATTATCCCTTTGCATTGACAAATAGCACCCTGGCAACTTCCTTGTTAGCGGATCACAGTTCTGGGGACACATTATTTTTAGTTTCGCATAGTTCGAACTACAAAATTGACAGCAGGGTAAAAAGTACCCACAACAGCGGTGTTAGGGTTGAATGTGGATCAAAGTGTGGATGCTTTTAGTACTTTCTGAATGGTGATTTTTCGTTCTGTGGTAGACCAAAATGAAGCTTGTTTTTAGTGAAAGGCGTCAGCTTGTGTGATAGGATTTGTGTATGGAAGTATGAACTAATCTCCCTCTCGTTGATAACTCAATAAAGTCGCATAATGAGTCCGGCCTTTGATGCTCGTAGGGGAGGTGGCGAAATCCTAATTGTAGATAAAAAGATAACTTTGACGAGAGGGACAACGGAGTATTGATGGCTTATTTTGTGCATTTTGTTGCGGTGCTGCAACATGTTACAAAAGTTGCTGTTTTGTTGTTCTTATTGACACACCCCCTTGTACAGAAATTGTCACACGTTTTATCGGTGAAATAAAGAAAAGATAAATGTAAAGCTGATGCCAGAATAGAATTACTTTGTTTCAGAACAGAAATCTCCATAACATTTTTTTTATCTCGTGGTAGGACTCTTCAGCAAGAGTCCGTCTTGGTACCACCGCAGTGTCAGATATTCCACCTCCAAGCAGTAGTGTGCAAGCTGCACTGTGTTTAGGTTCGAAGTGCACTGTAGCAAGTGAAATTACTGGGCGAAAGAGACTTAACAACAATGTCTCGGTGTGATAAGCACAGTGCAGTGCCACGCAAACACTTAAAAACTTTAAGCTTTGGGTGGCACTGCATCTGTAAAAGCTGTGGTAATAGTAAGGCGTGGTGCTTAACATCAGGGGCGCCTTGATTGTCATGTCACTTGCTGACATAAAAAAAAAACATTTTGAATTAGGATTTTGTCACACTCATAGGTATACTTACGGCTTTTCAAGCAAATTTTGACGCTAAAATATTTCAAAATTCACAAATCAATAGCCATTGAACATCAAAAAAAGTTATCTAAAAATAAGATCTAAATAATCGTCACGTATAAAATCTCTATCCATCTGTCTGTCCGTCGAGTTGGCCTCTAGGGTTCCCAACAAATTGCAAAATTAAAACCCCCATGATAGGATCTTCACGGCGAGTGTGGGGGGAGGTGCGAAGGATTAATATTCAACAACAGCTTTATTGTCATATTAAATTACAGTTTGTATTTCTTTCTTTTACTAAATTTAAAAGTAATAGACCATCATCAATTTTACTTGTTTTTTACTAAGAATTACCTTTACCAGAAAATCCTTCCACGTAGCTGGTTACAAAACTTGGTAAGTACGCGCACTAAGGGGATTTTTTAATTTCATCTCTTATTTCGTTACTAACATTTTTTTCAAAAACGTATTCTATAAGATATATAACTGAAATATTTCTATAAAAAATATTTCTACAAAATACATAATAAAACTGAGAAAGGATCGTTCAAAAAATAATATATTATTAGATAATAATATTGCGAAGCAATGACTTTTCAAAGTCTTTTTCAAATTAGCAATTTGCAAAGAACATTTAAAAAAAGCAAAATTTATTGCGAGAAATATGTAGTTACAAAGTTTTTTTTTGCATAAATTCAGAAACAATATATTCTGCCATGTTATGCAATATTTGTCTATGTATAACATTAATCTTATATATTTAGTACATAATTTTACTTTCCGTATAACTTATTCAACTTACACTCACTATATTCTTTCTTCAAGGTGGGCTTGGGTACATGCCAACCCTCTACCCAGATTCTGCAAGTCTAGGATATCTTCAAAACCCTCTGAAATTTATCAATGCCAATATTTGCACTCACATCGACCTCTATAAATCAACGTGAAGAGTCAAGCCAAAGAAGCTCAAGATGTACCCTCAAAGAACTACAAGGGCACTAGAGTGGCGATATCTGGCAGACCTCTTGATTCGCCGAGGTAATAAAACACAGGACTTGGTAAAAAACTGATGCTAACGCCACTAGTGGGTACTTGAGGACCGGAACTGATTTGCTACTGTTTTAGGGCAAAAACTCGAACAGAATAAGGGGATAGACAATATAGTCAAAGGGGATAGATGAATTAACACAAAACATCTACATTTATTTTTACTTATAATTACTATTGATCAAATATACGGTATTCTTACCAATTGTGTACTAATAGATCTTTTTATTTGAAAAATATTGCGTGCGCAATGCCAGTGTACTCATACGGTGAAAGAAAACGTCGTAAAAAAACCGGCGTGTCAAAAACTAAAAATTCAAAAGACATGAGCCAATCCGCATTGGGTCCGCGTGGTGAAATCGATAATTAAATAAATAATGCTGGACAACTCACACAGCATCATCTAGCCCCAGGTAAGCTGCTGTTAAACAGAGCTGTGTTATGGAGACTAGATGACTGATATATATTTAATACAATACAATACATAGATATATATTTTTTATTATATATAGAAAACACCCAGAACACCCGGAACAAATATTTGTAGATCGTACAAACATTTGACCCGAGGCGGGAAACGAACCCGCAACCTCCGCGTCGCAGGCGGACCTGCGCCCGCTGCGCCACATCGGTCGTCAATTATTTGCATTAAACATAATTTGCACTAGTTTTTTTATATTTATAAAACAAATCAATTACCTCTTTTAGTATTTTTACAATAGAAACTTAAACGTATTAGTTCTATTATAATATCTAGTAATAATAATAATAATAATAATAATGCTGGACAATCCACACAGCATCATCTAGCCCAAGGTAAGCTGCTGTTAAACAAAGCTGTATTATGGGTACTAGATGACTGATATATATTTAATACAGTACAATACATAAATAGATATTTTTTATTATACATAGAAAACACCCAGAACACCCGGAACAAATATTTGCAGATCCTACAAACATTTGTCCCAAGGCGGGAATCGAACCCGCAACCTCCGCGTCGCAGGCGAACCTTCGCCCACCGCGCCACATTGGTCGTCAACGAACGTTGTAAAATAAAGTTGTAACAAAACTTTAAATAACTCGCGAACGTGTAGATATTATCGCTAATTGGATATTCACGGCGTAAAATAACGAGGTTTCCCTTACAAGGGAAATAATTCATTTTTTTCAGCTACAGCTTTGTACTAAATTATAAAGTAACAATTTTAGTTGACATCGGAATTTAGTACTAATTATTAAAGTAATATTTTTTTTATAATAGTCATTATATTTCACTTTTTATTTTGAGTTACCTCTTAGGCATTGTGGTAGTCAAGTGACAATAGACGCTAGTTCATTTGCAGGAATAGATGAAAGAAAGAAATATGGAAAAAATATTTATCGACACACACACATACAAGAAATACAGAGATAAAAAAAAAAGTAGGCAAGTAGGTACAAAAACAATGTAAAAATAAAAATGAAATATAAAAGATACAGTATAAAGATAAGTACCTAATACCTATAGGGAATAGGATGAATGATTTGTATACTTTGCAATTGTACCCAGTCATAATATAAGCAAATAATTAGTAATTCTTCCTAAAGATTCACTTTGAATACAATTTGTGTAACGAAAAGTCATATCAGTGTCTATAAAACAACGTTCAGCATGATCAGTGCTTGGATAAGTGACCACAAGTGGAATTTTCATATGAATATTTCCGTGGTTCCGAGGGCACGTCAAGCTGTCAGTCCTGGCTCTACAAAGTCAGATCATGACATGACGTGAGCAAAACGGGAGCTATACTGATACATATAATGTAAGACGTCTGTTTGTTCTATTATCAAATCTAAAAAAAAACCAGCCTAAACATGGCATTGCAAAAAGCTGAGCATTGTAACCGCAAAGTCACGATATAAAATGACAATGACGTCCAATTACACTCCTAAATACCCTCCGAATTCCAAATGGAAACTTTTCCGCTACAATACACGTCCAGAGGACAGAGCCAGGAACACGAATCCAGTCATGTTAATATTTGAGGTATTTTTATTTGAAATTTCCATTTACACGCTGCTCCATCCCACCCCCCCCCCCCCCTAACCCTCCTCATACATATTCATGGGATGCACCCCTCAAATACTTTCTCCCGGTGTGCGATCTGTACTGAAACCTCGGCAACTAATGCTTTACTTTGTAAATGTAATGATTTATGAATTGTGTTTCAAATGTTGAGTGGTTTTGACTTGTTGACTTGTCGCTGAAAGTGGAGATCTGAAAATCTAGCTTTATAACGCATTAAAGCCAATAAAACTATCGCGAACTATAACATTCATTTTAAAAACGGGTGTTTTCACGTACCGGTATATCGGTGAAGAGGTACAAACACTGTTTCTTCGACGACGATTGAACAATTTGACGTTAACGTTAGATGGTGCAACTCACCCTAAAGTCAAAGTCAAACTCAAAAATGATTTATTTCAATAAAATTACAAGGATCATTTTGAAACGTCTAAGAGATTGTACATGCTTGTATTTCACGATGTTTCCCTTCACCGTTTGAGAGGCCAGGTAGAATGTTCAAATTGATAAACGAAGTCTTAAAATTCTAGTAATCTGTTAAAGATTATAATATCCCAAAAGTTATTTCGACTCAAGCGGGATTTGAACCCGCAACCACCGCGTGATACGCGGGTACTCAGTATTCAGTATCATTTATTGCATCATAACTATGAGGGTAATACATGTCACAGGTCTTATGTACTCAACCAATTGAGCTATCGAGACATATCTCGCTTGAACGAAATAATCATAGTTATCTGTTGTTGGCTACAAAACGCTACGGCGTAGCACCAAGCAATATTTTTACAAGTTTTACAATCATATAAAATTTTTTGCATGTCTTTTTTTGACCTTGAAGTGCATAAAATGAAGCTAGAGGAGAGTGTAAAAAAGTGTCATAGCGAGTTTCACCTCTCTTCCCCCCGCAAGTACACAGTTGCCGTTTTAGTATTGCGTTTGTTTACAGTTTGGGTTGGCTCGCCCATAAACTGTTCATGTAAGCTAACTTCTGAAGTTGTTGCTTGTGCCCGTAAAATACCTAAACAGACTAAATGTATATCTACTGTATAATAGCTTTATGTGTACATACATTGTGATACTTAAATATGTTTTTCTTTTAATTGGAAGACTAGTAGAAATTAAAAGGTCTATGTGTCTCTCTGTTAGTAACGAAGAGACAAATAAAGTACCTATATCAATAATTTCACTATCATGATAGTGGTGTTTGTAGTTTGAATGAATCAAATTGTTTTGAGTTTGACTGTCTGTTTAAGTCAGCATAATATTATAGTATACTTACCTAAATCCCATTTCTCAGGCTCGACGTTGGCCGGAAGTGCGTCACAAGCGCCGGCTGTGACGTCACGGACACCGGAAGCGTTCGCGGCGCCAAATTCCGGAACCGGAAGACATGCCAGATATATTCTTGCAGGTAAATGACCGATGGTAATGACTTAATTGTGTGCCTTGTACTGCTTTGCTTGTAACTATTATTACTGTGTTGATTTAAATAAAACTGGCTTTCACTATGAATTCTCGGTAATGAAAATAATAAGATCTATAAGTTGTCTGGTAGAGATCGCTTGAAGACTTATTAGTTATAGAAAACTTCTAATGAAGACAAAAAAAACACTGCCTAAGTTTTGTCAAAATACATTATTCACTTTACATTAAATGCAACAATACAATTATTATTCAGTTTTATTTTTTCTGTTCAAAATTCTTTCAAAAAAGTTTTAAAAAACAAGCAGTAGTCGTCAACCTAAAAATATAGTAAAAAATATAATGTATTCCTAGATAACAAAACAAGTTAGTTGTAATCTAAACAAACATTTGGGACCGTGAATTGAACCTGCAAAATCCGCCACAATTATAACTTTAACCACACTTGAGCCTTAAGACTTGATACATACCGTAAATTCTGTAATTAAGACTCCCTAAGACATAACGGGTGCGATGTATGTGGCTTGCCGTTAAAGGGGTGTTATCTGTCAGTTAGCGGTAATTCAAGGCTGTTGGGAAGATGGTGTATATTTGTAATACTCAAAAGTTTTGAGAAAATCTTGAAGTTATAGATAAGATTTTAACCACTTTAATTAGCTAGGCATGTTAATCATTTTGTTCTTATCACTTAACATGTACCTAAAGTCTTTTGAATAAATAATAAACATGCCTAAAAAAGTGGTAGATAAAACCAAAAGTATTTACGTAATAATTCTCTGACACAAAGATAATAATCGTCCCAAAATTAACCACCACACTTCATCAAGTGTACGCATTATTTATGTCTCCGAAAACCAGTTCGAAAACTTCTTTCAACTCCATGAAATAATGGTTGTTCTAAAACAATGTCTGTGCCCACCGCGAGTCGCGAACTTCCCTTCAAGATTAAGAATTATTGCCTCTTATCTAAGCCTGACTCGACAACTCGTCGGCTATTCGCTCTCACTCGATATCTAAGTGAAATTATTTCGACAAACTTTACCTAACGGTTGAACACCCCTGCACGGTCACTACCACGCGATACCAGACCTTAATTTATGCGCGTAAAGTCACTTTTCAAATGTTGGTTTGCAAGGCATTTAAGACACGTGATTAACGAAAAGCGGGAAACTGGAAATCATTTGTGAATTCTCGAAAGGGACAGGTGATGTGATATTATGCAAATGAACTGTAAGTGCGAGCGGGACGGAGATGCCGCTGAAGTTCAGGACAGACGAGTCTCGCCGGATAAAATTTATACACGGATGAAACGATTTATTACAAAAGCTTTGAGTACGTACTCGGAAATTAATTACGCTAAGTTTTGCTTTCATTTTGTGCCATTGTGAGGATTTCCTTGTCTTGTCGGATATCGGCGGTTTTTATTGTTTTTATTGCGCGGGGATTCTGGAGGTGGTTATTTATGACAAGATCGCGGTTCTTTTTATATCCTTTTGTTGTTTTTTGTGAGATATTTGTCGGATGCTAAGCGCTTGTCGACGACGATTCTCTATCTTATCTGTTGGACGTGACGCTCCACTGCGTTTTATATAAAACAATGTTATTAAAGAGCTTATTTGCTGATCGTGTAAGAAATTACTGAGACCAGAGCCTTAGACAGTTTACACATCTAAGAAGCACTATGTAAGTTGGCTGAGTCACGTCGCTTGGTACTTCTAAGATGGACGAACCACCTAAGCTTTACTCAACTTTGCCTTTTATTGTTGTAACTGTCTAAATTATTATTAACTAGCTGTTGCATTTGACTTCCTTAGCGTAATCTAAGTGTATTTTTTTTTCTTTTGAATCACTGTATCTATTGATGAGGACCGCACCAAAATCCGTTACGTAATATAAAAGGTCCAAGCGTAGAATATACAAAGAGACAAACAGCAGGAAGCAACTTTGTAAATAAATATATCAATAAAATAATGCTGGACAATCCACACAGCATCATCTAGCCCCAAGGTAAGCTGCTGTTAAACAGAGCTGTGTTATGGGTACTAGATGACTGATATATACTTAATACAATACAATACATAGATAGATATTTTTTTATTATATGTAGAAAATACCCAGAACACCCGAAATAAATATTCGTAGATTGTACAAACATTTGACCCGAGGCGGTAATCGAGCCCGCAACCACCGCGTCGCAGGCGGACCTGCGCCCGCTGCGCCACGTCGGTCGTCGTATATAAAGAGAAGTGTGTAATGGTTGGTCAACAATAACACTCTTCTCTGCATAGTATAAACAAAGTTATATTGTATCCATAGTCATCATAACAGCCTTCTTATGTTCCCACTGCTGCGACACTGGTGGTAGGACTCTTCAACAAGAGTCCGTCTTGGTGGATACCATTGCAGTGTTAGATATTCTACCTCCAAGCAGTAGTGTGCAAGCATTACTGTGCTTAGGTTTGAGGGGCACTGTAGCAAGTGATATTACTGGGCAAAAAAGACTTAACAACAATGTCTCCGGGTGATAAGTGCAGTGCAGTGCCACGCAAACACTTAAAAACTTAAAGCTTTGGGTGGCACTGCATCTGTAATAGTCAGGCGTGGTGCTTAATTACAGGTGGGCGCCTTGATTGTCTTATCACTTGCTGACAATAAAAAAATAACTGGTCTTCTGAAGCTAGAGTGTGATTGGGTCTTAATACTCGTACCAAGAGAACCCAATGCAGATTTGATGTAAACAGTACGGCAATTTATTAACATCAACGCTACGCAACATTTCGGGATTCAACCTCTAAAGGTTCTATATATCAGAGTACATAGAACAGTACATATCGGGTCCTGAGATGGTGATCAGAAGATGGATAAGAGAGGACTCTCCCGAGGGACGCCACGCAACAGAACAGGGGCTCAGTAGAGAGGTGCAAAAATATTCAGTATATTTTTTTTGTGTCAATAAATTAATAAATATTGGCAGACATATATTTTATTGCATATTTTAACAGAGTATTGTTAGCGACACATAATTTAAAATAATAGTTTTGTTTTATGTTTATTGTGTGCCGCAAAATAATAGATTAAAGTCTGGAGAAGCAATGAACTTTTTATCCCGGTAAATTATTACTGGCACATGAGGCTTTCGATCTTAGCCTCAAGGTGGCAACCCGCAAGTGATACCTCTGGTACTGCAAGCGTCCATAGGCTGCGGTAACCGCTTACCATCTTGTGGGCCGTACGCTTGGTTGCCACTTCAGTTGTATAAAAAAAGAAAAAAAAAATTATAGGGTTCCGTGCCTTTATTACGTAAGTCTGTTGCTGTCAAATTGCTGTCGATCGCTAGTCTATCCCTTACGCGCTTATGGTACGCACTGTAGGTGTGAAAAAGACGGCCAGATGCAACAACAAGCGATCGACAACGATAGACTTACATAATCAAGGGGCCAGTGTCGAACAAAGTTGCAAGCAGCGTCTCTACAACACTCCATTTCCAAGAAACAACATCAAAGCCTTGCTACTAAATTAGACGTTTTGCAGATACTAAAAGATATTTAGCCTCCCCCTACACCCTGCGATAATGGCACACTATTTTAAAGGGTTGTTTACACCCCAAGACGCCCGGCGTGGGTCGATTTTTCTTATTTATGTAAAAGGTTGAGCGTCCATTACTGTTATTTTGTGTCATGGACGTTAGTTTAGCAAGTTATGGAACTGCTATAGAATGGTGACTTTGTATGCGCAGAGTTTTATACAAAATTTTCATTAACTCACTTGCTTTCGTTCATAAAGATTTTGTATTTAACAGCTTTGCAAGTATTGCCTTTCTCTGTCCATTTTATGTCAATGTACAAACAATTATGATGATAGATTTAAAAAACACACTAGTAACGAAGTTTCAGTATGATTATGTAAAAAGCCTTAGAATTATATTAAATACCTAGAAATTCTAGCTAAAAGTAAGTTAGAACTTCTAGTATTTCATTGGTTTTCTTTAAGGTTTCATTTGTAGAGTACCCCCAGTAGTAAGTTGAAGTGGCAATGGGCAGGCCATATAGCTCGCAGAACCGATAACCGTTGGGGAATAAAGGTTCTCGAGTGGCGACCACGAACTGGAAAACGAAGTGTAGGACGGCCCCCCCTCTCGATGGACCGATGACATTAAAGCGGTCGCAGGAAGTCGGTGGATGGTGAAGGCCCAAAATCGGTCGTTATGGCGCTCTTTATATATATTTTTATATTTCTCTTTATATTTATATAGGCCTATGTCCAGCAGTGGACGTCTATCGGCTGATATGATGAGTACCCCCAGAATCTGAACCGAACGCAGTCAGGAATCTTTCTTCTTTGAATGCCCCTTTTTTTTTGCTATTTATACTTTTTAAACCGATCAGTAAACCTTAATTTTTTAGTATTCGGTATTTATTTATTTATTGCAGTCGTATTCTGTTACATGGCTAAGTGTTTTTATAATATTTAATAGGAATTTAGAGAGCACCGGTGGTCTAGTGGTAGTGAACCCGCCTTCCGATCCTAAGGTCGTGGGTTCAAACCCGGTCGTGCACCGATGGATTTTTCTGTTCGAAAAATTTATGTGCGCAATGCCAGTGCTCTCATACGGTGAAGGAAAACATCGTGAGGAAACCGGCATGTCCAAGAACTAAAAATTCGAAAGACATGTGCCATCCACCAATCCGCATTGGGTCCGCGTGGTGGATTAAGACCCAATCACTCTCGCCTGAGAGTAGGCCAGTGTCCCAGCAGTGGGAACATTAGAAGGCTGTCATGATGATGATGAATGGGTATTTATATCGCGTAATCACCTTTTTATTTCTTTTTATATTTTTTTCGTTTTGCAGCTTTAGCACATTGACTCCTTTACGCTAGCGCGCAGACAAGACGAATCTTTTAGACAGTAACTTAACTATTTTGTTAAGTTACTGTTTTAGACTTCCTTTTAACCATAATTTTTCATCATGTTACAAACATACAAATTGTTATTGTTCATTGCTACTAGTTCATTATTTACGCTACATAAAATAAATTTTGATCGTTGCTAGATAAATAAAATCCAGCATATAATATCAGTTTTTTAACCTTTTCAGTCCCAAAAACTAACATGAAACCAACCAAAAACTTTTGGAGTCCGATCCCAGTTGTCACACAGAAATCTCGCATAAATAAACAGCAAAGTGTACATAAAAGCGAATACCCATATTTATATTCCACCGCGCACACCCAGGGACACCCAATAAAACCCTCACATAAAACAACATCAAAAATTAAAAACACATCAGCGCCCCAACATCAAACATCCAATATTCCATTTGACAAGTGCTAACCTACCTTTGATCCGTCTTGTTCGAAATTGGACCAATCACAGGACCCTGCGACGCTGTGATTGCTTGAGGGACCGTTAATTACCGCTGACCTTTCGTCCTGGAGGCGTGTCGTAGGCCTCTTAGACCCTTGGAGGCTCTATGGAAGAGCCGACTTGAGAAGCCGATCGGATCGCCTGTAGTTGCAAACCCCCTTACTACAAGTTTACGTAGCTTTTTCAAAGTAGCCAAGACAGAGACCTTCAGGCGGCCTATTAACTTTATCACTAGATTTGGCCACTGACTCATACAAAGTTGCTCTCATACCATACGGTGAAGGAAAATTTATTGAGGAAACCGGAATGGTCAAGAACTAGCATTCGAAAGACAGTGCCATCCACCAATCCGTATTGGGTCCACGTGGTGGATTAAAACTCAATCACTCAAGGTCAAGCATAGGCCAGTTTCCCAGCAGTGGGAACATTATAAGGCTGCTGAACTTGATGCGTACCTAACCAGATCGATCATATGCGGGTTCAAAACCAAAGAATCTTATAAAAAACAGACGAAAAATCTCTAGTACTATTCCGCTTAACCTTTTAACTGATGAGGTCACACAGTTACCACAGTTAACCTCAAAATAAAAACATCAACACGCGCTTCATCCCTCCACGGGACATCCCCAGGACCATCGACTTGTTCTCCGGCAGACGCGTTGCTCCGTCGAGCGCTGGAGCCAAAGCTTTGGCTTTTTCTTTTGAGGTTATCTGTGGTAACTGTGTGACCTCATCAGTTAAAAGGTTAAGCGGAATAGTACTAGAGATTTTTCGTCTGTTTTTTATTTTGTAATGGATTTCCGCAAAGTAACGCCTGAATCTATCAATTATCAAAGAATCTTAAGGTTAAACTGCGAATCAACCTAACAATTAATTGCTATTTAAAAAATCGTGTGGCAAGAAAAGAGATGAACCCGCAGAATCTTACCCCGCAGGGTGTAAGGTTGGACGGTCAGTACAGCTTCGAACACTTGACTGAGAGCCAATTTGAATAGTTTCTGTGATAGGGTGCCAAAGACGTTTGTGGTGCGTTCCTCCGTTTCGGGTCTATTTGCTCTGTCTGGACCGGAAATGTTAATTTAAGGTTGCACTACCTAGCTATAAACCTTCTTTGATAACACGTTTGAGGTATCCCTATGTTGTCTATTGACAGCCTCGGTGGTGCGATGTTCGATGAGAGATTGCTGGTTCGATTCCTGAGCGAGACAAGAGTATGCAAATATGCTATTATAATATTATTGTGATTTGATAATGTAGTCACGTTGCTCTACAGATTCTTTCGCCCACAGTAATAATATTAAGTTACCGTCAACAAGTCTATTTGACACACTCGAAGATCGCTAAATATGCTCAAAGCATAAGATTTACTAGGGTCAGTCCATAGTGGAAGTCGATTATATAAATAGTTGGAATCAGTTCGTCTGATTGCTCGGGGAGTCCCCTGATTGCGACTGACCTCACTCTAAGCTGGCTTCAGGGACCGCCGCCGCCTTCGATTGCATGTTTAAGAAGCTACGTATTTTCAGTGATGGTTTTTGTGAAATATACTTAATATACTTAATTTTCAGTGATGGTTTTTGTGAAATATACTTAATATACTTAATTTTCAGTGATGGTTTTTGTGAAAGGGTCTTAAAATACTCCTATACTAATACAAAAAAGAAAATTAAGTGATTTTTTGTTATTATTATAACTGAGGTCTAATAATAAATAAAAACATTTAAAAAAATATAGTGTACACTATTTGAACGTTCTGTCGTATAAACAGCTATGTCCTGGAAAGGTTTTTCAATTTTATAGTACCTGAAGCGTGGGCCGAAAACTCGGGACGAAAATGGCATAAATGCTAATTTTTACGCGGTTACTAAACTTTGACAACCATATTTCAATTTAAATAATTCAACAAATAAAGTGGTAATTTAAAATTGTACATTTTCCAAGAGTTTTGTTCAACGCTTTATAAGTTTAAAATAGTTCGCGATATTTTTAGTAAATTGGCAGAAATGTAATCCGCAGACTAGCCTTTAGTGACCACAACGATACCATTATGCACTCGCGTGTGCACACAGCCTTACACAGGTTGATATGTAAACTGAACTTTTTCTACCTATATTTCTACCTCTACTAGCGCAATATAGCTTCAGATCGGGAAGTTAGCAGAGAATAGCCTTTGCCTAGCAGTGGGGCCATAATGGCTTATTATGAATGTAATATTTTTTTTATTCAGGGTCGCAAACGCTGGAGGAATAGGGGGACCTTGGCCAAACACTGGTATCCAGTAATTTCACTTGCACTGCTAACACTTAGTGAAATTACTAGGCAAGCTGTGTCTTAGGGTGACGAACGCAGTGCAGTGCCACGCTAAATTTCTTGTGAGCAAGTGCAGCTGTTAATGTCAAGCTTTGCGCTAAACATCAGTCATTTGCTGCCATAAAATAAAATGGTCAGATCTAACTTATTATTTAACAGCAGCTTACTTCGGGCTAGATGATGCTGTGTGTGGATTGTCCAGCATTATTTATTATTTATTTATTTTATTTCTTTATTTATGTAAGTATTACTAGTGTAAGGTGTATCGTGATTAACCTCAGTATAAGCTGAAGCAGAGATCCCTCGCATCTACGTACAGGTCTCTACTTAGTTAGAGCGCGGAACTCAATGCAACAACTGGCACAAAGGTATTTTCACACAGCATTTTTTACTTTCAAGAAACACAGTTTTTGTTATTATCATATAAAATAATGTTGTATAAGACCCTTTTACTAAATAATGATTTTTGATTTTGATTTGGAATCACTATCCAAGACGATGGTATAAAGCAGCATCCCCCTGTATAGCCAGGAGCCGAGATGGACAGCTGATGTCTAAGATCAATCCCGAGACGGGTTCGTGTCCTCCTACATCCAACGCATTTATTTTATTTATTTTCAATACGACTCAATAAATTCCGAAGTCGACTGCCGATTGTTCGCATTGAAAAAACCAGGAGACATTGTTTCGAGCGACTTGCTTTATTTTGTCGATATCGACTGTCATACTAAATTAGATTGGAGTTTTTCGTGACGAACCTGAATGCTTCTAAAGCGCAAAACACACAGAGAGCAGGTGCGGGTCGGGTCAGGGGCCTTACTCTTGAACCCGATCGGTATTGGACAAGTATTGGAATATGACGTTTCGTATTTTTGACAGCAAACCTAGCGCCAAATTCAACCTTGTTTTCAAGAGTACAAAAATTTGACAGCAGAAAATAGAAATTGGGATTGGATCGGAATTGTCATTGGATTCAAGAGTAAGGCACCAGATCCACCGCGGGTGTTTTTTTTTTAATTAGTATGGACGACAAGCATGAGAACACACTGAACGCGGGAGCGGCTGCCGCGCTTCACCCGACCCGCGCCCGCGTTCAGTGTGTTGTCATTCTGACGTCAGTACAAATACAACAAAAAACAGCCGCGGCGGATCTGCCGCGGGCTGCGCCTGCGTTCTGTGTGTGTTGCGCTTAAAGGTTAGCATGCACCCAATGTCCTCACAATACCAAGCATTTATAATATTTTAATTTTCATAACTTTCCGTTCACAATACAATCATTATCTAGCTTAGCCACATGCAAATGTGTCATGACAAACATACAGGGTGCCTTATTCGCTATGACCAAACGCGGGCTCGTTACGGTATCTGCGTGGAATCGTTGTCGACGAGCCACGTTTTAGGGCTTGTCTGACTGTTTTACAAACTCGAACTATCGATAGCGAAACTATCGCTATTGAAACAATACAGATACCGAAAACAATCTTACAAATTCACACCATGGCACGTATAGAACACGTTACTAAGTTACACGTTATTGGTAAGGAATCTCTATGTCATAGCGAATAAGCCCCAGGAAGAGAGACAAGATTTTCCTCCTTCTTAAAACACCGACATCTATTTTGCCATAGGCTCAACACAAAGTAAACTAATTTGCTTTTATTTATTTACAAGAGGACTCTCAACAAATTTTGATGATGTTTTTTTCATCAAAGTATTTTTTGAGTAAGCTACTGTCAAACTAAGATAATCTCTAATTTTTTATCTTCTTCGTTACCTAGACGGACAGAACTGAATGACAGACGGGAATCATTCATCACATGAAGAAAAACTCTCCAGTCACTCACACGACTATAGAAACCTGTGAAGGTGATGATTGGACTACTTAGAACATACCTACACAGTCGGAGGTCAGTTCGTGCTGGTCCTTTATCTCCTCTAAAAACAAGCTTGTACAAAAGAACCTCCACAAAGCCTTCTTTTCAAGAAAGGCCACAATACCGCGAACTCCTAATCCAACAGTCTCAACAGATCTAATTAACGAAAATAATATAATTAATTGAAATTCCCGAGATTGCGGCGACAACGCCACTAAAAGCAAGTCTGTGTTTGCTTAAGGCGGGGGGCGCCATTGCGCTCTGAGCCTGTGATTAACGCTGCGTGCGCGCATGTTGCCCCTTAATTAGTGCAACGACACGCCGCGTTCACACTCGCCGACACCTTAAATGGAGAGAGCTTAAGTAGCCCCTAGGTGTCGTGTTGTTTACATGCCTTGAGAGAATTGTCTTCCCTGAATCGACAATTCGCCTCGAGTTACGATTTAGGTGCTAAGTTCATCAACTGGTTTTGTTTCGACATAATCTGATAAAATCAGTCCTTATTGACACTGATATTATTTTCTAAGCAAAAAATGCATTTACTTTTATTTTCTTACGATATAAGTAAACTAGTTTACTTGTATTTGACAATTATTATTCCGCGGAATAGCTAACCAACTTTTGGAATAACAAAAGTTGGTTGAATCCAGCCTAAGATAAATTACTCAAATGACTTTTCGGTGACAAAAAACATCATGAGGAAATGGAGTTAGTTCAAAAACAGAAAAATCAATAGCCATTTGCCATTCACCAATCCGCATTGGGTAAGTGTTATAAACCAATCACTCTTAGTGGAGAGTAGGCTAGTGTGCAGGAAATATTAGACGGATGTTCATGATGATAACTTATAGTAACAATGAAGTAATTTATTTTAAGTCTTGCGATATCTAAAGATCTTGATAAAACATCCGTTAACGAATTTTAATAAGAAATAAGTAAAAAGTGGAACGTTATAGGAAGATCTTAAATTAATTTTTCACATCCGTCGTTTCAATCATTCCAAGTTTAATTGGAACGCGCGGTAGAGAGGGGACGAAACAAGACTCATGAACTTGGTCTTGCCTCTTGACAATAAAGTATACTATTTTAGTAAAGACTCTGCTGTGTAATATAAAACACAATTTATTTAAAATGCATATTTCAGTCGGTTAGCACTTTTAATGAATTTCAAAACTTTAAAAAGATTGAACTGCAAAGCTAAGAAACCATCAGCAGTCATCTTAAAGTAGCAAATTATAATATTTATTATAATTAAATTTTAAATTATATATTTAATTATTGTAATGTTTCTGTTAGTGTACATTTGGTACTAATTGTTATGACTATTACTTATTTTTGTTAATAAAAAAATTGCATTTGTCTTCAGATAAAAATGTCCAAATACTAATCCAGATATTAATTCCCAGTCATTAATTTTGACAGTTTTTAGGTAAAATCGTCCCGAAGATTATAAAGATTATAATATCCCAAAAATCTTAGCATTCCCTTAGTGTGATGGTTAACACTATAAAACAAAAATAAAATCGTCCCATCACCAATCCGATAATTACATACATTCAAAGATCATATCACACGGCCACGTTACATAACACACATAGAATCGCGACTGCGCCCAACAAAAACTTGACGTGGCTGAGAGAAATAAAACAAAAAAACTCATATTATTCGCAAATACACAATACCACAGAGTCTTGGGCCGTATTACTTCATTCCAGAAGCTACTGTACAGCGATGCGAACAAAAACAATACGCCGATGCAATGCGGCCAACGGTAGCGAAATAATAAGATCGCACAACAAAATAAAGAAGTGCTCGAGACAAAAGGAAGGCTAGTGAAATAAGGCGAAAAGGTTTAAGGAGTGACGCGGTGTGGGTCCGCGCTCATTGTCTTCCACTTCTGCGGACCAGTGTGCTGTGGATGCGGCAACTTAATACTTGAACATTATACTAATTATTGAGGTATCTGGACCAGATAGCGGTTATAATAAATGCAAAAAAACATCGGACATTTTTACACAGACCCAAAATAAAAAGAGATTGTTCTAATGGAACCAACCGCAGCCCACCGATTGCGTTACTCGGTTTCAATACAATTTCAATCAGCGAACTGTCAATAAGCTGTCATATTCATACAAAATACGTCAGTTTTTTATTGAAATCAAGTGAAATCGATTGCAACCGAACTACGCAATCGGGGGGCAGCAGGGGTATTTTGAAACTGTCGGAAAGCCAATTCCTTTTCGGATTCTTCCCGTCGAAGATTCCGTATTTTGATTTCCGAAATCGAAAGCTTTTGACATTTTGTTTCGGCTTGTTTGACGACCAACTTTCCAATAAGTAGTTATTTAGTGTCGGGAACATTTCCGACCCGACACCTTTCCGACAGATTTATAATACACCTGCAGATAACTGATAGAATACACATATATTTTTTTGTAAATATATAATATAGAAACACATAGACCCGAAATAAATGCAAACATTGGTCTCGCAACAGGAAACGAACCTACAACCTCTCGCTTCTCAACCGGGCACTCGCCTACTACGCCACCGAGGTCATCATTTTATTTAAAATCTAGATTTTCAAATATAACAATGGGCTCTTATGTGCAAAACAAGTTCAAAATGCAAAGCATTTGCACCTAAAACTGTGAAAATAAACTAAGTGATTCCTACTGTGACCGCAAATCGAGGAAGCTCCTACTTCGGCCAGGCTTTGCATGACAATGAGCAGTCGCCAAAATTGTTGGAAGGTTACCACAGTGTTTGGGCATAGCTGCTTTTGTATTGCTTCGATTGATTTATTGATTACATTGATATAATATTAATTGAATGATTGATGGCGTATTGTCGAAGCGACGCGTGACTTAAACGCTGCTTCAACACACACTTCCGTCCAACGTGGTTAATACCACCAGCATGTTTATAACGTTTCCGTCTTGTACTGATCTGGATCAATTGAGCTATCTACAGATCGTTTGTAACGTTTAGATATCTCAACTGTTTATCTGTATCTGTATACACCTCATGTAAATATACAGTAAAAACCTTGTATAGTTGAACAAACAGCCAAACAAAACCAAACATCTAAATATTCAAACTTTTGCATGTATAATATTGAGTGATCAGTGATAATTAAAAATATAATGAAACCGTGAGACGCAATTTATTTTATAGCAAGATTAAATATAATGCCTTATCCAAAGAACTTATTACATCACACCAAACAGATACTGGTTAAAAAAGGTCTTGCATTGGAACTGGTCGCTCACGTCATTGTTGGCGATACCAGGGTCCTTACTCTTGAAAGCGACAAACGATAATCGTGGCCAATATCGTAGCTCAACTTATCACGGTGGCAACTAAGTTCGAGCATTCAGGGCATAAGCTGAACCACGGGAACTGGCAAGATATATCGCTTTATGTACGCAAGAATAGACCCTCTGGTTTAGGGACATTTAGCCGCACGACCAGCTCTCGTCTCCGTCAATATGCCCCAATAATGCTTTTTTATCCTTTTGCTTAAGATAATTGAGCAATGTGATCTTTCCAACAGCTTTTTTCAATGCAAACTATAGTTAAACCACGTTAAATAAATAGTTAATAAAGTAAACAGTTAGGTAAAGAGAGACTCGTGTCGCAGTTCACTGCTGCTACTGCTACTCGTAAGCTACACTGAAAACCAGCGCTACAGACACATTATGTCTGTAGCATATGCTGAATGGCTGCCTTTTTTCGTCACAATAGTTTAGTTTTAATTTGTATTGTTATTTTTATGTTTATTGTGTGGCTCAAATTGTGTGGTAAATATTTTTTATTGTATTCTAAATAGTCAGGTAAAAGTATTGAACTAAAACCTCTGTGCTAAAACTTCGTAATATAAAGGAATCATCGAAATAAAGTCAAGTGCGAGTGAGACTCGTGCCCTGGGGCACGAAGGTTCCGTACTTGATTTCTTAACCGAAAACGAAGTTCCGATCCGTAAATTATTTCACCTTTTTTGAGTTTCATCTTTTTTACACATTTCATCATCCCATTTTAGTGGTTCGTTCGTTCGTTCGTATGAGTCAGTGGCCAACTCTGGTGACTGGTGGCCTAACAACTTTGAAAAAGCCGAGACCGACTGCTTAACGTGCCCTCCGAAGCACGGTGGTAAAATTTTAGTCGTAAAAAAATACGTCAGAATTGTAGCAGTTCTTGATTTAGTCCTGGGTTAACATTACAGTGTCGATACGCCGTGGAATATTGTAAATCAGGGGCTTGTACTGTTACTTGCAAAAGCCTTATTCTTCTAATTGAGTAAGATCTTGTAACTCACGTTTGATAGAAATCCTACTTAGGGTTGTGGATTAAGAGTAGAAGAGTTCTTTGTGATAGAGCTCGTCCGGGGAAGGACTACCACCATACCTATTTCTGCCGCCAAGCAGTAATGCTCGCATTGCTGTGTTCCGGTGTGAAGGGTATGGTTTCCGGTGAAATTACTGGTACATGAGGCTTTCGATCTTAGCCTCAAGGTGGCAACCCGCGAGTGATACCTCTGGTATTAAAAGCGTCCATAGGCTAAGGTAACCGCTAATCATCTTGTAGGCCGTACGCTTGGTTGCCATTTTAGTAGTATAAAAAAAATCACATCTGGAATAACTATTCCGCAGAATAAGAAATGTCAAATACAAGTAAACCAGCTGCAGTTTACTCACGAATAACTACGATTTATTCTGAGAATAGTGCTCATTCGAGTCCAGCCTTAAAGTAAAAGTAAAGTAAAAAATATATTTATTCAATAATATCACATAAATCATTTTGAAACGTCATAAAGCTAGGTGAATTTAGTGAAAGGAAAATTAAGAGGAAACCGGCATGTCCAAAAACGATTATTTAAAAGTCATATTATTATGCGTTCCACTATTAAGTGTGGTGATTATTATGCAACTATAGAAGTAATAGTTAAAACACGCGAAATAGTTAAAAAAAATATTCTGAAAAGTGACATTACTTCTATAGTTGGATAATAATCACATAACAATAATAATCGTACTGGCCACGAGAAATAGTTAAAAAATGTATTCTGAAAAGTGACGTTTCTCTAAAGTAAGACGACCGATGTGGCGCAGCGGGCGCAGGTCCGCCTGCGACGCAGAGGTTGCGGGTTCGATTCCCGCCTCGGGACAAATGTTTGTACGACCTACAAATATTTGTTCCGGGTGTTCTGGGTATTTCTATATATAATAAAAAAAAAAAATATCTATCTATGTATTGTAATTGTATTAAATATATATCAGTCATCTAGTTACCCATAACACAGCTCTGTTTAACAGCAGCTTACCTGGGGCTAGATGATGCTGTGTGGATTGTCAAAAAAAAAAAAAAAAAAAGTTTTGCACAGAACGGTACTAGATTTACAGGTCTGAGCCGCGGCAGGTTGGCTCATATCTGTAGGAATTGAGCAAGTTTATCGGCTGCACGACTACCTACACTGTACCTACTGTGTGTATTTTACACTACGTACACTGTTCGAGGCTGCATCACTTGAAGTCCTTGGATTTCATACTAAAAAACTTCAATATAATGTGTACTTAATAATTATGATGTTCACGTGCCTGTACTCGGGCGAGATATGCAGATCTATAATTTATATTTTCCACCTAATGTAAAATGTACCATGTCTTTTGTGAATAAACCTACTGAATTGAATACTGAATATTGAATACTAAAAGTTGTGGCAAATAGTATCGCCATGGCAGCAAATTAACTTCACTTCAACCACCTTCACCCACCAACCAGTAAAATATTCTTTTTTTGGAATTTCATACTCAAAACTAATCAGGTTATGTTACTGTAAAAAAAGCTAGAGATGATGAGCTGAGGCGATGCTAATGTTCTTGTAATGTGTGTGAAGTTTTGCTTCTTAAAGTTTTCGTGAAACTGATAAGGCATAAGGCATAAGTTTGATAAGGCATCTGACTTTTTTGTACATCTTACCGCCGCTGTGTCCTCTTGCGTTGAATTTGGATAATTCCTTTCAATGCACACATTAAACACATACATAAACATACTAATAATTTAGGTCTCTATGACTTAGGCCGTGCGTTCAATGTTAGTCAGTCAATCAACCAATTAGTTTGTCAATAAAGCAACAATTTTGTATATTAAGTGGTTTAAACTTATATTTTTTTTAAGCGTTATCGGAGTTAATCTTGTAAAGTATACACTACTGTTAGTTCTGTGTCGTAACTGCGCTGTAGTGTACGCCTTCTCGTCTGTCGAATGCTAGCTCGAACAGGTGTTGATTTAGATTCCCCCAACTTTGACAGAATCGAACTTACTGACAGGATTTCGAACCAAAAGTTTTGGTACTGGCATACATTTATGTATTTCAAGCTAGTACAGACAGAACGACATAGTAAAGCATGTCATCTTTTATTTATCAACAATAAGCATGCGACTGTTCGACGGTACATTTATCATGAAAACAACAAGTCAGAAACGATACGTATCAATCCTTTTTCTGCGACACAGCGAGCATTAAGCAGGCACAGTTGAAGGAACTGAACCGTTTAGTGAATGGTCCCCGCGCGGGCCCAGAACCAAGTATAACAAACAATCTATGAAAAAAATGTAAAACCCTCACGCGAAACTACCATTACAAAATAACTCGGTCGTGTACCAAGTGATTCGATTTAACCGAACGCAAATGTGAGATGCTACCGACATAAAATCAATCGGAACGCACGCGAGGCTTAACACCGAAATAATGTAAATTATTGCTCGTAAAAGTGTCATTTTCAACGTACACGTGACGTCAGAGCACGCAGCAACGTCACACGTCCTTTAATAGCTGCGAAGCATTCTCAACTCTACAACAACAGCTGCAAAACACGAGTTCGTCTGCATCAACAGGCGCATGTTTCACGGAATTTACGAGAAAATCGTTTTCGCTCAAACTGCCCCCGCTTTGTTATCTTTGTCATCGGTTAGACGTAGCATTTGCATGTCTGCTCTGGGCCTCGGCTCTGCACTGTTGTTCACGACATAAATACAAGGTTCACGCGAGTTAAAAGCGTACTCGGGATGTCGATTCGCATCAAATTCAAAATTTGTATTTAAAATTTGAGGCGAGCTGTCAGGGCAGTAAACCTCTAGTCTGGCGTCGCCTAGCGTAGTGACGAGGGTGGTCGCACACAGCGCCGCGAGACGATCATTTACATACGGGAGGAGGAAGGGGATGCCTGCCCTCGGGACCGCCGCGACGCCCGCGCTAGACAGAGACCACTATATTATTATCCTGTACTAAAAAAATGAAAAGTGGGCGGGGGATTACATTATAGTAGCGAAAGTAATCGATATTCTGTTTTAGTATAAGGTTGTTAGACTTGCACCGCTGCAGCCTAAATACTAGCTTAGGTCACGGAGGTTTTCAGTCAAGTCTGTTTTTGAGAAGGGGTTGAAGGGGTTGGGTGGACTTTATATCATAAACAAAGATGGGTTACCATGGGGTCTGGTGAACGTCTTCATTCGTTATTAATGGCGGAGGTTTCGAAGGGTCAATGGAGTGTTGAGATGCGTTTAGAGTAAATGAGCCGTGGGGTATTGCGCATAATTCGCGAATGTCCTTGTGACCGTTATCCCGGACGGAGGCCGGACAGCGGCCGGACGGAGGTTGGACCCGGAGATAAACGGATATTTTATGTTTCCGTAATGTGTTCAACCGTTAACTTGCGCTGTAAAGTCCAGCAAATGGAGCGAGAAGGGCTGAAAGATTTTACAACGATATCCGTTGAACAAATTGACCATACCTACCCTTCGATATAACTATTCAAGGGGTGAGTTCTGAGATTTGTTTCATTCTGCTTTGGTTGATATTTCGCGCATTTATAAAACAAATTCTTATATGAGTCTTAATAGAATCTTAAATATAATAAGACACCTAGCTCTATTGGCAAGTTCTCTTCATACAATTTCCCCGCTTATCAAAATAACGTCAGACGTAGATAGAGGTCGTTACGTGAGCCCGTACAACGTAAAGCATCGTAGAAATAGGGGAATATTTATATAGTGATAAAATCCATTTACGGCGAGCGTACAATGCGGGAACAAACTTTATTTCCATAGCTTTCATATCTGGAGAGCTGAGTAGAGTGGGCAGATGTCGATGAAATCTGTCGATATTTTCTATAAGACAAGTTATCTACACTACAAGTGTGCATTTAGTTTTAACATTTCCGCATTCTGCTTACAAGCAACTTAAAGATCGTTATTGAGCAATTTAAATGAGCCTTCTATGTCACAGTTGATCACGCAGTAGGTTAGGGAGGTTGTCACTGCAACTGCCGAGTTGCCAGATTCTTCTAGGCTGGGGCGCCACGCGGAACTGGCGTAATATCACCTAGCTTTAAGACGTTTCAAAATGATCCTTGTGATATTATTGAATAAATATTTTTTTTTTTTACTTTACTTTACTTTACCACTACATTGACTGTTTCGTCGTTTGCAGACAGCCTTAATAAAAAAACCTAGATCTAACTGCAAAAGTGTTATATTTTCATCACATTGTATAAATTATCGATATCTAAGTCAACATCGAGCCCAGCACTACGCTCCAAAGCCACCCTCAGTTTTTCCTTCAATTTTCCTTTTGCGATCTCCACTCACTTAATTGACGAGGAATTTTGATTGGTCCGTGCCTAGACGCCAGCCGTCATATTCCTATGCATCCGTTGAGACGGTTTTTCTTTTTTAATTTCAGTCCCGTTATTATTCGAGACTTATTTTTAATGGTTAGCTTCGTTATTGTTCTGCGGAGCACTCTCGATATTATTTTCTCGATTTAATTGCTCCGTGTTTTCGCAAGATTTCTGTATTTCGCTCGAGTGCTATTTTACTGCTCCTGTATTTTTAAAGCTCATTATAATTTTTGATTGTAGACTGTTTTCGACTGTAGTTATTTCGGCTGCGAAAATAGTTTTTGTTATTGCGAAGGAGTTTTAGCAAGCCTCGTTCTTCAGCAAAATAGTTTTACTTTTACATAATCTTACAAGCTCTGTGTGTATAACATTTAAAATTTACTTTTAAAGTAAGCATTATTTATTTCTTAAAACGTTTTACGACAGATAATAAAGTGATTCACGATGCAAACGCCAATCACAAACTAGCGATATTGGTTATATAATTCGATCTGATTCGGATATACCAAAACTGCCGCGATACATAATTTTAATCCGGTCCTTGCCCGTGGTCCACCTTGTTAGTTCACCTAGGTGAACCACGGGAAAATAAATATGCCGGTGGTACACCCAGGTGGACTAAGGTGAACCACAGGCAGATTTATTTACCCGTGGCACACCTAGGTATAAATAAACATTATAGGTTTGACGACCAATGTGGCGCGGTGGGCGAAGGTCCGCCTGCGACGCAGAGGTTGTGGGTTCGATTCCCGCCTTGGGACAAATGTTTGTAGGATCTGCAAATCTTTGTTCCGGGTGTTCTGGGTGTTTTCTATGTATAATAAAAAATATCTATCTATGTATTGTATTGTATTAAATATATATCAGTCATCTAGTACCCATAATACAGCTCTGATTAACAGCAGCTTACCTTGGGGCTAGATGATGCTGTGTTAATTGTCCAGCATTATTTATTCATTTATTTATAGGTATATTAGCTATACTAATTCTATGAAATAAATAAATCTACGGTTGTCGAATCAAACCCTAGAGTCGCAACTTTACCTAACAAATCCTACAATGCAAACAAAGCAAACATTTCAATCGAACTGCAATTACTCGTCAGAGGCGGTACACTTGAATGGTAACCGATTAAACGGTACGACGGTCCGACAATATTGACAAAACGATGCGCGCGCGCACCACTACACACCAAACAAATTTCATTTAAACCCCCCCTATTCAAACGTCACCTTAGCAGCATTGTATGCTCTTTGAGACGCTAAAGAATAGCCCTTGGACATGATATCGGTATTTCCCTCGTCATTTAAAAACCATGCGATATTTTTATGGAAAGTTAAGGTCTAGCGGAGCGCTCGTGACGTAGCTGGCTAAGTTGTTCCTAACAGATCAACGAAGTTAAGCACTGTTCCGCGTAGTCACCATTTGGATGAGTGACCGCCAGTGAAAATTTTAAATGAGCCTCCCGTGCTTAAGAGAGCACGTTAAGCAGTCGGTCCGGCCTTGTTGATAGGTCATGTTATGACAAAAGCCTTTGGGCGGCCTAAAAATCTGTCGCTAGAATTGACCACTGACTCATACGAACTTGCTTACGAATACGACAATTACGATACCCACAGCTGGGCCAAGGACTCCTCTTAATCTCTCCAGTCGAGATGACTGGTTTTGTGCCAGTTGGACCCACTGAACTGAACCACTGAACTTATAGTTCGCACAGCGGATCGAGGCTTCCGTGAAGTTAGCCGTTTGTGATGCGCAAAGACAATTTAGTTTGAAAAAGCTCCATTGCGCATCAAATCTTGCTTATGTAAACGCCCCTTTAGTTCACAGCCAGACCTGAGCATGAGCAAGCGAATATAGGGGCCGTAGCATCAGAACTAATATCACTGCGGTACTGCATCCGGCAGGTTCATTAACCTACCCACCCCTCCCCCCCTTGAACTAGATAACACTTTATGACTAGATTATGAAATATCTTGGATGGTAAATTGCATTCCATTCGATGGTGTATGCATGTGCCTGTGCCTGTATGGTTAAATAAATAAATAAATAATGCTGGACAATCCACACAGCATCATCAAGCCCCAAGGTAAGCTGCTGTTAAACAGAGCTGTATTATGGTGCTAGATGACTGATATATACTTAATACAATACAATACATAGATAGGTATTTTGTTATTATTATATAGAAAATACCCAGAACACCCGGAACAAATATTTGTAGATCGTACAAACATTTGACCCGAGGCGGGAATCGAACCCGCAACCTCCGCGTCGCAGGCGGACCTACGCCCGCTGCGCCACATCGGTCGTCACTGAAATACTTATATCTATGTTTGTTGTTTACGACAAATTAACCGAATTATATAAATAAAGACAATACTTGGTGATCATTTATTTGACATTAAATATACATGTAATTGAAGATTATTTCTTGTCTAGGTTGAAAGATGGTCTCGTTCCTTACTCATATTTTGTCCGAAGAGACGCAGATGCTGCATTTAGTATCTAGCTAGGGCAAGATTTAGATTTGACTAACAAACCTACTTTTCCCAACAATACCTACTATTTTACGAAATAACTTTTCAACAATAATAACTTCTACTTTATTTATCTTTATTTATTTTTTTTGGCTACTTGTCTCATTCACAATATTCCATCAATCCACACAAGAACCGAAAACCATCTGAAAATAAAGCATACCCTTCTTCAAGTCCGCCAAAGTAAGGGGGGGCAAACCGGCGTATTTTTCATTAGCAGGATGGTAATGAAGCTCCGAAGTCGAGCACCCAAACAAAAATATGCAAAGCGCGAGCGGCCCTTGACACCGCTACTTCAAGACTTCATTATAACCAGAAACAATACCCGCTAGAGTAAGGACTTGAGCATAATGAGGGCTTTACTGGTGTTGAAACATTTGGAAGAATTAAAAGGCCTTAGGGCTTTGTCACTCTTACTACTCTCAGACCGTGCTAAAGCGTCGATCACACGTAGCGTTTCAAAGCAGAAAGAGCTAAAGCGACAAGAAGATTTGCTGCTCTTATTTGTCTGCTTGTACACAGTAAAGTACAGTAACATAGTTTGTGCTCTGCCAGAAGCCGAAGCATGAGCAATGTATGTGCATTGTGCACGTTATGCACGGTAGCAGGTAGCTAGTATGGAAGTTCCAAATTGAACATGATTTCTCTCTATATTATTTTTAAATCAGCCATTTATAGAGGTCTGTAAACTACGAGTAACCGAGTAAGATCCTGTTGAGATCGAATACTTAGTGCTTTCTGATACGTACATTCGATGCAGAGGTTCATACAATTTGTCAACAAATTCTCAATTGAAATCTTGATAAGCGACCGTTGTGGTCGAATGCATAATCAAATATAAGGAAGCAATGGAACTTTAACTTTCAACCATATAAATCGCAAGTTTAAACTCTTGTAATTCACTGAAATCATGTGTAAAAATCGAGTTTTATAAATTAAAACCACCAAAACTGAGCATGGTAGTGACAAACATATTTGCTCAATCATCTGCATCATCATCTTCTCTTTAAAAATAAGAATCACACATATTTCTTTCTCAAGAACCAATATTATTTTCAAAAGTACCTAGCCTTTCACAAAGTAAAACTTTAAACTGTCATGCCAAACAGCACCTTACACCGCACGCACACACCTCCGACACGTGTTTACAAACAACTAATTAGATGTGTGTGTTTTCGTTGACAATGGCGGCTGTGTGTGTGCTGCCGCTGTGTGGGTAGCAAGGCTAAGGGTTCGTGCTCATGTAAAATGCATAAGATACGCTTTCGTAGAGTCTCGTGTTCGTCTCGCTACGCACAGATGTTTGGCGAAAGCCAACGTGGCCATGAAACTGAAATGGAAAAATTAGATCGATGAATCAAAAATTATCGAATTTTATTGGTTAAAAACAGCACAGAAATCTCCCGAGTTGTAACTGGAGATCTAGTGATGGTTTGCTCTAGCAAATTCTATGTATTATCTCATACAATAACAGTTTTGAAATAAATGAATGATGGATTTGCTTTCTCACGTCTTCAGAACAACCTTACCTTAACAAGTGACTATTTGAACTTAAAAAAACAAAACACGATATCTAAGCAAAAATACCAAAAACATTATAACTGGAACTTAGAACCAAAATTTTCAAGTAAACCCCTGGAAATCATTCCTTACATGCAGAGTTCCTCCATGTTCCAACGACCGCAATCATTACTATGCCAGGACCGTCACCCATTACCCAAGCACGCCATGACCAGAACAAAACATCATCCTCTCTAACCCACATCCTGGCAGCACAATGAGTGTGACCTTATTCTGTAAGCGAGAAAAGTACCGCGCGTGTTGCGAATCGCAATAGCAAGGTCGTCGCCCTAGGCGAGGGGGGAGCGGCCGCGGGGTGGGGGGGGCATTGTTCTCACCTTCAGACAACAGAAACGTAGCTGAAAACACAGAATTATCTGCGGAAAGTTTGTTCAGACATTTACGGGTATAGGCTAGATCTAGCTGGTTTAAAATGTGCTGCGGTACAGTTAACTGACAGATTGCCGGAAAAATGAAGTTTGCCTCTGTGAGGTGGGCACCTTATTTAGGCCAAAAACTGAATAATATAAGAGTTTTTAGAAGTTGGTTGTATTGATTGCAAGACAATATTCAAACCATATAGCAAGTAATTTAGAATAAAAGTAAAGTTGTTCTTACAGTTCGCTGTTACTTATTTAATCAGTAAAACAAAATCAATAAAAATATTCAGCTTATCACTGGTTATCTCTTGATCATTCTGTGTGTAGTCAAGAACCAAGTTGAGCTTCTACATTATAAACTTTTGCATATCGTTTTGGTTTTCAAAAAGGCTTCCAATACCATCGAATACGAATACGAATACGAATACGAATACGATTAGCCTGTTGTGTCCCACTGCTGGGCAAAGGCCTCCCCTTGATTTCCCCAGTCATCTCGGTTTTGAGCCAGTTGGACCCAAGCTCTATTAAAGCTGTCGAGATCGTCTCGCCATCTCTTTTTGGGTCTGCCACGACGCCGATTTGCTGTCTCAGGGCTCCACTGAGTGGTGATTTTGGCCCACATTTTCCAATACCATCAAAATGTTTTATTTTTAATAACGATTACGTCAATGGCCGCTCTGGAATAACATTACTGTCACTTTCAGATGCAAGCATTTATTAGATGTTCACATGTAATAACAAATCACATTGTTACAAAATTATGGTCTGCCTCTTTTATACCGACCATCTTAAGTCTCTGATCCTCCATTGTCTTACTGTTTCAACCCTGTCGACATTGACATTGGCAAAATTGTGGCAAACCCGGCCACAGACGCCACAAATTAAAAGAAGAAGAAGTAGATGTTCACAAACTGAACCCGGATTTCTCAACACTTCATATCGATTTTCGTGACCTATTTTTCCAGGTCACTCAACGGCTCGTGGTTTCTATAATACTGACACTACTTGATCTCCTCATTTACGACAAAAGATTCTGCCAAGGTTTTGCTCACTCAGTAGGTCCCGACCTAAATAAAGGTTTATTGCAATATTTTTTTTTGCAACATTCAATATTATTGGATTCTATGATAAGAAGTAACCAACAAACATTCATAAAAAAATATAATACACTACGCAAGAAATTAGTTAGTTTGATGAAATCACTTTATTTGCACTACGAGTAGGTATTATGTGTTAAGCTGTCGAGCTTTTCTTATTAGCTTCAAGACTCGAAAATCTATGTAATTTCCAACGAAAAGCCTTTAAAATCGTCGGGTCCAAAGATGTAATTTCCTTTAGTTCGGAAACAGGCGATAGGCAGCGATAAAGTCAAGTGATAGCATCTATAGACAGTTCGGCACGTGAGTACGACGGCCCTGACTCGCACTTGGCACAAATTGAACGATGAAAAGAACCAGGCCAAATCTAAATGGAAATTGTACTTGTTTTGAAATACCTACAAGTAGTATGAGAAAGTTTAGCTTTAAAGCATATTAAATTTTTTTCAAAAGCGTGGGCATACTTTAATATCAGGCAAACGACTTACCTAATGGCCCATTTACACCATGCCATAATTGCATGCAAGAATTGCCTTGTTAAATTGATTTTAGAACAAAAATAGTAGTAGAGTTCTCTGAGATAGAGCTCGCCCGGGGAAGGACTACAACCATATTTATTTCTGCCGCCAAGCAGTAATGCTCGCATTGCTGTGTTCCGGTGTGAAGAGTATGGTTTCCGGTGAAATTATTGGCACACGAGGCTTGCGATCTTAGCCTCAAGGTGGCAACCCGCGAGTGATACCTCTAGTATTGCAAGCGTCCATAGGCTGCGGTAACCGCTTACTATCTTGTAGGCCGTACGCTTGGTTGCCACTTCAGTTGTATTAAAAAAAAAATGTTCTGAAATGAAATTGACAAGGCAATTCTTGCATGCAATTATGGTCTGGTGTAAATGGGCCATAAGTCTAGAAATTTTGCAATGTTTTGCCCAGTTTACTCAAATTCTGCTGATGGTATGGTCGTGGAAATTTAAGCTCTGCACTAAAAAACCCAGGCTTCCGTTTCATAATGGTCAAAAAATTAATAATTAAATTGACGAGATTTCTAGCGTTATTTGCTAACATAAAAAAGTACTAAAACTAAACTATACAATCGCCTAACAGAGATTAGTGGAAAAAAAAAAGAAGGCTTTTGCTTTGCCGTGGGAAAAGCCTTTTAAAATGGATATACGTAAATAGTAGCAGAGTTCTTTGTGATAGAGCTCGTCCGAGGACTACCACCATACCTAATTCTGCCGCCAAGCAGAAATGCTCGCAGCAAAATGGAAATTATAGGCACATGAGACTTTCCATCTAACGTCTCAGTGTGGTAACATTCAAGTGATATCTATGATGTTGCATGCGTACTTAGGCTACGGTAACCTCTTAAAATTACCATCAAGTGGGCCGTACGCTTGGATGCCACTTTAATGGTATAAAAAAAAAGCGTAGACAAACAAGAGTTGACACCTATTAAATTTGAAAATACCCAGAGGCCTCAAAAACGGAATTCCAGCTCATAGAAAGAATCCAACACTGACCGCGGTACACAATACGGTCGCGACATCTGGCGGCGACGCGCGCGGAATACCAACGAGACATGACAAGCTTGACTTTCCATCGCTTGTTAAGTATTCTGAACGAAGGGTTCGCCGGCGTCCTACCCGGAAGCTTTTAGAAGCTACGCTAAGCGATACTATAAAACCTTCAATGCTATGATGATTCGATTGAATAAGCCCTCGAGTATTTACTAACCAAGTCATAGTTAGCCGACCGAGTTAGAAAAAGATTTGTATTTTTATTAAACATTAAATATCTGCGCCAATAGTATTTTTTGTTGATGTCCTGTGTGAGTCAAACCCAAAGCGGAGTGCAGCGAAGCTAAACGGTCTTTTTTTTTATGTCAGCAAGTGACAAGACAATCAAGACACCCGCTTGATGTTAAGCACCACGCCTGACTATAACAGATGCAGTGCAGAAAGCTTAAAGTTTTTAAGTGTTTGCACTGCACTGGGCTTATCACCCCGAGACATTGTTGTTAAGTCTCTTTCGCCCAGTAATTTCACACCCACCAAGACGGACTCTTGCTGAAGAGTCCTACCACCAGGTAAAACTCAACTAATAGATATCATAATCAAAACTTGCGAAATTTTAACACGATGCTATTGGTTGACTTGGCTAAGGGCACGCACGATAATGCAAATGCTAACAATAACATTAATTTTTTTTTTTTTTATTCTTATAAACTTATATATTACTATTATTTTCAGATAGTGTCGCTAGAGTTGGCCTTTGACTGACACGAACTTATTTACTTTAGCTTGTGCTCGCAACTATATATTAATTTTTTATGATAAAACAATTATTACGTGTATTTATTTAAAGCTAAGTGCATACCGCATTAGCTTTGCTTGTTTATCTTGTTTATGCTATTTAGCCTGAATTATATTATTATTTTTTAATTTATGATTTAATTTCACATATTATATCTACAAATGTAAAATTAATTTATTATTGCTGAATTTTTATACATAATATAACTTAGATCACTATATTCCTAAATATAGATAATGTACCTTTCTGACATGTAACTTGGCGTTATTAAAAACTATTGTATTGTATTGTATTGTATTGTATTGTATTGTATTGTGCATATTATAGCATCAGTTCCGTAGGACAGAAGCGCTCGCTTGTCGTCTGTTACCGTCCACGGACTCGACGTCAATTGTCTCCAAGGGTTTTATTAAAATCCCTTTTTTGTTTCAGAACGACGTGCGCGAGGCAGCTGGCGAATATTACTTATAACACAACCTAGTTTGTAAATGCTGTACTGCAATAAAGTATTATGTTTTTAATTTCAGTCAGTGTTCTTTTTTGTAATAGGTTGCATCATGACAGGTGATTCTGAAAAGGCTGACAGGAAGAACGATAGCGTAGATGCTAGTGCTATAATAAAAAATAATAAAAAAACCGTACATAATCTTCCATGAACCGGAACAGCAAGCATCACTATTTATAATGCTTGGCGGCAGAAAGGTAGTATTGCCATATTACTAATTTAATATGTTCTGTGGTATTGCCCCGAATAAGCAATCTACTATATATTTAAAAAAACTACCAACATCAAATCAGTCAAATCTTGTTATAATTTAATACTATTAGTTCAAGCAACCAGGGGCTTATTGCATAATAAAATACAAGTTCAATAACAAAATACATGTTCATAATACTACTAATTTTGTATGGAAAAACGCTCATAATATAAGCTTGTACTTAATGCAATTGGCACTCAGCTTGGTGGTAAATATCATTTCTATTCTTCATCCCATAATTGAACTGCAAAATTTCAGTGAAACATTGTAAAGATCATTAAGCTAGACAGACAGCATGTAAGTACTAGTATTCAAGGTCTACAATTACAAAGTCTGCCCTTCAGACTGACACCCAATAAGTAATGTAGGTACTAACTACACTTATCTTCCAACATTCTGGCACATGCTGCATAGTATTATTTCTTCATACTGTATCCTGTATAATGTATATATGTACCTGGTGGTAGGACTCTTCAGCAAGAGTCCGTCTTGGTGTGTACCACCGCAGTGTCAGATATTCTACCTCCAAGCAGCAGTGTGCAAGCTGCACTGTGTTTAGGTTTGTAGGGCACTGTAGCAACTGAAATTACTGGGCGAAAGAGACTTAACAACAATGTCTCGGGGTGATAAGAACAATGCAGTGCCACGCAAACACTTAAAAACTTTAAGCTTTGGGTGGCACTGCATCTGTTATCAGTCAGGCGTGGTGCTTAACATCAGGCGGGCGTCTTGATTGTCTGTTCACTTGCTGACATAAAAAAAAAAATGTATTACATAATTAAATGCGAAAGTTTGTTTATTTGTTACCCTATCATCCCTCTAGTAAAGAGTTTAGTAGCGCGGAGAACTATAAGGTGTAATATACAGGCATTTTGTCCTACTAAAAGCATGCATTGGGATATCAAAGTTTTTAAAGCAAACACGCGAGTGAGGCTGCGGTTAGAACTAAGAGTTATATAAATAAACTAGTTTTTTGTGGTGCGCGAGCTGCAGGCAGCTCGCGTGTGGGTACGAGTCTTGGACATGGACATGAAATATTTTCAAATAGAAAAAAGGGTATAAAATATTACCAGTTTGACTCTTACAAAAGAAATAAGAAAAGCAAAGTGAAAATATGTTAAAAAGATAAAAAAATTGGTTATTACTTGCACGGATAAAAAATATAGGTCGCCCGGTGCGCTCGCTGCAAGCAGCTCGCGAGGGGTTAAAGTTTCTATAGAGGTTGCGTGGTGCGCTCGCTGCAAGCAGCTCGCGAGGGGTTAAATTTCTATAGAGGTCGCGTGGTGCGCTCGCTGCAAGCAGCTCGCGAACGGGGTGTGCTCCTGTAGAGGTTGCGTGATGCGCTCGCTGCAAGCAGCTCGCGAACGGGGTGTGCTCCTGTAGAGGTTGCGTGGTGCGCTCGCTGCAAGCAGCTCGCGAACGAGGTGTGCTCCTATAGAGGTTGCGTGGTGCGCTCGCTGCAAGCAGCTCGCGAACGGAGTGTGCTCCTGTAGAGGTTGCGTGGTGCGCTCGCTGCAAGCAGCTCGCGAACGGGGTGTGCTCCTGTAGAGGTTGCGTGGTGCGCTCGCTGCAAGCAGCTCGCGAACGGGGTGTGCTCCTGTAGAGGTCGCCCGGTGCGCTCGCTGCAAGCAGCTCGCGAACGGTGTTCTCCTATAGAGGTTGCGCGGTGCGCTCGCTGCAAGCAGCTCGCGAACGGTGTTCTCCTATAGAGGTTGCGCGGTGCGCTCGCTGCAAGCAGCTCGCGAACGGAATGAGCTCCTGCAGAGGTTGCGCGGCGCGCTCGCTGCAAGCAGCTCGCGAACGGTGTTCTCCTATAGAGGTTGCGCGGTGCGCTCGCTGCAAGCAGCTCGCGAACGGAATGAACTCCTGCAGAGGTTGCGCGGTGCGCTCGCTGCAAGCAGCTCGCGAACGGTGTTCTCCTATAGAGGTTGCGCGGTGCGCTCGCTGCAAGCAGCTCGCGAACGGAGTGAGCTCCTGCAGAGGTTGCGCGGTGCGCTCGCTGCAAGCAGCTCGCGATCGGTGTGTGCTCCTGTAGAGGTTGCGTGGTGCGCTCGCTGCAAGCAGCTCGCGAACGGGGTGTGCTCCTGTAGAGGTTGCGCGGTGCGCTCGCTGCAAGCAGCTCGCGAACGGGGTGTGCTCCTGTAGAGGTTGCGTGATGCGCTCGCTGCAAGCAGCTTCGCGAGAAGATTGGTTGCTGTAGAGGTTGCGTGGTGCGCTCGCTGCAAGCAGCTCGCGAAGGTAAAAAGTGCTCTCCATAACAGGGGCAATAATATAAAAAAATTGTAAAAAAAAAAAAAAAAAATTCATTCCGAAAAAAAAATCCCAAAAAAAAAAAAAAAAAATTGGTCATGGTCGATTCGAAGTTGGTCTGGAGTATATTCGACATTCAGTTGTACTTCCATGGACAAAAACCTACACGAATCTTGAAAAAAATTTCCAATCCCCTCAATAGTTTCGGAGATAATACGAAAAAAAAAAAAACGGGGGGATTTAGGGGGGATTCAAAAATTGATTTCTACCAATCAGGACACCCTCTACACGAATCTCAAAAAAAAACGCGACTTTTCCAACGGCAAGTAGAAAATCCCCACGATGACCCCCTCAAGGGAGGGGAAAATGGGGATTTTGGGATTTTTCTAGAAAGTTTCAAAACACCCTCTATACGAATCCGTAATCGGTTTTACCCCACCCCTAGCGCAAGTGCCTCAACTCACATGTCAGTGAGTCAGTGAGTCAGTGGTAGTTTAGCTTTATATAGTATAACTAGTTTTTTGTGGTGCGCGAGCTGCAGGCAGCTCGCGTGTGGGTACGAGTCTTGGACATGGACATGAAATATTTTCAAATTGAAAAAAGGGTATAAAATGTTTACATTTGGACTCCTACAAAAGATGTAAGGAAAATAAATTTAAATTAGAATTAAAACGAATTAAAAAATGGTTATTACTTGCACGGATAAAAAATATAGGTCGCCCGGTGCGCTCGCTGCAAGCAGCTCGCGAACGGTGTTCTCCTATAGAGGTTGCGCGGTGCGCTCGCTGCAAGCAGCTCGCGAACGGTGTTCTCCTATAGAGGTTGCGCGGTGCGCTCGCTGCAAGCAGCTCGCGAACGGTGTGTGCTCCTATAGAGGTTGCGCGGTGCGCTCGCTGCAAGCAGCTCGCGAACGGGGTGTGCTCCTGTAGAGGTTGGGCGGCGCGCTCGCTGCAAGCAGCTCGCGAACGGTGTTCTCCTATAGAGGTCGCGCGGTGCGCTCGCTGCAAGCAGCTCGCGAACGGGGTGTGCTCCTGTAGAGGTTGCGTGGTGCGCTCGCTGCAAGCAGCTCGCGAAGGTAAAAAGTGCTCTCCATAACAGGGGCAATAATATAAAAAAATTGTAAAAAAAAAAAAAAAAAATTTATTCCGAAAAAAAATCCCAAAAAAAAAAAAAAAAAAATTGGTCATGGTCGATTCGAAGTTGGTCTGGGGTATATTCGACATTCAGTTGTACTTCCATGAACAAATCCTATACAAATCTTGAAAAAAATTTCCAATCCCCTCAATAGTTTCAGAGATAATACGAAAAAAAAAAAAACGGGGGGATTTAGGGGGGATTCAAAAATTGATTTCTACCAATCAGGACACCCTCTACACGAATCTCCAAAAAAAACGCGACTTTTCCAACGGCAAGTAGAAAATCCCCACGATGACCCCCTCAAGGGAGGGGAAAATGGGGATTTTGGGATTTTTCTAGAAAGTTTCAAAACACCCTCTATACGAATCCGTAATCAGTTTTACCCCACCCCTTCTGCAAGTGCCTCAACTCACATGTCAGTGAGTGAGTGAGTCAGTGAGTGGTAGTTTAGCTTTATATAGTATAACTAGTTTTTTGTGGTGCGCGAGCTGCAGGCAGCTCGCGTGTGGGTTTGAGGCTGGGACTTGGACATTAAATATTTTCAAATTGAAAAAAGGTATAAAATATTACCAGTTTGACTCTTACAAAAGATATAAGTAAAACAAAGTTATAATAGAAAAAAAAGAATTAAAAGTTGGTTATTACTTGCACGGATAAAAAATATAGGTCGCCTGGTGCGCTCGCTGCAAGCAGCTCGCGAAGGGTTAAGTTTCTGTAGAGGTTGCGTGGTGCGCTCGCTGCAAGCAGCTCGCGAACGGGGTGTGCTCCTGTAGAGGTAGCGTGGTGCGCTCGCTGCAAGCAGCTCGCGAACGGGATGTGCTCCTGTAGAGGTTGCGCGGTGCGCTCGCTGCAAGCAGCTCGCGAACGGGGTGTGCTCCTGTAGAGGTAGCGTGGTGCGCTCGCTGCAAGCAGCTCGCGAACGGGGTGTGCTCCTGTAGAGGTTGCGTGGTGCGCTCGCTGCAAGCAGCTCGCGAACGTGGTGTGCTCCTGTAGAGGTTGCGTGGTGCGCTCGCTGCAAGCAGCTCGCGAACGGGGTGTGCTCCTGTAGAGGTTGCGTGGTGCGCTCGCTGCAAGCAGCTCGCGAACGGGGTGTGCTCCTGTAGAGGTTGCGTGGTGCGCTCGCTGCAAGCAGCTCGCGAACGGGGTGTCCTCCTGTAGAGGTTGCGTGGTGCGCTCGCTGCAAGCAGCTCGCGAACGGGGTGTCTTCCTGTAGAGGTTGCGTGGTGCGCTCGCTGCAAGCAGCTCGCGAACGGGGTGTCCTTCTGTAGAGGTTGCGCGGTGCGCTCGCTGCAAGCAGCTCGCGAACGGGGTGTGCTCCTGTAGAGGTTGCGTGGTGCGCTCGCTGCAAGCAGCTCGCGAGGGGGTTAACTCCTGTAGAGGTTGCGTGGTGCGCTCGCTGCAAGCAGCTCGCGAGGGTAAAAAGTGCTCTCCATAACAGGGGCAATAATATAAAAAAATTGAAAAAAAAAAAAAAAAATTCATTCCGAAAAAAAAATCCCAAAAAAAAAAAAAAAATTTTTCATGGTCGATTCAAAGTTAGTCTGGGGTATATTCGACATTCAGTTGTACTTCCATGGACAAATCCTACACGAATCTTGAAAAAAATTTCAAATCCCCTCAGTAGATTCGGAGATATGATGAAAAATAAAAAAACGGGGGTATTTAGGGGGTATTTAAAAATTGATTTCTACCAATCAGGACACCCTCTACACGAATCTCAAAAAAAAACTCGACTTTTACAACGGCAAGTAGAAAATCCCCACAAAGACCCCCTCAAGGGAGGGGAAAATGGGGATTTTGGGATTTTTCTAGAAAGTTTCAAAACACCCTCTATACGAATCCGTAATCAGTTTTACCCCACCCCTACCGCAAGTGCCTCAACTCACATGTCAGTCAGTGAGTCAGTGAGTGGTAGTTTAGCTATATATAGTATAATAATTTGAAAAACCAGTTGAAAAGCCTCCTCATTAGAAAGTCTCCGTCATTGCGAGAAACTGTAACAGCTGAAATTGACAAGCTAAAGTGACTTCTAAAAATTATAAAGTTAATTACCGTAACACAGCACCAAGCAGTGCTACAGAACGGGTATTAATATGGCAGTGCTTATGTAGCCGGTGTTATATTCTAATTCATAATATTTTGATTCAATAATATTTTATTTTATTTGTTATGTTTCATTTTATATTGCATGCTTTGATAGAGGCAGAATACATTGTTTCCATTTATTATCTATCCCACCATCTGATCTGTACATGTATTTCTAGCAATAAATATACTTTGACTTTGACAATAAAATTCATTCATTCATTCACACGGACCACTGTGAAACGCATTAAAACTAATTTAATTTACGCTTACGCTTGCTCCCTAGAAGAATCTGGCAACAAACTTGGATGGATTTCTAACTTTTTTTAGCTGGGAATACATTAAATAAATGACCAGTTACATATTGATTTATTGACGACCGATGTGGCGCAGCGGGCTCAGGTCCGCCTGCGACGCAGAGGTTGCGGGTTCGATTCCCGCCTCGGGACAATTGTTTGTACGATCTACAAATATTTTTTCCGGGTGTTCTGTGTATTTTCTATATTATAATAATAAAAATATCTATCTATGTATTGTATTGTATTAAATATATATCAGTAATCTGGTACCCATAACACAGCTCTGTTTAACAGCAGCTTACCTTGGAGCTAGATGATGCGGTGTGGATTGTCCAGCATTATTTATTATTATTTATTTATTATATTTTATTATAGTAGCTTCCAGTCATGTGCCAGACTAACAGCCGATAGGCGTAAAGTACTGCTATTGTTTATTCTGTGTAGAACTGAGTAATTTCGTTACTGTTTTGGATGTTAGTAATTTATGCAAAGTTATCGTGACCAAAATACTTGATAGACCTTCAAAGTTAGCAGCTAAGTGGACATTGCAGACGACAAACTTAAAGCAATTCTCTTTTAAAACAACCTCCTACCTAAACTTAAATAATACACTTTACAATTTAAGTCTTGACCCCACTAGTGGAGCGCTCGTGACGTAGCTGGCTAAGTTGTTCATAACAGATCAACGAAGTTAAGCACTGTTCCGCGTAGTCATCTTTTGAATGGGTGACTGCCAGTGGCAATTTCAACTAAGCGCTCCCGTGCTTCGGAGGGAACGTTAAGCAGTCGGTCCCGGCTTTTTCGAAATTGTCATGACAGAGGCCTTCGGGCAGCCTAGAAACTCTGTCACCAGAGTTGGCCATTGACTCATACGAACTTACTTACTTTTACTAGAATTCCCTGCATCATGGGTTGGAGCTACAAGTACTATGATATCACTACACCCAGATCCAGAACAAATATTTGCAGATTATGCAAACATGTCCTGCACCGAGATTCGAATCCTAAGCCTCTCGCTTTTCTACCATGCAATCGCCCATCGCGCCACACATATTCAACATTAAAGACTTACGACAGGGATGATTGGATTAGATTTCGAATTTCTGAAAAGTTCAAGGGGCTTAATGCGCTAAATGTTAGCGTAGCAGAAACGCTTTGATTGAGGTAGCGCAGACTGCGTAGTCCTAATTATGGAGTTCTGAAAGCTTTTCATAAATGATACAGCAAAACACATTCTAATGTCAAATATAATAAAATTCATAGTTGTAATATAATTTTAAAAACCTGTGTCATATCCAAAACCAAACTAGAACTAAACTTTTTGTTGCAAGATTAGCGCAGTAACCTCTCTGGCTCTAAAGTGGCTGAATTTCAACAAAGTTTGTAAGAACGTTTGTAAAAACATGAACAAGTTCAAGGCTGTACAGAAGAAATCAAGGAAAATAACATAACTAAAAAGTTGTCTATTCACGCAAAATTATAAAAAAGGAAATGACAATTCTACAGGATATCTAAAAGTCTATTCGATTACTTACGAACAGTATAATTTGTGCATGAATTTATTTTCAAGAACACAAGAACAAAAGTAAGTTTCACACAAGAAATTAAACCCAAGTGTGAATTAAATACAATAAAATTAATGTCTGTTAATTTAAAATTAAAGTTAAGATAATATTTTGATTAATAATGGGTAATTCATAATTTATATTTCCTTTAACTTCAACACAATGATTGCAAATGTACATAAATTAAATTTTTTTTTATCTTATTACTATAGTTATAATTCTCAAGTATCAGGTTTTATTATAATACGGTAATCAAACAGCAATCACGAAAAAAAAATGTACAACGAACATAAAAATCGTTTGATAAGTATATTCACGACGGCAAATCAACTCTCCGCTCCGGCAGTTATCGCTCCCCTGACTGCCGTTCGCGTCACTCGTAACTCCAGCAGAAATCCATGTCTTCGGATTGATGAGAAGCACCCAGCAGTTCACAACAAAATCGGTAAAACTTAAGGGGCGACGACACTGAGCCCCGAACTGCGCCGCTTCAAATGTATTCAAATATATGCGCGATTAATTCAGCGGGCATAGCCAGCGGGACGGTGTTAGTAGTGGCAGCAGTCTCGCTTTCTACAGCGGATCGATGGGCCGTGACCTTCGCAATGCCTCTTATTTGGCTCCTGCATCGATTTTTTTAAGGAAATACAGCTGTTTTAAATGCAGCGCTTTGATGAGCGCGCCCGCGAACCGCGCGACATGCTTGCCGCGGGCTCTTTCTTAGCACTGCTGTACCACGGTGTCGAGTCGTTACTGCAGTCGTTGCAGCAAAGGGTTGCAGGCTTTACAGCCTATGATTAACTCTAGCAGTTACTTCAACACGTTATAGCAAGTTTGTAAAAAAAAATATTATCTAGAAACTTACAATTTTTATCTTTAGATTAAACCCATCAGTTTGTATCTTGATTCAAATAATTCTATAAACTTATTTTGAACTTTAAAGTATTCATTAATCCGATTGGAAGAAACTCATAGCGCTTGAAATTAAAGTACTTTGAATGCCTAAATCAAATGACACACAGACTGATCTGCCCGATAACACGTAAAACACTTAAAATAATTAAAAATGAGTGATTTCTTGATTCATACCCCATAATAAAAGTGTTTTTTTTTTTATTACAATTAAATTATTTTCTCATATGAGTCAGCAAAGTTTTTGAATAGCGGTTTATTTTAATTTTAATAAGGATTTACAAGGATAACTTTGAAACGTCTTGCAAGCTAGTTGCATTTATGTTTCGTTCCAGTATAAAAGAATTGAGCAACAAGCACGGCTTTTTAGCTTTTTTGATGATTCTTGTTCATCACGAAACCCCAGTATAGTTTAATACAACTGAAATGTATATTTGTCAAAAAGATTCGAATCTATTTTTTTTTTTATCTTTTCTTGATGAAACCACTGGGATAACCACTGGACATTCACAACTACAACCAAAATAACCCTTATAACCACCTTATGAAAGCACTGAAGTCTTAAAAAACGCCATCGGATTTTACAACACATCACAGCAAATAAACGCTCCATTTTTCCTTACGATTATGATCCCAAGAGGAAGAAACTACAAAGGTTCTTATCAATACCCTTTCTGCATTTTACAGGCTTCAAAAGAAAAGGTGCCCTTGTAAAATAGTCTCTAGAGTCATACCGAAGCGCTAAGTATACATAATGATGTACAGTCAGGTACGTAGGGCGTGTAGGCGTGTGGGTGAGACGTGACAGCGTGTATGCACACGTGCACTGGTGTGCGTGGAATGCGGTACACAGTGGATAGCGAGGGCGGTGTGATGAGGCGGTCGATGACGTCATTCTGAATAAGTTTTATACATGGAAACAATGCGAAATGATGTGGTTATAATAATGATATCAGACAGTGATCCATCTTGTTTGACAACACGAGGGCGTACCTAGATAGTTGTGAAGTCTAACTTCTTGATTGATTGAGAGGTTTCAAGAACAGCTTTGTTACTTCAAAGCACAATTTAAATAAAAAAGCATATTTGTTATGAATAAGTCTCTAAACATATATTTAGAATTAAACTGTAATTTTTGCAATTAAAAGTGAAGAAAACGACATTAAAAAACAGCATCATGATGATGATAATGATATATGTCAGCTGAAGAATAGCTTTTACTATAGTGTAACAACATCATTCAAAGCCTTGAATATGTTTATCATTTTAGATTTTTTTTATTTCTATGAATTGTCTCTTCTTATTTAGAGCTATAAACATCTTAGACTGACATTCCTAGTCGTTTTTTGAATAGCTGTCTTTAGTGTTGTCTAAATAAACTATATAAAATTCTTCCAATTAAAAAGCCTAACTTCTAGGCAGCATCTTATTAGAAAATGGTAGATTTAATCTAGCTTGATTTTCTTCTAAACCAATCTTAAATGTTTCTTTGCATATTTCTAAACGAGTGGAGTATCAAACAGTTGCACAGTTCTAAACCGCCAGCTTGTACTGCCCGCACTGTACACGCACACAGGCGCGCAGCTACGTGCCGTCGTCTTGGCAACGGGACGCATGCGCGGCACCGCCTACTCCTCCCCCCACCCCTCACCCTCTCCCACCCCCCCTTCTAGACCAGACCTAGCCGTACGGCATTCTGTACGATTGGTCATCACACACTGTAATGGGTGTCAGTGCCAACTGTTTTCCTTTTGGCTCGGTGATGCGGAAAATATGATATGAAAATGTGAATGCTTTGCTTCCTTTACTTTATCAATGCATTGACGTATTCTAGAATGAATGGATGAAACATGTTTTTGTATATGTCGAGCTTGTGTAGCTACCTTTATGGTGCAGCGGGCGATAGGCTGGCTGAGACAAACGAGATGCGAGTTCAATTTTTACAACGGGGTAAATTTCGTATGCTCTGCAAACATTTTGTTAAAATTGAGGACATTTTTGCTAGGACCTGACAATATCCTTCAGAGTTCATTTCCTATAACTTTTGCTAAAACTTGATAAAATCTTAGATAATTCTGATTATAGAAATCTGATAAAGTGTAGCATACAAGGGGTCATAAGGTCAGATGGTATTTTCTAAATTAAGCTAGGCCAGAGACCCAAAATAACTTGAGAGTTGTAGATATCGTGTTCAACTTGCAGAATAACATCTGAGTAATTTGAATAAAAGGTCAGTTTCGCTACGGGGTCACGGGGCACATTTTAAATGTTTCCAACAGGAAACCCGCTTTAAACATTTTAAGTTGTTTTAGGAAAGATTTATTGAACTAAAAAAACTTCAGTTAAACCCATAGGGTAAGTAGCTACTTTGTAAACATATATTATGTAACCACACAAAAAAAATATAAGTAGGTAGGATAGCTCTAGCAAATTCGAAATAGTCACTATCACCCGAGAGTAAGCCAGTGTCCCAGCAGTGGGAACACTAGACAGCTATCATGATTAAATACATCATTCTCGCTCTAGAATAGACCAATATCCCAACAGTGGGAACATGATTATTTGATTAGCAAAAGTAAAAATAATTAAGTTTCTACTTTACTAGTATTAAAGTAAATGTCAGTTTGATAAAAACTATGAACAAGAAAAACTTATAAGACTGTATCAAAATGAAATGAGAAGACTATAAAATAAAAACAGTAAACAAACAGTAACATCTACAGTCTGTAATGATTACGTATTTATGAGGGCAATGATCATACAATTATGGAACGCGCCTGAGTGTTTCGATTTGAATAAGTAAATGTTTATCGTAATACTGCACTTGTTCACGCGAATAAAGTAATAGATTCGAGATCTTTCAAACTACGATTTGCACCAAATTCTTAATATAATATTGGGTGATCATCATGACAGCCTTCTAATGTTCCCACTGCTGGGACACTGACCTACTCTCGAGCAAGAGTGATTGGATCCCAATCCACCACGCGAACCTAATACGGGTTGGTGGATGGCACATGTCTTTCCAGTTTTCAGTTCTTGGACATGCCGGTTTCCGTTCTAATAGAAAAATCCATTGGTGCACGATTGGGTTCGAACCCCTGACCCGATCGGAAGGCGGTCACTACCACTTGACCACCAGTGCTCTACTTCTGGCTCTTGGAAGCTCACTACTCTACAATTTCAGGTAAGTATAGTAATAACTACAATATCGTGTGTCAGTACAATAAAATCAACATAAATAAACAAATAATATCCTATCCTTACATTTCGCTTCGAATGAAAACTCAAACATCAATACTGCCATAAAGATTTACAAAACGGAGCCTAAACACAATAATGGACATACAACACAAACCTATCTAAATACAGACGCGGGCAGTCGCATAGCAACGTGTGCGAGCGAGACCCACCTTTACAACAAAACGAGACGGCCTATCACGCTCACGCACGCTTTTCTTACGCACACAGAGGTGAGTGGGGAAAACCGTGCGCACACAAAGTTGGCGTAGTGTGCGTGACGGGAAATAGGACGATTGTATAAAATGTGGAGTGAGTATGTCGAGAGCAATGTATGACTGATGCCTTCTACTTCTGTACTTCTGGGGGGTAAATTGTATAATAACATCCTCCCCCTATACTTCTGTTAGCTTAAACATGCATAGTTTTAGCAAGATTTTAGACTAAAATTAAAATACAAATACCTTGCATAATAATTTACTAGTAAACACTAAATTCAATGTGTAATAAATAAAAGTGTAATTTGGTTACTTTTAGAACCACCGTTATTTATTTCGTTGACGACCAACATCGCTGTGATTGATTGTTTGTTAACTGAAGTGCAAAAGGTGCAGGTTTGATTCCCGCAGCGGGACAAATATTTACATAATCTGTATGATTATGTACTAGGTGTGGGTGTCCCAAGACACAGTATTCCTAGTGTGGGTTTAGGATTACTATTAACTGTTAGATGTATTTGTTTGTTTGTTTATTTATCGTCTTTTGTTCAGTATCAATAAATAAAAAGTTATAATTTTTTTATGGTGTCCGCTAATATCAGTCATTAAGCCTTGACGGAGGCCTTCGAGCGGCCTATAAACACTTTAGTGTGTGAACAAATAAGATATTCTATGGCTTAAAATGCAAAAGAGAACGAGACATAATATAATAATATTATCTCTCTGGGATGTTATTTGCCTGTTTCTTCTATTTGACTGTGAGGTGCAAGTATATTAGTTGACTTGAACACAGGAAGATTATCTACTAAATAGTATCGTGTTTTATAGTTTTTTTTTTTTGCTCAAGCAAAAGGTTTTGAGTTCACGCATGTCCTAATTGAGTCAAAAATGTTTTGGGAAATTATAATTATATAATAATAAAATAAAAACTTTTATTCATGTATTTTTTTTTATTTTAAAGTTGAAATAAAAATGCGTTTCGCTGGCACACTAGAGGCACCTCTGCGCACTGCAGTCTACGAAGTTTGCGTAATATTAAGTTAATGTCTTACAAAAGCTTTCTTGTAGGTGTAATACACAAACTATTTATTTTTGTTATCGATTCCTAATTATTTCAAGTAGAAGAAGTCCTAATTATTTTATAAGGACACTCTTTATAAAACACAGTCCAATAAGAAAAACATTAACTTTGCATAATCCACTACTTACTCAATGCATACAGTAGGTACACAATATGATAATGCACAAAATGATTTATTAAAACACGCTCATTCACCAATAAAAGGCATTCGCGCAATTTTACAACCCATTTGTGTAAAGTTGTAAACAAGTGACATTGGAAACTTTGAAAACCGGCATCGATTCATTCACGATAAAAAGAGTATGAACCAACATTAAAAATATTTAAATTTAAAACTTGTAGTACGCCAGACAAGCGGCGTCTAAAATAAACACGAAACAAAGTTTTATTAAAACGTCTACGAGTCACTTACGTGCTTCGGGCAATTCGCGCTAGACTTTTTTACCGCCTACTAACGCCATCTCTGGCCAAGTAGCAGAACTGGAAACAGCCAAGGTTCGTATCTAGATTTTGATTACAAACAAAATGTAATAAAAATGCATAATTCATAAATAATTATTTGAATTGCGTAACGTTGTGTGAAAGCAAGTGTGGTTATTAGCAAAGGAAATGAATTCAAATGACCTTGCTCCATTATAGCGGCATTAATAAATAATACATGAGACGCGATCATTGTTTGGTTCAACAGCTTTTGCAGTGTTTGTTGTTGTTGCTTAGATCGTAGTTAACACTGCATTTCTTAATTTTATTTGGCTTTTATAGTCATTTCTAAATTGTAGGGATGTACTAAAATTAGTTTTTTTTATACAACTGAAGTGGTAACCATGCGTACGGCCCACAAGATGGTAAGCGGTTACCGCAGCCTATGGATGCTTGCAATACCAGAGGTATCACTCGCGGGTTGCCTTGAGGCATAGATCGAAAGCCACATGTGCCAGTAATTTCACCGGAAACAATACCCTTCACACCGGAACACAGCAATGCGAGCATTACTGCTTTGCGGCAGAAATAGGTATGGTGGTAGTACTTCCCCGGACGTGTTCTATTACAAAGAACTCTACTGCTCGTTTTTTAGTACAAATGAACAAACACAAGCATTCAGGTTTTTAAACATAGAGATAGAAATTATGGACTTAGACTTAAGTTATATATACATATTTAGGACTCTATCATATTAGGCAGTGCGTCAGTCAGGGTTGTAGGATACATTACATGTTCATTAACGCAACGATTTTAGAGATTGTCTCGAATATGATTAGAAAGAGTCATCATCATCATGACAGCCTTCTAATGTTCCCACTGCTGGGACACTGGCCTACTCTCAGGCGAGAGTGATTGGGTCTTAATCCACCACGCGGACCCAATGCGGATTGGTGGATGGCACATGTCTTTCGAATTTTTAGTTCTTGGACATGCCGGTTTCCTCACGATGTTTTCCTTCACCGTATGAGAGCACTGGCATTGCGCACATAAATTTTTCGAACAGAAAAATCCATCGGTGCACGACCGGGTTTGAACCCACGACCTTAGGATCGGAAGGCGGGGTCACTACCACTAGTCCACCGGTGCTCTCTTATTTTTTTTTTTTTTGGTTACAAAGAGTAGGTATGTAATAATCCTCATTGAAATTAAACGCCTCTCTACAGTTTAATTACTATAAAAGTTACTCATAAACTGCGGCCATATTATCAAACGATCACAATGTTTGTCGCTGGTCGCCTCAACAAAGGAGAGTTCACATCGATTTGTGTGTGCGAACCGTGAAATGAACGAACGTACATACAGACATACACCTGGACTGTTGTAGATGTGCACGGGTGAGTGGCTCTGTCGTGCTGTTGTGTGGTGCTGTTATTTATTACATGCTAACTAAGGAAGGTACCTATTTAAAACTTTTCATGGTATTTATCAAATAAATAATAAATAAATAATGCTGGATAATCCACAAAGCATCATCTAGCCCCAAGATAAGCTGCTGTTAAACAGATGGTATGGGTACTAGATGACTGATATAAATATTTTTTATTATATATAGAAAACACTCAGAACACCCGGAAATATTTGTAGATCGTACAAACATTTGACCCGAGGCGGGAATCGAACCCGCAACCTCCGCGTCGCAGGCGGACCTGCGCCCGCTGCGCCACATCGGTCGTCAACGTAGTTAACGTTAACACGGTTTTATTTAGGACTAGCTGTTGCCTGTGACATATTTCGCGTAATATATCTCGCTCGTATACCTTCTATCTTCTATAGTGTCTTTGATTATTAGTGCTCAATATTCAAGGAATATGTTCCACACACAAAAACTTATTTTTTAACATTTTGTCTGAAAAATCTCGAGTAAATCGATTACGTTTTTATTTTAATTAAATATAAACTAATTATATATAAACGATTAAGACCCTGTATACCATTCTCTTGAATCACTATATCTATTGATGAAAACCGCATTAAAATCCGTTGCGTGCAAAAGATCGAGCGTCAGAAACAAGGACAGACGGCAGAATCGAATTACAGTTGTTTGAATTGTAGTTTTACTGTAAAGATTAGATTTTTATGTCAGCAAATGACGAGACAATTATTTTATTTATTTATTTAACTAGAACGGTGCATAACCAATTACACTAATTATTAAAATTAATTACAATACTAATAACATAAAAACAAAAATCAAATAAATTAAAAACAAAATTAAAACATTAAACATTAAAAATAATAATTAAATTTTACACTATCTTAGGTCTAACAAAATTAAATGCATGTCAATCAAAATGTCAAGTTAAATAATATAATGTCAAGTGAAATAATGTAAATGTCAATTAATAAGACGTTTGCCTGTTCGCGTCACGCCCACAGGTCACGCCTGGTGCCTTGCTCTTGAATCCAATGACAATTCCGATCCAATCCCAATTTCAGTTTACTGCTGTCAAATTTGTTTACTTTTGTAAATAAGGTTGAATTTGGCGCTAGGTTTGCTGTCAAAAGTACGAAAAGTCATATTCCAATACTTGTCCAATACCGATCGCGTTCAAGAGTAAGGCCCCTGACCATAACAGTTGTTCACACAATCTAGTTCTGCGTAGCACTGTACAGCGCTTGTCTCTATCGTCCAGTAATTTCACTTGCTACAGTGTCCCTCAACGCTAAACACAGTGCAGTGCACACTGCTGCTTGGACGCAGAATATCTGGCACCGCGGTGCTACCCACCAAGGCAGACTTGCTAAAGAGACTTACCACCAAGGGTTTTTTTTTTCTAAATAAAAGACGACGTAACTAAAAGTAAGTAAGTTCGTATGAGTCAGCCAACTCTGGTGACAGAATTTCTAGGCCGCCCGAAGGCGTAACTGATAGTTTCCACCGGTACCAAGCGGTAACCTCCATCAAGTTACATCTACAATACTCACGGGTTGTAAGACTAGGACGTGTCTCACGTGGCGTTGCATTGAATAGTAATCCCCGCATTAGTGGTAGTTAGTAGTCGACTATGATCGCCCCACCAGGCGAGATCGCGTCAAACCTTTATACCAGATTAAAAATACTGGTGGTGGTTACGAAATGAGTTACTTTCTTGGACATAATAATTATCATAGCACAATGAGTGATGTAAAAATATTATCATCATAGCAAATAAATGTCCACTGTTGGACATAGCCCTTCCTAAAAAAGGACCAATCCTTTTTAAGGAAGGCCTATCATAATTCATATCCATTGTCATGGGACAACCAAACTGAAAATAGTAAGCTAAAAAAAAATAGTTTCTTAATTAGGTTTGCCTTCTAATAAGTATTAATAAGTTTTGCAGCCGTTGAAAAAAGTTGCAGTTAAAAGGTAAACTTTTCAGATTCAAAACAGGTAAGCAGTGCCTTTTTAAATGTAGTTAGATTTACAGAGATTAATTAATTTTTTTTTTAAGATTCAAAACTTAGGCGTGCGTTTTTAGTTATATTTTGATTTACAGAGTTAGATTGATATAATGGAGTTTTGCCAATCCTTCATGATGACTAGATTGATTGATTTTTTTTCAGATTGAAAACATAGGGCGTGCGTTTTTAGTTTTTGTCAGATTTAGGTGCAGAGTTTGATTGAAATAATGGAGTTTTGCCAATCCTTCAGGATGACAATGCAGCATTATGACGACGATTTACCAGCGGCTTGATGCGTGAAATGAACGTCTCGGCCGACGGAGCCGAGCCTGCAGCGACATGACTCCATCATTCTATATTTTATCTGATCAAGTAATCTTGCCTCTTAAACACTTTCTATAAAGCCAAACTGTTTGCTTTTGTTTTCTTTAAAACCTGGATGAGATCTACCAACAACAAAAACATGTGGCATAAATGGAGAAGGCACAATATAGAACTGAAAATAATGATTGTTTTCGTTAGGGTTTTCACCGATCTCAAAGCTTTTCTTTAATATCAGCAGATGACTAGAATACTGTTAAGTCACCTAAACATGCCCTGACCATAACCGATGCAAGTATCACCCACAGCTATAGACATTAAAATGACAAAAACTTACGACTTATATTGAATAAAATGGTTTAAATTTTCTAAAATTTTTTTTTCTTTGACATCTAATTTCAAATAGGTAGGTATTGTGAATGACATTTAATTCAGATTTTGGTAATTGATTTATTCTAACTTAATATTTATGTGTTCAATTTCTTAAAATGAATTAATAACTTCAATATAATGTGTACTTAATAATTATGATGTTCACGTGCCTGTACTCGGGCGAGATATGCAGCTCTATAATTTATATTTTCCACCTAATGTAAAATGTACCATGTCTTTTGTGAATAAACCTACTGAATACTGAATACTAAAAAAAGAAAGTTAGATGTCAAAGTTGTGTTATTTGGGTGTGCCATAATTGTTTTACTCACAGATGCAAAAACAACAGCTAACTTTGTAGCATATACAAACGGTTTGCATAACATTGCTACGCAAATCAATGCATATAAAACTCACCATTATTTCAATCCCTACAATACCCACGTGTATAGGTAAAAGTATAAATTGTAATAAATCCTTGTGTTCGCGAACACAATTAAAGCGATCCTCTCAATCCAGCAGCCCGGCGGGGGAAGGGGTCGAAGGGGGGATAAATTATAAATTCCCTGGGAAAGGTGACAGGTGTCGTCGGTAATCGCATGAAACCCGCCGAATCATAGCCCGACCTGCGCCAACTATTCGCAAAGATTATCAGTGATTTGTAGATGTAGATGGCACACTAAAATATACCCCATTTTTTTTATTAGAAGACATTAAAAGTTATTAGTGGGGGGCTTTTGCCCAGCAGTAAGATAACTGGCTGTTATAATATTAAAAAAAGTTAATGCAATGGAAAAATTACATATCAAAAATCATATTATATTTGACCAAAGACAATAATCAATGATTTGACATAGACATGACAAAGATAAAGAATGCAGTGGTGACCTTACCTTGCCTTCCGATCCTAAGTTCGTGGGTTCAGAGTCAGTGGTGTATCAATAGGTTTTTCAACATTCTTAGTATTTCCTAGTTCGTATAAGTATCGTATGAGTCAGTGGCAAAAGGTGGAAAACATCGTGGGAATCGGCATTTACACTCTAAAAAAACAAAAGTCATAGTGCAATTGCAATTTGCATTGGATCCTCAAACTGGATTATTATGAATTTCACTGGAGAGCTGAAACACTAGAAGGCTGTCATTGTGAAAGAGTAATAAAAGTTACCCAATTTACCTATATCTTGTGCAATTACACATCCACTACCTGGACTACCAAGAGAAGTGGACAAAATAACGTTAGTATTGAAAATTTTCAACGTCTATGTAGATCCCTATAAATCCTGTCTGTCCGTTCTGCGATGTTGCTCTTTAGCGTGTATAATTGCGGGTAGTCGTGTATTTGCGCAGCGCGGGCGAAGTGAAATAACATGGAGTAGATAGCGCGACCCGGCGGCGAGCCACTATTGTTTTTGTATATCATATACTATTGCTTCTGTATAATACCTACTTATGTGTCTACTATTATTGTTTTTGGGGGTTTCCGCGCTGATATAGGGTATAGCAGAAATGGCAATTATTCCAGTAGGTAGTTTGTATTCTAGTATCCATAATCGTCCAGTAAGAAGAGCAGTAGAGTTCTATGTGATAGAGCTCTGGGAGCACTTCCCCGGACGAGCTCTAAACCTATTTACCAACATACCTATTTGTGCTGCAAAGCAGTAATGCTCGCATTGCTGTGTTCCAGTGTGAAGGGTATGGTTTCCGGTGAAATTATTGGCGCATGAGGCTTTCGATCTACGCCTCAAGGTGGTGACCCGCGAGTGATACCTCTGGTATGGTATTGCAAGCGTCCATAGGCTGCGGTAACCGCTTACGTCACTCACTAGGTTTGTGCTGGAAATCAGTGTTGTGGATTATATCCTCAACGTATATGCTGAGCCTTTTCTGATATATCACGGCTGCAGTTTACTACACACACCTCTTCGCTTCATGTTTTATTTTATTTTCTTCTCTATCATGTTATTTTACTGTTATTGTGTTCCGTGTTTTGTCAGAATAAAGTTATTTTCCTTCTTTCTTTCTTTCTTTTACACACCTGGTTGTTAAAAAAAAAAGTTCTAGGTACTATGAGTTTTTAATGGGGATAAAATATAAAATTGGGGTAAAAAGTAGCCCGTATACCTCCTACAAACATTCATCCATCCAAACTTTTGCATTTGTTATAGTTATGATGGTGATAGCTTGATAAAAATATGAATTAGATTTTCAATTCCCATTACTAGAAGATGCAGATACAGGCCAAGCAAAGTATGGCGAAACATACATAAAATAGCACAAAGTATAAATTATTTATTTATCAAAAACAAGCATATTGTCATATCTATTAGACAATAGATAGCCACCCTTTTGGTTGGACCCCCGGTGACTTCCGGCTAGTTGCTATTGGTTGACCGTGTCCAGCCCGTCATACCAGGGTGGATAGTATACTTGTAGTGTTGACGTCACAATGTGGTATAGATGGGAATAATCCAATTATTGCAGGTTACTTTTAAACTCTTGAGCCTCAAATTGAGCATAGCTTGTACTTTTGGAACCAGGTAACTTATGAAATACACATTTTCATTTTTGTCGATGCATATTATAATTGACATACCCTTTTTATGATTACGACACAAGAAATATTATTTTGAAGACTGGACTAACTGAGTATATAAATAGTTGAAACTTGAGACGTTGACTTTGAGAGTTTTTACGAGACTGAGAGTTTTATTTTCAATTATAATTAAAGAAAAATCGAACAGTTCGTTAATTTTTCGTTAAACCCTTGCCAATTACATGATGTGAGTATCTCTTTTTCCCTGAAGATGGTATCTGTCTGCGTCATGGCGACAGCGATAGTTTTATTGTCTGCTGTAATTAGTTCTATGTATATTAAGTAGGTGGTAGATACGCATCGGTGGGGGGAGCGGATGAACTTACAAATTGGATGTCGTCAAGAAAGAACGAGATAAGGTGCTCAGATAGGGTTTTAGGTTCTCAAATCGTTTGTAAAATCGTGTTAGTTTTATAAAATATCTTTACTACAAAAGCCAAACAATATAAAAGACTTATACCAACAACGTCAAGACTTCTAACACATTAAAATGAAGTATTCCCGTTTCATCACCTACTTTTTTGACATTGAGCACCAAAGGTATTCCCATTTTTTTTTATACAACTGAAGTGGCAACCAAGCGTACGGCCCACAAGATGGTAAGCGGTTACCACAGCCAGAGGTATCACTCGCGGGTTGCCATTTTGAGCACCAATAAATATTTTAACGTGGTGCTCAAATGGAAACAAAAAAATTAATTTGATTTAATCCCTACGGTGCGGTAGCATCTAGTGATGGGGTTTGTAATAAAACATATCGATAAAAATCAGCAGTTTTAATGCAGAATCTCATCATTAGTAAAAATAATAGTTGTGTAAAAAGACGAAGCGGAAATTAAAGTTTGTATAAAAAAATTCTACGCGGACAGAATCATGAAGCATTATTCTGCCCTCGATAGTTAAAAGGGCGCATCTAACACTTTTTCCGAAATTGAGTTATATAATATATATTGCCGGAATCAAGAAAAAAAGGCGCATTTGTCCATATTTTTAATTTTTTTCTGTACCTTGCTTCGGTGCGATTTTAGCACAAGGAAATAAGCAGCTTCTGCACGATTTTTACACTTTTTTGAAGATAAAAAGACGAATTTAGCTGAAACTTAGTTAAAGAGGCCATTATTTAATTTTTTTAAATGCAGGTAATTATTTTAATTTACGCAGAACATTTTTTCTCCGTTTGTACTTTTTGTTACATGCGGCTTTTTTACTATCGGGGACAGTCTTACTAGTAACAATATTTTACGCGTTCAGAAATAGCAGTTATATTCGTCAGTTAGGCTAACAGGCTACGCATAATTAGTGGCGGAAGGAAGTCCCGATCCAAGATACATGCATTTGCATACATTAGCTGCACCAACCACCAGCCACCAGCTACCGGCGGTTGACCCGCTTCCCGGCTTTTGGGGAATGGATTGTGCCTGGAGAAATACTCTGCTTTAAGATTTTTAAGATTTTTAGTCTATTTCAAATGGCAAAGCGACGTTGTAGCTAGGTGCTGATACATTTTGGTATTTTTTTTTTATTAAATTGTTAACGGCTATTTACCACTTAATATAACTATTTACCATTTAATATGATTTCTAACCACAATAGTTTTAATTCTTTAATTTTTTTTTTTTTTTCAACTGAATTGACAACCAAGCGTACGACCCACAAGATGGTAATCGGTTACCGCAGCCTATGAACGCTTGCAATACAAGAGGTATTACTCGCGGGTTGCCACCTTGAGGCATTGATCGAAAGCCTCATGTGCCAGTAATTTCACCGAAAACCATACCCTTCACACCGGAACACAGCAATGCGATATATTTACGAGAAGTTTGTGAATGATTAGCAGAGTACTTTGTGATAGAGCACGTCCAAGGAAGGACTACCACCATACCTATTTCTGCCGCCAAGCAGTAATACTCGCATTGAGAGCATTGGGGCACATTGGACTTTAATATCTCTGATGTTGCTAGATTAGAGTTACGGTGACCGCTTACCATCATGTGAGCCGCACGCTTAGTTGCCACTAATGTGGTATGAAAAAAAAAACTGCGTGGATGCATTAGACTTGATGGTCTTAAAATGGCAATGCGCGAGAGATACCTCTGGTATTGCAAGAATAATCTACTTATCTAAACGTAGGTAAGTGCTCTCCATTAAAGTCTTTTAATTAACTCGCCTATTTAATCCCACACTGTTATACCTAAGGGCCTAAAACAGGTATGTTTAGTAACTAGACCAGGGAGCGATTCCGCTGTAGTGCCTACGTGCAAATGGATTGCAGCTAGCTTCACGCAAGCGTCACACAGACCTAATGTTAAAGAGACGTTTCTAAAGCAAAATAAGCAGAGTCCTTTGCGATAGAGGTCCTTTAGGAAAGTACTATTACGATATTTCAGATGTCTGTCTGTCAATGTTTACATTAATTACTGTTTTCTGGCTCGAAGGGTACATAGTCAGGTAAAAATATTGACACATCAGAATAATGGTAAGACAAAAATTAAGAAAACTATGTTTTATTCTTTGAAGATTTCTATCTACGTCACAGGGTGTCATCATCGCGCGAGAGATGATATCTCTGGTGCTGGCATCCATAGACTACAGAAGCATCAAGGAGATCGTGTGATGGTTTGTCATCAAAAATACATAAAAAGAGCCAAAGTCCAAACAACATTGCACGTTGCGAAAGGCTACGCAACGTGCAATGTTGTATACGCGTGCATTTTACGTGCATGCGTATACAACATTGATTTGAATGAATTAGCGGAATCGGTCCCGGTGTTTAGACTTTAAAGACTAGACTGGAATGTCCAGTGCAATTACTGGCTAGTATTCCACCGAGCTGTCATAGCGCAGTGCTAAGACACTATTAATAATACGCGGCTGATCGGATATAGCTGAATAACAAAGTAACAAATAATATTATAACCCTTAATTATTAATGAAGCAAATTGTCATTTTAGTGGCTTGCTAAGTATTGTCTTTGCTAGTCGTTCTTATATCAAGGCACAAAGACGGTTGAACAGGCTTGGATAACTGCAACGTTTCCCTCTAGGTTGAGCTATCGGCGCTTCGAGCCCAACGCATCCCAAGGGTTTCGAGCAAGCGTGAAATGTCTCAATAGCTCAACTGGTAGAGTTATTGGCTTAAGTTCCGCTTGAGACGAAATAACTTATGGATATAATAATATATGAAAAGCACTTTACGGAAAAAGTCGCGGGTGCTCGGCTAGTTCTCATATATTATATGGTTCGAAGTTAAAGCAATGTTTTCAGTCACCGAAATTATACAACGCATTTACGCTACTTCCATTATCCAACAGTAACGTGACACAACAAACACGTCACTCAGTATTACCGCGAGCACTTCTAACAAGGTGGTTTTATCGCTGTAAATAGTTTTCACCGTGCCGCTAAAACGGCTATAGTTAATTACCGCAAGTAATAAGTGAGGGTGCGAAGGTGTTCCGATAGCGTGACCTCAATCAGGGGAAAACATGCATATTTTTATTACTGGTCGAAATAGTGTAGGTATATCCCACCTTCCGATCCTAAGGTCGTTGGCTCAAACCCGGTCGTGCACCAATAGATTTTTCCTATTTGAGATTTATATGCGCCTGTGATGTGCCCAATTTCAGTGCTATACGGTGAAGGAAAACATCTAACAAAATATTCTAACCTAAAATTTCGAAAGAAATGTGCCATCTACCGAATCCGCAATAAGTCCGAATGATTTATTAAGACCCAATCACTCCCATCCGAGAGTAGGCCAGTGTCCCAGTAGAACATTAGAAGGCTGTCATGATGAAAGGTAGGTATATTCTGACAGTAGTGTCGTTGTCCTCTTTGTTTGTGTCGACTCGCTTTCGTCTGTGTTCGTGTGACTGTAATGTAAATGTTTTACAGAATTCGCTTACCGTTTTGTGAGCGTTGAAGTAGTTTAATCGACATTAATTAATAAATATATTTATTTTCATTAAGATTAGGTATTCTGAAGAAAACCGCATTAAAATCCGTTACGAAGTATTTTAAAAGTTAAAAAAAAGTTCAAGTTCAAGTTATTTATTGGTAACAATAGGTAGGTTACATGTCATATTTATGTCTAAGTAGTTAGGTAAATTTTACCTTAAACGCACATACAAACATACAAGCAAAGAAGCAGACTGTGTGATGTGACTCTATTTTAAAGGCACTATCTAAAGAAGAACAATGCGTTGCGAAAGAGCTTTAATTTGAAGTAAGTATTAAAAAAACTTTAATAAAATCTAGATTCACCCAGTTTTCAATCGTTCATAAAGGTAAAACATACATTTCTTTGTTCAAACAAGTAGGTTACAGCCACAGGCTAGCACACCAAAGGTGGTGATTACGACCCATTACCGCGCCAGCAATGGCGGCTGCCGATACCTCGTCACGGTGGCTAATTACCTTTGTTTTGGTGTTTTACGGTGATGGGGGAAATATGGGGACATGGGGCTGAAATTGGATTTGTTATGTTTTAAAAGATATAGAGCTAACGCAACTTGTGTTTACATTTTGTACTCTGTTCTATCTGTCTCTGCGGCTATGCTAGTGTTCAGAAGAGTGAGATGAGCGTATTTCGTTACAATTTATTGTAATAATCATCTCAAAAGCGTTCTTGTGTCTTGTGTAATCTTTTTCTAAAATCTCTCATCTGAAAGTCATCCTGAAGTAAGAAAAAGTTGAGGAATTGTATTAATGGATACAAGTATAATTAAAAATACTTAAAGTTCGTGTAAGTTATTGGAAAAGTCTGGCGATAGAGTATAATTATACGCTTTACGTCATCCGACATACAAGTATAACTCAATGTTTACAAAACCTTAACATTAATTTACTAAATTCCACAGAACAGCATTAAAACTTTGCTTTTAAAGTGTTAACCACAATCAGGGAACAGGTACTATAAATAATATTACCCCAAAAAGTATCCATTCCGCTTGAATTTAAAAAAATTGGGATATCCTCATCTTAGCTTATGTATAAACGTGTAGAACAAATAGCTACGTAATACAAGTATCACGCAACACGATGCTAATATGCAAGCGTTTGTTATAACAACAAATTTATTCGTCGTGCAGTATTGCGTATACATAATTAATCTTGAGAATTTGTTAGCGATCGTTCTCACTGAGCTTTATTGTTTAAAATGTTATGCATGCGCTATAACTTAAACACACCTTAGAAGTGCTTGAACTTGAAAAATCTTACTACTACAAATTATAAATGGAAAAGTTATAGATGGATGAATCACGACAGAACGGTTCGGATGAAATTTCGCACAAAGATGATTTGTTGGAATAGCACTTTTTTTTTATACATCTGAAGTGGCAACCAAGCGTACGGCCCACAAGATGGTAAGCGGTTACCGCAGCCTATGGACGCTTGCAATACCAGAGGCACACTCGCAGGTTGCCACCTTGAGGCTAAGATCGAAAGCCTCATGTGCCAGTAATTTCACCGGAAACCATACCCTTCACACCGGAACACAGCAATGCAAGCATTACTGCTTGGCGGCAGAAATAAGTATGGTGGTAGTCCTTCCCCGGGCAAGCTCTATCACAGAGAACTCTACTACTCTTAAAGAAATTCTGCATTTTTCAGATGTTCTTATGATTTTTTTTTCTTAAACTTTTTTTTAATTATTAGTACAATATAGCGAATTAAGAAAAACTGAAGTTTTACAGGTATTCGATTTTCACTCTCCATAAAAAAGTCTCTCGAAATTAAGTCGAAATATTTAGAGCTTATTATACTGACATTGAAAACTTACGTTTTACATAAGAGATGAGTTCGTGTACTCCCGATGTCCCCATTATTTTGACCCCATTAATGGGGACAGTCTAGGCACATCACTAATAGGTACGTAAGTACAGAATTTTTCAGAAACATCACCAATACTGAGTTTCTGAATAAACTCAGTACCTATTACTGATGTGCCTAAACTCATCTCTAGTTCTTGGATAAAATCATAATATCAGAAAATAGCGAGATAGAAACTACAATCCAATGTCCCCAATCACAGATCCCGATAGCGGGCTTGGTATCACTAACAAAACGTGTACGTTTGTTCATTTGTCCGCTCGTTGCGAGGGGTCACACCATAAATATGCATGAGGAACGGAATGCCCACATGACGGCGGATGCCGGTGTCATGACTCCGTTTCTTCGGTGGGAATTCGACCACAGATAATAACTGGCTGGGTGACCAAGGTTTGCTTGTTAGACGATAAATTATTTCCCCCAAAGCCCAAAGGTTTGATCGTTTTTGGAGTCGGAGTAAATTATTTTTGCTGCCAGCTTTCTCAATAGTTTCAAAGAGCTAATTAAAAGAGTATTATGTAGTACCATAATGTAGTACCATGTCATAAGTCTTATTTATAACAAATATTTTTTTGTAAGTAAGTAGTATGTAAATTTAATGGGATTTGTAAAAGATAATAATACACTGCTCTGAAATTAAAAACCCAACTTAACATCATAATCTTCCATTTTTCATACAAAAACATTCACATACAATATCAAATTCATAATTCAACGACCTTACTAGCGCCATCTGCCATCGGGTAGCATGACTTTATAAAAGTTATTTTAATCGAATTAATAAAATTAATTAATTGAATTTACCCAATCTAACGCAAGGGCGACTACGGTAAAGTAGTATAATTATAACCGTGGGACCCACCTGTGGGATAAATATTGGGACTACGGTTCAGGTCTCACCTATGAGTTTTTTTAAACTATTGCTGCTAACTACCTAACTTATTTTAGACTCGAAACGCCACACAAAACCGTTGAAAATACGTTGGTTTCGGCATGTGTCTAATTCCATCCGTGCTCAGTGGTTATGAAATATATGCAAAGTTATGCGTTTCACCCGATCTGTCGATGTGGGACGATAACACACCTACGGGCTAACCTGCCATTTTCATATTTAAAAATGCAATAAAAATACTTTAGTTGCTTTTGATATTGTTATAGTATCAATATGAAAAGCTTTTTGCTATTCATATTGATATACGCTTTTTGAAGCGTGTTTAGAAGCCTGCAGATGATGAGATAGAACGATAGATCAATTCGTTCGGGGAAGTAGGTACTCAAATCAAATGAAATCAAATCTCATCATTATTTATTTAGAGTTAGTTATTCAATAATTTAATTAAACAAAATAGTAATGATGAATGATATGTAATTTCTTAGTATTTTTGATAATAAAATTAAATTTTATCATCAAAATATCGATAAAATTAGGTGTTATCACCCAACCTATTTCTGCCGCCAAGCAGTAATGCTCGTATTGCTGTGTTCCGGTGTGAAGTTGTGACTACGCGGAACAGTGCCTTCGTTTATAATTTAAGAACAACTTAGCCAGCTACGTCACGAGCGCTCCATCTTGACAGTAGGAATTATCTTTAAGTAACTAGAACAAAGTCCAAAGAGTCGTCTACCGATTGTCACACACAATGTACGAAGCTGTAACGGTCCGAATGGCCCACACTCGGCCATCACGCTCCGAAACAATCCTCCTGATTACGTGAACGTATTTAGGACTGGCTGGGGGCAATATTAATTAAAGTAAACTAAAAAGAAAACTAATAAAGGCTAATTATTTACCACGGTATTCACCAATCAACCGTCGAACGGTAGCGGCCAGTGCTCATTAAAAAAAACTTCTAAATAGCTACAAAACGTCAGCATAAATGACTAAAACAATTGGCAAATAGTCCTTGTTCTGTGCGTTTTTCCCTAGCAGCTCAGATGTGATTACAATAAATGCTTTTGTTAGTAGATAACGTCCAGCTGTTGATTTGTATAAGATTTATTAATTTCATTTTACGTACTACCGAGGCGCTGTGAAAATTCCATACTTTACAGCCGGATAAAACGATAATGTTTTTTATTCTCGAAAGCATTATACAAATTATTACGGTCCCAGCGTTAATCAATCAGTGCAACTACAAAACTGTAGGTATATTTGTAATGATTCTGTCGGCGCTGACGTTGACAGTCATGACGGTGTACAGTGTAAATCCAAAGTTTTGGACACTTGACGCCCGAATACTCTTCAAACGATAGATAACGTTTGAGTATTCGGGCGATAGGTACAAAATCGCATGGAGAAACGTCAAAAACGGTTTACTAGAAATGTAGCGTTTCAGTATTTGGATGCAAAGGCCACGGGCCAGCCCTTACTCCGTCCTGAGTCCGTCCTCTACAATTAATATGCAGTGCGTGTGTGCTCACCTACATCCACGGACATAATCAAAGATTAACCGGGTGCTTACCGCAGTTTACTGCTCTCCCGATAAATTGTTCGCTCCTAATGCTGGTGGAAATGGAAAGACGAATAACAAACGTTGATTAAACGTAATTTCAAAATTACCTTTCACCTTGGGGATACATTTTTGATTTAAAAAACGACAGGTTAGACTTGTCTTGTAATGTGTTTGTCTGTCGTGTTTTAGGCAACTACCAGGGATTGCACTATATTTTGAAATAAGATCGTTTTGGTTATGTGTAGTTAAAATAACGTTTTGGTAGTCAGAAATTTCACTATGATGTTTTCTGCGTAAACTTATACCAAAATATTTTAGTAACTTAAATAAATGGTAAAAAACACATTGATGAACCAGAAAATAACATATTTCACGAAAACCAATTAAAAGTATTCAAATATTTATCACAAAATCACAGAAGTAATTTAAATTGTAAATATCCAGCTAAAATAAGACCACACAATATTCCGCAAAGTTATTCTGAATCCTGACATACCTGAAACGAAATGGAGTCGTCCCATTATTTTCCATTATTTAAATCAACGTATCGGTGTCCCGGAAACTTTTCAATTTGGATCCGGAATATATTAAAAGAAATTAATAAATGGAAAATTAAAAAAAGCTAAGGGAGGACAAACAGAAACTTTACCAAAATTAATAACTACTTATGAAAGCTTTTTCAAAATAAAAATGTGAAAAGCTGTCAGCTAAAGATATATTGAGCTAGCAAATGTTTTGTCTTTGTTTTCTAATGAGAAAGTTGATATTTATTGTGTGCTTCGATGATCTATGACAGTAAGGGTTTAATCGTCGTCAAACAATTTGACGTTAACGTTAGATGGTGCAACTCACCCTAAGTATTGTTTGTTTTATTGAGTTCCGAATTTTAAGTTTTCAACATGCAAACAGAACCACATACATTACAATGACATCTAGATACACCGTAGTTTAAGAAACTATACTTCAAATTAAAATGGTATTAACCCGTTACGGAACAAATATTTTCAGATCATGCAAATATTGATTCCAAGTGAATACACTTGGTGGACATTCCTACCTGATTTAGGTTAGTGTATTAGAAATTCTATGGCTTGCCATTTTGCACTCGTGTTTGACTATTAAAATTATCGTGAACTATATCTTTCATTTGAAAACGGGTGTTTTCACGTACCGGTTTATCGGTGAAAAGGTACCGACACTGTTTTAACTCAATTTCAAAAGTCTTCATCAGGGTTGAGTTGACTCTCGAGATTGAGTTTTGAAGATGATGAAATGATTTATCTATCTATCTATGCCAGTGCCCACACGGAAAAAATAATTTTCTACAATACTACCAGAACGCTTAGTTAAAATTAAATGTGTTAGGGAAACCAGAATCTGTTTAATGGAACTAAAGTTATTGTATAAAATACTCAATGACGAGCCACGCCCGAGACATGTGCCGAGCGCTGCCTTTTCGATTTCTAACAAGGATAACTAATTATTAAGCAGAATTACGTAATTTTTTTTCAAATAAAAAAAAACGTTTAGAAAAAAAAAAGTACAAGTATTTTTTTTTTATGTGTGGAACCTATCCCTTAAGTTTGTCAGGTTCATAATGAATGACCCTGTATAGTTACTTTACTACAGCACATCGTTTATTCATCATTAATTCATTGCAAATACACTTCTAGTAATTCAAACCACACTATTATTTGCAACTACAATATTTTTTTAACTAAAACAGTCTTGTAGTTGTTACAAAATAGATTGTTGTCACATAAATAGCAAGACATTATAGTTGAGCGTGCGATATTCTGGATGATGTAACAAGATTTTTTTTCTGTGCAGTGGAAACATTAGAAGGCTGGTGATGTTAATGACATAATACTCTATGTCTGATCTAAAAAGGGCAACATGAAATTGCGACATAAATCCAAGACGCGAGCAGAGATCAGGGTTTTTGTAGCGAATGCAAATCCCAAGACATTAGCGCGTCCTGATAACAAGTGGGATTAAGACATTGGAAGGAGGGTATGGTAATTGGGGGTAATTAGTCCCGCACCTTTGATGGTGTTCTTGGGGTTGTATGAGGTGCAGATATCGCGGCTGAAAAAAATCATACATTTCATAGCTACGGGATCTACAAAACATACAAAGCTCACAAACATTAATATTCATGCTGAAAAAGTAAATATTCATCCATGCAATTCGAATATTATACAATGTTAAAAAAAAAAACTCTATTAGAAGCAATCTTTACTTTACTTTAATAAAGAGCACCGGTGGTCTAGTGGTAGTGACCCCGCCTTCCGATCCTAAGGTCGTGGGTGTAAACCTGGTCGTGCACCAATAGATTTTTCTGTTCGAAAAATTTATGTGCGCAATGCCAGTGCTCTCATACGGTGAAGGAAAACATCGTGAGGAAACCGGCATGTCCAAGAACTGAAAAATTCAAAAGACATGCCATCCATCAATCCGCATCGGGTCCGCGTGGTGGATTAAGACCTAATCACTCTCGCCCGAGAGTAGGCCCGTGTCCCAACATTAGAAGGGAACATTAGAAGGCTGTCATGATGATCGTTCGTTCGTTCGTTCGTATGAGTCAGTGTTCAGAAACAGAGTATCTAGGCCGCCCCCGAAGGATAGATTCATGATGATGTTAAAAGCAAATTGGAAATATCAATAACATTATATTGTCGAACCATATTTCACAGCTACTTACTCAATTGAATTAGACTAGCCACCCAAAACTCATCACAAGACCCATGAAACTAAAGCATCTCCCGAGAATATTATCAATAAAAACGCATTGATAAAATAAAGGGCCATAACAATATAATATAACGGTCAGCAGGGGCCATAAATTCCCAGTTCGTCCCTTCTTCCCGTTTCGACCTGGCCGTGGTCCAGGGTGCATAATAAGCAGCTTGCCTTAATTTGGAAATAAGATGGATTAGACGGCTCGTAATTTATCAAGCATCGACTGTTGTGGTTGTTTACTGTTGTTTTAACCTACTGTGGAAGGAAAAGGCGGTTTGGATTATTTATTTTTTATGTTAGAGAATTCATAATATTATTATGGGAAACTAGCTTAATTTTTACATGACAATAAAGGGGATTTTGACACTAACCCAATAATACAAGTTATGAAAGTCAAAATTATTGACCATTTGATACAAGATCGAGGCATATCACATTAGCCTCTGATAAAGTGACTTCCTGGTGACCACGATCGCTTTGAATACTTACAAACAACTATTTGAAATAGTATTTATAAGAATAGATAATTGATTTACCTAGCAAACTATGTCTATTACCACAGAACATACGATGTTGCATATTATAAAAAAATACTTAGATATGACCAAAACACAACATACTGTACATAAGCAAGTAAAACTTCAATAGTTTTATTGTGTGTTGCAACGTCTGCATAGGGTTCTTTGATCAGTTAACCGAGCAATGACGTGTAAATATGTATTTATTTATCTCCACCATCCCCACTCCCCGTATCGTACTCCCTCTGTCCTCAATATAAGACATCAAACCATCATAGATGTTTTATCAAAATACCATTTATTGATGCACTGTGCTTTTATTTTTCTATTAGGTAAGTAGGTAAGGTACTTAGTTAAAGTTGAGTCTTCAGCATTATGAAAATACAAGTACTTAGGTATTCTTAACAAACAAGACGTATTCCTAAAAGTACCTACGTAGAGAAGGTAGGTAGTACGTTTATCTTTTCTAAGAATTAAAGATTCTTTATGTAAATTTATAGAGATGCCATAAAAACCAACCCCTTAATTACTACAGAGAGCATCTTCGTCGTTTTATCAAGCCATCCCGCAATCTCAGGGACTGTTGCCAAATATCTCAAGAAAATTCACGTAAAATAAACGGTTGTTCGCTCATTACGCGCGGGTCATCAGTATGCATAATAAATGAGTAGCGCGCCATCTATCGGCGAGCGGCAAAACTGAGTTATGAAAAATGGTAGAGATGGATTAATATATTATGTATTACAGGCGCGTTAACGGTAGGTATATAATATACATATATATTATACACATAATAAGTATGTAGTACGTCCAACTCAATTTTATTTTACCATTTACATGTATATAGTATATTATAGTGCGTAGATAAAAGTATGTTTGTTAGGTAGAGTAGAGTGTCAAGACTGAAAATAGGAGAAAACCAACAAAAAAAATTTAAAAAATTAAAATTATGGCTTCCAATATTTACTAGAACATTACCGCCGGTAATAAAAATAATTAAGTACCGTATGCATCATAACCACCAACTACAATGATACTTGCGTCTGTAATTCCCTTAGAGGTCTTCTACTTGCCAGCTTAATGTACAACCCCTGAAACACCTTCCACCTTATTGCGAAGAGTCTATGATCTATAATTGAATGCAGTTTAAGACAGGGTGGTATGAGGTAAAGTTGTGAAAATGTACATAAGGGGACAATAACGAACAGAGGCGAAAGATGTCGCTAGTCGATTTATCACAGTAACTTTATGACAAGTGGCCTGTCTAAGTCAGGATGCTTTTTAGTGCGCACCTAGTAAGTCCGTTTTCTGGAAGGATTCAGAAATATTGGAGATTCCAAGACACCATTAAAAATCGTAAAATAATCTATATGTTCCAAATTCAAAAACTATAGGTACTTAACTTGAAAGAGTTTGTATTTTAGAGCGGTTGTCTTTGAATTATTTGAAAAATCGACGGAAAGTTGTTTTTATTATGTACGTGTAGTTCGCACAGCGGATCTAGGCATCCGTGAAGTTAGCTGTTTGTAATGCGCAAAGACAATTTAGTTTAAAAAAGCTCCATTGCGCATCGAAACGGCTAATTTCACGACGGCCGAGATCCGCTGTGAGAACTATACTTACCTACGCAGGTATGGTTCTCACAACGGACCTCGGCCGTCGTGAAATTAGCCGTTTCGATGCGCAATGGAGCTTTTTCAAACTAAATTGTCTTTGCGCATTACAAACAGCTAACTTCACGGAAGCCTAGATCCGCTGTGCGAACTATACAGTTTGACCTACGGTGGTATATCTTGTAACAGAACTTTTTTTTTTAATTTTAAATTATTCTCTCAGATTAACTAAAAAACAAAAAGTACTAAAAATATGTTTAGGACATCCAGGAGTAGTTTTTTGAAATTTTCTGATTATGCTGGGCTAATTTCAAGAAGATTCAGCGTAATACCTGCTTGTATTACAATAATATATTTATTCAGAAAACGTGCTTTAAATTAGTCCACTAAAAAATATTATTATGTGGATATCATAATCTTGAACAAAGCACTGCATTAAGATTTTACATTTTTTTACAGCTTGGACCAAGTAAGTAGATTTCTGGAGAAAAGTAGCTCAAAAATTCAAAATTCAAAATTCATAAATGGTTTATTTCAATAAAATCACAAGGATCACTTTGAAACGTCTTACAAGCTAGGAAAATTTACGCCTTTTCCATTGCGCCCATGCCTTAAAAGAACTGGCAACAACACCGGCTGGGTTCCTATCGCTTTTTTGGCATGACCTTGCTATTGTTGTGGATGCCGAGTAGAGTTGGAGCACATTTGTCCCAAGCCTTTTTATAATCTAAGTAATCGGTAAGCTATATTTTTGTGTCCAAATTGTGTGTTTAAGAAAGTGCCACATCTACCAACACTGCGTCATCTCATCACGCTCCTATGCCCAGAGCTCGACACAGACTATGCTAATGAGCAGAGGGTCCAAAAGGTTTTTGCCTACTTTCCACCGTTCCGCCCATTTGAATACCGGAGGTGTTTAGACACAGTAGCCTGCCCGACCCCACGATATTGACAACTCGACCCTGGAGATAGTTTGACTCAGTTCAAATAGTCAGTTGACTGATTTAGGTGACTTTGTAATGAAAGGATAAAAGTTTGGTGATCAAACTGTTTTTCTGGTGGGCTTTTTGGCGATTGAGTTTGCACGGAGTCAACATGTAGATCTTTTAAAATTAGTCTTACAACATAAATTAAAATTCAGAAACAATAAATTATTATAATTTATGATTTAAACTTAGGATATAAAAATCGGAAATCACGGGACTCGGGAATTGGTCCATGCTATTTTTTTTACATAAGTAATCTTCTTCTCGATCTATCCAAAATTTTAAAAAAGTGTACTACATTAAAATATATGGATCACACCCTGAAAATTTCATTAGGTAGGTATAGTTCGCACAGCGGATCTAGGCTTCCGTGAAGTTAGCCGTTTGTGATGCGCAAAGACAATTTAGTTTGAAAAGCTCCGCATCGAAACGGCTAATTTCACGACGGCCGAGATCCGTTGTGAGATCTATACCTACTCTAAGACTTCCCTTTTGTCTGTGCAATTCCTACACGTACACTCAGCCACGTAATCTTAATCCCGTCTCTCAAGTACAGTCGTAAACAGCAGCTAAAGAGTGCGGAGTGACGGCGGTAATGAAAGCTCGCCGCCGTCATGACTATTCATGTTTCTTCAACTGAGGTTTTTACTGGCAGACTGCTGTGGTTAGGAACGGAGTACATAACTCAAAACCAGAGATACTACAACCTACTATCATGAGTCCTAGTTCGATTGGTACCACATTAGTGCTATAATGAAAAGAAATCATCTGAAAAAATGATAGAAACCCAACCGAGTTTGTTGCTTGATCATTCTAAGCAGGGGCGCGTGAAACTGATGTAAATTCATCGCGAACTGCACAGTTTTCTAGTGCACACTTTTTAGTGCAAACTTTTTATTCCCATTACTGCACAGAATATGGGCCGCTAGTGGGAATGAAAAAATAATAATTAAAAAAGTTCCCATTACTTCACACTTTGCCTTTAAGACGTTTCAAAGTGATTCTTGTCACTTCATTGTAACAAGTAAATTAGGTTCAAACGGCAGTCATTTTATATATAAAATGCCACCTTTTACCACTTACCACGTCTAAACTTGGATTGGGACCAAATGGGAGTTCATGTTAAACATTTTTGGGTTTCATTAAAAAAAATATATTAATAAGGATCAAACTTTTGGGATTATATATATACCACCCTTGATTGACATGATCCTATACACGGTAGACAAAATTAGACTTTTTTTTTTTAGCCTCATACTCGTACATCTTTGAGGCTATTACAAGCAATGTTTTTTGTATAAATATAAAAAAGTACCTACTAAACTGAATTACTTTTTTCAGGTTGGCAGTGTCGCATTCCGTTTTCTTGGCCTTCTCAGTGTCAGGTCTCATTTCGATGCGGTGACCTCTCGCAAACCGCGCATTATCATCTGCTTTGAGCCCACGGCTAATGTGATTGTACCACAAGTGGGCAACAACAACCCCTCCTATTAATTGTGTGACTGGCGTGGGATTTATTACCGGTGCTTTTATTTTGAGTGGATTGGTGATTTTAGAAAATGAACAGATAGAAATATGGGTACCTACTCGTATGCCATTGTATTCATATCCGAACTAAAAATTCAAGGCATTCCCTGTTAACTATTATTGTCTTTCAACAAATCTAGTATCGTCATTGTTCATTGATAATAATGACAAGGAAATACAACACTTAGCAAGCCATTAAAATAACTGATTGTTTTATAATTAAGGGTATACTTTTACTGTACGTTTTCTTTTCGATTGCTTTTTTGAGGAAGCTACAGCTAAGCTTATGACATAATCTGACAAGCTTTTACGCAACTATTTATTTATTTATTTATTTAAGTGGACTCCCTTTTCCGCATTTGGACGCGCATTTGGTCCGTTGTGCGTGGGGAGCTGGCTATGCGCGAAGCCAGCCTAACTCCTCCCAGAAGCACAGAAGTTTCTTAGGGTCTTCGCAGGCTTCGAGGAGTGACCTTGGTGTTCCAAGGATTTGTGTGCGTTGAGTGGCTATTCCAGGACTACGTGGGCAGCTGATTCTTCTTCGGCTAGACAAAGTAGGCTAGACAAAGTAGGTGCCACAGACAGCCCACTCTGCAGAGTGGGCTGTCTGTGGCACCTATGTTAAAGAGATGTTTATTCAGGGGACAGTGACCTGTCAAGGTCCCCACGATGGTTTTGAGTTCTATCCTAGGTAGTTGGAGCAGACGACGTGTCAGTCGTTTAGAGGCAGTTGGTATAGCTGTCCTTGACTGTCTGCAGTCCGTCGTCCTTGTCCAGCGTTGTGCAGGGTTTGGGTATGCAGCCGCATCCAAGAGCGTATTTTTTTTTTACGCAACTATTTTGCGATCTAGTTCCTAATTTCAACCGTCATATTTTTTCTGCACGGTCATATCTTGTTAACCTGTACTGCTAGATTGTTGAATGATAAGGCGTTTGTAGTATTATAGAAATTATATTAAACAAACAATTGATGAGTGAACTGTATTGATAATGATGATGATGATAATGAGAACGCGCGCCCTTGATGGCTGAATGCGGACTGATTTGTTAGCTGATAATTTGTATAAAAGAAGATGCACGGTTACTTATGTACCGTACATTTTCAAAAAACAGTTTTTGATTAAAAATTTCGTCAGTTCCGAGCTTTGAAGAGCACGTTAAGCTGTCATTCCCAGCTTTTTCAAAAGTTGGTAGGCCTTTTTAAAAGTTGTCAAGTAAGAGCGCTGGAGTCAAATTGAGCTCGACGGAGCAACACGTCTGCCGGAGAACAAGTCGATGGTCCTGATGATGTCCCGTGGAGGGATGAAACACGTGTCGATATTTTTCTTTTGAGGTTAACTGTGGTAACTGTGTAACCTCATTAGTTAAAAGGTTAAGCGGTATAGAGCTAGAGATTTTTCGTCTGTTTTTATCTTGTAATGGATTTCCGCAAAGTAACGCCTGAATCTATCAATTATTTGAGACGAGTTCTATAACAAAGAACTCCACTAAAATGATCTTGATGAGCCAACAATCTGAACCTTCTAATATATCTGAGCTCTATCCAAAACAAACCGCAGACGGCCATTTCCTTATCTCTATATAAGGCTGGTATATAGGCACTTTATATAGCAAGTATGTAGGCATCCTCATTGAGTGGGCGCGCTCCGTTTTCCGGGAAACTCCCCACTCGTTTCAAGACTTCAGGGAGGACGTTGGTAAAGGTTTTTGGGGGAGAGAAAATAGCAGTTTTCTGTGTATTTTCAAAGGTTATTGACCAACGGTGAGGAGCTACCGGAAGTATTTGATGCTCTGTCAATCTGAGACTAGTCTACAATAAGAATTATAACCACCAATGTATCTAGTGACCTAATTACATCTTCTGGACCCTTAATCATAATCATACTTTAAACCTCTGTAAACGCATTTGACTTTATCAGTATTGATAACTTTATTATTTTGCATTTGAACAGCTTTGAACACGAAATTATTTCTACTCTGACTGAACAGCATTAATAAAATGTGAAATCGCAGTCCATTCACTCAACAAAAGCGATAGAAAAACAATAAAAACTGCAACACCTTAACTACCAACATAAAAGTCACAGATGACCGCACCTTAAGAAAAGACAACGTAGACACCCCAAAGATCCAAATGTTGTAAAAGAAAATACGAACCCCCTCCCACCCCTCTCAACCCCCTCCAGAACACTCGAGATCCCGATTGTTCATGTATGAATTCACCACATTAAGAGTCAAGTAGGATAAAAACGGGACGCGAGCAGAAAGCTTTGAAAAATATACCACTGAATGATATTCCCTTTGGTCTTAAGTGTTCCTTTTTGTTACTGTCGGAGGCAGTAACAAAAAACCGGACGTTTTGGAAGATGCGTAGTACTTAGCAGATTTTATACTTGGCCAGTTTGTTTATGTTTGAGTTTGTTGCCAGATTCTTCTAGGCTGGGGCGCGTGGAACTGGCGTAAATTCACCTAGCTTTAAGACGTTTCAAAATGATCCTTGTAATATTATTGAATAAATCTATTTTTTACTTATCTTTACTTTACATGACTTGGTTCAGCTGTTTTGACAATTTGAAGCCTGGTACTTTAAGCCTATAATTCAGGTCACAGACTTAGGGACACATGGAATATTGTTTTAAAAAAATTACAATGCAGCTGCAGATGCTGATATTATAATTATTGACGTGTATTTCCGATGTCCCCATTAACCGTATCCCCGTTAATGGGGACAGTGGGATTTTAATAAAATGTACCACTAACCAGAAACTTTGATCAAGTTGACTTAGTATGCACAAATAAAATATTCTAGTACTAATTTTTACCGACTATTGGAAAATCAAGTAAGGTTGAGCGGGAAACATAAATGCATGATATTTGGTTTGCTTTTAATTTATCTGGTGGGCTTAAACAACCAATAAACAACCGATTATGGTATTGGTAGCAGTAAGTCCCTTTAGGGCACCTAACAAATTCATCTTCATGACTATACGTAGAACAGAACCACAAAACAAATCAACAAGCACTCCTACTTTTCTAAAAAACAACGACCGTATTGTTTACTAACGTAATGTGGGTAAATATTACGGTTAATCCACCTATTGGATCGTGGCGGTTTAAACAGTACGAATAAAGCTGTAGGTACCTAATAGATTGGACCGAATCAATAAGGCATTTTGTCCAGCAAATAACGTTTTTTTTTATTTTTAGCCCTTTGAATAGTAATCGAGCTTTTTCGAACTAAATCTTTAGTTGTATAGTCTTCTTCTTCTTCTTCTTTTATGGACTCTGTGGCTCATAGTTTGATTGTCGCGTAGCAACGTAAAACAAACGAAATTTGGAAAGAAATAATGACTTTTCTTTCGAAATTCCCTTGGAAAGTCTTTGACTAAATTACCAACCAACATTACCCCACCATTTAAATTTAGTTTATTCTCCATTTAAGTTAAATTGGATAAACTGCCACCAAATTTACGCAATAAAACTTAAAATAACACGAGAAAAATAATTAAAATGGGAGGGAGGACCCATGTCGTTTTGACAAGATAGCCAAAGACAATCCCAGTTGATTAGTCAATTCGAATAAAGCTATAAAATGACAGTACATTTTTTTATAGACCCATGCCGTGAAATTATTGACATCAGAATAAAGCTCGTTGGTTGGACCGAATCAATAAGGCATTTTGTCCAGCAAATAACGTTTTTTTTTATTTTTAGCCCTTTGAATAGTAATCGAGCTTTTTCGAACTAAATCTTTGCGCATCACAAACGGCTCACTTCTAGCCTAGATCCGCTGACCGTACTATTTAAGTCGATCCAGGAATCGGCTGACCTAAAATTTTAATAAAATTATATTGACGGTCGTCAAATCTTCACCGCATCATATGAACTTACAGCTTGAATTCCTCGGTCAGTATCCAAACTAGAATAGGTAATCTATAATGCAATAGCCGTTGTCCAATGTTATTGTTGTTAAAATTGAAAATATAACAACACGCACACGTAAGCTCATTTGGATATTTAAAAACTTAAGACATGTTGCGTGCTTTCCACTATTAAAAACAGTGTATTATGCCCTTGGACAATCTATTCTAAGCTACTGTGTCTCAGTGTGGGGTGGCGCGTCCAAAACACACCTATTAAAAGTAGAAAGAGCACAACGATCAGTGTTAAAAGTTATGTCGTTCAAACCTTTTCGATATAGCACCACCTCTCTCTTTAACGAGTGTAATCTCTTAAGTGTTCGTAGATTATTTATTTTCAAGTCCATTGTTTTTTACCACCAAACACTTACGTTTAATGCTTCACTTGACAATCCGGCAAGATCCTACAAAAATAAACTCACTAAGGTCAACACAACTTTTGCTCGTAAACAAGGATATTTTATGAAATCATATATCTATAAAAAACTAAATAAAATCTTGCACTTCTATCCCCTATCACTTTATAAATGTAAAAAAACAGTAAATGATTGGCTTCTGAAACAAGACTATAACTCCACTGAAAATATAATTTTAGCCCTAGAGTAAGTAGGTATAACGTACGAACCTATTTATTCTTCTTTATTAAATAGGGCAGAAATTAATTACAATTTCACACACCTACTACCTACACACTTACAGTATTATCCTAATTTGGTTTGATAATATACATATTTTTTTTTTTTCTACATGTTTTATTAAATATTCTCATTTTTACTATAAATTAACTATCAGTTTTCAAGTGTTATTTTAATTTTTAATTCTTTATGTTAACAAACATTTAACAATTTTTTCTTTGATTGTAATATTATATTAGATAAATGTTGAAATTAGTTATTTTAAATAGTTTCTTAAACTAAGCTATATTAGTGTACCTACAGTAGAATTGAATATGTTTAGGGATATATTTTCAGTTTTTAATGTTAGGTACAATCTAATTTATCAGTTTTACTTTAATTCTATCTTATCGTATAATGACCCAGACCGGCGGAGGGCATTGGTACGCCATCACCCAGGACCATAATCCTAGCTTGGGTACCAATGTTGTCCATCAAGGAAATAGGTACGTCTTATAATCAAACCTTAAAAGTAAGATTGTACAACCTATGTGTAAAATGTAATGTATGTTATTATTCAATAAATTTCAATTTCAATTTCAATTTCAATTGTAATTCACACGTTCGCGGGTACACGGTCAATAACTCTACGCGCGGGAGTGGATAAAGTACGGGGAATTACCATAGTGCAAGCTCGCACGTGCTTTAGAACCAATGATGTCTTGAGATCACCTGATAAGGAACGAGGGAATTACTATCTATACTGCTGATTTGTGGAATCGTAGATGTAATTTAGAGGGGCTACCGGAGGGCATCCAGTTTCGTCATAAAATAAAAAGCTTCACATCACTTTTTTATTATGATTTCTGCGGTTTTTGCTTAGCAAACTGGACAAACAAAAGTTATAAGGAGAGTTTTTTGAATAAATTACAAATTAACATTAAGTACTTGCAGTTCAATTACTTACCTACACTTGTGCTAAAAAAAAAACTGCTACCACAAAAAAAGTAAAAATATTTTTTTTTTAATGCGAACAATCCACACAGCATCATCTTGCCCCAAGCTAAGCAGAGCTTGTGTTATGGATACTAGATAACTGATATACTTAATACAATACAATACATTAATAGATATTTTTTATTATACATAGAAAATACCCAGAACACCCGGAACAAATATTTGCAGATCGTACGACCAATGTGGCGCAGCGAGCGCAGGTCCGCCTGCGACGCAGAGGTTGCGGGTTCGATTCCCGCCTCGGGACAAATGTTTGTACGACCTACTAATATTTGTTCCGGGTGTTCTGGGTATTTCTATATAATAATAAAAAAATATCTATCTATGTATTGTATTGTATTAAAAATATATCAGTCATCTAGTACCCATACACACAGCTCTGTTTAACAGCAGCTTACCTGGGGCTAGATGATGCTGTGTGTGTTGTCCAGCATTATGTATTTATTATTATTATTATTATGTCTTTAATTATTGTAATTGGGATTAAACCCGTTTTAGTTAAAGTAAATAAATAAAATAAAAATAAATACCATGATCCGGACATGATCCGTAAACAAGAAGCGTCTCTCCCAACCTTACCCCTTAAACAGTATTCAATTTAATTGGATACAAAAGATGTAATAACGTTTTATAGAGCGGGTTATGTCTTCATCTACTGGATATGGTAAGTGCGGAGTGAATCGCATACCAAGAGGTTCAGGCGAAATGTATGGAAATGAGAGGAAAGTGGAAAACAATGTCCAAATATTGGAATGACCGCTATTTAGAATATTGGGTAAAGATAGTGTATTAGATTATATTATTTCTGTTTTATTTTCCTTAGTTATTTACTAAAGGATGGGTAGTTTTTTTATGGTAGGAAATTATGAAATGGTCAAGTCGTTCGCCTGATGTTAAGCGCCACGCCTGACCATATAACAACAGTAACTGCTAAAAATAGAAACAATAGATGACGTCTTGGATTTTGGAGACTACAACAGAATGACCGGAACCGACAGTTTATGCTCGGCTGTGAGTGCAGTTTAGATATTTAGATATTTATTTATTCATTGCTTACATGTAGGTACAAAGTTCGTATCGATCTTAATTAATACATTGCCAGTAGGTACATGAACCCCGTCAGGGCGCTGCAATAATGAGTTTGAACGACTAATATAATTACGACGCAGATACAAAAACGTTAATCAAAATCAATTACATGTCAAATAAACAAAATATAAATAATACAAAATCGAAATTGTCAAATAATTTATAAGTAAGTCATCATCATCATCATGACAGCCTTCTAATGTTCCCACTGCTGGGACACTGGCCTACTCTCAAGCGAGAGTGGTTGGGTCCTAATCCACCACGCGGACCCAATGTGGATTGGTGGATGGCACATGTCTTTCGAATTTTTAGTTCTTGGACATGCCGGTTTCCTCACGATGTTTTCCTTCACCGTATGAGCACTGGCATTGCGCACATAAATTTTTCGTAGCGAAAAATCCATTGGTGCACGACTGGATTCGAACCCACGACCTTAGGATCGGAAGGCGGGGTCACTACCACTAGACCACCAGTGCTCACTAGACCACCAGTAAGTAAGTAAGTAATATTATAGTTAGTAAACATGTTATGTCAAAAAGTTGAACTAAAATTATCCTAATTTATACACTTAAGTTAATCTATTAATGATGATGATAGATACTTTATGTAGGTAGTTTATTCAGCAGAATCAGTCGTTGTCAATTAGTTGAGGATTAGTTGACAATTAGTTGACAATTAGTCGTCCATAAGTTACAATAACCACCACATACTATCAAGTGGACCGTAATACCTGGGCCACATGTTTTCCACATGAAGTAGTATGCATAACACATGTTAATAGTCATTAGTTTTAATTTTAGTTTAGTTATTAGTGTTTAAGTACTGTTTGTTTCCCAAATAAACGAAAAAAAATAATAAATGTTAAAAAAACACCTTGGGCCTCATAACTAAAAAAGCATCTGTAACTAAATATTTATATTCAGAACAGCTGGGTGTATCGTGAACAAGAAACACACTCACCTCGCAAGCCTTCCACTCAGACGCAAAAATCTCCTATGATTAATGACATACCGGAAAACCCTCAAAACTCTTTCCCAAGTTATGTAAATACCTGTAAATAACCTCGCGGGTCTGCTCGTCTCCTTATTCAAAAACAAGTTTTGCAGAAACGTAATAAACCGCACCGCAACCCGTCATAATTGCGCGCAATGGAAAACAAACAGTGCGTTTTCCGAATCGCTTTTCATTTGCTTTTTTTTAATTGATTTAATTAAGTTAATCAACAGCTTAAGATAAGTTTCAAAACACTGTATGACAAAGCCATCAATATTTGAAAACTAAATAGTGTAAACTTTAATTAGCGCAGTTCTACTAATATTATAAATGCGAAAGTCTTTGTGGATGTGTGTGTGTGTATGTTTGTTATCACGTATCTCCATGACGATTTAACTGATTGTGATGAAATTTGGAATGTAGATGGCTTATGTCCTGGAATAACACATAGGTTACTTTTTATCCCCCAAAAATTGACTGTTCCTGTGGAATAGCATAAAAACTGCAAAAAACGCGGCTGAAGCCGCACGGGTTAATAGCTCGTTTTTAATAAATTCCACAATACAATTTTGAGAGCTTTATTATACGCAATGTCTGCGCTGTTCAGCCGCATAGAGGAATACGGGGACCGCTCTAGGCCCACAGCTGTAAATAACCTCCCGGTACATGAATATGGAGTTCTCTTAATGAAAGAAAAGAAGAGGTGTTAATCTTAATACCACTTTGAGGGATTCCAGTTTTGATTAATACAATCAAAACAAACAGCGGCCCAGCTTATGAACGGCAGGGATGTACTCTGCGGCGTACACTTTGCGCGAGGATATTAATTATATATATTTTTTTTATTATAAATAATAATATTATCTTTTATATAAAAATTAATTGCTGTGCGTTACTAAACTCGAAAACAGCTGGACCGATTTGGATAATTTTAGTCTCAAATATTTGTAAGAGTCCGCGCGGGTCACCTAGTTAATAGTAAAGAAAATATGTAAAGGAAGATGCTCTAAAGGGTTACGGAACTTATCTACAATTATTTGTTCTGGCTTTGGGTGTTTCTATGTAGGTATAAGAATTATTTTTTTATAAAAAAAATAGGTAAAAAGTATTTTATCAGTTATCTTCTGGGTGATTACGCAACTCATTCATCTCACTCTTTGTTGATTGACATAAGAATGACAATATTACTTTATCGAGCTGCAAAAATGACACTTTTTTTTGGACGGAAAAATCGCGAAGAAAAATTTTGAAGGCCACCGCTTTCTTCAATATATTGTTTGCTAACGTTGCTGGTTACTATGCAATCTTTTGTTAGTAATAAAATGAAAAAAAACCCATTGTGAGAACTTAAAAAGTTTGTTATAATATTAAGACAAGTGTATTATAAGTATTAAAATTGTAAATTATAAGTTCACCCCTGGCAGTCTCGACCCGTAGCCAACCCTCAAGTTCTTCATCAACCGCTGAATTTTAATAAAACCTTACCTATTAATCTCTACTGTAAACTCATTTTAATTTTAAACTTACTTTTCTCTAGTGCCAGTTAATTAACTTACTTTCGGAGTCTATTTTTGTTGTTATAAATCTGAATAAGTAGGCACTACGCAGAAATTATGTAATTTATTTTGCACAAATCACATCATTCAAGCATTCAAGATCAGTCGTTTTGGCACCAAAACTGATCTGACCAGCTTAGATGCCTATTGGCAACAATGATGATCGAATCATCACTCTCAAAACTTCGAATTAATATAAAAATTCTGGTGTTGTGTAAAATAGTTAGTTTTTATTTAATAATTGAGTTTATTTACTTATATATAATTAATAAAAAAATGAACTTAAATAAAAACGGACTGATTAACTAATAACGAATACAGCAAAAATTATCATATATTTGTATTTTTCGTTGTATTATTTGAACCCCCTTAACATTCAAGTTTGTAAACTCTACATTTGGTACATAAGAAGGTAGAATAATAGTTTTTTTTTTTTTTTTATACAACTGAAGTGGCAACCAAGCGTACGGCCCACAAGATGGTAAGCGGTTACCGCAGCCTATGGACGCTTGCAATACCAGAAGTATCACTCGCGGGTTGCCACCTTGAGGCATAGATCGAAAGCCTCATGTGCCAGTAATTTCACCGGAAACCATACCCTTCACACCGGAACACAGCAATGCGAGCATTACTGCTTGGCGGCAGAAATAGGTATGGTGGTAGTCCTTCCCCGGACGAGCTCTATCACAAAGAACTCTACTACTCTTGGTATTTTATGGAACTCTACTACTCTTGGTATATTATTAGGTATATTTTGATTTTAATTTAGAAGAGACTGTTTAAATTAATATGTAAGTACTTATGTTTTAAGTCTAAACTAAGGTCTAAATCTCTTGTTATCGCAAAGTACTAGAAGAATATCAAAAAAATTAAACAATATAAGGTGGCAAAAACGGGCATTATTCCTTCACACAAAAAAGGCAACCTATCAACATAACCTTATTTCTTTAAAGGTACCCAAAAAAGAAAGAATAACCCGTTAAGGAGCGCTCCTTCACCCCAATATTAAACTAAAAGCCGTCTATGAATACCAAATGTACAGACAGACAGACGAAAAGCTGAAATATAGCCACCTCAACGACTGAAATTTACATGAAACATTTTAATATTGGCCTCGGATGCTCACCTGCGGTTTTTTCTCACGCTATAAAAGTACCAAAATGTTTAATTTTATATGCATCAAGCCAGTTTATGTGCTTTTTATGTAGTAAGACAGGGATGGGAAAGTCCAAAAAAGTATGTATATTTGGCATAAAAGATTTCCTAATAAACTAACTTAAAAAGGGAGGAGGTACTCAACGAGTCGGCTGTACTTTTAAAAGCTTGACACCTAGTTCTCATACTTACCTGAAACTATGAGAATTACAAGGCACTAACTTTTTAGATCGCTAAAATTTATTTGCAAATATAAGAGACAAATACACTTATTGGATTGGAACTCTAATTTAATTCCTCACATCATGGTATGACTATGTGCCTATATTTAGAGGTGTACAAATCAATAGAATAATTTCTACAATCTGTTTTCTAAAACCTTACCCAATAATTTAAGCTACTTTTTAATCCTGCTTTTCACATCACTACCTCCTTATAAGCAGCATGATACGAGGTGATATAAAACCTCATTGGTTCACAAACATATTTACGAAGAATGCTGGCCGAAATGTGACAGACATTTATTTTTTTAGCGTTCGGATTTCGAACAGCTTTCAATCAAGTTGAGTTGAATTGAGAATGTTCGACGCATTCGACGCGTCCTTGCAACTCCGATCGATGTTTCGATTTCAAACTGAGATAAAAAGTTGAAAATTCTAACGAATGCTTGCTGAATTTAAAACATTTCGAGTCGCAAAAACAATTGAAGCGACCAAGATATTTAAGACATGATTAAATGTAGAGAGGCAACACATTTTGATAAACAGTAAGTAATTATTTTACTGCTTGTACCTAAATTTATGATTTGTAGTAACTTTTTTATTATTTTATGGCATAAGTTCTTATTAAAAACCAGTTGAAGTATCGCTGTCCTAATTTAATCATCTAGCACCCATCTCGTCACCAGCTTGTCTATTTTCGTTCTTCTGTCACAATAATGTAATGGCCTTAACGTACGTCTCAACATAAGTACCCATTCTGAGTTCAAACATGGTTTCAGGGCCTTTGAAAGCCTAGAAAGTAGTATAGAAAGATTCTGTGATAATAGGAAAGCACACAAATCCCAGTCGCGCGACCTCACACGAGAGCCCTTCGACCACAAAGGTGGCGCGGCGCAACACTCCACACAAATTATGCACATAGCTTACACCGCTCTCAGTCACATGGCAGGAAAATATGACGAACCGCTCTTCACATGGTTATTTGAAATTGAAAATCTAGTTTACTTTATTTTTGTAAGAGCAAAGGGTGGGTACATACGCGTACAAGCTCTTAGAAACATCGATGGGTTGATATTGACTAAAGTACCACTTTAGCGGATCAAATAGACTTTGATAAACTTTCGGCATGTATTCTGAAATAAGCCACAGGCGCCTTATACAAAGAAGTGAAGTGAATTATGAAAATATTATGCAAGACTATTGTAAGATAGGCTATGAACAAAACAGCTAGCAGTTGTTTTATAGTAAGTATGAGTATGTTGCTAACGCTGACAGTTTATTGATTTATTAAGTTCAAAAAAACTGTACTAACTTAACTAAGATTATAATAAAAATAGAGACTAACTGCAATCAAATAAAAGCTTCTTACTCAAAGAGCAAACAATCAATAAAGTCTAAACTCGGAATATTTAAGGCAACTTTCTTCGATGACCCCTGAGAGGCTGAGCGACTTCCACTCAACTCTCAAATATTTGCCGAACCGATTACAATTAGACAGGCTCAAACACAAACAAACGAAAAAGCGGAGTCTGAAACAATATCTGCGTTCAATCAGGGTTCGAAATTTTTGCACGTTACTTATTCATGGACATTACTTATGCATGCAGCAGCAAAAATATTACAAGATTTTAATGAAAGAAATATTAATTTTAAGGTAAGTAAGTTTTCTTTGCGGTCGCGGCGGAGGCGGTATTAAGTTTGTGGTATAAATACTGCTCGTCTCGCGATTTTCTACAAAATATGCGGCACTGAATTTTAGTGCAACATTTTGTGCGCTATTTTGGGTAAAGGGTTGGAAAGTTTTTATAGCAGTTTTTGCTGTAGATATATGATTGAATCTTATTTTATCTCTGCTTTAGATTCATTTCTGTTTCCTAACATGCATGGTTTTTTTTTTAATTACGTACCTACTACTACTTCATCATAATCATCATGACAGCCTTCTAATGTTCTGACTGCTGGGACACTGGTCTACCTTCAAGCGAGAGTGTGCGAGTTCACCACGCGGGCTCAATGCGGATTGGTGGATGGCACATGTCTGCCGGTTTCCTCACGATGTTTTCCTTTACCTTATCTATCAACTTGAGTTTTTTTTTTTATGTCAGCAAGTGACAAGACGATCAAGTCGTCCGCCTGATGTTAAGCACCACGCCTGACTATTACAGATGCAGTGCCACCCAAAGCTTAAAGTTTTTAAGTGTTTGCGTGGCACTGCACTGCGCTTATCACCCCGAGACATTGTTGTTAAGTCTCTTTCGCCCAGTAATTTCACTTGCTAGAGTGCCCTTCAAACCTAAACACAGTAATGCTTGCACACTACTGCTTGGAGGTAGAATATCTGACACAGCGGTGGCACCCACCAAGACGGACTCTTGCTGAAGAGTCCTACCACCAGGTAAATGACTATACTTAAGTCATATTTTTCAGAAGCTCTGGTTTGCCAAAGATGATCTCCAAGGCTTATGCTTGATGTAATCCCTTTGAAAACACAAGTGTCTCAAGTAACACCCGACTGCGATCTCTCAACAAAGTGCCTACATAGTTACTTCCACTCGACTCGAGCAATCGTATCACTCAACGTGGAAGCTCCAGACAGTAACATGAAAGTAATTTAGAAGAAAAATGTATTCAAACATAAGTACTTTATTCAAATTTGAGAGCAGTTGAAGCGGAAAAATATGAATATGATTTCCACGCACTTTGGACAAGTTCCCGGATCCGCACCAAATGAACCATATTTCGGGGCATAACACTCGCATTATTCAAAAAAAGCTTCGGCTAAAGCTTGCTACTCAGGACGTGACTAGTCGCAACCATTTGACGCCTAAAACGAGTAAGATACGTTTATTATTTATATACAGTTTTTTTAGTCTATTTCACATAGCAAAGGTGCTGACACATTTCTGTTTTTTTTATACTGCATAATTTTCTCGGCAATGTCAAGTTATAAAACACATACAACTAACCACAATTTATTTATTTACCAAAAGCTTGTTTTAATTTGCAATTTAAACTTTAAACTATTGACTAAAACCATAAAACACCAAATCTGTCAGCACCCTTTGTATGTGAAATAGATTATGGTAACAAAATATAATTTTAATTTTGACTATGCTTCGACATTCATAAAGACAAGATATACAACACAGTTTGTTTTTTTACACCGATTTCTAGTAAAATAGTAAATTATAGAAAACACTAAAAAAATCTTGTTACTTTAGAAATTAAGTTTTCAAAAATTCAAGTTGATTAATAATATTCACCAGTTTCATATTCTGACAAAGTGTCAAAATAATGAAGTACCTCAATTGCAGTGGTGCATCGGGCAGTGAATAGGCAGCTTTTATTCAAAGTAAGTCTAAGAACACTTGGAAGGGGCCTTAACTTTTTATCTACATTTCGTCGCTAAATGAACTGAAAGTGTGTCGCAGATGCTAAAGCATTTTCATTTTAGGGTCACAATAATGTCTTTACTTTACAGTTGGAAACCAGACATCATTTAATTTTTTTTAAACGATAAGATTTGATTGGGAAACTATAGAATATACATTATTGAAATGGTTAAAACAGTAAAGTTTGATTAAAATTTAAAATTACTTATAGCAGTCATCCGACTGCTATGAGTAATTTTAAGTTTTGGGGGTTCGTCGAGGCGATCGTATCATCAGCCTTTAGAGGCATACGTAGGTACTTCATAACTATGATGCTTTACTAAGCAGCTAAATTTATTTTTTTAAAGCTTATAAACATGTTTGGGTAACTTGTCATTTTTGTGAATTCTACAAACCTCCACAGAAGAGTGCGGGAAAACTCGGCAACTTTTTTTTCACAACTTCTAGTCGTATGTAAATTGGAGAGGGCCCAGTTGTGTGCCTTGGCGCACCCCACCGCTTAATGATGCAGTCGGATTGCAATATGACGATTCTAGGTGCCTACGACGGTTGAAGTAGTTTCTTTAAAGTTTTACAAACAGTTCAAGAATAGGTAGGTCAAAAATTGCTGGATTCAATTCATTTTTTTTTAAACAAGCATACTTTACATGAATCTTTACTAAAAAGCTCTTGCTACTGCTTACCGCCCTTTTATTTAGAGCCCTGCTTCTAATAACACAAAAATACTAAATCGTACTTAGTAAGTCAGACAACACTAGGTACTTTTAGCATGTCTATTGTTATTTTCATTATATTGATATGTGAGAGCTTCACCAAATATTTACTTCAAAGCTACATACCTACATCTAAACAAACAGTTCAGCTCCCAACTCCTCGATGTACCGTATTTTTCCAGAAGCAGGGGAAACGAACAGTGGACGATACGAATTAATTTTAATAATTTGGCCTCCGCGGATATCCATCATTTCCTACCGAGCAGTCGCTACTCGCTTCATTAGGTGAGTGGTAGCTGGTAGAATGCTTGTTATTCTTTCTCTGAGAATAAAAATACACTTGATATTTTTTGCTCGGGTTTCCGAGAGATTTCGTTTAAAAATGTGGAAAGACAAAATGAAGACAGATGGTTCACCTGCCAGGGTATTTAACGCGCAAGTGTGTTATTATTTTCTACAGAAGAGCACTGGTCTAGTGGGATAAAGTAACCCATTATTGGCCACTGACTCATACGAACGAACGAACGAACGAACCCCGAATTCGATCAAGTTAAATTCCACCTCGCTTCCGATCTTACGGTCGTAAGATGAATTCAACCGCGCACCAATATTTTTACTTCTCATAAAATTATGTGCTCTCAAACGTTCCAGAAAACTCGACGCGTATTTTTTGGTAGTTTTTTGGGATATAAAATCAGTTATTATTTTGACATCTCCTATCCTATTTTAATAAAATATTTTTAGCATGCCACTTGAGATAGTCATATAAGTTTGAGTAAGAACAAACATACACACGAATACACAAACTTTTTGCAGTATTAAGTGATTTCTTTCTCGCTTATAGCAGAGCATGCTGTAACTTCCAGTTGGTCTATCAGCCACATTCCCGGGCCATTCATTATCTACGTGAATCCTGTGATATTGTGAAGTATTGAAGTATCACTAACGAGATCTCCCGTTAGTGTCGTTGGTCGTATCAGATGGTAACTTAAGTTTGATTTATACTACGTGTGTTATTGCTTAGGTATTTGTATTAGGTATGCAATACAATACAATACAATACAATACAATACAATACAATACAATAATTTATTTTTAAAACCATTTTTACAAGTCATTAACAGTAATCAAAAAAAAATGAGCTAAATTTTTCTAATATAAAAAATAATTATTTAAATACAAAAACAAATTCTACAGCTCAGGTAACTCGAGGAACTCGTTGACACTGTAGAATGTCATCCTCAATAACCACTTTTTTATTATATGCTGTGAGACTTGTAAGTTCAACTTTAAACTCAGAACAGGCACTTATGTGATGAATACAATACAATTACCTGCAACGAAGATGTATGTTCTGTGACTGGGTATTTTACGTTGATTTTACATAAATAAAAAGTAAAACTACACAGGTTTACGTAGTAAATATTTGCTTTGATTAGGACAAAATGGCACTGCGTAATGTGTCCAAATACTATCTACTTGTAAACCAGAAACCTTAAATTCACTGTTGACAACAAAATGTAGTTCCAACTCGAACGGACAAACGATGCGCGAACGCATATTAGACAAACAGACGAACAGACACAAACTAAACATTATACATTTCGTTTTAACTTTATCAGATACCGAATCTAAGTAATAAACAAACACTGCCTAACCAACATAACTAACGCTAATAATATCGATAATTTATCTATATTTTGATATAAATAAAGATAATAATCGATATATGAACATGGCATAATTTCAAAGAAATAATGTAATAGTGTCCACACAAGGCATTCAAAAGAATATAATGTTATACTATAGTGAGCAGACCAATAGCTTTTATTACCACATAAGCACCACTTGGAATCAATTCATCAAAGCAATTCAATTTGCCGTATCTTTGTACCGACGTACAAAATAAAACTCCCGATTAATTCCCCCTCGCGCATACATTAGGCACTGTTTGTTTTTGCTACATTAACATTTTTATGACTAAACTGAGAGATTTCACTTACTACAACATTGCAAAGTTACATTTCTTGTCTACGAAATCTCACCTTCCTTATTTTGCAATTAATAAGGCTGCTTTTGCTATAACTTTTCTTTTAATTCTGGGTTTGATGGTTGTGGGGGAAGACGTTGTGTAATCTAAGAAATGGTTTAAATGTTGTGTCTGCAGTTGCCGTTGTTGCAAATAACGACCCGTCGTCTTAATGTCTTGTTGTTGAACGAAAAAGTTATGACAATACTTGTGTGAAATATTTCCTAATGATGGTCTGCATTAAAACACTTTTTGTCTTCAAAACTAAGCTCAAAATTGGCATCATGTTACGAACTCATCACATTGATGCTGACGGCTGCTCACCATGATAACTTTGTTTTTATGACAGTTACTGGCTCATCGTCTAACTTTACGACTCGTTACTCGAGCGGATAGACAAACAAAATAGTCCGGTTAATAACAAAATTTGTATCAAAACTTGCAGAATTTTTTGCTTAATCTAAAAAAGGATAAACATTAGAGAATCTTTGCCAAGAATATAGTAAATTTAACTAATAATTATAATATTTTATACCTTTCTTAGCAGAGATGATGCGATGTAATGTTGAATACGAGATTTTATTGATTTTATTTACATCTCACCCATTCCAATTTATCTACCAAATTATAAAAAATACACAACCATTTAAAATAAAAATGATAAAGCTTCATCAAGGAGGTCGCTCTAAATTCACAAGCTTGTTCGTGAAGTATGTGCTGCTAATGTTAGGTAAATGAGGTTTGGCCGGCAAACCAGGAAATTATGCACAAAGGGATTCCACTTGCATAAACAGCTTCACCACCAAAAAGCACCGAAACCACGAAAATGAAGTTCCAAAAGCATTTAAGTCCAAAAATCACGTTACAAAGTTGGACCGCTTCGCTCCAATCTTCACGCATACATTAAAGCAAGGTGAGCGGGGACTAAAACAAAATCATTATTCAAATCCTCTGAATAATGTTTTCAGGAATCGAGACAGAGTTCCGTGCGTCGTTTTTGAATTTTAATACGGACCTCTAACAAGTTTTCAGTCAAAGGAAATCGGGAAAGCTTGAAGCGCTCCGCTCGAGAGCGAAGCGGACGTCGGGAACTAGCCTAGTTATTCTTTATGTATGCACCTTTTCATTTGACTACTAGCGACTATGTCCGCGCATCCCAAGTTTTCAAGGTAACTGAAAGATTTTAATAAAATACTTTTCACCCATGACACCCCTTAGGTGATTAGATATACGGTAGGGATTCAACCAAACTCGAATAAGTTCTAGTCGCAGAATAAATCGTAGTTAATCGCGAGTAAACTGACAGTTTACTTATATTTGACATTTCTTATTCCGCGGAACGGTTATTCCAAAAGTTGGTCGAATCCAGCCTAAGAGTGTATTCTTTCAACAACCCGTCCTTGGTAGAAAAATCAAACTTTACTTAAATATAAAAAGTTTCTACGGCGACATAGACATCCAATTGTTCTCTTGTCCATGTCCGCTCAGCTCCCATGTCTTTCGCCGCGACGGTTGTCGTCGGCGTCGGCGTCGGCGGCCGATCAAAGCGCCGTCATCAAAGGACGCCGCACTGTCCGGCGTAATTAGCACCTTCGCGCCGTCTGGGGGCAGCACGTGCCAAACTTTGCGCTGACGCCTTGTGTTTACTAGATATTGAGACCACAAGAGACTTCTAAAATAAACTGCTATTTTGAATATAGACAACCTAGGTGGCGCGGTTCCAAACGCAAGTTCGTTTCCTGCAGCAGGACAAAATGTTTGCATAATATTAATCTAGGTATTGGATATAGTGTATTATAGGATTACTGTGTCGTTGATATCAGAAACTACGAGTACTATAAAGTACCAATACCTAGACCCGTAGAAATTATGTAATGTGTGAATCTGTGGTTACTGTTTAAGTGACTGTTATGTTACGATGCGATGACTATATAAGGTCATTCATTATCAACCTGACAAACTTAAGGGGTAGGTTCCACACATAATAAAAAAATACTTGTAATTTTTTAGTTTTTTTCTAAACTTTTTTTTTATATTTAAAAAAAAAATACGTAATTCTGCTTAATAATTAGTTATCCTTGTTGGAAATCGAAAAGGCAGAGCTCGGCACGTGTCAGTGACCCGCGCGTCAATGAACCGCGGGTCAATAACCCGCGCGTCCTTGACCTGCGCGTGTCCTTGACCCGCTACGGGGCGCGCACACTCGAATATTTCATTATTACGTCGCTTAACTCGATTCCCAACAATGATAAATAAGGTTAATCCTGTTCTATATTTTAAGCATTACCATTCTCACATGATTAAACTGTTAGATTTCCAAACATGTAAAAATAAAATAAAATAAAATAAAATAATTGAGCGGAAAAACGTAATCGATTTTTTTTTTGTTTAATTGAAATATATTAATTTATACATTAAAAAAAATGATAGGTACATAATATTTTTTTTTATGTGAGGAACCTATCCCTTAAGTTTGTCAGGTTGATAATGAATGACCCTGTATAATTATTCTGTTGCCATCCTTTATTAGTCTATGAAATGACAAAGAAAAACTGTATTTTTTTCATGCATTTCAATAGATGCAGTGTCTACCAAAAACTCCCTGTAAAATAAGTATTTTTTGAAATGCCCTTTAACGGAAGTTTACCTTTGACGTAAGATCTACTCTGAATCCGCTTGTTGGATTACGGCACCCCTTTGCTGTTCAGAAAATGCGACTAGAAGGAATTTCAATAGGCTGAAATAAAAGCGAGGTCTATGTTTTTACAAAGGAAAGGTAAGTATGTAGGTACTTACTATTGGTGTCAAGTAAAGTTTGTAAAACGGTATTTTATTTGGCTAGGTACCTATCTAATAATAAATGCTGGCATAAGTTTTGTGAATGTTTTTGACTAACAAAAGAAATAGAGGGATGTTTGTAATGAATGGCCAATGACTGGTGATACCAAACAATCACGACCATAATGACCACAATATAGTCAACCCCGAAAAATATGGACTGGGGTCCGTAATGATATCGCGAGGTACATCTGCGGCCGCGAGATGGCGCTCCGATCTCCGGTCACTCGGTCATTACTGCCCTACCTATGAAATATTTATGACGACTCCCATAATAACGACGGCGACGATATCATTATACTTTGTGATGGGGGTGTCGGGTGGGGCGGAATTTGTGAACGCTTCTTATTCCTTCGCCCAGCGACGACGCATGCCGGTTTATCTGCTAAATAAACTCGCGTTTTGAGCGTTTCCGCGAGCGACTGCATCAGGACATTCAAATCTGGCGGGCTGTGCGCAGACGCGGCGTCCGTATCAACTTGCTAATTAGCTCCATAATACGACTTGCAGATGAGGTTCACAGTTGTCAAGTTGAATGTATAAAAAGCCCTTTTCAGCGATCGTATGCATCGCGGCTGGGTGCTACGAGGGTGGCGGCTCGCGAGCCTATAACGTATTTCGTGCGTCCCACCAACCACCAGAAGTTTGCCTGTTCATAAATAAACGCTAGCGGTATTCAACAGCCCTTGGTGCTGTATGCATAACGAATTTGAAGGAGGCAAACTTGGAGGCTCTGCTCACTGGGATGGAGTATAAAATTCAGTAACAACATGGTGGAGGTTTTCATTCGACGGTCCGCTGCCGGTGGAGACATAGCTCCGTCATCGGTCACTCTAATTATCGATAATTACTTGGTGCTCGTGAGTGTACACTACTCCTTAGCTTAGCTAAAGATCAGTCGTCAACTATTGTCGGCAACTGTACTGGCGTTGTGTAGTGTGAAGTGCAGATGGCGCGAGAGGTCTTTGTGCCAAGTTCTGAGTGGTTAATCATGCTAATGAGTTGTGAAATGAGTGCCGGCTAGTGTTGTTCGTTTGTGTCGGCCATCTTGGAGACGCTGTCATCGAGTGAGTACAGGCTACAGTCAGACTACAGAACACAGTGGTACAGTGGTTGCCGCTAGGTGGCGTGCGTGTCGCATTCGCGTTATGGCCGCCAAAGTTACTGCTTTGAATATTTTTGCATGAGATCTGCAGATTCGTAAAGATATAATGAGATTTATTTCGATTTGAGTGATTAAAGTAGATTTATAGCTTTGTGTAAGCTTTTCTGTTTCAAGTAAAGAGAATAAACTTCTTTGTGAAACCTTCCAATTTTCCCGCTGCTAAAATACTGGCCAACTTTCGAGCAACAGTGATTACGTCCTAACCTTTTACCTAGGGGCGATCCACCACGCAGACCTGATGATCTGAAAAGGGCAAATAAGTTCTAAGTGCCATATTTTTTTTTTTTTTTTTTTGCTGGACAATCCACACAGCATCATCTAGCCCCAAGGTAAGCTGCTGTTAAACAGGAGCTGTGTTATGGGTACTAGATGACTGATATATATTTAATACAACACAATACTCGTACATAGATAGATATTTTTTATTATACATAGAAAACACCCAGAACACCCGGAACAAATATTTGCTGATCTTACAAACATTTGCACCAAGGCGGGAATCGAACCCGCAACCTCCGCGTCGCAGGCGGACCTTCGCCCACCGCGCCACATTGGTCGTCAAATTACTTTTTAGACTTTTGTAACACTTATTACTTTTAAGACCTTTTGTAACACTTATTTGTGCAAATAAATATCTTGAATCTTGAATCTTGGATCTGCATGGATGGAAGGGCCAAATGGGACCATTGGGAAAATCCGTATTGGTCTTTAGATTTTTTGGAGTTCTTGGACATGCTGTTTTTTTCACTATGTTTGCTACACATACTTATTACGAGACTAAGAGTTATGATATTACCACAAGACCCCAATTATTATTGCACAACTTAGGTACAACATTGTATATTCTTCTTTCTTTTATATAAAAATTAATTACAGTGCGATAATCTCGTTAGAGGAAGGGTTTAAATGGTGAGAAAATATGGAACAATTGGCGAGAACATAAATTGCGAGTGAAACTTTTCAAGTTTTGACGACCGATGTGGCGTAGCGGGCGCAGGTCCGCCTGCGACGCAGAGGTTGCGGGTTCGATTCCCGCCTCGGGACAAATGTTTGTACGATCTACAAATTTGTTCTGGGTGTTCTGGGTATTTTCTATATATAATAAAAAATATCAATCTATGTATTATATTGTATTAAATATATATCAGTCATCTAGTACCCATAATACAGCTCTGTTTAACAACAGCTTACCTTGGGGCTAGATGATGCTGTGTGTGTTGTCCAGCATTATTTATTTATTTATAGGTAAATAACAAGAATGAAATTATTTTCCGAAAATAACTTAGCACCTTGGTACGGTGAAAACTTTCCTAGCTTGTCTACGAGTATGATATACCTAGTTACTTTTCGTAGTTTAGGTACCTACTTTATCATCATCATTGGCTTTTACATTTACGAGTATTATGCAGATGATTTAGGTACAGATGACGACCGATGTGGAGCAGCGGGCGCAGGTCCACCTGCGACGCAGAGGTTGCGGGTTCGATTCCCGCCTCGGGACAAATGTTTGTACGATCTACAAATGTGTTCCAGGTGTTCTGGGTATTTTCTATATATTTTCTATATATAATAAAATATATCTATTTATGTGTTGTAAATTGTATTAAGTATATCAGTCATCTAGTACCTACCCATAACACAGCTCTGCAGCTTACCTGGGGCTAGATGATGCTGTGTGGATTGTCCAGCATTATTTATTATTATTATTATTACCTACATAAATGATACATGAGTCATTCATTCAGAGATTTCTAATGTTTCCACTGCTGACACCGGGCTATTTTCAAGCAAGAGTGAATTATTTGGGAGTCTAAAGCAAAATTTACAATAGTACTTCGACAAAAGTTTTCCTTTTTTTTAAATCTTTAGACCAGCTGACTAAAATAATCCCTCCGCAAATACACTTTTCATAAAATCAGATCTGCATTACTGAGCTTTCAATACAAACCAACACTCGTACGGATTGACATGTCATTCTGACTCCGCAAAACCAACGTTATCTCTTATCCGAACAATCTATACTGGACCTTATCGCGTTGAGTTAAAGTTGATGGTGTTTGCAATAAAGGTATAGGTTTTAACCCTACCGCGGTGACATATCCAAATTCAGCTTGGTGATGCAGCGAGGTGGAAAATGGCGTGTCAACGGAAGGCTGCACCCGTGACGTCACATTAGCACCTCACGTCGAGTGCACGAGATGGGAAAAATCTGGAGTTTTCCGAGCTTTTGTGATTTCATCTCGGATTCAGAATATAAATTATTTTCGCTGCGTTCCTTGACAAAAATTATTACACGTTTTTATTGTAAAATGGTTATACGCGGTTGATTCTAAGATAAAAACAGACGATAAATCTCTAGTACTATTCCGCTTAACCTTTTAACTAATGAGGTCACACAGTTACCACAGTTAACCTCAAAAGAAAAATATCGACAAGTGTTTTATCCCTCCACGGGACATCATCAGGACCATCGACTTGTTCTCCGGCAGACGTGTTGCTCCGTCGAGCGCTGGAGCCAAAGACTTTGGCCAAAGACTGGCTAGTACTAGAGATTTTTCGTCTATTTTTTATCTTGTAATGGATTTCCGCAAAGTAACGCCTGAATCTATCAATTATCGGTTGATTCTCTAAAATATTATAAATATTATAACTTTCAAAGATTTGTTAGATTCTGCACGTAGCTTTGTTTGCGTGATGTGAACATAAAAATACCCCTGAGCTATTCCAGGTTTAGATATAATAGTGCTATTTCAAGTTTCATCATTTATTCATATCTCAAAAAGTTTATCGTAATTTAATTGATAATTTATATATAAACAAAAAAGTTTGGGATGGATATAACTCAACCTTACTCGGCATCCATAACAATAACAAGGGCATGTCCCTAAAAAGCGATACAAACCCATTGCCGGTGTTGTTTCTAGTTCTTATGTCCAAGAACTAGAATTCGAAAGACATTTGCCATCCACCAATCGGGTATCCGCATTGTTTTCGCGTGGTGGATTAAGACCCAATCACTCTCGCTTGAGAGTAGGCCAGTGTCCCAGCAGTGGGAACATTAGAAGACTGTCATGATGATGTTAGTCCTAGTACCGAAACCGTGGAAGGAAACTAGTATTTTACGCTTCATTTGTGGTGGTGGTTTTCCTAAAGACAGTGTCAACTGTTGGCGCAATGCGACACATAACTCAGCGCTAAATGGCTATGACGCCGACACTAGCAGTAACTAACAACCATTACCTAATGTTCAAATGAAACATTTCAATATTATCAACATCACGAAAGCACATAGGTATCTATTGTTAATCGTTATAATCAACTCGGTGCTAGTTTTGAAAGTTATCAAGCCATGAATGTATTCGAGCGGCTTGTTACTTACTAGACTCATTTTTTTACATGGGTAAGCTGTGCTGCGCTGTGGAGAAAGACCAATAGATGCTGGTTTGATATCGCCTCCAGGACTGAAATGTTTCTATGATCTGTGAACATTATTCCGTTGGACCAGTACTTTCTGATACCTAAGACACAGCTTGCTAAAGTTTATAAATGTAGCTTTGCACAGAATTTTTTAAATCAAATCTGTATCTGAATTTATTTGTTACAACCAATGATACAAAAATACAAATTTTTCCTCTTAATAATAATAGTGCGGCGGGAACTATTTTCAACTCAAAATTTCAAGCATTTTATATTTTAACCCATTACAAAGACGTGCGCGTTTTCAGAAACTGATCGTTTATTTTCTAAGCTTCTAAGTAGCGGTTCGTGTGCCTAGCTCATGCCCCCTTGTTCACATGGTATTTGCACAGGTACGACGGTACATCCGGAGTTATGGCAGGTAATGGTAGGTAGCTGTGGGTAATGGTTGGTTCCGACGCGCCCGCGGCGCCGGACCAAGCGCACGTCTCGCACTAATCCCACGGTTTCTGCTCTAAAGGATGTTATATAATTGAAACTGTAGTGGTTGGAAATAATTAAAATATACTAGCGACCCGCTCCGTGCTTGCACATTATAAACATTCTTCTTAAATCAGTTTATCTCAATGAATAGCTGATGCAAGTCAATACTAGTCTAGCAGTCCGTCCCAAATTCGCGCGCGGGTGCAATAAAACCACACCCATGCAAAGCCGGGGCGGGTCGCTACTAATAAATATAATCTCAGGGCTAATGTAGCATTCTAATGGTTAAATAATTTTGAAAATCGAACCAGCAGTTTTCGAGTTTATTCGTAACAAACAAAAGTTACAAAAATAAAAATTTCGCTATAAGTAATATTAGTATAGAAGTATAGAAGAAAACGCATGAAAATCCGTTGCGTAGTTTAAAAAATATATGCGTTTATACGAGTCAGTACATACAGATAGACAGACGGCGATAAGTTGACTTTGTTATATACTTTGTAGAGTTGAACGGCTGTTTTACCACTTGTTTTTAACGTTTCGAAAGCTTTTCGTCCTGAGCACCCGCCCGTAATCATATAAAGGATGTTGATTACATTTGTACGAGTGGGTAGGTTGGTACACCACCTTTTAACCACGCTGTGGTCCGGTTCAAAATGTGATTAAAATTACTGGCACATAAGACTTTTGATCTACGTCTCAGGATGGCAACGCACGAAAATAAGCTAGGAACACAACTGAGTTTGTTGCTAGATTGTTCGTTTGCTGGAGCGCGTGGAACTCGCTCCAGCAATCGAACAATCTAGCAACAATCTAGCGTAAATTCACCTAGTTTTATGACGTTTCAAATGATCCTATTACATAAAAATCCTTTGAGTTTGAATATCAAGTCTCCCAGACTACGGTAACAGCCTACCATTAAAAGGTATTATTAATTACCATGACTTATGTCAGTCGCTAGTGAGGCCGGTAAAAGCATGACATGGTTTCAAGAACTATAAAAAAGCTATAAAAGCATAAATTCAGCACACGCTGTATCTAAAAGTGTGTTATTTGAGAAACTCGTGCAGATCGGCGCCGGCGACTGTTTGCACAGTGGTTCACACTCCTGCATATTCCGTGGCAAGCCGCGATTATCGACCGGCGATCGGTAGATCACGACGCAGTGCACAGTGCCCGATCGTAGACAAAAATACGCTTTATTGTATGTAAAGTGCTGAATAAATATGGCAATAATGTAGCGACACTCGGTAAGGGACAAAGGAAAGTTGGCAATGTTTTTATTTAAGATAAGTCCGTAAAAGATTTGTAGTTTCATTTCGAACAAATTTTGGTCTTATTTTCACTGCGAGTCAAAACAGATGCTTTTTATAGAATTACGAAAAGTTTTAACAAAACTGTTTTACATAAGCAGTACCTAATACTAACCTACATTAAAAACAGCAGTTTATAGTTTTATATACATTAATTAAAACACAAAGTTTATAGGTGATAGGACTTACTTATGACATTAGAAGTGCACAAAGATATACTTAAATGAAATAGATAATATGTTCTCAATTTGGAAATTCTTAAATCTTAACAATTGAAAGTTCAGCAAGCTAAAATTGTGGTAAAGATTTTATGTCCTGATTGACTAGAAGCGGTACCACTGTGCGATAACCACCTTCGGAACCGCTACCTCTTCAGTTCCTGGGAGTAGTGTAATTTCGTAACAACCTGTCTGTACTAGGCCTTGCTGTACCCCATTCGATAAGGCTTCTGAAACACAGGATTACCTAGTATAAGTATTACAGTGTGGTATAAGTGTCAGTGCTTAAAATTGTAAACCTTCATTAATTGTGATCAATAAATATCTTTTTTTTTTTTTTTTATACAACTGAAGCGGCAACCAAGCGTACGGCCCACAAGATGGTAAGCGGTTACCGCAGCCTATGGAAGCTTGCAATACCAGAGGTATCACTCGCGGGTTGCCACCTTGAGGCTAAGATCGAAAGCCTCATGTGCCAGTAATTTCACCGGAAACCATACCCTTCGCACCGGAACACAGCAATGCGAGCATTACTGCTTGGCGGCAGAAATAGGTATGGTGGTTATCTTATCTATCTTATGAATCCGCATTGTGCCTCGATCATCTTACTCAAAAGCATGCCAGTGTCCCAGCAGTGGGAACATTAGAAATATGTTATCACTGCATAGAATAAAACAAAGTCGCTTCTCGCTGTGTATAAAACAAGATAAAAGTTAAAAGATTTTTTTTTTTCAAAGATATAGGTACAATTTCTACATACCATAAAGCTATATATAAGATCTTACATATAGGTACTTACTACTACGACTTTGAATATTGCTCGCGATGTAGGTGCATAATAAATAAATAAATAAATAATGCTGGACAATCCACACAGCATCATCTAGCCTCAAAGTAAGCTGCTGTTAAACAGAGCTGTATTATGGGTACTAGATGACTGATATATATTTAATACAATACAATACATAGATATTTTTTAATTATATATAGAAAATACCCAGAACACCCGGAACAAATATTTGTAGATCGTACAAACATTTGTTCCGAGGCGGGAATCGAACCCGCAACCTCTGCGTCGCAGGCGGACCTGCGCCCGCTGCGCCACATCGGTCGTCATAATATAGCGGTAGGTCATTAGGAATAGTTACAAAACCTTACCCTCCGTGCTACATTTAACTGAGTGACGGCAGGGTAGTGCTCCAACCTCCTAATTAACTGAGAGCTCTATTTGCAACTGAGAAGAGCATCAGTGTCGACATGGCAGGTGTACCTAGGTAGAACTAATAACTATTATTTATAACTATATAATTATAACTAAGCACTGAGTCATTATGAGCCTTATTCATAAACGAACCATATACCTCTTTCAAATGCGTCTTTCAAATCTATAATCATCTTTATTCCTTGACTTGAACGACAAGGAAAAACAAAATCCTGTATGATGATGTATGCTTAGATTTTTATCTACGCAACGGATTTTGATGCGGTTTTTTTAATAGATAGAGTGATTCAAGGAAAGGTTTATAGCACTGTGCGTAGTCAAGGCGAGTCTGATTGTGAATTTATAAGTTTACACCAAGATTTGACCACTGACTCAAACAAAATCTACACTAAAATTATTAACTAAAATGTAGTTTATTTCAACAAACTAAATAATCCTTTTTAAAGGTACTTTTTATACCTACTTAATAATAAGCTACTAACTTATAAATTATTTCAACCGTTCATATTTTTAATACTAGATTCACTTAATTCTGTAGGTATTAATTAATGCCAGTGCTCTCATACGGTGAAGGAAAACATCGTGAGGAAACCGGCATGTCCTGGAACTAAAAATTCGAAAGACATGTGCCATCCACCAATCCGCATTGGGTCCGCGTGGTGGATTAAGACCCAATCACTCTCGCCTGAGAGTAGGCCGTGTCCCAGCAGTGGGAACATTAGAAGGCTGTCACGTAAATTCTGCAACTCCGTTTTTTTTAAATTTGGTTCTTTTAGATTACGCAAGGCTTTCCCTAGCTATGTAAAATAAATAAAATAAACATTAGCGGTTCTTGTTCTGTGACCCTTTTATTTATTATCTAATAGAACCGCTTTAGAGCATTTTAAAGCGCTATTCTTTTCTCCAATCTGTACGCAACATCAATAAATCTAAAGGAGACACGCCGTTTTTGTACTTTTAACGGGCACGGTTAAGGAAACAGCATTTTTATTCAAAGCAGCCACTTAACTAATAAAATATGTGGTATCTGAAACAATGAACAGGAAGTGGGTGGACCGGTCCTTTTTCCCCGAGGTTTCAGTGTCCGGCTCCGGTTTTGTTGAGTAGACAAAGTACACTATGAAAAGGAGTAGGTACATTTTTGTCAGCGCTGCATACGTTTAAGCAGATTTATTGCTTGCGAACGTGAGGATTCTTAGATTTATTCAAAATCTCCAACCAGCTATGCTCTATTTATTTTAATATAAAAATATATCAACAATACCTTCTACAAACACATTTTGTTTCACGTCATATTTAAACCATCTTATTTGTCAGTTCGTTGTCATTCTTTATTTTGCGTTGGGTTGGATTGTATTCAATTATTTGGACCGGACGGAAAAAATGTTGTTCGCTAAATATGCGCAAAATTAGCATTTGTTTTGTCCCAACTTTTGTTCCCGAGACCGAATCCCATTAATTTGTTTGGAGTTTTTTGCTTCAGACGAGCGATTTGATAAATTCAGTTAAAACGGGCAACACTTTACGGTTTTTCTAAAACGACCTTTTAAAACGAAAAGCCATTAAAACTTTCGGGTGATTTTTTCTAAGTAAAATAGCCCTTCCCTATTTGAACCTATAACGACGGGCTAAATTTAATAAAATTTAGTCAATTCAATTAGTAGCCTATGTAGAAGGGACAACCATTTTAAAAATAAGTTTTAATAAGACTACGAGTATTTACCACTAATTTTAATAAATAGCCTACATGATATATTTTTTTAATATCTTTAAGTATCAATATTTATAATTTATATAGCTGATTAGCTAATCAGCGAAATAGGAAGTAACAAAGAACTAGGGTAACTGCCGATAATCAAAATATGTTATCAACAAGTTTTTGAATGGGTTAGTATCGTTATCCCCGAGTCCCGTTCCCACCCGAATTGGTTTAGGTACGAAAATACTTTACAATTATAAAATCATAAATTTTAATGGTGCGGTAGTTTTACATTTAACTTACAAATACCCTCGACAAGTGTGCCCTCGATTACCGTTTCGTCAATGGTTAATAATAAAATAATAATAAGTGCATAATTTGGTATAAAATCCGCGGAGTGAGAGGACTGGTGACCTGTTATTACAGGTTTTTTTATAAAACTTAACTCAGGCACCAGTCCCCCTTATAAAACAGGTTTTTAACTAGCTAACTACATATAACTATTTTAAGAACCTACCTAGTTTCTTAAAAACCTTTGTGAGGAGAAAATAAATGAAAGAGCGCTGCGGGCGAAAACTAGCATTGTATATTTAGAATAAAGTCTCCATTTCTCTTCTTACTTTTAATTACCTGTCCAGAAACTCCAGCTAAGTCCTGAACAGACAAACAACATTAATTATGGTAAAACCGCCAACTTTAATCAAAGCACTATTTTACCCGACATCGCAGTTCTAAATTACTTCGCTTTATAGCAGGTACATAGATACCGCAGTGAATGGAGTAGCTATCATCAAAGTTACTGTGTGGGATTAGAGAAAATAGAGTGGTTCTCAGCCACGCCCTGTTGGCTAGGCGTGGCTCCTCAGCCCCGCCCACTTCACCGTTTTTCTCCAGCTATTATGTAACCTTTTAGGTCCCGGGGGGTGGTGGGTGGACATTTGTCTTTAGATCCTGGGATTATTAAATTTACCGAGCTCGGCGTAGAGGGATCTGTACATAATGCCAGAGGTAAATGCTTTCTTGCTGGTTTGCGTGGGCTGCCTTGGAGAAAATAAAAAGAAAATGATATTCTTATTTGAAACAGTATAATACCAATAGTACATATATTTGAATGGCTTCAATACCCAAATAGACGGTTAAATAGGTACTTGCTATATGAATAGGATACCCAAGGCGAAACAGGTTAAACATAAACACACCTAGGACCTAGTTATTGTATCAAAATCCTATAAGAACCAAATAAATAAACTCACGACTTCTCCATGTTCCTCTGGTAGGAGAATTTACTACATATAGTTTTAAGTTTTCATTATAAATAGACAAAATGATAGAAACCTACATTTTATCTAATTATAAGAAATTTTCTTTTAAAATTACGTAGGATGTTATCTGACATTCATATTATTTCAAGCGTCTTGTAGATATCGTCAGTAGAAGGTACTTTTTACTATCCACTTATTAGCGACCAAGAATAGGAATTTGCTAGATGCACCACGCACTGAGCAGACAATGCTGTAAGTACAATTTTTTTAATTTGCGTTTCGTCTGACATCTCATGAGCTTACTTATTTTCAACTAACTTTTGTGGTTCTTTACTAAACTCTGCGCTGCATTCGTTACCACAGAAACGTAGTTATTAAGTGTTTTTCATCCAGTCAATTTAATTTGCAGTGTCTTCACTGTAGTTTTTATTTTGTGCGTGAAAAAAACATCTGCACGGCTCGCTTTTCCTCACGACGACAGTTTAATAAATAAATAAATAATGCTGGACAATCCACACAGCATCATCTAGCCCCAAGGTAAGCAGAGCTTTACTAGATGACTGATATACATTTTTTTTATTATACACTAGCAGTCCGTCGCAGATTCGCGCGGGTGCAATAAAACCACATCTGTGCAGGGACTCAGGGATCAGACCAAGTAGTCCGAGTTTATTCGTAACAAACAAAATACAAATATACAAATCTTTTAAATTATTATAGATACTCATACTCAGAACACTCAGAACAAATATTTGCAGATCGTACAAACATTTGTTCCAAGGTGGGAATCGAGCCCGCAACCTCTTGCGTTGCAGGCGGGCCTTGGCCCAACACACCACATCAGTCGTCAAAAAATTTTGTTAATAATAATTATTTTGCATGGAAAACAATCTTCTTCAAATTTTTATTTGAGAAAGAGCTGCTATCCAGTAACATAAATATTTAAGAATTTTATTAGAGGTTTTTCAAACTAAATTGTCTTTGTGCATCACAAACGATAATATTAAGGTATGAGTGCTTAGGAGGGCACGTTAAGCAGTCGATCCCGACTTTTTCAAAGTTGTTAAACATTGACAGAGGCCTTCGGGCGGCCTAAAAATGTTGGCACCAGAGTTGGTCACTGACTCATACGAACATACTTACTTTTATGGTATGAAAATAGAATTAATTCATTGTAACACTACGATTGAAATAGTCAGTGCCTATTCGTCTTTAATTAATTTTTAAAAGAGATGTTTTAGGTCAATAAGAAAAAACCAATCTAAAAACCTTTTTTATAAAATATGCACTTATGAGCTTTTACTTAATTACCGTAATGGCAAAGCTATAAAAGCTGCGCGTCGCGCGCGCACTTCGCACTTCGGCATCGGCGGGACGTAAGTTATTATCTATTTAACATTGTCTAGTTAAGGCCATGACGGAGGCCTTCGGGCGGCCAATAGCTCCGTCACTAGAGTTATTAGCCACTGACTCACAGAAACTTATTTAAATATCTATTTAAATTTGTAATAACCTAATTAATTAAAAATTAATTAAGTTTAATTAAAAAATTACAATTCTAATGTGCTTTTTGTGAATTTTAGTTACAAAACAAAAATTTATTACAATTCTATTATATTTTGTACAGTATTGTTTTTTTCAGCGGTTTATCTTTATCTTTGCCATCATGTGTTGTTAACCTCCACGTGCTAGCATTTTATTTGTTCATGCTGACCAATTTGTTAGAACGTGTTATTCAATTTGATTGTGTTTTTATAACGAAAAAATCGTTTACAGGAATTTAGAACGTGTCGCAATTTTACCAATCACTAACTACTAAGACATGTGTCATGTTTAACATGTTTTTAAATTGTTGTATACCTTTACAGTGAGCCAGGGTTCCGCTACTACAAAGCCTGCCACCGCATGGTAAGTTGCACTTATCCTTGATTATCAATGCCATCTTCAAGTTTTTTGAGTTCAAAATGTTGTACACGTGTATTTTTAATCATGTCAGTGAATGATAGATTATTATTTGAAGGCTCATTGCTTAAGTTTTTCTGTCACTTATAGGTCTCACGACGGATCTCGGCCGTAGTGAAATTAGCTGTTTCGATGCGCAATGAAGCTTTTTCAAACTAAATTGTCTTTGCGCATCACAAACGGCTAACTTCACGGAAGCCTAGATCCGCTGTGCGAACTATACTTACGTTTGTGATCATAATTCAGTCATCAAACTCTCGATCTTAGACTTATTTACGTTCAAAACGAATCATACACTTCGGTAAGTGCAGTCAGCAGTGCTAACCACATCCATTATCTTTCGCGCTAGCAATGTCATCTGGTTATCGAGCTCACAATCTATCTCTTGGCATTTTTATCCACAATCAATTATATCATCGCAATTCGAGTCGCAGAAGACCGTAACGAATGGAGAAACATCACGAGAGGTCGCGACCCTCTGCTATGAGGAAACGATGCACAGAGAGACTTTATGTGGGTTAGTAAAGTAAAGTAAAGTAAAGTAAAGTAAAGTAAAGTAAAATATATGTTTATTCAATTATATTACAAGAATCATTTTGAAACGTCTTAAAGCTATGTGAATTTACGCCAGTTCCACGCGCCCCAGCTTAGAAGAATCTGGCAACAAACTCGGCTAGCTTTTTTTTGATGATCCGTTTTCATCTTAAAGCTTCAGTGTGCAGTGTGTGATAAATTATACGTATCTGACCTTCACCGTATAATCCACTAGTTGTTGTATTAAATGGTTGTTGATCGCAGACGATGCGGGCGGCAGGCTGGATGGTGCCGGATGCCGCGGCCGGTGCCGGCGCTGTGGGGCGCCGGGACCCGGCCGCACGCTGGCCGCTGCCGCCGCGCCGCTGCCGCGCCTCCTCGCGAGCCGCGCTCAGCGATACGCGACACACTCCTATTATGTGAGTATTCATCATCATCCTAGGCGCTACAGCCGCGTGTAAGCCTTGGCCTGATCTAGTATATTTCTCCATCCACTTCTGCTTTGGGCTTCCTCTCGCCAGCCTCTCACTATCACACATTATGTGTACTAATGAAGGAATATTCCCATCTATCACCTAGTTCTGTTCTTTTAAGGGGATTTGCAATGTAACAGATCGCACTTTTGCGAGTCAAAAGTGCGATCTCTCACCCTGTCAGTAACGAGAGGAGAGATAAAACTATTTCAAAACTAATATTCAATCTGTCAAACAACAATTTCCATTTCCTAAATTTAAGTATGTACTTATCCTCTTTACTGAAAGCAGTAGCATTTGTAAGGTAAAAAATATTCCCATTTCTTAACTTCAGTAGGCCTACTTCCTACTTAAAACAGTAGTACCAAGAAGCAGCTGTATAGTTTGTGTGGTGCTTATTTTAATAAATTCCTTTTTAGCTGTTACGAGCATTTTGCAAACAAAGCCTGCCGTATTTGCCGTATTGAAATCCTTGTATATACCCACTGTGTGTGCTGTCAGGACTGTCTTTATAAGTGTATATAATTATTATATAACAAAGGTTGCCTGGAAGATATCGCTTTTTAGCGAAGAGGCCTCCCATTGTAACACTTTTTTTTTTTCTTTGTTTTTTTAGTATCAAAAGGTGTGCAATAATGATATAATCTATTTATCTATCTATCTATCTAAATATTTTAATTTAATATTTAATTTAAATAAATATCTCAATATGGTAATGTTTCGTTGTTTCAGATCAAGACTTCATTTCACGTTAAACATAGCTAATGATCACATCTTAGTATCTTTAGCATTCTGTTGGCCTCGGGGGCGATGAGAGTTTTTATAAATATTACACGAAAAAATATCTAATTATCTTAAAATAGTTATATTCGTTCATCTGTACATGTCAAACAAACGCAGAGTTCACAACAATTTTCCGTTACTTTACTTTGAGTTAAGTTTTTATACTTTTTTTTCTATTATGCAACTTTGTTATGTGGGAGAAAGACGATGTAAGCGATAATGGGTTAAGATTCAAACTCTCTTAGAATGTAAATAGTTATAAGTGTCGAATAAGTTTTTTGTTTTTGTTACATTTACAACAGTCAGCTGTCCAAACGGGCGAAACCAATTTATTGTATTTTTTACTTTTAAACTAGCTATAAGGACCCTAAAAGAAACTCACATCTATATAGATCTGTTTTTTGTATTTTGCATGTTAGTTTTTTATGCATTTTCATTTTTAGTTTTGAATACACATGTTTCTATATCGGTACTTGTGTTTAAATTTCTGTAAGTAAGATACATAATACAAAGTTAGGTTGACGACATAAGCAAAGTCACGGGCTGCAGATAAACAAGATTTAAACCAGGGTAATAATCACCATCAAGCGTAGCGTGTATTGCTAAAGAACTTGGCTATTTTATTATACTTTTTTTATTTACCTAGGTATAGTTCTCACAGCGGATCTAGGCTTCCGTGAAGTTAGCCGTTTGTGATGCGCAAAGACAATTTAGTTTGAAAAAGCTCCATTGCGCATCGAAACGGCTAATTTCACGACGGCCGAGATCCGTTGTGAGAACTATAGTTATATTCTTGGCATGAGCCTCACCTAGTTCGATTGGCACCACACTGAAGCTTTATGATGAAGAGGGATCAGCAAAAAAAAGCTAGGAACCCAGCCGAGTTTGTTGCCAGATTATTCTAGGCTGGGGCGCATGGAACTGGCGTAAATTCACCTAGCTTTAAGACGTTGCAAAATAATCCTTGTGATTTTATTTAAATCATTTTTGACTTTGACTTTGACATCGTATCAGCCAATAGACGTCCACAGTTGGACATAGGCCTAAATAGTGCCATGATGATCTTACCAAATAGCTATGACATCTTCCTGGCGAATGTACTCGCCCTTCGAATGTAAATCTCTGAGAATATAAGCCGTATAGTATCACTAGATAGTAAGCAGTAAGTAAGTAAGCTCGTATGAGTCAGTGGCCAACTCTAGTGACATAGTTTTGGGCCGCCCGAAGGCCTCTGCCATGGCCTAACAACTTTATAAAAGCCGAAACCGACTGCTTAACGTGCCCCCCAAGCAACGGAGCGCTCAGTTGAAATAGCCACTGGCGGTCACCCATCCGAATAGTGACTACGCGAAACAGTGCCTAACTTCGTTGATCTGTTAAGAACAACTTAGCCAGCTACGTCACGAGCGCTCTACTACTAGATAGTATTGTGGAAAATATAGATTTAATATATATATATATACAAATAATATGCACAGCTAAACAAACTTACCCATTTAAATTTAAAAAAAAAACGGTCATTTCAGCTTCTCTGTATTGTCTTTTCTAGTCATTATTATGTCAATGAACAAAGACGATGATGAAGATTTGAAAGATCACCTAACAGAGTTTGTATAATATGACTAGTGGCTTGCCCCGGCTTCGCACGGGTGGACATAAAATATAGCATATGTTACTCAGAGATAATGTAATTCTAATGGTGATGGAATTTTTGAAATCGGACCAGTAGTTTTTGAGTTTATTCGTAACAAACAAAAATACAAATCTTTCCTCATTATAATATTAGTATAGATTATTATGAGCAGTGAGGGTGTTTAGTGTTGAACAAATTAAAAAAGTACAATTTGGTTGATCTTGCATAATTTCGTAGCTCGCGTAGCAGTTCGTAGCAAAACAGTTATAAAAAATTCTCGCTGAGATACAAATATTTGCTTGATTTGTAAATATATGTTTTATGTGGTAGCATAGTATTATTTCAAACTAGCAGACCCACCCTTCGCGCGGGTGCTATAAACCTTACTCTTGAATCACTCTATCTATAATAAAAAACCGCATGAAAATCCATTGCTTAGTTTTAAAGATCTAAGCATACATAGGGACAGACAGCACGGGAAGCAGGTTTGTTTTATACTATGTAGTTCTCTATGCCGTGACGGTAATTCTAGTGGGATAATCAAACGTTTATGTATTAAAACAAAATGGTTTTAACAAAAATGAATGTTAAGTATATATCATGATAACTTTTTTTTCTTATAAGGTTGGATTCGACCAAACTCGAATAAGCTCTATTCTCCGAGTAAATCGTAGTTCATCGCGAGTAAACTGACAGCTTACTTGTATTTGATATTCCTTATTCCGCGGAATAGTTATTCCAAAAGTTGGTCGAATCTAGCCTAATAAATATTGGCAGTTTTTTTAATACAACGCCATCTAGTACCAAACATAACAGAGCTTGAACTTAACTGTATTATATATACTTTTTTGTAAATACTTATCCCCAGACCCGGAACAAATATTTGCAGGTCATCCAAACATTTGTTTCGCAGCGGGGATCAAACCCGCAACCCATCTTGCTTCAACCGTGCACTCGCTCACCGCGCTACCGATGTCTTGAAATAAGTGTTTATGTATTTTTACTAAAGTTTTTTTATATAATACTTAAGTTCAAGCGCTGACTGTATTTTTCCAGTCAGTTTATTTTATACACCCCAAGTGTCCCTCGAAAATATTCAAATGAAGATCATCTGTTACTTCGCGAGGCTTACTGGCGCCATCTTGCGACTGTCCGTGCACAAATATTGTTAAAATAACCCCTATTTAATCTTTGAAGACAACTTTCGTTTAACGTTATATACCTAAGGCAAGGACTCGGTAGCTCAACTGGTAGAGCATCTGCGTAGGGTTAAAGACCCAAGTCGGATGATTATAAAGTAAATACTTTAAGCTTTGGGTGACACTGTAACTTTTATGGTTAGGCGTGGCGATTAACATCATGTGAACGACTTGGCCGTCTCGGATTAGATGCGTGCGCAATCATTTTGGAGTAAGCAACCATGATATAAGCAGATAAGATGTACCATAATACTTGCATGACGAACTTACATGATACCATGCCAGTCTCAGTAGGTAGGTACTTACCTACTAAGACGTTCTGCTACGCGGCGATAAGCCTTTTGTCTCATTTCGTGTGTCGAAAAAATTCTCGTCATTTGCTGACATAAAAAAATTATAAGTAGGTATTTATATTTTTGATAGGTATAATGATTTAAATAGTTCGTGTAAGACTAATGCTGGGCAAGTCTAATTCATCTAAAACCTATCTCAGGCACTACAGCATCTGCACTTCTCACATCCAGTGTGAGACAAGAGTAGTAGCAAGTTAGTTCAACTTGCTACTAGATGCTGTCTAATAAAACATTTACTTGTTAAGAAGTAGATAGGACAATGCTAATAATACAAAGACAGTAAATAATAGTTGCATAATCGAATTTTGACACTTTTTATATGAGAAAAGTATCAAAATATACAATGAAACTAAAATTTTGCTATTCTTGTATAAGTGCTTCTGGTCTAGTAGTTCGACCGCATGGTTGGATTTTAGAATCTTACAATCGACCAAAATATTATAATGATAATAAATAGTTTATTCAATTTTAACAAGGTACAACAGGATAACAAATGCAAAAACTTAGACATAGGTAAACATAACACTTGAGCCTGAACTAGGTAATCCTGTATGTCAGGCGAACAGAGCTAATTAGAATCTATTAAAATAATCACTCACATACTCAAAATAATGTTCAGAAGAAATTGACCGCAACAAAATAAATGTGCGGAAAATGTTCGCGACAATTTTTTCTTGTGAGTGTATCAGAACAAACATTTGTTCAGAACTTTGATGAAATCGAACCATTGACCACGTGGTTTGACTCCATAGTCCATAGTCGAACCACGATGACCAGGTTCAACTGTTTCGATACATCGAAACCTAAAGACCACCTGACTCATGTTTATTACCTTCCTGTTATGTAATGTTATGTACCGATGCACATCATAATGACAAATAAAAAAAATCTAATTAATTCTAATTATTCTAATGTAAGTAATCCCAAGTTCTCATAGCCCGACTACCAACCTCTATGCGTATCATTATCACCCTGTAAGTAGTCAGGTCTATCACACAGAGATCAAAAGAATAACAAAACACATCAATATCACGCACAAATTTAATCAAACCTCACCTTATAACACGTCGCCGTGAAATAAATCAATCCACACACAGAATGCCATTAAACAATTACATTAGCATACATACAGACATACAGACAGGTACAAATGCGTACACAAGCGCTTTCATAAATTGAAATGAGACGAATTAAAATATAAATCAAAGGAGGTTTCGCGACACGTTCAAAATTGGAAAAACCTACGGCCCCCGCTCTCGCTTGGGGTGCGCTCAAAGGAAGATTTTGTTTTAGAAACTCGCTATAAAGTCACCAAAGTTGCTTAAAGGTTAGCGCCGACGTATAGATTCGGCAACAGATCAACATCACCTCAACTCGGTAGATTCAGTTTTTTTAAACTTAATTTACTTATTTCACTGTGTTATTTAACTTAACTTTAAGCACACTAATCTTGGTCATAGTTGGTGCCCTCGCAATGCCAGGTATTTTACTTCCAACCAACAGTGTTCATGTGTTTAAGTTTGAAGAGCACTGTTGCCAGTGAAATTACTGGATGAGATGAATCAGGGGCAATGTAGGGCTAGTAGATCTTTGCATTAGGTTACACTGCAAATGGTTATGGTCAGGCATGGCCCTTAACATCAGTTTCACAATTTTTTTTACTGTGTGCTCGTGAAACATTCCAGTACAAGAATCACACATCATCATCATCATCAGCCAATTAGACGTTCACTACTGGACAAAAACTTCCCCCAATATTAGAGCCTTCACCATCCATTGACTTCCTGCGACTGAGTGCTTGTCAATTTGTATAGGATTTTTAACAGCGCCTCTTTAGTGCGTTAAATGAACTACCGAAATTCTAAACAAATTGACAGCTGGACGTTTGCGTTTACGATTGTCGAATGAGTTTTTCGTGCTAAGCACTGCACTTAATGTCATCGGCCCATCGAGTTCAGGAACTGCACATAAAAAGCTAATAAGACTACGCTATAATACAATATTCTAAGGCGCGGTACAGACACCGCGACAACTGATTTAAATAAACATGATGAAATTGAAAGAATTACGCGAGGGAGCATTATTACCGCGACAGAATTACCTGAGATATTGCGGGGGTATGAAAACGGATGATTTACAGGCTATGTCCTTTTTAATATGTATGGAAGTGTGGATTATTGAGACTTTACGGAGTTTAGGCGAGGAAACGCCGCATGATGTTACCTATAGCGGTATTTTTTCTTAAATCTCACAACAAACAGGATTTGTTTTTTTTTGTTTTGCAATTGTGTGTCCATCGTGGCAGACCCAGACTTAGATGGCGGGATGACCTGGACACATTTGATAAGGATTGGTCCTTTAAAGCACATGACCGTACTATATGGAAGGAGGATGGGGAGGCCTTTGCCCTGCAGTGGGATGATACAGGCTAATAATTATTATTGTGATAATTATTTCAATTTCAATTTCAATTTAAATTTATTGCATCATGTAACAATTTTGTATAAGGTCTTAGTAATACAATGTTTTTTTGTCAGGTACATGAACCCTGTAAGGGCGCTGCAGTTTGAGTTCGATTATAATTTAGGCACGAGTAATTTTATAAATGTGTATGTAAATTTGGTATGTCAATTATTCACGGGTCAAAATTATGATAAAATAATTACTTGTTTACTACTCTCAATACAAATGTCATCATTATAGTCCAACTCAAACTAAGTCTAACAAGATTAAATAATATAATATGTCATAAAGCTAATCCAAATAAAATTAAAATTAAAATTATTGTGTGTTCACGCGTTACAAACGGTCCAGAGGTTTATGTATTGTATTGGCGGACATAATATTACACAACGCTTTATTGCCCCAAACTAACCAAAGCTTGTACCTACTATAGAACCACTGATAATTTTTTTTTTGTCAATACATACTTCTAATATACAGGCTGTAAAACAGCCAGGCTCAGAACAAACATTTGACCCAGCGCTCGCCCACCGCGCCAACAAGCTCTTCGTGTACATTCTGTCGTCGATTGGCACTCACTTGTTTTGTTACTCAACACAAAACAAAGAAATTAACCCTCTAAATAGGCTAGACTAACTAATGTGTTGCCATGAAAAATAATACAAAAACGTCTCATAAAATTGATCGAAATTGGTCTCTAAAGACCGGGTCCCTGTGGGATCGGGGCTCTCAGGGACTAACCCGAATATTTATAGGAACAAGGCTAGTTGTTAGGCCATGACAGAGGCCTTCGGGCGGCCTAGGAACTCTGTTACCAGAGTTGGCCACTTACTCATACGAACTTACTTACTTTTCTATAAATAAATAAATAAATAATGCTGGACAATCCACACAGCATCATCTAGCCCCAAGGTAAGCTGCTGTTAAACAGAGCTGTATTATGGGTACTAGATGACTGATATATATTTAATACAATACAATACATAGATAGATATTTTTTTATTATACATAGAAAACACCCAGAACACCCGGAACAAATATTTGCAGATCCTACAAACATTTGTCCCAAGGCGAGAATCGAACCCGCAACCTCTGCGTCGCAGGCGGACCTTCGCCCACCGCGCCACATTGGTCGTATAGGAAAAAGTGTGCCTATTAACATTTCGCAGTAAAACTTAGTAAGTACTAACCTAATAAAATCAAAGTGCTTTTACCTAAGTAAACCACAAAAACAAAATTCTATTTCCAGTTCCATCCAATTTAGGTTCCATATTATTACCTTTACTGAATTACTCTCTGAAAGGTACTATCTACACTTAACTATATCTGGTCCATCCATTACGAAGCTCTTCAGCCAAAGTGCCTTCAGAGTAAAGTACACTTGACACAATTCCGATGCCCCGCCCAGCCGGCCGCCCGCCCACACCACGCCCCGCCCAGCCATCTTGTTCCAAGATTTCCTTTTTATCTCTCTGAGATATTTCGCTGATATCTGAGACTGAAATTCGTTTCAGATAATTAAAGAGCTGACTTCGTATTTTTGTACGTACTTTAAAAGAATTGTATTTTGTTTTAGACTTTTTAGATACTCGTACCTACTTAAACCAGATCTTGTTATTTCGCGATTACTCGTAATACTCGTGTTTTACTTTTATTATAGAAGGCAAGTATTATATCTATTTCGGTATTTATAATAGACAAAGAAAAATACTTTGTTTTTGCATCTCTCAGGATTGAGGTATATGGCACAAACTAAGAGAGACCAGAGGGTGAAGGCACTCTGTGGATGATGATGTCTCTCAGACCAATCATACAATCACACAACAGTCACATGAGTCACATGCATAGCCTGCATTAGGAGTCCTTGTGTCGTGGCTATCAGAAACTAAATAAAATAAAGCTAACATGGGTGCATGCAAGTATTTGCAGTTCACGCAAATATTTAACTTGCAGCGTCAAACCTGCAAGTCCTGCAACCAAGTATTTACTGGTCATAACCTTTATATTTGGTATATGAAATTCAAATTAATATCTTCAGCTTTTTATGAAAAAAGAGTTCTATATGTTCCATTTATTCTTCCTGAGGTTGATCTTAAAAACAAAAAAAATAAGATAAAGATAAAGATAAATAATAATAATAATAAATAATGCTGGACAATCCACTCAGCATCATCTAGCCCAAAGGTAACTGCTGTTAAACAGAGCAGTTTATGGGTACTAGATGACTGATATATACTTAATACAATATAATACATAGATAGATGGTGCAAGTGTGAGTGAAATTCAAGAGGTTTCCGAACCTTTGACAGCATTTTAAGTTATACAGTTTTAGTTTCTTTGGGTCTAAGAATGTGGTACCATATTAATGACCACGGCACACTGAACCTGAGTGTGGGTCTTGGACACTGCTATTCATCACTAGCAAATAGTTGTTTTTTATATGATTGGTGATTGTGAAATAAGAGTTGTGACGTCACACCTTACCAATAAAATTGATAATAATGTTAATAATGCTTTTTCAAAGTTGTTAGGCCATGACAGAGGCCTTCGGGCGGCCTAGAAACCATGTCACCAGAGTTGGCTACCGACTCATACGAACTTACTTACTTTTATGTTAACAATTCTAAAATTCTTTTTTGTTGTGCACCTATTTTGATAAAAGTATAAGTATGTCTAAACCAAATTCAATCTTATCAAACTCGTTCACACCTCACAAAACCGTACCCTTCAAAGATTGTTTTAAACATCCAATAAAAAGCCCTCAAAGAGAAATCATCCTCCGCAAATTTGATCGTTAATATTTGCTACTCAATTCGCTAGCCGTCTATCGAATACGTGATCAAAAACTCCTCGAATACGTGATTGCAACAGAGACGATCCTGCGATCAAAAATAGCAGACAATCTAAAGAAAACATCGGTCGAGGCTTTCATCACAAAACGAGAGATATCAAAAAATACACCGGCCGGCCTCTCAGCGCTTTATTAAGAATAAATTTAGGGAGGATGGAGAGGCCAGGAGGTGGAACAAGTCAAAAGACACCCGCGTTTTTAAATACTATTTATAAAGCGCTCGTGGCACTTACAAAGTTAAATCAAGTCCAGAGAAGTCATAATTTGGGTAGATGACCACCAGTAACATTAGTTTAAGCACTTCCGTGCCTCGGAAGGCACGTTAAACTGTTGGTCGGCTACAACAGTCGGACAGATGCCTTCGGTCAAACTGTAAACTCTGTCACTAGGAGTGGCCTCTCGAACACGATTGGTTTTTTTGTATTGTTCATTATCACAGGGAATACTAAAGTTTATAATAATCCAAAAACGTTTTCGCCCCAAACAAGCCACTCGAGGCGAATTCAACATTAAAGAACGTGATATTTATTTAAAGTGAGTTCCGCTGCCTCCTCTACCGTGCACCACAATAGTGCGAGGTGCCTATCTTCAGGCTAATGCATTTATGCAACAGGCGCGCCGGCTCGATCGATACATCGCGTAATTTCACCGAATATTGCCGCGAAATCGCCTTTATTCTACTTTGATGCTGTATTTATTTTAGAAGCCTCCATACATCAGCTTATGACGGGCCCACACTTCATTTATCATCTGGTGGGTCGTTACTACTTATAGAGGTTGTGAAGCTGCTTACCAAACTTGCAGACTTATTTGCATTAGTCTGTGGAAGAAATAATTTTTATTAAAAAAGAACTCTTTAAATCCTTAGGAGTCAAAAGACGTTCAGCTGTTGGTTTGATTCACTAGCAAAATCAACCACAATAGTTTAGTACTAGGTAGGCTAGGTATTTGTCCTATATCTACCGCTAAGCATTAATGCTCGCATTGGTGTGTTCCGGTGTGAAGGGTATGGTTTCCGGTGAAATTACTGGCACATGAGGCTTTCGATCTTAGCCTCAAGGTGGCAACCAGCGAGTGATACCTATGGTATTGCAAGCGTCCATAGGGTGCGGTAACCGCTTACCATCTTGTTGGCTGTACGCTTGGTTGCCACTTCACTTGTAAAAAAAAAAGTTGTGGGTACTGTTACGAGCTATACGAGTGTTTACAGTAATTTGATTTATCTTAGTTACCTGCCATTTTTTACCGGTAGCCAACAAATCTAAAAATAAACAAGAAAGAAAGGTAAAGAAGTAAAATAAAGCTTAACAAGCAGGGAATCCGATTTGCGAGAGAATTTGAATAAGTCGGGCAGCACTCGGGAACGGGAAGTTTTGTCTCCGTGCTCTTAATAGGGGTATTCAAATTCCTGATTCTTATTTTAAAATACGTACCTTGGAATACGGAACTTTGTAGAAGATTACTTACCTGAGTAGATTTGGGAAAACTCGCTAACATTGGGGCAGTCCTTTTTGACCTGGCTTAACTATGAAAACCAAGGTACTAAAATAGGTATAAAAAAATTATTAGGTAGGTATAGTTCGCACAGCGGATCTAAGCTTCCGTGAAGTTAGCCGTTTGTGATGCGCAAAGACAATTTAGTTTGAAAAAGCTCCATTGCGCATCGAAACGGCTAATTTCACGACGGCCGAGATCCGTTGTGAGAACTATAATTAAAAAGAAAAAAATATGTGACCACGTGATACGACACGAACACGATACAAATGAACACCAAAGTCTTATCGTAGGCTGCTGTCTTTAAAATTTAAACTATATTTTCATATGACACGTAACACGTCTAACTTTATTTCAATACACAACATAAGACGCAGTCATGGCGGAGTGCAGTTTCATAAGTAAAGCTGAAGAACCACGTTTGCTACTCATAATATACTTATCTAAATAGGCACTCACATAAAACCTACGACCTCAGGATCAGGCAGGGTACATTAAATAAATAAATAATACTGGACAATCCACACAGCATCATCTAGCCCTAAGCTAAGCAGAGCTTGTGTTATAGGTGAAATTACTGGGCGAAAGAGACTTAACAACAATGTCTCGGGGTGATAAGCGCAGTGCAGTGCCACGCAAACACTTAAAAACTTTAAACTTTGAGTGGCACCACATCTGTAATAGTCAGGCTTAACATCAAGTGGGCGCCTTGATTGTCTTGTCACTTGCTGACATAAAAAAAAAAAGGTACATGATGACTGATATAATTAATACAATAAAATACATAGATAGATATTTTCTCTGATCTGTCTGGTAGAGATCGCTATTTAGCGATAAGGCCTCCCATTGTAATACCTGTTAGTAATTAAGATTGTTCTTGTCAAATTTGTTATAATGTGGTGTTCAATAAAGTATTTTCTATCTATCTATCTATCTATCTATTATTATACATAGAAAATACCCAGAACACCCGGAACAAATGTTTGCAGATCGTACAAGCAATCAGGAATCGAACCACTCCGCGTCGCAGGCGGACCTTTACCTGCCGCGCCACATCGGTCGTCAAAATTACCACCAGTGTAGTAAACTTGAAGTAGGATAATAATACCCCAAAACAGAAAATATTTTGCTACACCCAAAAGCCCAGGAAATGAGAGTTCCCCTACTTCCTGTGCGACGTATCAAGTAATGATACAAGCTTATGGTTCTACTATACTAGTGGAACTATACGACTTTGTCCGGGCTGACTTTGACTAGTGTGGGGGTCGAGCTCCAGTAAACCATTGTGTTTGCTTTTCTTTTGGTAATTATATGATTAATTTTGATTTTATTTGGACTTTTTTCGTGGTAATTTTTATTTCCTCTAGGAGTTTACAGAGGCCTTAAGGCGCCCTAAAAACTCTGTCACAAGAGTAGGCCACTGACCCATACAAACTTAATTACTTACCTAGAAGTTGATTTTTTTAATAAACCCATGCACAAACTTCTTCCTTCGCGTCCTCTGGGATGGTATTTTGAGCAAATGCTTGCTGAGTTGACCCTTAAAATGTCCTTAATATTTTTTTTGTCTTGGCTTAGTTTGTAGGCTATATAATACCACCAACGTTAATGATTATTGATTACAATATTCTTAAAGTACTTATTTATAACGCAGCCGTTTGCTTTTTCAAAAAAATATAATTTGCCACAGTTTAGACTGTGTTCGGTTGTCAGTCAGTCAGTCAGTGACACAACAGTTTTATATATTTAGACTGTGACGCAGTATAATCACTGTATTCTTGTGCCGACTATTCAGTGGCCACGACACAATGAACGCACGAGTCACCTCCTGTACCGACAGTTGGTTTTGCGTTTTACCCGATTAACGATTACCCTAATTTCTAAAACTTGGATAACTTTCGATATTACAAGTTATATTTAGAAACGAATATGAAATGGAAACAAATAATGGAAGTATGAAATGATTCTGTAAGTTTTAAAGAACATTTTCGAGTTATAATAATCTCGTAGCACTCGTAGCGGGTGCTACGAAATATAACAAAATTTGTAAGTACTTCCTACCACGCCTACTAACGCAGGCCTTTTTTTGTTATTATACCGAACCAGGGGAATATATTCCGTACGCGTTTTATTAGTGTTCTCACTCGAAAAAATGCGCTGAATTTGCTTGACTAGGGAGTCACGCAAATTCAGCGCCTTTTGATTATATTCGAGGCATCACAGCTTATCGTAATAAAACAGAATCAACAGCTCTTATTTTGAAGACCCCAGCTTAATGTATATACATAGACATAGACTTACGTTTATTCACTACTATAACACACATATAAATATTAAAAAAAAAAAAAAACATAATATAGGTATAACAACTTGCATTTTGAAGACAAACACTAGTTACAATTTTAGTTAAGTAAATGTGCATCGATACAAGGAGCTCATCATCGATCCAAAACGCCTCGAACTAGTGCAAGGAAATAAACCCACAACACAGAAATTCTTCTTCTTCTTTTAATTTCCACTGAAATTATAGATGCTCGTTCAACAAGCAATCCATCTGCCCAGCGCCAATTCATCAATTACGTCAATCTTTGAAAGCAGGTATCTACCCAAATGATCCCCTAAACAAAGTTGCGTTTCCACAGCATTAGTGACTTGCGCCACGGAAAGGACCCGTGAATTTAGGTACTTAGGTAGGTACCTAACTAATTCAATGTAGGTACTCTGTGGTACCTAACTAAGCACGCGAGTCCATTGAGTGTGTTAGTTGAGCAGGTCTACTCGTATGTGAACATTATGACTTTAAAGTCAAAGTGAATGGGTACTTTGACAACATACCTACTAGAGTTTTATTCATTAAGTTTGAAATGTCTTAAGAGTTTGCTAAAGAATTGCTAAAGAACTTGGTTTTTTTTTTCTTTTTTACATACCTACTTATATTCTTGGCATGAGTCTCACCTAGTTCGATTGGCACCACACTGATGCTTTATGATGAAGAGGGATAATCATAAATAAGCTAGGAACCCAGCCGAGTTAGTTGCCAGATTCTTCTAGGCTGGGGTGCGTGGAACTGGCGTAAATTCACCTAGCTCCTTATGATATGATTGAATAAATATATTTTTTACTTTACTTTACTTTACTAAATAAATTTTATGGTGATTCTAAGCGCCCAAGCCTAGAAGAATCTGGCAACTAACACGGAGTTCCCAGCGTTTTAGCCATCCTTGCTATATTTTCAACGTGATCCTTGTGATTCTATTGAAATAAATATTTTTTTAAATTGATTTTTGATTTTGTTATTGATGCAGACCAGAGTTGAAAGTACCTACTACCATCTTTTCGTTGATATTTTACTCAGGCTTCCTATGTAGCATGAGCAGCTCGAGTCACTTGCGCCGTGTGAGCGCATCTTCACAAATAGCGCAGCTCGCTATACAAATACCGCGGTTTTGCCCACAATACGGGGCAATACAAACATTTTGGCGCGTCACCTCTATAGGCGATTACGTTTTCTTCAATAAATGTTGAGGACAGAAAGTTGGGAGAAGGTATTTTTTCTAATATTCGATACAATTTGCTTCTATGGTTCATAATTATACACGGTTCAATCAAATTGAATCACTTTGTTTGAATGGCGGCAGAAATGAAAGGATATGATGACATTGAATAATAAATTCACTTCTATGTTTAAAGATAAAGATAAAGATAAATATAAAGATAAATTTATTGTTTGTAGAACTAGGTATTACATAAAATGGATCTTATTCTAAAATATTGAAGTATCTCTAGTCTAACCTAATAGGCTTACAAACATTTAGGTACATAATCACAATTTAAACAAGTCAAAATCAGAGCGCATGCAGTAAGCTATTCATACTATCTCACAAATATAAAATGAATAAACTAGAATTGGACATTTACATTTATAAAAGAAGAAAAAATAATAATAATAATAATACATGGATCAATTTGGTTGCTTCATTCAAATTGAAAGTACCTACCAGAGTGAACCGTGTATTATTAATAGGTACCTCGGTATAGTTCTCACAAAGAACGGATCTCGGCCGTCTTGAAATTAGCCGTTTCGATGCGCAATGGAGCTTTTTCAAACTAAATTGTCTTTGCGCATCACAAATAGCTAACTTCACGGAAGCCTAGATCCGCTGTGCGAACTATACTTAGGTAACGTATTTCCATTTCGTGGTTGAGACACAGCTGTGGTAGAGAAGAGAACCTAATGAGTGACAAATCTAAATTAACTAGCAACTATGTCACACCTACTGTCTTAGCTGTTAAACAAGTCAATCGAGTAATTTAGTGATGTCTAACAAAATAAATCTATGTAAAATGCCACCTCCAAAACCAATATTTCCTAGCTACCCTCAAAACTGTCAAATCACGTCGATTAGTGTCCCGTGCTGTACGCATTGTTGATACCACAATACCACCTCGAGTATTCTGTGCCACCAGTTATACAATCCAATCATGTTATGATGTCGTTTGTTACCTGCCACTATTTAAGGTTTTGCAGGAAAATTTTGGGACAGTTGTCCGGGAAAATTCGAGGGGAAATCATTTTCCAACTCACCTTTAAAATCGGCGGTAGCATGATGTTTTTGAAGTGTTTTTATAAAGAATAGAAAAATATTTAAATCCCTTTATTTTATAATGGGTACCTGCTAGGTATAAACGAGTAGATATAGAGATAGGTGCTTAATCAATAAACAGCAATAAAACTTATAGGTTTAGCAGGATTCCTACTTTGTTATCCTTCTGTTTGGGAGATGGATATGGACCAATCAAAATAGAAAATACATGTCCTGGCATCCATAATAGTGCATGCATTAAACTAAGCGAAATAACTAGAATAATTTTCATAAAATGGAGGTTCAAACAGAACCCTTAGACCTCTCAACAAATAAAAAGCCCAACAAGATCCTAAGCATCATAGACTTGAAATTCCTCACTGGTCTCAACAACCACTTGGCTAATTTATATGAAAGGACTATGTTCAAAGAGGGGATAAGTGTGCCGAATGTTCAGAGGGTGAACTCGAAGAATGTGCTACCATGCCAGGTGTGCTTGAAGACGTTTGACCGACCCTCACTGCTGAAGAGACATATGCGGACTCACACGGGTAGGTTCCGATCTACCATCTCGTGTGCTTAGAACGATGAGACCGGATGCGATTCATCGTGTAGATAGGTTACATTAGGCTCCTTATACAGAGTGGTCCAAACATGGACGTCAATAAGAAAAAATTAGATTCGTCAGATCCAGGGGTACCCCATGTATGTTCCCCGATTATTCGTATTTTTCGAGTTACGATTTTTTTAAATGTTTTTTTTTTAAACGTTTAGTCGCAATGTTTGTTTGAGATCACCGGTGGTCTAGTGGTAGTGACCGTGACCCCGCCTTCCGATCCTAAGGTCGTGGATTCAAACCGGGTCGTGCACCAGTGGATTTTTCTGTTCGAAAAATTTATGTGCGCAATGCCAGTGCTCTCATACGGTGAAGGAAAATATCGTGAGGAAACCGGCATGTTCAAGAACTAAATATTCGAGAGACATGTGCCATCCACCAATTCGCATTGGGACCGCGTGGTGGATTAAGACCCAATCACTCTCGCCTGAGAGTAGGCCAGTGTCCCAGCAGTGGGAACATTAGAAGGCTGTTATGATGAGTCGCAATGTTTAAAACGGATAAAAAAATTGGGATGTTTATAGATACATTATTGTATACATTAAAGTTATCTTAGCTAACATTGCGTTAAAATCTGTCATCATCTTTGGTCATTACTTTACTTAGAGTGACAAGGAAAGCCGCTAAAATCAGCTGTTTTCTCGTGGTCCCAGGATTTTGTCCCATTAATGGGACCACAAGTGAGAACTGTTTCTCGTAGTCCCATTGTTGTGTATTTACAAGAATGTATATAAAAGTATGTGGTTACCAAAAGAAACAATGATAATAAAAGTATCAACTTCATAATTATTTAGGTAAGTATTTACAACCTTAACCTAACATAACCTAAACTACTGATTTCGATCTAATGAATAAGTGACATCCGCTTAGATCGAAATGAGTAGGTTAGGTTATGTTAGCAAGAAGAATACCTATATACAGGAGGATAAATACGTTACTGAGCATAGGAATGGGACTACGAGAAACAGTTCTCCCTTGTGGTCCCATTAATGGAACAAAATCCTGGGACCACGAGAAAACAGCTCTAAAATCAGTGTTTCTATGAAAAAGGGCATATCTAATGTTAGGTACGATATATCGTTGACCTACATTTTTGGACATGAAAGCATGGTATAGTTACCTACTAGTTTATTTGATGGACTGGTGGTCGTGACCCGGCCCTCCGATCCTAGGGTCGTGGTTGGTCGTGGGTTCGAACCCGGTCGTGCACCAGTGGATTTTTTAAATAGAAAAATGTATGTGCTCATGCCAGTGCTCTGATAAAGTGAAGGAAAACATTCTGAGGAAATCGGCATCTCCAAGAACTAAAAATTAGTCATAAGAGACCAGTTCGCATCGAATCCGGAGTTAAAACCCAATCACTCTCGCTCGAGAGTAGGCTAGTATCCCAGCAGTGGGAACATTAGTAGAAGGCTGTCACGATGAAAATATTGCCGCAGGTGAAAAGCCGCACATCTGCAACTTCTGCAGCAAAGGTTTCAGCACCTCCAGTTCTCTGAACACGCATCGAAGGATTCACACCGGTAAGTAGGGCCTTATTCATAATTATACTTAAACCTCTGTAAGCTATGTGTCTTTCATATTTATGTAGGTACCTATAGAAGTATCTTCCAAGTTTTTCGATTTAATAGTCGTGGGCTTGAAACCAATCGTGGAAAAATTTATAGGTAGCGCTATCGATTTTTCCATTGTAAAAACATTGCAAGAAAACTGGAAACTGGCATGTCCAAGAACTCTACAAACAAAGAAGAACTAAAAATGTATGCTATCCACCAATTCGCATTGATTTCGCGTGGTGAATTATGACTCCGTTCGAGATTAATAGGCCTGTGTCCAACAGTAGGAGCATTAGAAGGCTGACCTTGATGGTAGGTCCAATCATTTGTGATGTGGAACTAGTTACGAACCTCATTCAACCTCATTCAAAAGAACCTCCTCGTCCAAGTGTCGACATGAATAAATGTATTTTCTTTCTTTCTTTCTCGTTTCAGGAGAGAAACCTCACAAATGTCCTGAGTGCGGGAAATGTTTTACCGCGAGCTCCAACCTGTATTACCATCGCATGACACATACCAAGGTAAGGAAGAGTAGCAGAGTTCTTTGTGATAGAACACGTCCGGGAAGTACTACCACCATACCTGTTTCTGCCGCAAAGCAGTAATGCTCGCATTGCTGTGTTTCGGTGTGAAGGGTATGGTTTCCGGTGATATTACTGGCACATGAGGCTCTCGATCTATAACTCAAGGTGGCAACCCGCGAGTGATACCTCTGGTATTGCAAGCGTCCAAAGGCTGCGGTAACCGCTTACCATCTTGTGGGCCGTACGCTTGGTTGCCATTTCAGTTATATAAAAAAAGGACGAACACAAAACACTATTGACATTAAGTATGTTCGTATGAAAGTGGCCAACTCTGGTGACAGAGTTTCTAGGCCGCCCGAAGGCCTCTGTAACATTTTTTATAAATTGGCAACCAAGCGTACGGCCCACTAGATGGGCCGAGCTTGAAGCTCGGGCTGAAGGGAATTTTGACACAAAAAAATACCCAAAAACTCCTTTGAAGCGAAATTCATAATTACTCTTTTGTGAAATCCACCGAACTAAGTAAGTTCTCGAGTGTCTACTCTTGCGGGTTTATGCGATAAATCGTGACACTTTCCGTGGTTCAGCTTATGTCCGTGAATGCTCTGAACTTAGTTGTCACCGAAACAAGCTGAGCTACGTTATTGGCCACGATTATCGTTTGTCGATTTCTAGAGTAGACCCACTGAAAGTAAAGAGTTATTGTCTGTTTCCAGAACAAACCACACAAGTGCACGTGGTGCCCGCGCTCGTTCCCGACGCCCGGCGAGCTGCGCACTCACTCCGCCGCGCACTCGCACTCGCACAGGTGCCGCGAGACACGGCTCTGTCAATACTCTATTTAGCTAACATAGATCACTTTCTGCACTTAGGGTAAACCGTGCTGTCAATAATTATAAACATCGAAAAATATGTACTTAGGTAATCCCATATAAGTGACGCGACCTGACACGATCTGAAGCAAAATGATATCGAGCGAACGACCGATGTGGCGCAGCGGGCGCAGGTCCGCCTGCGACGCAGAGGTTGCGGGTTCGATTCCCGCCTCGGAACAAATGTTTGTACGATCTACAAATATTTGTTCCGGGTGTTCTGGGTATTTTCTATATATAATAAAAAATATCTATCTATGTATTGTATTGTAATAAATATATATCAGTCATCTAGTACCCATAACACAGCTCTGTTTAACAGCTGCTTACCTTGGGGCTAGATGATGCTGTTTGGATTGTCCAGCATTATTTATTTATTTATTTATTATTTGCCTAAAGCGTCCAAGTCACAGAAATAGATTAAGCCCTTCTAACGGACTTTTTAATTTTTATTTAGTAGTTCAATCAACTGTATTTCTTTCTGTTCGCTCGGTGGATCTAGGGCCTAGATAAAAAGCTACATTGCGACCAATCCAGACCATTAAGTTGGATTCCTATTAAGTTGAATTCCCATTAAGTTGAATTCCCATTAAGTTGTATTCCCATTGCGAGACGACTACCTAGAATCTGGGCACTATTATATTACTGCAGCTTTTTCGAACTAAATTGTACTTACACCACAAACGTTTTGATTGCTGGTCATTTGCTGACAAATAAACAAAACATTGTAACTACAAAAATGTATTTTATTCAAAACCCTCTTCCACCCCTTGCCCGTCTTCCATCCCTTCCTCTTCCCTCTTCACCCTCTTCCCGTAGTCCCCGGCGTCGCTGAGCCGTCGCTTGTGGTAGTTGTTCTGCAAGGCTTGATTGTTGGCGGAGGTGTCCACTTTGAGCAACTCTCGGAGTGCCATGGTGGCGTAGCAGCTAACTGGGAGAGTTAGGGTTAGGAGGACCGCTTTGTATTTACCATCTGAAACAATTCATTTATTTATAACCACAAATTATTTTACATTAAACTAAGTACCCTAAAAACCACCTAGGGTTTGTCTGTGTCACTATCATTTGATACCACAAGTTTGATCGACAATTCTAGTATAATATTATACTTTGGTAAGTAAGTAATGTAAGGAGGTAGTGAATTTAGTTAGAATTGTAATAGAATTAATATTATTTGGATTAGCTTTATGACATATTATATTATTTAATTTGGTTAGGCTTAGTTTGAGTTGGACTATAATGATGACATTTGTATTGAAAGTAGTAAACAAGTAATTATTTTATCATAATTTTGACCTGTTAATAATTGACATACCTACCTACTTAATTACTGCAATTTATTACTTGATATTATTAATTTTACATACACATTTATAAAATTACTCGTGCCTAAATTAGAATCAAACTCAAACTGCAGCGCCCTTACAGGGTTCATGTACCTGACAAAAAACATTGTATTAATAAGACCTTATACAAAATTGTTACATGATGCAATAAATAAATAGAAATAGAAATAGAAATAGGAGTACCTACTGACGTCGCTAGATGGCGGCGCCAGTAGGTACACAGCACACAGCACACAGCACACAGCACACAGCACACAGCACACAGCACACAGCACACAGTACGCATGCTCAGCCTCAGCCGCGTTACCGGACCAACGGGAACAACTAACATGTCAGGGAGTGTGTGAGTTCACTCAGAATAATTGTGCTCTTGTTAAATATATCTTGTGTAATATTAACCTGATAGTCTTACTATAAAACCCCCTCTAACAGTAAGTATTATAGTTTCTTAAGTAACATAGAACGTGGTAAGTGTTTGAAGTTGCGCTGAGTGTGGCGAAGTCTTAAGTGTACTTGTTAGCGACGCTCAAACATATCTACTTACCTACCTACTTCATGTATTGCATCTTTGTTTGTCATCTTTGTAACTTTAGGGTACTTTTATGAATAAGAAGGTAGAATATGATTATTTTACGAATGTTTAGGGTAGTTTTGTGCAATGTGTAGTCTTAGGCCATACTTCATGCAAATCGCCACGAAATTACTGAATAAATTCTCTTCCAAGTTATAAGTGCGTTTTCAGTGTTTTAAACATTATCCACATCTGCTACAGTACCTATTTGATGTTTTATATTTCTGAGTACTCACATTCTTCTAAGTTTTTATCTTAGATAGATAAGTACCTATGTAAGTTGTTCTGGTAGGTTGCTGGCTATTTGGGTCCGATACAGTAAAGTATCGTATGTGAATGCTAAGTTGCCTGCCTACATAATATATAAGATGCACTTATCTTGAATAACTAAGATATTGATAATTAATTTAATTAAACATTTACCTAAACTTGATGTAAACTCCCCTAACACTTGCTAAAACCTCAATGGTTTTTTAGTGTTAGTTATAAGTTACTCTGTTATGTAAGTTTTTTATTACGATAATTAAATTAAAAAAAAAAAACCTAGCAGCACACTAATACAAAAAAATATAAAAATCGCCTCAAAAGTCAGATAACACACTCATTCTGCGGAATAACCGAGATAACAAAAAATTTTATGATTTAGAGACTTTGTTCACAAATTCCCTGCCGCAGCTAAATTCGACTGTAAGGGGATTTCCGAACCAAGCCATTTCATTACTAGCGTCGTTCCTTTTATAATAATCTTAGCTAGCGTTTAATATTCAAGGAATAAGTACACAAAAAAATGTACATGTAGCTTTTTTTTTAATAATTTTGCTCTAATATCCCAATTAAATCGTTAAAGTTCACCCGGTCAATTATTAGATCAATAATTGTATTAACAGGTGGCATGCGCCAGGGGTCGCCTTGCACCTGCCTCCTCGGTGACGAACACTACGGTTGAGATTACTCGGCGCAGGCGCATGCACGTTATCGATAAAAAGAATGACATAAAGGAGTCACTACGATCAACGCCTGGCTCCACCCGGCTAGCTAGGCGAGCGACTAGTGTCACCGAGTGATAGTGTCCACACGTTTGGTATCGGCGTTTGCTCGCTTTTTTTATTATTATTAGTTATAAGAAAAATATGCAGCTGTTTTTACCATTTAGAAACCTAGGCGCTTGTCCTAAATGAATGTAATCCTCATTTATAGTTTTCTCGTCGGATCTAGGCTTTTGTGAAGTTAGCCGTTTCGATGCGCAATGGAGCTTTTTCTAACTAAATTGTCTTTGCGCATCAGAAACGGTAACTTCACGGAAGCCTAGATCCGCCGAGCGAACTATACTTAAAGTAATTTCGAGGGAGGGCTGAACAATTTATACTAGAGGAAATATTTGTATTTTTGTATGTTACGAATAAACTCAAAAACTACTGGTCCGATTAAAAAAAATATTTTACCATTAGAATGCTACATTATCCCTGAGTAACGTAGGCTATATTTATGATAGTGGAGCCCGGCCCGGTTTCGCACGGGGGCGGTTTCATTGCACCCGCGCGAAGCTGGGACGGACAGCTAGTATAAATATAAATAGGTTTAGAGCGGTACCTGGCGTGATGCCGGACGGCTCGGGTGGGGGCACGGGCTCGGGCACGGGGACAGGCTCGGCGCGCAGCTCGTCCAGGTCGGAGGCGAGCAGGTCGGCGTAGGGGTCGTCGTACCGCACGCCGCGCCACTGCACCGCGCGCCCGCGCCATCCACACCCGCCCACGCACACCGAGCGATACGCACCACACATGCTGTAGCTCCTGCAGGGGGGGGTTACTTTGTGATAGAGCTCGTCCGAGGAAGGACTACCACCATACCTATTTCTGCCGCCAAGCAGCAATGTTCCGGTTCGAAGGGCGTGGTTTCCGGTGAAATTACAGGCACATGAGACTTTCCATCTAATGACTCAGGGTGGTACCACGCAAGTGATATCTATGATGTTGAATGCGTACATAGGCTCCGGTAACCGCTGACCATCAAGTGAGACGTACGCTTGGTTGCCACTTTAGTGGTATAAAAAAATAAAGATCATCAGTCGATAGACATCCACCTAAGCAGGAGCCACTCCCGTATAGAAGACCTATTAGCAACTTAAGAGCAGTAAAATAAATGTATGTGTTTAAAGTACTAACGCAACACCACTATGGCTGGCTTCAATCAATCATGGTAGCCTTCTAATGTTCCCACTGCTGGGACACTGGCCTACTCTCCAAAAAAAATATCTATCTATGTATTGTATTGTATTAAATATATATCAGTCATCTAGTACCCATAATACAGCTCTGTTTAACAGCTGCTTACTTTGGGGCTAGATGATGCTGTGTGGATTGTCCAGCATTATTTATTTATTTATTATTTATATAATTTTTCTTGTAATTCCATTGTTCTAATATTTTATTTAATATGTATTTGTGAGTTCTTGTTGGATGTTTTAATTAATTTACTATTTACTGCGATGGTATACACGAAAACGAACTCTTGCTGAAATATCCCTTATATTTATAAATAAATAAATAATGCTGGACAATCCACACAGCATCATCTAGCCCAAGGTAAGCTGCTGTTAAACAGAGCTGTATTACGGGTACTAGATGACTGATATATATTTAATACAATACAATACATAGATAGATATTTTTTATTATACATAGAAAACACCCGGAACAAATATTTGCAGATCCTACAAACATTTGTCCCAAGGCGGGAATCGAACCCGCAACCTCTGCGTCGCAGGCGGACCTTGGTCACATTGGTCGTCATTTAAAAAACAGCTCATTACATTGTGAGAATGGTAATGCTAACAGGATTCGCCGAATATTTAGTTGCAAAAATGCGAGCATTACTGCTTGGCGGCAGAAATAGGAAATTATAAATAATAATAAATTATAATCCTACGTACTTGTGTTTGCTCTTCAAATCCAGAGTCAAACCGTCTTTCGCGAGCAGCATTTCGTAGTAATCCTTCATATTAGGCGGGTACTCGATATTGTACCCTGGTAGCGGCAATATAATGTCGTATATCGTATATTTGCCGCTATCCACGTCCTCTTGCGTCAGCACTTTGACCGGTATCTTCTGCTTCTCTTGCGTCACTTTCGGTTTGGGTTCGGTTTGGACGTCACTCGTGAAGTCGACCGGTTCGCTATCGGGCGGCGCTTCTTCGGTATCCGATTCCTCATCATCAACCATTTCTGGAAAAATATAAAAGTAATGGATTATTCTCATAGGTGCTAGTTTTGTCCATTTTACAATAAGGTGACAGATCGCACTTACTAGTAGAGCTGACCCGTGCTGACCAGGTCCCCGGGCGCGGGCGCGTGTACCTGTGAGAGGTGCGACTAGGTCCGGGGCGACCAGATCCCCGGGCGCGGGCGCGTGTACCTGTGAGAGGTGCGACTAGGGCCGGGGCGACCAGATCCCCGGGCGCGGGCGCGTGTACCTGTGAGAGGTGCGACTAGGGCCGGGGCGAACAGATCACCGGGCGCGGGCGCGTGTACCTGTGAGTGGTGCGACTAGGTCCGGGGCGACCAGGTCCCCGGGCGCGGGCGCGTGTACCTGTGAGAGGTGCGACTAGGTCCGGGGCGACCAGATCCCCGGGCGCGGGCGCGTGTACCTGTGAGAGGTGCGACTAGGGCCGGGGCGACCAGATCACCGGGCGCGGGCGCGTGTACCTGTGAGTGGTGCGACTAGGTCCGGGGCGACCAGGTCCCCGGGCGCGGGCGCGTGTACCTGTGAGAGGTGCGACTAGGTCCGGGGCGACCAGATCCCCGAGCGCGGGCGCGTGTACCTGTGAGAGGTGCGACTAGGGCCGGGGCGACCAGATCACCGGGCGCGGGCGCGTGTACCTGTGAGTGGTGCGACTAGGTCCGGTGCGACCAGGTCCCCGGGCGCGGGCGCGTGTACCTGTGAGAGGTGCGACTAGGTCCGGGGCGACCAGATCCCCGGGCGCGGGCGCGTGTACCTGTGAGAGGTGCGACTAGTTCCGGGGCGACCAGATCACCGGGCGCGGGCGCGTGTACCTGTGAGTGGTGCGACTAGGTCCGGGGCGACCAGGTCCCCGGGCGCGGGCGCGTGTACCTGTGAGAGGTGCGACTAGGTCCGGGGCGACCAGATCCCCGAGCGCGGGCGCGTGTACCTGTGAGAGGTGCGACAAGGGCCGGGGCGACCAGATCACCGGGCGCGGGCGCGTGTACCTGTGAGTGGTGCGACTAGGTCCGGGGCGACCAGGTCCCCGGGCGCGGGCGCGTGTACCTGTGAGAGGTGCGACTAGGTCCGGGGCGACCAGATCCCCGGGCGCGGGCGCGCGCCCGGCGCGGCGCAGGCGCTCCGACACGGCGCGGTTCCATACGAGCGACTGGTACGCGTGCAGGTACAGCAGACGCGTGTTACGAGCCACCTGCAACACACAACTCTAACTCTTAATCTCTTTCTCAAGGATCATTTTGTCTTAGAGCTAGGAGAACCCATGCCAGTTCTACGCGCCCCAGCCTAGAAGAATGTGGAAACAAACTCGGCAGGGTTCCAAGCTTTTTCTTTGATGGTCCCTCTACATTATAAAGCTTCAATGTGATGCCAATCGAACTAGGTGAGGCTTATGTCAGACACCAAGTACAAAGACAAATCTTTTGTTGCACTTATGTTGTTAAATTATTGATCTTATATTAGTTGTAGGTATAGTTTCAAACATAAACCCTGTTAGAGCACAGCCATACTGCACTACGAGGTACAATACATTGAGTACAGACTGGTAAGTGTTGGAGCATTATGTTCACTCAACTCTGTCTATGGTATAACTTTCTGGGGAAATTCAATGGAGTACGATAGGGTTATTATTCTGTTGATTTAATTTTATTCGGTGTAATATAATGTACTTATAAACCCAAGGGAGGGCATTAAAAAAATTAGCTTAATAACTATAAATACCTTGTGCAGTGCGGTCAGGTAGTCCTTAGGTTTCAGCGCGAGCGCAGTGATGAGCTTGGCTTCCGTTTGGTTCTGTGCATAGCGCGGGATCGCCGTCGCGGCCTTCGCGGGTCCAAACGTTTTGTAGACTGTGAGGGCTTCTTCTAGAGGTCCCTCGTGCTCTGTGAGGATTAGGTCGATCGCCTGACAACACAACTCATCCTCAATTAATGACGAAAAAAATAGCCCAATTCTGGGTTCTGGGTGTGTCTGTTGGGTGTTGTGTCTATTCGGGTGTGTTATTTGAATGAACCTTGCAAATTATAAAAAAACCATAAAAATAAAAGACTACGGAAAACACAATGTATAATAGGCGGTCTTATCGCTTATAGTAAGCAATCTTTTTCAAACAATCTTTGGATGGAGAGGAGCCTCAATTAAACAGAAGATTGGTCAGGATACTAAATAAAAATTATGTGCTAACTATGAGTTGTGTTGTACAAGCACTGGTGGTCTAGTGGTAGTGACCCTGTCTTTCGATCTTAAGGCCGTGGGTTCGAACCCAGTCGTGCACCAATGGATTTTTCTATTCGATTTCATGTGCGCAATGCCAGTGAAAGAAAAACATCGTGAGGAAACCGGCATGTCCAAGAACTGAAAAAACTCGAAAGATATATGCCATCTACTGCACCGCATTGGGACCGCGTGGTAGACAAAATCACTCTCGCTCGAGGGTAGGCCAGTGTTCAAGCAGTGAGAACATAAGAAGGCTGATCAGAAGATGGAGTCATGATGATGACTATTCGTGTCATCTGTAAAGCTCTTTTGTTTATATCACTGTAAGTTCTTCGGTGTGTTCTCACCTCTTTGTAATTACCCTGTAAGAGCTTCAGTCCCACTTCGAAGGTGGGCACGTCGAACCGAGTGCCGAACCTCTGAAGCCCGTAGTAATTAATGAAGCCTTTCTCTTTGAGTTGTTCGCACGCAGCGTTTATGACGTCATCGTCTGCTGTCACGTTTCGGAGCGCTATTCGGAATCTGTGGCCGGATGTATTGATCAATTAGTGTGACTATTAATGTAACTAGCAGTTCTCCGAACAGTGGACCTCGCGAGCACAAACTTTTAAAGTGAGTAATTTACTGCATTTTGAGTAGCTATTCTGCTCATCACGCTGAAAATCATCATCAGATCTTCACCAAATTTTTATGAGATCTGAATCTTACCACCTTTCAAATAAAAAAAAACATCGTAATCGGATCTCGTAAGGCGGAGATATCCAGTAGGCCCCTTTTTGCCTCTTTTTGGAGGAATTCCCCCCTCTCCCAGACCTTACTCTTGAACGTGATCGGTATTGGACAAGTATTTGGAATATGAAATTTCGTACTTTTGACCGAAAACCTAGCTCCAAATTAAACCTTTTCAAGAGTACAAAAATTTGACAGTAAAAAGAAATTAGGATTGGATCGGAATGTGATTGGATTGAAGCTAAGGCGCAGCTGGGTGGAGTGGAAGGAGTAGTTCCCGACGGTGAGGTCGCACTCACCTGTTGCCCTGCAGCATGCCGAGGCGCAGCTGGGTGGAGTGGAAGGAGTAGTTCCCGACGGTGAGGTCGCACTCACCTGTTGCCCTGCAGCATGCCGAGGCGCAGCTGGGTGGAGTGGAAGGAGTAGTTCCCGACGGTGAGGTCGCACTCACCTGTTGCCCTGCAGCATGCCGAGGCGCAGCTGGGTGGAGTGGAAGGAGTAGTTCCCGACGGTGAGGTCGCACTCACCTGTTGCCCTGCAGCATGCCGAGGCGCAGCTGGGTGGAGTGGAAGGAGTAGTTCCCGACGGTGAGGTCGCACTCACCTGTTGCCCTGCAGCATGCCGAGGCGCAGCTGGGTGGAGTGGAAGGAGTAGTTCCCGACGGTGAGGTCGCACTCACCTGTTGCCCTGCAGCATGCCGAGGCGCAGCTGGGTGGAGTGGAAGGAGTAGTTCCCGACGGTGAGGTCGCACTCACCTGTTGCCCTGCAGCATGCCGAGGCGCAGCTGGGTGGAGTGGAAGGAGTAGTTCCCGACGGTGAGGTCGCACTCACCTGTTGCCCTGCAGCATGCCGAGGCGCAGCTGGGTGGAGTGGAAGGAGTAGTTCCCGACGGTGAGGTCGCACTCACCTGTTGCCCTGCAGCATGCCGAGGCGCAGCTGGGTGGAGTGGAAGGAGTAGTTCCCGACGGTGAGGTCGCACTCACCTGTTGCCCTGCAGCATGCCGAGGCGCAGCTGGGTGGAGTGGAAGGAGTAGTTCCCGACGGTGAGGTCGCACTCACCTGTTGCCCTGCAGCATGCCGAGGCGCAGCTGGGTGGAGTGGAAGGAGTAGTTCCCGACGGTGAGGTCGCGCGCGTGGCGCAGGGCGGAGGCGAGGCGGCGCGGGTCCACCTTGCGCACGCTGAACCACTGCGAGGTCTTGGCGCGTCGGTCCTTGGTGCCCGCGTACCCGAGCGTCTGCGGCTTCATGCTGGACCAGACAAGATGCATGTTGACTCAGCCCAGCCCAGCCCAGCCCAGTCCTTGTGACTGAACGACGATTATACTTCTAGCGGAGCGCTCTTCACCTAGCTGGCGTACTCACCATATGGGTGACTGCCAGTGGCGATTTCGACTGAGCGCTCCCGTGCTTCGGAGTCGTTAAGAGATCGGTGCCGGATTCTTCAAAGTTTTTAAGCCATGACTGAAGGTGGTGTCAAAATCTCCTTTAAAGATCCCCTTTTGGGGGCCCTGATCTAAAAGCCCTGCTACCAGTGTTGACCGCTGACTCATATGAACTTACTTAGTTCTAGCGGCGGATCGCGGCCGATCGTGAAGTTAGCTGTTCCTGGTGCGCAAACAATTTAGTTCGAAAAAGCTCCATCATCATCATATCAGCCGATAGATGTCCACAGCTGAACATAGGCCTCCCCAAGGATCGCCATGACGACCGATTTTGAGCCGATTGCGCATCGAAATTGCTTCGAAACTTAATAATTTATAAATAATAATTTCATTTACTTAATAATAATAATAACTACTTACTTATATATATTAAAAAAAGTGATATTATGTATAAACTTTAAATAGTGTTTAAATTAATGTTTAAATTATTGGGAAACAAAAGGCTAATAGTAATTTAAAAATAAACATACTGCATCCTCAATTTGTCAGCTATCCTGGAAGCGGCTTCCATAGTGTCACAATTTTCTTTATGCACTATAAAGTATACATACTCGCCCGGCCACACCCATTTCACTCTGTTGTCTATTACCACTGCAATGTTATTTTATTTGTCAAAAAAAACATTTATCATACCATCATGGTGGTGATGGGGAAACATGCAATACCAAATAGATATCACTTATGATTTGAGCCCACACTGAGACACAACAGATATTAGTACTACGTACAGAATAGGTACAGGCCACTCTCTACCTCCCACCGGTTTTACTTACCTTACCCGGAGAGTGAGTTTGCCGGCACCACACGGCACCTTTCGCCGGCACTGAAGCTAAGGGCTAAGGCATGCGTTTATTTTGATTTTGTGTAGGTTCAAGCCTGCATGTCAACGCGAGCGAATGTGTGCTATTTCGCTCTTGCTTATTGGGTGGAGACAACCATGACACACACACACAACGGCACCGTTTACGTACACAAACCATGCATGTGGTGATTGGGACGCGTTTGCTTCATACATTTTATTGAGAGTGTTGGGGGTGTGCCTGAGATTTACATCAAAAGTATCAATATGTAGTACTAATACCTTTTCTGTGCTTGGTTCTGTGTGATTGATTATACTCCATCTGATAATATAATTTTCAATCGTTTTTTTTTTCTTTTTTTTATAAGTATCACAGGTAACTAAGCGTACGGCCTACTTGTTGGTAAGCGGTTACCGTAGCTTATGTAAGCTTGCAACAAAGATGCGCGCTAGCAACCAAAGACGTTGATTGAAAGTCTCAAATGCCTGTAATTTCACTAGAAACCATACCCATGCAAGCATTACTGTTTGTTGTCTAGGGACTAAGGACTCTACTATTCTTTTTTTGCACACAGATTGGTAATTGATGGATTCAGGCGTTACTTTGCGGAAATCCATTACAAGATAAAAAACAGACGAAAAATCTCTAGTACTATTCCGCTTAACCTTTTAACTAATGAGGTCACACAGTTAACCTCAAAAGAAACTTACTTTGGCTCCAGCGCTCGACGGAGCAACACGTCAGGCGGAGAACAAGTCGATGGTCCTGAAGATGTCCCGTGGAGGGATGAAACACGTGTCGATATTTTATCTTTTGAGGTTAACTGTGTGACCTCATTAGTTAAAAGGTTAAGCGGAATAGTACTAGAGATTTTTCGTCTGTTTTTTAACACACAGATTGGCCAAAAAATGGTCAAAGTTAGTAGGTTTAGGTCATCCTTAGTTTCTGCTTTCTTACACAGGTTTTAACATACCTCCTTTCCTAAACTTTTCAAAGCGCATAAGTTTCTTGTCATCAATATTAACAGTGCTGCCCACTATAGCATCTCCAAATGCTTTTTTTACAGCATCATGTATTTTAGTTCTGTCTTCTTTTGAGCTGGTCGAGACATCTATCTGAAAAATGGAAAATATAATGCAAATATTTAACTACTACAAATTCTCACTCTGAGTTTAGTTGATCTCTTTTTGTTTTTTGATCAACTTGATCTTGAGTGATTCACTGACAAAATATTTTTTTATTAAATAACACAGAATGTGGCAAAAACCACCAGTTTATAAATTTTTACAGATCTTCACCATAATGTATCTGGATGATTGGTAAAAAGTAGTTCATATATTATCAATAAACTTATAACCACTTGCTCTGTCACTTTGTGGTGTAGATAATCACACTAATCTATACTATTATTTTACACATTACAGATTACAGACTCCACAAATTGTAGGTACTTATACTATCTTGTCTCGTCATCTCGTAGGTGATAGCTGAAAATCAGTGTTTACTCCTTGAGCAATATAATCGCTGAGCTATAACCTATTTGTCAACTGCAACACACACATGCTTTTAGTTTTAAACACCTAGGTAGGTGCCTATCTTGTTATTACGAGGTCAATGTTAAGGGCAAATACATTCCTACCTGATTTATGTTAGTGTTAAGATACTGTATGGTTTGCCTTTTTGCACTTTAAAATGTATGTGTGTTTTGAAGATACAAATAAATGATTTATCTATCTATCTATCTACTAAAGGAGGAAAGATTGTATTTTTGTTAGTAACTTATAAACTCAAAAACTACTGGTCCAATCTAAAAAATCTTTCACTATTACAATGCTACATTATCCCTGAGTAACATAGGCTATATTTATTACTAGCGACCCGTCCTGACTTCGCACGGGTGCGGTTTCATTGCACCTGCGGCTAGGAATAAATAGCACTTTATTGAGGACACAAAGCAGTACAAAAATTACATAGATGTAAACAATGCTAATTATTTACTATTGATTTATAGTTTGCTTTTCTGAGTACAGTCGAATGAAGTTAGACAGTTGAAAAGACAATTTAGTACGAGAAAGCTCCATGCATGCAAATACAATAAGGCTAACTTCACAACTGCCTAGATCCATTGCACAAATTACAGTGTACATAAATTTATACCATAATTTGCTTCATCATCATCATCATCATGACAGCCTTCTAAAGTGCCCACTGCTGGGACACTGGCCTACTCTCAAGCGAGAGTGATTGGGTCTTAATCCACCACTAATCCATAATTTGCTTAATACTACATATTTCAAATCTTACTTCAACTTTCTCAGTAGGTGCCATAGTCCCCACCACAAGCTTATTGATCCTGTCCCATGTCTCCATGGGCAGTATCTCCACATTGTACTTGGAGAGGAGGAGGTCATCCTCGTCCACCTGCTCCTCGGGCGGGGGCTCCGGGGGTAGCAGGTCCGTCAGCTTCGCTACTTCACCTTTCTCATTTATCTCTGATACTTGGAAATCGGAATACCTGAAAGTTTGGTCATTTTACCGAAATCAGCAGCCCTTAATTGAACTGCGTTTCTTTTTAATTTGATAGCAGGTGTGCTAGCAATGGTTCTTAGATATGTGTTCTGCCGTTTTAAGGTCATCAGCATAATGAGTGTCAGGCAGAGGTTTTATATTTTTATAACTAATTCTTATCCAAAAATTACCTTGACTTGATTATTCCATTGAAACCTTCATGCTCGCTCATGTACTCAGTGACTCCAATTTCATCTTCCCTAAGTCTTTTCCCAGGAGTTTCTCTTCTAGGTTTGTTTATCCATTTCTGGTTGGGGAAACTTGATGAACTGCTTCGATTCTGCCAGTGGCCTCCAAAGTCTGTACGGTTTCCGCGATTTCCTCTGAAACCACGGCCTCTTGAGAACCCTCCCGCATCCCGCCAAAAACCACCTCTAGTATTTGATCTACTTCCCCGCATTTTATTTAGCTAGGTACTGTTCAGAAAATCAGCAATACATAACCTCTTCAGTCAAACGAACAAACAAAACAACGAACGAATCCGCACGGGCGCACGGCACGCACGCATGCCAGTGTTGCCAGTTAGGTATTGTCAAAAGTCATCTGAGCCTGGATAGGTAAAAAGTAACCTTTTCGTGTAAAAAGTAACCTTTTTAATTTTTCAACCGAAACAAGTTGTTTATTTTAATATAATGTGGTACTTCCTAGTACCTCCTACCTACCTAGTGTATCTAACAGGCTGACGTGACGTGCGTGACAAGTCGCGAATACCTTTAAGTACAGGGTTTAGCGTTTATCCTGCTACCTTGTGGACAAATTTGTACAAAAATATTAAACATTTAATAGAGGTTTTCAACTCAATTTATGTTAGTAGCGTAGTGAGCCGCAAAAAAAAAAGAGTAGTAGAGTTCTTTGTGATAGATATAGGTAAGGTACATGGTTTTCGTTCACCTAATAGTTCTAAGCTATTTATTGCAAGTTGCCTTTTAAAAAATTGACTGACATAGTTTAGTGAGTATAACTCTGGGAACAGCGAGTTTATTTTGATTTCTGGCTCAGACAAATTAGGTTTCTGGTAATAATTAGTAAGATTGTCACAGTTTTATTAGGCAAGTCACAGCATAGATGTAACGATAGTTCAATGGTTCAGTTCTTTAGTTCAGTTCACATCACACACAAAGTAAATTAAAGCTTCCTAATCACACTTAGAGAAAAATCAGTGGTTGACATTTTCCCAGCCCAAGAGGAGACCAGACCCGCCCTTGGATCCGCACTTGAACATAACTACACCGATCTTAACTAAAGTGTTGTGATGTTAACTTTGCCATATTTTTTTGTTTGTTTGTTTGTTGGAGTTATGGTTGTCATAAAAAAAATCACGGCTATGTGACGTGACGTCACATAAAATTTTAACTAAGTGGATTAAAATCTTTGGTGGAATAGGATATGAATGAATAATAAATGTATTTAAATGCACAATGGCAAGATGGACGAAGAAAAGAGTTGACTCGACACGACACTGGCAGGTCTAAAATAAATTAATGGATAGTTATGCATGACAGACGCCATTAATAAAAATAGAAGAAAAAAAAAAAGATTCGTTCATTTCCCGCGGTTTTCATTTTTTTTGTTATAACTAGGGTTGGTTGTTTGGATTAAATAATCGCTGCGCTGGAAAGAATTTAAGATTAAATTAGCGCTATAACTTTATTTTTTAGAATAGACTTTATGTAACTTCTTGTAGGTACTTGTTTATTTTTTGAAAAGGAATGCAAAAATAGTTTTTTTTTATTTTAAGAATATCAAGCTCCATACAACAAATAGAACTATTAATTTTGCGTTTTCTGATGCCTGCTCCCAAGACCAAAGAAGGTAAGAAGAAAAATTACATCTTGAAAATTGCAAGCTTGAGTTTCCCTTGCGACAAACACGCTGATTTGAGTTCTTACTTTCAGCTGATGTTCGGAAGGCTAGCACTCCATCACAGAGTGTTTCGAAAGTCAGCCGGAGTTCTCGCGCCGGACTTACGTTTCCCGTTGGAAGGGTCCATAGGATCCTAAGGACCGGGAACTACTCTAAACGAGTAGGCCTCGGGGCCGACGTCTTCTTGACCGCAGTGCTGGAATACTTAGCAGTAGAAATTCTTGAGCTGGCGGGAAACGCAGCGATGGATAACAAACGAACAAGGTTACGTAACTGGATTTGTTTGATATGCTAATTACACTTACCTACTGGTTTCTGCCGGCAGCTTCACCTGATGCGGTCACAAGTAGGTAGCATGCCAGATAAAAGTAATAATAAATGTTAAATTTCATCCCTATCTGTTCATTAGTAGTAGGTATCAGGTTTTATAACTACCTTAAATATTTGCAACTTTTTGTACCTAGGTATTAGGTAAGTATAGTAGTATTTTATTAGACCTATTTTGCTTTCTGCTGTTTTCAGAATCTCTCCGCGGCACATACTCCTAGCCATACGAAATGATGATGAACTAGACAAGATGTTAAATGGAGTCACAATATCGCAGGGAGGTGTTATTCCTAGAATTCAAGCACAGCTGCTTCCAAAGAAGACCAATAAAGATGCCACTAAAAATAATACTTCATCACAAGAGTACTGAAACTTTGTTCCTTGTAGCTTACACTGTTGAAAAGAGTCTTAGAGAATCAAGTTTGCTGTAATTTAAGAAAATGATTGCTATAGATTATGGAGTTGTTATGTATATTTTGTATTGTAGGTATTTTGATCCAAGAAAATCATATAGTAGAAATTTATTATGTACTTATTTGTAGTGTGTAATTATAAAATGTTGGTAATTATGTGTCAAATGTGATTATGGAAGTTGTGCCTTATTATTGTGATTTTTATACTAAGAAATACTTGCTGTTATTCAATTAAATTATTAAGTCAACATTGCTATGATTTTAAATACCTAATCCATTAAAATTAAAAAAGCAAATGTTGGTACAGTATATAAATAATTTGTATTTCTTTGTTTAATTTATTTTTTCTAAGCTGCAGTTAAATTTTACACTAGAAGTCTGTCCCAGCTTCGCACGGGTGCATTGAAACCATACTCGTGCGAAACTGGGGTGGGTCGCTAGTAATAGCTATAGCCAATGTTATTCAGAGATATAGTCATTCTAATGGTAAAGGATTTTTGAGATCAGACCAGTGTAGTTCTTGAGTTTGTTTGTAACAAACAAAAATACAAATTATTAGTACTGCTATAGTATCTTAAGAGATACTTATGTGTATTTTTAAGTTGGTGCTGTGTGAGGAAGTTCCCATCGATTTTAATAATGGAGAGACTAGTAGGTAAAGTAAATAACGCTTGACAATCCACACAGCATCATCTAGCTAAGCAGAGCTTGTTTTATGGGTAATATATAGATGATTGATTATACTTAATACAGAATACGATAAGTAAATATCTAGAAAAAATATTTGCAGTTCAAACTTTCATTATAAGGCGGGAATCGAACCCGCAACATTCCGCGTCGCAGGTGAACCTTCGCCCGCCGCGCCCATTGGTCGTCTATTTAGGTACTATAATATGTAATGCTATTATATACTAACATCATTTATAGACTATAGCATTACAAAGTATATGTAGTACATAATTCGTTGGGAGCTACGCGAGACACTACAAATCACAAAATGAAACAAGAAAACCAGTCTTGTAAATGACATGTAATTTTAAATACTTACTGTAAATGAGAGATCTGTTAATATTACCATTACATAGGTACACATAAGGTAGATATATTATAACCTTTTAGAATGTCCAAATAAAATGTTCCATTTATTTTGTCAAAAACTTTTGCTAAGTACATGTACATATAAAAATCTTGATTAGTTTACTAGGTAGGTTAGGTACAGATGGTTTACATAATCAAATATTTTATACAATTTGTTTTAAAATAAGCCCAATACAAAATAATACATAAAGTGCATAAAAAAACTTTAATTATAACTCTCTAAAAAACAATGTAGGTAAAAATAACATAATCAAGTAAAATTTAACGCAAAGGAACATTTGAGTGTAGCATAATTTTATTAGCATACAAAAAATTACTAGAACCTTTTAAATATGTAGTAGGTACCATATAACTATCTACAAATCTAATACTACATTAACTTCCATTCCCAATAATCACTCAAGCTATGTATGGAACTAGTTAGATAAATTAACATAGTAACATTTTCCATGCAAATCCAATCCAATGTGACAAAATGTTTACTATATGATAGCACAGATAACATAATACTGTATACATCATCATCATCATCATCAACTAGTATAATATAACATAATACTAGTGTATAACATAATATAGTATTGGTGATAGCATCAGTACAGTAATAGCATAGCTACTGACCATGGATGGATGATAGATGGATCAATTATTGGGAAGGTAGTAAAATAATACTTGAAGGATAAAAACGAGCTATTCTAATAAGATAAAATAGCACTCCAAAAACATAAGTAAACGTTTTTATAAATGCTAAATGTACAAAACAGGAGTATTAAAAATGCATTTTTGTTCATCAGGTTTGAATACACTATAAAATAGTTGATAAAACTAATCCAATAAACCTCAAAACTGTTAGGATAAGTAGGTTGGTACAATTTTACATGTAAACTACTTCATAAATATCATCCCGATACAATGTAAATGATTGTATGAAAATATGTGTGTAATGAAGTCAGTGATGAAAGCTGCCTTCAATTCAATGTAGAACCTAATAAAAACTTGTTCTTTACATTGAGATCTCTGCCTCTAGATTGAAATAAAGCTACACAACTATAAAATATAATGACTATATGAACAAAGGATTGCACAACGGATAACTACTAACACACTGGTCATAACTACATATTATCATATAAAATCTACATTACTTATAATATTTTCACTAGTATGTTTGAGTTAGTACAGCCAGTGTCTAGACAAGACAGACAGGGCGTGCTGGTGCACGCAATTTGCGTCCTTATTCCCTGAATAATTAGTGTCAGTATGCCAAAGTTCCGTTAATTTGAATATTGCCAGATCTGAGTAAACGTAACGTTAACCTCTTTCGGATTTGCACACAGGTATAGTTCTCTAGACGGATCTAGGCTTCCGTGAGGTTAGCCGTTTGTGATGCGCAAAGACAATTTAGTTAAAAAAAGCTTCATTGCGCATCGAAACGGCTAACTTCACGGAAGCCTAGATCCGCCGAGAGAACTTTTTTTTTATACCACTAAAGTGGCAACCAAACGTACGGCCCACTTACCAGCGGTTACCGTAGCCTATATACGCATGCAACATCATAGACATCACTTGCGTGTTACCACCCTGAGACGTTAGTTGGAAAACCGTACCCTTCAAACCAGAACACAGCAATGCGAGCATTACTGCTTGGCGGCAGAAATAGGTATGGTGAACTATACGTAGTACTAATATCTGTTCTGTGACACAGGCCTGAGAATCGAGGACAGCGATAGATCGAAAGGTATCACTTTCAAAATAAGAGAAAGAGAATTAAAAACAAATAAATTGGATTACAAAGTCTTGAGCCACATCAAGTTTTGCCTACAATCACATCAAAATTTCGGTTGCATTGTAGAGTTTAAGGCTAGAGTGAACAGGTTCTTTCTAGGCAAGCGTGCTCCATCGACCACACCATCACTTACCATCAGGTGAGGTGGTGGTCAAACGCTTGTCTATAACCAATAAAAAAAAAAAAGTTTGACATTCTCGGAATACTGCAAAGTTAAAAAATTTACGATGTATTTTAACTTTGTATTACTGGAATTGCGCTCCTGTAACTCTGAAATGACTGAAATTATGTTTTTACATAATTCGATAAGCTAACGAGAAGATTCAAAGCATCTTAGGGCAGTGATAGGATAGTGCAATGCATAGTACAGAAAACTTTTCAAAATCCTGAGATCATAAATAAGTATGGATTCAAGACAGTCTATTTTCTTAAATGCATTGGTCAACAATCAAATGAATTTATACAATGAGCAATGAGTTAACATTTGAAAATGTCTTTAAAATTAGACAACCATTTAGTTTAATTTTGGCGTTATCCATAGCATTCAACTGTCTCCAAAACCATTCACACAAAGTACAGAATCAAGCTCAGAAATCTTTTTTAAATATCGTAAAATTGGCAACAATGAAAATATCGCTCTATCTATACATGAACACACCGCACACGCAAATATAAACTTTATATTAATGTAATAGATTTGAATAAACAACTACATATTCAAACACAATGCTGAACACATTTGAATCACAGTAGGTCTGCTTGTGTTACCTATTATAATTTTCATTACAATATGAAAAATGTGATGAGTTTTTAAAAGTTATTTGAAATTTTGTGATATATTTCTAAAGCTTTTTCAGACCTACTGCAATCATTGGTTTAACACACCGGCCGCATTCCTGGCCAAAGATTATTCAATATAACAATTTTTTTAAAGCACACACACTCACCCTCTCACTCTCATTTAGCACAGGTTGTATTGCAAGACATAGGTTGAGTTGTATTGTCAAGGCAGTATAGAAGCTTATAGGTAAAAAGAGTACATTAATTAATTACATGATTTTCTACAAATATTAAAGTTTTTTTTCTCAAGTTTTAAGTTTAACAATGGATGCAAAATTGATAAAATAGTATCTCTTATTATTTTAACTGCTCACTGTCAATTATAAAAACCATGGTATCTGGACATCATGCCTTGTAAAAATCTTATCAATCTCGGTCAACAACATAATCACAAAATATTGCTCTGCCAGCATTGCTATACTATCGTTAAACACGTCCCATAAATAGTCTAAGCATACAACATTCAAACAACCGAAGAACAAATAACATTTGTAAAAAGCATTACGTTCCTATTGAGCTGAGAGCATTATTATCACATATTTTATTATCAGTCGAATGCAGCACTAGCTTCTGCATTGGGTCTATAATTATTTTAGGATTGTCTTCGTTTCGCAAATCGTTTTCTATCGCATCGGGCGCAGGGCTAGTGCTCTCGTCGGCTGTTTTGTTATCGAAATACGGGAAAAAGTCGTAGTGACTTTTGCCGTTTGAAATAGGCTTCGTTTTCTCTGTTTTGAAGCACCTTTGCTTTTTTATTTCTTCGTTTTTTATCACTGACATGTTGCGTTTTGAGAATTCGTCCCAGCCTTGCGTCGACTTGCCGTGAGTTGGCTTCATATCTTTTCTGAATGAGCTTGAGGGGCTTTCGGTAGCTGCAAATTTTTGCTGGATGTCGTTTATCTCGTTGTGGTTTTCTCTTGTGGAGACTATTTGCCCATAGACAGGCGTGCAGTAGGTGATGTCTGCACTTTTCCCACTCTTGCTGTCTCTGCTGGTGTTGGTTTGGGGTAGTTGGCAGTTGTTCATTCCGGAATCAAATTCTGATTTTTGACCCGCATTCATGAGTATTTGTTTGGAAGATTTGACTGGTTTCTTGTCTTGTGTCTTGTCAGGGGAGTTGTTGTCATTCTGCTTGTTCTTGGTGTTTGTTCTTTCTTCTTCAATACTCTCTTCAGCACCAATTCCATCAATGTCGTAAACCTGAAAATTCAAAAACTTTTTTTGAAAGAGTCACTATAATTTTATTGTCTATTGGTTTTGCAAAATAATGTAAGACTGAGCAGTTGACTTTATTTTAAACCTTTGCTTTACAATCAAAAGCTAAAATCTAAGTCATAGTATAAAAAAAATGTTCATCTCTTATCCCCTAACAAACTATTAAGTCCTTATAAGGCTGCTGATAGAATAATAAGAGATTTCCTTACATTTTCCTTCAGTGTTTGAGCAATTAGCATTGCACATAAACTAACAAAAATATGCTGCTTTTTTAATTTATTTATTTATAAATATGATTAGCCATGACATGACAAGCAGCTTTTTGCTGATATGTCTACATCATCAACTCAACAGAAGAAGCAGCCAATTATCTAAACAAATAGTACCTCTTTTAGTACCTTATACATAACATCAGAGTTTACTCCCTTTTCCCGTTCCCGCTTGTTTTGCACAGCGAGCCAGACATCCTTCAGCTCCCCAGCGAGGTCCCTGTCTTTCAGTATAACCGGGGCTCTGGTCAAGGCAAGCCCTGGGTTCATAGCCTCGACGAAGTCACAGAGGAGATTGACCAAGGCCTCTCTATCCTGGAAATGTGGGTATTATATTTTATTCAGTTGAAACTTGAAGAAGTTGCAGAAAGTCAGTGGATGGAAGGTTCTGGCACAGGTGTGCCACTGTGTGTGTGACTGTTAGATGATGATAATGATGATGACTAATCATCATTATCATTTGCCTGCCTTTTTTCCCACATTATTAGGGTAGGGTCAGTAGATCATGTTTTTCTATTCAGTTTTCCTGTCATCTCAGTACTTACTCCTTTTTTACTATTACTCAGATGATGAGGGATGACCAATATCAAGAAATAAATCATTAATAACAATCAAGATACACTGTTATTCGCATAGGAGTCTAGAAACCTTTTTTGTTTTTAGATATTTTGGTTTCCTCCCAATGTTTTCATACATCTTGAGAACAGTGGCATTGCATATAATTTTTTCTAACATAAAACTCATTGGTGCACAACTGTTTGGAACACAAACTTATGATCAGAAGGTCACTACCCCTAGACCACCAATGCGCTCAGTTTATTTTAATTCAAATATCAATTTTTCTTACAGTAGCACTGGTAGCATTCTTGCCATTTTGTTTCAGTATATCAGGGTTGACCATCACGGCAAACACAATGAGTGGAGGTCTGTTGCTATTGGGGCCACAGCCTTGTGGTACCTAGAACCAGGAGTGTGTTCAAATAGTTAATAGCTTATTTGGTGAAGCACAGAACAGATACTAGCATAAGGCTTAGAAACTATATAGGCAAATCTGTTTACTATTGTATTCTGATAGAAAATGACTCCTAGCCTAGCAAACAAGGCCAGATGAAAATTATTATTTATTACTCAGAAGACTTACATTACTTAAATAAATCGACTTTTACATCTTACTTATGATTTTTTTTGGATAAATGACCTGCTAGAAAGATAGATACCTACTTTATATTCATAAAAAAATTTTAGTAGACTAAGTTATTAGTATGGTAATTTTCTGTACTGACCTGCATTCCTCCATAAAGAGGGATAGGATCAGAGAACTGCTTCGGGTTTGCGATCTTCTGCCATCCCAAAACGTTTATGAACAGCTTTTCAGTCGTATCCTTTATCGTATCTTGAATACACATGTGCGGTTGTGGGGGATTCTTGAACTGGCGAAACGCCCTAGATCCCCTGCCATACTGCACCGGTAAGCTCCTCTCCGGAGAACTCTGATTTTCCATGACAACACTGCACTGTACACTACAGATAATACGGTAAACTCTCAAAACATTTACAGTGAAAAGCATTAGCCATTACATTTTCATTCATACGGCCTGCCCGAGTTTATTGAACTCTACTTGCGCCTATTTCCGATTATCTCCGCTAAACCACAGAACGCACGCACGCTAGCACGTAGGTATCGCAATAATTTATGTGATATTAATTATGATGTAAAATAACTTGTTTCAAAGCTTGAAAGGAAGAAATAATATTATTATCAAAACATTCTGTCTGAGCTTCGGTTAGCTGTCTGTATCAGTATCAGGCAGGCACAGACAGAATCAGACAGAATCTTAAAGGAAGGAACACGCACAGAATCATCCCACACAGAGTAAAAATTGATTAGAGGTAAAATAGAATGACAGAATACTGATACACAGGCAAGTGCAAAGCATTCAAAGCAACATTATGGAACTAAAATATGTACTACTATCAATCAAGTCTATCAGTCAGTCAGTAAGTGTGTGTCTATGTTACAATCATTTTCTACAAAGTCTCAGACAAGTTCTAATTTGTCTGAGTAGAATAGAATAGAATAGAAAAATATTTATTTAACGCCACACAATTAACATAAAAATAAAAATAACAATAAAAATTAAAACTTAACTATTGTGACGAAAAAAAGGCAGCCACTCAGCATGTGCTGCAGACATAATGTGTCTTTAGCGCTGGTTTTCAGTGTAACCTACGAGTAGTAGTAGCAGCAATTAGCTGCGACACGAGTCTCTCACTCACTATCTAACAATTTACTTAGGTACATTTTATAAAGATTTGCTAAGAAAGCCAAAGCAACAACTAAAAACCTATAAGAAGAAACCCTTCCTAACACCTGAAAACTCAAAACTTTTGATTACAAGCTTATGAAATGGCCAGATTTGAGTTATTTTACTAAGATTATACCAAAAAACGACTGTTTACGGATCAGATTTTTGAGAATTTAACAAGTATTTTTTAAGATTAATTTTAAAGGTGCAAATAGTACATAGTCAATACAACTCATACAATACTTTTATCTTTCTCTATCTGTCTGTTGTACTACGTTACCCAATACGTTGAGTTGTTCAAGATTCAAGATATTTATTTGCATTGTTTGTACGTGGTAAGCAGCAGCCACAGAACACTAATATCCTAGTAGTAGACTACTACTATGTACTGTATAAACTTGATTGATCGATTTGATGAATGAACGTAACCGCTCTGACTCTGACAGACTGTGAGCTGGGCCCTCACCTTAATGACTACCTATTTAAAAACGCTCACTCACTCAACGCTGGCTGGGCCTCAAGGGCTAATAAAGCACAAGCACACTAACAAACTTTGGAAAAATGAGAGTTATTTTAAATATGAAATGTCAGATAGTACCTACATAAATATTTAAGGATAAGCTTTACCCACCTATGCAGATAGATAGATAGATAGATATTTTACTATTAAAACTATTAACATTCATTTCAAAAACGGGTGTTTTCACGTACCTACCTATGTACCGGTATATCGGTGAAGAGGTACCGGTACGTGAAAACACCCGTTTTTTTAAATAATATAGATAGATAAGTAGTTAGATATGGATAGAAAGAGATAGATGCTTGGCAAAAAAGTAGACCAGGTACAAAAAAACTTTACGTCTAAATAAAAACTTCTAGATATGTAGCTAAGTACTTTCCTTTATTTAAAGATTACTTTCGTCGGAAAATCTTTATGTATTCTGCTTCACGGAAGCCTAGATCCGTCGTGCGAACTTTATTCGACTAATGTATAGGTAGGTAGAGGTAACTTAATAGTAAACCTATTTTAATCTTGCAATAAAGCATAGTAGCTGTATGCCCCTTTTAATATCTGAAACAATGTTAATTTTGGTAGGTTAGGTAATAGGTCTCACAACGGATCTCGGCCGTAGTGAAATTAGCCGTTTCGATGCGCAATGGAGCTTTTTCAAACTAAATTGTCTTTGCGCATCACAAACGGCTAACTTCACGGAAGCCTAGATCCGCTGTGCTACCTATACATAGTAAGGAAAAAGAAAACCAATTTTTCGATTGATTGTAGGTAGAGGTACGCGAGGATGTAAGTTATTGACATGTTTTTTATGATTTTTTTAAAAAGCGCTGAACTAATATCTATAAAAAAATAATGGAATTTCCTTTGAAGTATTACTTAGCAAACAAAAAAAAACATCAAAATCGCATAGCAAACATACAAAAAAAGTATACAGTCGAATAAAGAAGACCTCCTCCTTTTTGGAAGTCAGTTAAAATTATTGTAATTTTCGTAGGATTGAGGTAGGTAGTTTAAGTACGATAATAATAATAAGTATAGTTAAATGTTTCGGAAAAAATAATAATATTTTTCATTCTCGTATATAAGTAGGTAAGGTATGTAGGTAACATAAAGTACCTACTGCCTGAAAGGTTTGGAGCAATTTTATATAATAGTAAGTACCTAGTACCTACTTACTTTGACAAATGTTTGTAAGTTGAGGTCTGTAAAGGGTCCTGCGGTGAATTTATTTGCCTGTCGAAGTTGAACGCAGAAAAGTAACATGTTCCTTTTCTGATGTGTTGTAGCAGTGGAATTCCACCACTCACTTTCATATGGCCCCAGCACAACATCTTGACTCTAAAAAAAACATTTTCAATACTCAAAAATCAAAAATCAAAAAATCAAAAATTATTTATTCAGTAGAATCACAAGGATCACTTTGAAACGTCTTACAAGCTAGGAAAATTTACACCAGTTCCAACGCGCCCATGCCGTAAAAGAACTGGCAACAACACCGGCTGGGTTCCTATCGCTTTTTTGGCATGACCCTACTACTACTCTGATAAGTAAGCTGTAGGTATAATGGTGATGATGTGATGATGATGCCCTTTAATTACGGGAATACTAGGCGTTTATGTTTTGAATGTGTAGTATAACTTGTGTTGGGTGTCTTAATTTTATAAAATAATAATAATAATAGAACAAAACAGATACTGCTATAGTATTTGTTTTGGTACCTACTTGAATACTTACTAAGTAGATACCTACCTAGTTTACCTAAATATTATAATTTGTTCATAGCAAAGTTTATACAGGTATTCAGCCTGGAAAAATTTTTATTAATAAGTATATAACGACGAGGCTGGCTAGGTCGCTTATCAATTAACTTAGTTCAATTGAACACAGAAGTCTAAGTAGTTTAAAATAACAATAATCTTGTGGAGGTAGATAGGTAGGTATCTACTACTAAAAATGTTTAGCTACATAAAGCACTTACTTTAATAAAACAATTGTTGCTGTGCAAACAAACTAAGAAAAGTTGAGCGACTCCAAATACCAAATACTCAGCCACGAGGATTCTCTGGACAAAGTCTGTTTCTGACTGTCAAAAGAAATGTAGTGTTAGGTACAGGCGGTTTATAAAGGCAATGTACGAAACAAATTCAATAGTTTTACTCACAATTAGTTGAAACAAGCTCGAACACAGCATCAATGTGCAACATGTTACATAGTAAAACATAACAGGTGATAGTAAAGAATTGAACAACCTGGAGTGTCTGTAACAAGCAAGATAGGTACTTAATTACCTATGTGATTAATACCTGCACGAGATGGGATTATAAAAGTTTGAATAAGTATAAAGATTTACTACAGGTTATTAAGTAAGTAGGATAGTTAAATGTTATCAACTTACTTTATCAGTTGGACGTGCATTTGATGCAGATGACTCAAATTGTTTTTAAATTCTACACTGCCCAATCCTTTTCCATTTTTACCAAACATGTCTCTGCATCTTAATCGTAATAAATCCATTTTGCCTCCAAAAAAAACCATAAGCGCTACTATTCCAGCATCATAAGCTCCTATTAGTAAAGCGCCGTTGACACTGAGAAGATAATGCCATATTAAAAGACACCAACAACCAGGGAACTGTTCTTTCTCAAAGGGCGTCCAAGAGCTAAATATGTGAGGAAATGGTACAGTTCCGTTTCGGAAGCTATCTCTGTAGAGTTCTGAAGTTGCGTACTTGAACAGCGGCTGGCACACGGTCGCGACGACATGTGCTAAATTAGTGTTAAGCATCAAGAACCAATAGAAAAAAGTCACCTTGCGGCTATAGTTTGTGTAATCATCAATAATTTTTCGTTTCACTTCATCTTGGTAATTTCTCTCATAATCATCTGCATCATTTATGTAATCAAATACTTGATTCCACTTCTTTTGAAAGAATATGAAAGATCCGATTTTTATTATAGCAGTTGAAGTCAACATAGCAATCTTCAAGTTCGTAAGGACAATACCTAAGTCATCTTTGACGAAATAGAGCTCAATAAATTGCGTGATTACTAAGTACAAAACGTTGATGTGTACAAACAACTTTTTAAATACTCCGAAACGATTGTTTGGAAGTAACAAGCCCGTAATCTCTAAGCTCCAGATGGTTGGAGCTAAGAAACGCTTTTTTGGGTCTTCTAGAGTATCAAGAAACGATAAACTAACCATTGTGACAATCTGCCCAAAGTCTTCATTCAAATTTCCAATCTAACGTAGGTATTTATATTCTTTACCCCCTCCCCCGCCATAGATGCTTTCTACTATTAAGTATAATATGTTTATATAGTAACCTATTAGAGGGCAGTAGTGCAGTACCCTAAACAGGTTAATCATCATCATCATCATAGTCATTATCAGCAAATAAACGTCCACTGCTGGTCATAATAAGTTTGTAGTACGGTAGTACCACAGATAACATAATACTAGTAGTACTAAGTATAATGTATATAATGTATATTTTGGGGACTTTTTAAAGTTTTAACCTTTGTATTCCATAAAAAAATAAAAGATTTTGGTACTGAGGCTGTTTTTGCGCTTAGACTCATAGTATTGTTATTGTTATTAATGCATAAAAAAAATTGGCATTTAGTTAAGTAAGTTAGATAATTTGATAATGTAAATATTATAATTAAGTAATAACTTTTCCTTTTTATCAATAATTTTGTGAAGCGAGAATTAATTAGTAGCTACGTCATATAAAATTTTACATAAGACCTGCTCTTAAGTTTATTTTGAGATTTGATAACTTAATTACCTACTTAAGTTGTACTACTTACCTAACTTTAAAGAAAAATATTCTATCGCAGAAACACGACGTTATTCTCAGCACTATCCATTATCAAATTGTCAATGTTAAATAAACAAGTGAATGTAGATTTATTAGCCAGTAAAGAACTTCGTTCAGCTAAGGTATATCATTATTTTGTCAAGTTACAAAATCGGAGCAGCCATAATTTGGATGACGTGCCTCTATTTAATTTTATGAAGGCCTGAAATGTGGGCGGTTTCACGCCAATAACGAATGAAGATTACATTCATTTAAATTTTAAATTTTAATGGTATTAGTTCAGGAGCTTGCAGTGACTCGCCTACTTGATGGTGATAAAAAAGGTAATAATAACATCACTTCTTTTAACGCATCATTCTAAAACATAATTATTTAAAAAAATATCAATATTAACCGAAGTACCTACCGTGGGTGGTTGTAGTATCATATTGATTACGTACAAACTGACGCGTACGCGTTGGCTTGAGAACCTCCTTCGTTTTTCGTGAGTGAACAATCCTATTAATTTTCTCATATTATTATAAATTTTAATATTATTAAATGAATAATAACTTAGTAACTTAATTATAATAGAGTTGGCACAAAACCGAGATGACTGGGAGAGATCAAGAAGAGGCCTTTGCCCAGCAGTGGGACACAACAGGCAAATCGTATTTTTCACACAACGTAATCTAGTCTATCTAAGTAGCAACAATGGGAACTAGCTATCTATAATGAAAGAATGTTTGCAGTACGTCATTTGTTCCGTAGCGGGGATCTAACCCGTAACCTCTTGATTCTCATCCGGGCATTCGCCCACCCCGTGCCAATCAGTCTATCTAATTTAACTCTACACATAACGTACGTGATTGTCTCTATCATACCAGCCTAGTGCATGCTCAAAGGCCTTAAATGTGAACAGTATCAACCTTAACTTCCTTGGTATCAACCTGTAAAACACCTTTTGTTGGTTTTGTCAGGTTTGGTCCACCCACAGAATAACTATTTTTTATCTTTGTACGCTCTGTTTTTGTCTATGGTGCTGCTGGCTGGCTATTGGTTGGATTGGTTGGTGGACAGTTTGTTTTGTTTTGTTTGTTTACAATTTACATTTCGATTCGGTCGATCGAAGTTTGTTTTGTTCGCTTTTTGATTGTTTTGGGAATATTAAAATGGTTACTTGTGCTGTTACAAGATGCAAAAACACCTCAGCTAAGATATCAAAAAACAAAGATGGTATTACATTTCACAGGTACCGTTTCGCATATTCTTAACTACACATCTAATTCAGGAAAGCTAGAAGTTTATTAACACCTGTTTATGTTACACAGGTTTCCAAAGGATATGGAAAGGCGTAAACGATGGGAGATCGCTGTGAACCGTGAGCATGAATGGGCATCAACCTCATCAAGTACAGTTTGTTCAGATCACTTCGATGCCGAGAATTTCTACCTTACCGAGAGCGGGCTGAGACGGCTATCAGAGGAGGCTGTTCCTACTATTAATATTGCTGTAAGTTTTTATTTTGTTACGAGCCAGATTTATCTGAAATCTTAAACGTATTACACCGTTTGTGTGGTAGATACTTACTCAGATGGATACGATTGTAGATGTCCTGTTTCAACAGTCTCAAAAAAACCGAAAATATAATTAAAGGCACATGTCCAAGACGGACCGCAGACTGCAAACTGCAAACACAAATAACAAGCGACTCTACTGGCGAAACTGCGGCCCGAAGTCGCGACTCGCGACGCAATCACTAGTCATTGCAGCCGCTAGCCGCCGCGCCGCCACCGCCGCCACCGCCGCCCGGTCGCATTCTGCAGCCCATCTCGGACTTCTACCTTTACATTGTCATTATATTACATGTATCTTGAGAATTTAAACTATTTTTTTAATTCCAGCCTTTTGAAGAACTGCAGCCAACAATAACAGAACTAAATCCTATAGACATTAAATCAACAGACTCCGGAGAAGTCATAGAACTAAAGTACAAAATACGAAGATTAGAAGTCATAGCGGACAATCGCAAGAAACGCCTTAACTTAATGTGGCAGTCAAAACGACGAATGAGGAAGAAGCTAGATCGTCTCAAAAATATGATCAAGCATTTAGTGCAAAGCAAGAAAACAAATGGGTTGGAGTCACATATTGAAAAAAGCTGAAATTATAGTAAGAACTACTATTTGAACTGATTTTAAAATGAAGCGTAGTTTGCCTCTCTGGTATCTTGACTTTAGTATGTGTATGAGAGTAGACTAGATCTGTAAAGCTGGATCAATGTAATTGGTATTATTTAATTATTAACTATCTAAAACCAAGATGTTTCACATTGTCTGTCTCTATGTACGCTTAGATCTCTCAAACTATGCAATCGATTTCAATGCAGTTTTTATCAAGTTTAAAGGCATCCTTTAAATAAATTACAAGAGAACAGCTTATTGTACTATAGTATAAGCACCGGAGTGCTTGTGACGTAGCTGGCTAAGTTGTTCTTAACAGATCAACGAAGTTAAGCACTGTTCCGCTGGGTCATTATTTGGATAGGTGACCACCAGTGGCAATTTCAACTGAGCGCTCCTGTGCTCCGGAGGGCACGTTAAATAATAATGATAATAATAATAATGCTGGAAAATCCACACAGCATCATCTAGCCCCAGGTAAGCTGCTGTTAAACAGAGCTGTATTATGGGTACTAGATGACTGATATATATTTAATACAATACAATACATAGATAGATATTTTTTTATTATATAAAGAAATACCCAGAACACCCGGAACAAATATTTGTAGATCGTACAAACATTTGTCCCGAGGCGGGAATCGAACCCGCAACCTCTGCGTCGCAGGCGGACCTGCGCCCGCTGCGCCACATCGGTCGTCAAATAGTTGGTCCTGGCTTTTTCAAAGTTGTTAAGCCATGACAGAAGCCTTCGGGCGGCCAAGAAACTCTGTCACCAGAGTTGGCCACTGACTCATACGAACTTACTTAGTATAAGCACCCATGCGAAGCTGGAGTGGTCGCTAGGTATATGTAGTATTGGCTGTTGTATGTAATTTGTGGTGTAGAGTCAGGTTTATGTGGGTATGAGACTGTTGGCTATGTTACTTAGTCCTGACTCCAGGGGGCTTATTCGCTATGACATAGAGATTCCTTACCAATAATGTGTAACTTAGTAACGTGTTCTATACGTGACATGGTGTGAATTTGTAAGATTGTTTTCGGTATCTGTGCTGTTTCAATAGCGATAGTTTCGCTATCGATAGGTTGACTTTGAAAAACAGTCAGACAAGCCCGAAAACGTGGCTCGTCGACAACGATTCCACGCAGATACCGTAGCGAGCCCGCATTTGGTCATAGCGAATAAGGCACCAGGTTAGTTTTTAGTATATATTTATTCAGTAACGAACACAATTTTTAAAAACATAAGTTAAAATTATTGCAACAGATTAAAAAATAAGAACATTAATAAAATAAATTAACACAGAATAAATATCACTAAAAACTAAATAGTTCTCGATCAATCAAAAAATATTAATTGTAATCTTTGTAATCTTCCTCTAAATAAAAATGAATCTGTGCGTTAGGCTTTGGCGAACAGTGCTTAACTTCGTTGATCTGTTAAGAACAACTTAGCCAGCTACGTCACGAGCGCTCCTATTATTGTACATTTATTTTTTCAAGAAGTTGCGGGTTGGATCCCTCTGCTGGAGACCCAGATCCTAACCTGACCCAGACCTTAACAAATATTTGCAGATATTGCAAATATTTGCAGATATTGCACATATTTGTTCCAAGTTGGGTGTTTGTTGTAGTACCTACCTAAATAGAGATAGTATACTGTAGATACATACTTACCCAACACACAAGGAGGCCTAGTCCTAGAATGAATGTTTGTTTGTTTTGTAAATATTATATTAATCTGTAAAAAAAAATATTTAATACTAGCTGACCGGGCGCGGTTTCACTCGCGTTTATTTTCGCAGTTTTTCCATAATTTCTCACCGTTAAAACCTTCCCTGGATTCATACAAACGTTTCCAGTCCAGACCAAAATTAGCCAAACCGGTCCAGCCGTTAGTTGTGTTTTTAACGAGACTAACGCACAGTAATTCATTTTTGTTTATAATATTTGTTGTTTAGATACTGCTAGTCTGTAATGTTAGGTACTCTTTAACACTTTCAATTTTAATAAATAAAAATGTACTTAACATAAAAATTCTCAAATGCTCAATCACTATACGATTACGAAGTACTTTTTTTTTTTTTTTTTTTTATAGTAAGACATCGATAACGCGATGTGCAGTAAAAAATCCTATATATCAGAAGTGGGATTAATATCCTGTTACAGATATTAAACACCTATTACTTTACTTTTACGAGTTCGGCGGATCTAGGCAGTCGTGAAGTGATTGGGTCGTAATCCACCACGCGGACCCAATGCGGATTGGTGGATGGCACATGTCTTTCGAATTTTTAGTTCTTGGACATGCCGTTTTCCACACGATGTTATCCGTTCACCGTATAAGAGCACTGGCATAACGCACATACATTTTTCGAAAAATTAAAAAAAAATCCATCGGTGCACGACCGGATTCGAACCCTTAGGATCGGAAGACGGGGTCACTACTACTAGACCACCAAGACCATCAGCTCCAAATTCTTTTTTGAAGGGATCCTGACCATTGCAGCAGTTGAACTGTATTTAGAGCTTAGAATGTTTTCAAACCTTTAAGTCTGAAGTACAAATTCTAGGTTCTGATGATGACCAGCAAATGATGAATTGGATCTAGGCTCCTAGGAGTCAGATTTTAATGAGGTTCCTTTTTTATGAAAGTTAGTGCTTGTAAGATGACATTTTATTGTTATTTTGGGTCTGATGATAAAAGGACCTAGGGGCACTGGAATGTATAATTTGAAGTCAAATATTAAATTATGACATTTTTCTTAAATATTTTAGGTTTTCAAAATGTAAGTATACAATAATCTTGTTGATAAAAAATACAGTTTAGTTAAGGTTTAGAGCAAGGTCTTTGAGTAAAGGTGACAAACCTATGAGATTTTTCCTACATTAGAACAATCCAGATTTACTGCAGTGCATGGCCAGAATTGACCACAACCACAACCTTTTCTGATACCGACGCTTATCGCGTTCTAATAGAAACCTGCGATAACGTACCAAAGCGTGCGGTAAAGTGGGGGCGATCTCCCACCAACCACCAGCCAGCCAGTACCTTCGCCACGAGTGAACGGCGCGCGTGTTTCAAAGAGTTCCATTCCAATTTTCCAAACACGATATTTAAAACGATTTCTATTTTTTTTTTCTAAGCTGCCAGTGCTATGTGATTGAAAACGGTGAACGTGCTATGTTTTCTACACAAACGCGCATGTCCTGTTGAATGTTATCAGCGAAAATGTGACTGCGATTTAAAAATGGGCTAATAACAGTGACGTAAAAATGAAAATGCGAGTGAGGACCACTTTTGCGTGTTTGTGTGTGTTTGTGTTTGTGCAAGTGGGAACATGCGAGGAGGACGAGCTTGGTGAGAGGAAGGAGGGCAAAGCGGTTCATCTGCCAGGTATGTGACTTTATGGCATTTGAGTAGATGTTGACATTTGAAGTCATCATTGCATTACAATAAAATTGTATTGCATCGCGTGACGCACTTCTTTGTTTATAGTTTCTTTGAACTGTTTATTTATGTTTTTATTTCATACAATTGTTATGTCTCTACGTTAAAAAAAATCATTTCAACCATTTTAAGGTCGTATCATACGAATAAGGTTCGTATTCTGCAGGGCGATTGCATAAGCTGCTTACATTAAACGCATAGCTCGTTTGCATTGTTTTGACAGTTTTATAGGTATTCACGACTATGCAACGAGAGGAATGCGTAAACCGTAGTCACAGAACAGATATTAGTATGCCGTAGTCATGCCTAGTTTAATAGACCTGACATTTTCGGGCTGGGTGGTTCTTTTTAAGGTATGGGGTGTAGACACTGTACAACTAAGTATGAAAGGAATTAACGAAACTCAAAAAGGACGCAGCAAAAATGAGGTTTGTATACATTCAAGGCAGGCAACGCTTCAGCAGTACCTCTGGTGTTGCTGAGATCAATATGCTAGGCGACGGTAACTGCTTACCATCATCCTGTCAGCCGTCAGCCTGTTTGTCTCAAAATTATATTTAAAAAAAAAGCGTGGATAAAGCCGCGAGGTGTTCCATTAGTTCATAATCATAACGGCCAAGAAGGACCCATCCAAAAAGTATCTAATGATGTAATTTCCTATTGTACCTATAAAAGCTTTGAAAGCAGTTTTCTTCTGATGGTTAAACTAAGTCTGCGAACCCTACACCCTCAATATTTATTGTTATATTTGTAATCAGGATCGTGTTATTTATTGATTGTAGTAGTTTAGGAACTACACTGTAATGTACTGCACTGGTACACTGTACTTACATAGGTACCTACACTGTGCAATATTTATAAAAACCAATGAAAAGCCAGGGTCGCGTAATTAATACGAACCACCAAAAAAAAGGGATTAACTCTAACTCTGCTAACTCTAGGTATTCCCAATCGTCTTACCGAGTTCAGCTAGAAATAGTTATGTCTACCTTGCTAATTTGAATTTTTTTAATTTGCTTTGCTAATTACCTAGCAAGTCCTTTATTTAGCTAAACGTACCTAAAGGTCGCTGTAGCTAAAAAAAACATTCAAGCAAAGCCTTAGTTCAATAATTATGTCGTGATTAGAAATGTATATAAACCTCTACATTTTGCGGTCACAATTACAATTATGATACCTATACAATTTCACCGCAACTTTCTTATCGTGGAAAATTTAATGAAATCGATTGGACAATTTATTATTCCAATTTTTCTTCTTGTAGTCATAAAGGTTATCAGTATTTTTTGTTTGATTATAGAACCTGGCTCGTTAACATTATATAGTTTTGATAAATTCCGAGAATTTTATACACTAGTTATTTATATACTGTCTTCATAATAAGAATCACCATTTTCCTGCCTCAGGAGTCAGATACATTATTATTATTTCCTTCCATTTCCTTCTGTCCTCACTCTGTTCTTACTCGTAACATCTTTCACTCAAATCGCAATCTTTCCCTGTCCTTGTAAAGCTCGTATCCCTAGAGCTCCACTACCACTAATATGGAGCTATATCTAGGTCTTTCAAAATTTTGTTTGTTGACATTGACAATTAAATATTTACTTAATTGAAATTGGCAATATTGTCGTTGACAGACGCCATTTCTCAATCAAAAGAAAAAAAATTGTCGCAATCACAACTTGCAACAAAATGTTGGGTGGGATCAATGATGTCGAGTAGATTCCATTCCATAGCAAATTATTTTCCAGCACAGCCTTCGGCATAATGTGCGCGATTCGGATGCCATAAAATGCCATTCATATCTCAAATACTTAGGTGGTCAAATAGCCAGGTGTTTACCAACAGTGTCGTAATCCAACCTACGCTTATTCTTAGCTTATTTACATACCGACTGTTGTATGTGCCTAATGTTTAGTGTTCTAATTCAGGTACTATACAAGAAGAGCTGTGTAGCTTGTTAAGTTCTTCATAAAAGGGCCAAAGAATAGAGGTAGCTGTAATACGATCTCAAATCAGATGTTATTCAAACCCACGACTTTTGTCTAAAGCCGACAAAGCACGGGCCACTGTTCGCTATTCAGCCAGAGCGCCTGAAAACCAGCTCCACGAAAACTTCCAAATAAGTAAATCTGATTAGGCACCAACTTGGCACCAACCTACTTGGTACTTACCTAAAGCTTGCGTTGACATTACAAAATAAATGCAAATGAATTTAAATTTAACAATCGTTCTATTCAACTGTTATGTAATTAGCGAATTCATTGAACTCTGATTTCTAATGGTTGTTAAATTACTTTGGGTGATCCACCACAATCCCAATAAGGTTTTACTTAGGTATTATCAATTATTTAATTACATAAATTAGCTATCTCTTTAAAAGTAATATTCACACTGAGCGTTTTGAGAGTAGTACAGTACTACTCTCAAAACGCTCAGTGTAAATGTCACCTATTTAGGTACATTTCTTATCTTCTGACCATAGGATTCTGATTGTTGATTGTCTTGATAGGTTCTGATTACACACACATCGAAGTTATTACATATTACCTAACTGATTTAGCTGGTTTCCTGCTACTCGTAGTTAGGTACATATCTACGACAACGCTTGAGTGGAAATAAAGGAAGTTTTCTAATGTCTTTGGACGACTCAGGAAACCATGCGTCGGTTTTTAAGTGTTTGTGAGTTAGTAACGCTCACTACGGTATATCTCGCTAACGTAAGAGTTGAATTGCTTCTCACGTTTGCATTTGCTTCGTATCTGCACTAAACAATTACGCATTATACATCATTTGTAATGTTAAACCGATTGTGAAAGGTTTTATTTCTAAAGGATTCTCCGGAGCGCATTTTCCCGCTTTCGTCACCCTTTTGACCATATAACTTGACTTACCTATTCACTAACTGTCTACCCGGCTGATAAACTGAAAACCAAACGGTTTTTACGTTTTTCACTAAGTTATGATAAGGATTTGTAATAAATTACACTGAGTTCTTGCGTTCTCCGTCCTTTATTGCATCGAATTTTGAATGAAAAGTAAGCAATGTTCTCGAATGTTTCCTTCTCAAAAGAAATGCCAACAAAATGTTTATGGCCGACATGCTGACTACCGAAGTCAGCCTTGTGCGTAAATGCTTCCTAAAGTCATGTTGGTTAATAATATATTACTAGCGTGGTTTATATCATTATTTTATTTACGACGACATTGTGGCTGTGTAAGCCAGATTGCCTTGCCTCGCGGTCAGATTAAAAAAAAACGTGCACCAGCCAATCTCGAAACTCCATACATGACATTGTTATTGACATAATTTCATCAACCTTTATTAGGTTGCGGCTTGCGGCTTAGATTCTTGCTATGTACAGTTAGCAATATCTTTAGGATTTTTAAAAATGACACGTGTCAAACAAATTACGTTTTACAGTCTTCTATTGTTCCTGCCTAGCCTACTCAAAACTGGAATGTTCCTCTAATGTCATTCCCTACGAGATCAGAGTTTGTTTAGACCTCCTTTTTGGCAATTCCCTTAGACATTCTCGAAGATTTGAGGGCTAGACCATCACCACTGTAATCTGTAAGTAGTTCACTCTCATGAGAGACCTGTAGATAAAGAAAACATAATTTTTTTTTTCTTGTCTTGTAGTAGGTAAACAAAAATGCCACACTCAGCCGTGCGCCGAGCCTAGCCACAACGCCGACGCGGTGACAGAACTTCGCACAAATCTCCATAGTGTTTCATGCGTAGAGCCTGAAACCGAACCGAGACCTAGACCGTTCAGGGTAAAAATCTTATCATGATCAAGCACCTAAGCCTATCTGTTTATACAAAATATACCTGGCAACACTGCTGGGAGGAAATACGGCAGGCAACACTGGATGACTGTAACAGCGTGGCGCACGCGTCGATTTATTTTAATTGTTTTCTAGATTCCTATAATTTCAACTTGTATGGTTTGGTACTTAATTAAACCTAAAGTAAATCATTTACTTGGCGTATTATTTCGAAGAGGACCAAATACCCAACACTATCTTTTTATTAAATGAATTTTGAGCCCTGTGAACTCATAGGCTTCTATCAGTGGCCATTGTATTGTGCATGGCAGTTGCAAGTGTTGCAATACAACAATCCAATCGACCCGCCATTGAAGAGGTGTGCTAACACGGTAATGGGAAAACGGCCTCCACCCATCACGTTGAAAAACGTGCCTATATTTTCACAAAAGTTGCATTTGTAATTGCAACACATCTTTTGACACTATAAACTTTTCCTCTGTGTGTTTTAATTGAATCTTGCGAGGTCGTTTTTACGTGCCCGTGAGTTGGAATTTTCGAAGAATGATGACGGGATGTAGAAAAACAAACTCTACTTTCATCATCATCATCATGCCTTCTAATGTTCCCACTGCTGAGACACTAGCCTGCTCTCAAGCAAGAGTGATAGGGTCTTGATCCACCACGCGGACCCAATGCCGATTGGTGGATGGCACATGTCTTTCGAATTTTAAGTTCTTGGACATGCCGGTTTCCTCACGATGTTTTCCTTCACCGTATGAGAGCACTGGCATCGCGCACATAAATTTTTCGTAGCGAAAAAACCGGATTCGAACCACGACCTTAGGATCGGAAGGCGGGGTCACTACCACTAGACTACCAGTGCTCTCTACTTTAGTGTTCATAAATTTATCTAATTCATACAACAGTTTTTCCCTCACTTGAAACTAAACAAATACAGCATTCAGTTGGTTGACTGATTGAGATTTTTGTGGGTATAACTTTTTTTGAAGCTTAGAACTCTAAAGCTTGGTTTCCTAGGAAGCATTAAGTAGCCTTGGTAATATGACGGATGTAAGATAAGTTTAAGAAAAAGATTTGACCATGATTTTGCCATAGAAAATGCCAACTTTACGTCATTATGATCATCTAAGATGGTCACCGCTTAGGAAAACCAAATAAACCTTCAGTGTTTAAAAAAAAGCTTCTCTTCCTATTCTTCAATATGAGTTTTTATACAGTAATTATGATAGGAAACGAACAATCTCAATGTTTTCAAGATGTTTAGGTATGTTCTTTGTTAAACCATACTTCCTACTAATATTACCTACAATTGAAAACCTTTGAATGTTTTTATGTATATTTAAGGATATATTAATTATGCACCTTAGACTAAAGTGGGTTAAAATTCAGCAAATTTTTAAAAAGACTAAAGCGGCACTGGCGTGTAGTCCGACCAATAATTGAATTCCCGAAATGATGAAGAGTGACATCAAAAAAAAGCTAAGAAACCAGCTGAGTTTGTTGCGTCTTCTAGGCTGGGGCGCGTGGAACTGCCGTAAATTCACCTAGCTTTATGGCGTTTCAAAATGATCTGTGTTATATGATTGAATACATTTTTTACTTTACTTTACCTACTTTACCAAAAAATGAACCCAAACATAGAAACGTTCGCATTATAATATTTACTATGAATTTTAAACTACTACGTAGTAAGTGTAAAACATCTGAATAAATACCTACAGTAAGGTTTGTGTTCTCTGTGGTGCAACACACACGGACAGACAAACGGACAACACAATAGAAACAGAGTTTCCTTCGAACAATACGGAACCACAGAACAGATTATTAGAACGGTGCGTGCGCGCATGGCAGCGTTTTCACTGGCCTTTGCCAACTTTGTGCAGGTCTAGAGTTCCGCATTATTATGTAAAAACGATACATAGTATACTAGGTACTAGAGTTCGATAAATAGTATGTAGAGCTCGTTCGGGGAAGTACTAAGTCCTATTTATAATATAAAGTCGAAATGCTAGCATAGCTGTGTTTATTAGTGATTTCTTATTGACCGAGCAAGCGAAGCGTTTGTTTCGAGATTGGCCAAAAAGTGCTTAGTCTGTTCTCGCCTAAATACATCAGGTTGCATTTTAACTGATTGGATTGAACCTTAATATAAGTAGGTACAGGTTCTATGAGTTTAGAGCGCTCGTGACGTAGCTGGCTAAGTTGTTCTTAACAGATCAACAAAGTTAAGCACTGTTCCACTTAATCCTCATTTGGATGGGTGACCGCCAGTGGCAATTTCGACTGAGCGCTCCCGTGCTTCGGAGGGCGCGTCCTGACTTTTTTAAAGTTGTTAGACCACGACAGAGACCTTCGGGCGGCCTAGAAACTCTGTCACCAGAGTTGGCCACTGACTCATACGAACTTACTTAAATACTTTATGAGATCCGGATGGTTTTTTTTATATCTGATAAGGATTTTCAGACTTGTGATCAAAAACACGCCAGAAGTGACAAAAGCAAACAGTTTATATCGTCGATGCGAGCCATTTCATCATCTAGGTAGGTACGTCTGACATCTGTTATTTTCAATTCACCGATCACCATGTCTAATTGTCTGATTGAAGTCAATGTTCCAACACACTTACTAAAGTTCAGCGGTTGTTAAACCTAACCAATTCTTTTTGACATAGAATAGAACAATTCGTTTTTGTAAGTTAACCAACTCTGGTGACTGATCTGGTGAAAAGCGAGCCGGTGTTGCCAGTTCTTTTACGGCATGGGCGCGTTGGAACTGGCGTAAATTCACCTAGCTTGTGAAACGTTTCAAAGTTATCCTTGTGATTTTATTGAATAACTCTCATTACTTTGACTTTGTCGGAGTTATCAGGCCGACTGGTTATTTGTCACTTGCTCTTGGAGGCACGGAAGCTCTCAGATGCAAATGCCACACGCGCGGTCACCCATTCAAATGATGACCTATTGGAACGTTGCTTAGCTTCTTAAAGAGTTGCGCCACAAGGTCTTGTTGACTCCATCATCAGAGTTAGCGGAAACTCAGCTCACTACTAACTCTTACTCAACTAAGTAATCTTGGTCAAACTGATGGTTACGATCGATTACCACCGGTTATTCTTTTGGTAAGCACTGAGCACCAGCCTTACATTATTTGCTCGTAAATCAAACAAACACCTTTATATAACTGCAGAATCTTGACGAATTCAAATTTCGTATTGATACCATGCAAAAACTTGATATTCAACTCTATTGCAACGTGTTAAGAACGTAAAAAACCAGGCAAAACCTAACTGGAATGCGTTCCGCTTGCAAAATCCCTTATGTATAAGCGTTGCGCAAACAGCATAAAGTTATAATCAACTCTAATTTGTAGGTAGGAAAGACTGAAATAGCATTAACTGAAGGTTTAACCGCCTTAGCAAAACAGTGTGAAACTTTAACTAGAAGAAAATTTACTTGCTTCAATTGCATGGTGATTTTGATAAAAGTAACATACTGATTATTCATAATCTTGATTTTAATTTTAATTCAACGAAGTTACTTTCGAAATAACGGGCAAGCGTCGTGGTTCAAGTCTAATGCTCAAGCCAATCTAGGCTCATAAAAAAATTAAAGCAGTAGGTATAATGAAGTTCTTGCAAGCGGTTTCAATTACAATTCGCATGTGTAACATCCTCTGACCGCGCGGCGCCGGAATAGCGGTAATTACCACGTAGTGTGGTAACTGCCAGGCCTGCCAGGAGTGCCCGATGAAAGGCAAAAGGACATTGAGATTGACCATGGCTTTGTGTGAAAGTCGTTTAGTGGTTCTTCTGCTCACTGGTTTGTTTAACAACATTATAAAACGCCGTGTGAACACTAAACGGATGGGAATGTAATATTAATGGCTTATTTACTACTTACTTATAGCCTGAAATAACATAGGTAGGTAAATAACATGCCTATAAAGGCATTGACGAAATCAATGTTTTCAGGTATAAAATTAGATGCGGAGTACTTTTTTTTTATACAACTGAAGTGGCAACCAAGCGTACGGCCCACAAGATGGTAAGCGGTTACCGCAGCCTATGGACGCTTGCAATACCAGAGGTATCACTCGCGGGTCGCCACCTTGAGGCATAGATCGAAAGCCTCGTACCAGTAATTTCAGCGGAAACCATACCCTTCACACCGGAACACAGCAATGCGAGCATTACTGCTTTGCGGCAGAAATAGGATAGATACCGACTTAAAAAAACTAAGTCGTAGCTGAGTTCTTGACTGTCGCTATGGCCCAAAGGAGAGGTATTGGACAAATAAGAAGTTTATTAGATTGGTCGACATCATCATTCTACGCAGACAGAATTTTTATTTTTAGAATAATAACGTGTTTTAACATTAAAAAATATATCTTTATTAAACAAAATAAAATATGTACATAATTACATTACATTACAAAATATACAAAATACATATGAAACAGTTGAGCCTTCTAAAGACCGTTACTAACGACCTATAGATAGCTCAACTGATCCAAATCACTACCAGACGGAAGAGTTCTCAACATGCTGGCTGCATTGCCACGTTGAATGGCAATGCTGATACGTTGAGCTAGATATAACATTGTTTTCCCAACAACTAAATGAATGAATGAATGAATGAAAAATTCTTTATTGTACACCGAAAATAAAACTTAAAATTACTAATTTACAAACAAGGTACAATGGGTGGTCTTATCGCTTATGAGCGATTTCTTTCAGACAACCTTTGGATGGAGAAAACTTTTATAATATTGAATAATGGTTGGTGGTGCAATAATATGAATATAAATTATATTAGAAACAAATAAATATACATACAATGTACTTAAATACAATATGAAATAATGTATACTTACATAATATAACTCGTATTAACAATTAAATACATATTTAAATCACATACAATTCAATATTCAAACAGAACAACAAAGTGAAACAGAGACATTCACACAGACATAATGACAGAGTACCTACATCATAAAGGTACGTGAGCTGATGAATTCATTTGTATGAAAGCACGGCGAACTAACATTCCGATCCGCCCATCCGTTTCGATTGTTGAAGACTACATTTCGTATGTTTACTGACACAATATAATAGGGGCTTAGTTGTAGCGTAATTGAACAGGGCATTATTCATTGTACATTATTAAGTCAAGCCTTAAAATCAGTGGTGTTGTGGTAAAGCAACATTGCTTTCCGATGTCTAAGTCGTGGGTTTGATAACGGCAATGATGCTTTTTTCAATCGAAAAATGTCGTGCTGACAAATGAAAGAAAATATTACAGGCATGTGCCATCTATTGCATTGGGATCGCGTGGTGGAATCAGACTCTTCACTCTTATCACTCTCGTATAACAAGCCAAGACATGGTAATGATGACTAGGCTACTTCAGTTATCTTACAATTGTGAAGCTTGGTTATTAATAAAGGAAAAAATCATAAATTCAAAAATTTCGACTTTAAATTTACGAATTGGAGAATTTTACTCATAAAACTATCGTGAACTATATCATACATTTTTACAAACGGGTGTTTTCACGTACCGGTATATCGGTGAAGAGGTTTCGACTCAATTTCGAGAGTCTTCATCAGGGTTGAGTGACACGGCGAGCGTCTTCCTCCGCGTCGCGATATGCACTGCATATCGCGACGCGGAGGAAGACGCTCGCCGATATACCGGTACGTGAAAACACCCGTTTGTAAAAATGTATGAATTGGAGAATCTTTACAATTTCGTAGGTTACAAGGCGCAAGTCTTTCTCTCACTAATTGCACTTGTTTGTTTTATTATAGAAATAGAAATAGAAAAATATTTATTTAACGCCACACAATTAACATAAAAATAACAATACAAATGAAAACTTAACTATTGTGACGAAAAAAAGGCAGCCACTCAGCATGTGCTGCAGACATAATGTGTCTGTAGCGCTGGTTTTCAGTGTAGCCTACGAGTAGTAGTAGCAGCAATTAGCTGCGACACGAGTCTCTCACTATCTAACAATTTACTTAGGTACATTTTATAAAGATTTGCTAAGAAAGCCAAAGCAACAACTAAAAACCTATCTATATATTAACCTAATATACTAATCATTTAGGTATCAATTAACATATTATTTCTATAGAAGGCATGATGATCCTACTTGCTCGTGAAATTAAATTCAAGTAGATGCGTCGCGGAACGAGTGCTGTGCACAAAGAATGGCATCCAAACAATGAATGAACGCATGAGTGACTCCACTCTCACGTCTGAAACTGGCAGCCGATGAACTTGGACTGATCTTAATTATATACAGAACCTATCAAACAATATACAACACGTTTAGGTATAGTTCGCACAGCGGATCTAGGCTTCCGTGAAGTTAGCCGTTTGTGATGCGCAAAGACAATTTAGTTTGAAAAAGCTCCATTGCGCATTGAAACGGCTAATTTCACTACGGCCGAGATCCGTTGTGAGACCTATACTTTGTTATAATATTCTTCTTCTTCTTTTCTTTGATGGCCTCTGTGGCTAGTTTGCCACAATTTTGCCAGTGTCAAGTGTATTAGTTTGATTGTCGCTTAGCAACGTAAACAAACGAAATTTGGAAAGAAACGATGACTTTTCTTTCAAAATTCTCTTGGAAAGTCTTTGACTAAATTACCAACCAACATCACCCCTCCATTTCAATTACTTACACTTGTGCTAAGTAAACAAGTTAAATTGGATAAACTGCCTACAAATTTACGCAACAAAACTTAAAATAACACGAGAAAAATAATTAAAATGGTAAGACCCATGTCGTTTTGACAAGATAGCCAAAGACAATCCCTGTTATAATATTAAAAAGTACACACAATTACCCAACGATCACATAAAAATTAAAAGGGCTTATAATTATATCGCTTTCAAATCGCTGTTGATTGCTTGTTTTGGTCGTCTATTTCACACATAGAGGGGTAAATACTCTATGGTTTCACACGTACACAGTGCGTGTAAGGGATGGTTTGACGCTGACAAACGATCGCAGCCATTCGATCTACTACTAGTTAAATATTTTTTTAGGATTTCCTGTGTCGTGGGTGGATTCATCATGTTGCATTGCATTGATGCAAACATGTTCATGGTAAGAGTAGTAGAGTTCTCTGTGATAGAGCTCGTCCGGGGAAGGACTACCACCATACCTATTTCTGCCGCCAAGCAGTAATGCTCGCATTGCTGTGTTCCGGTGTGAAGGGTATGGTTTCCGGTGAAATTACTGGCACATGAGGCTTTCGATCTTAGCCTCAAGTTGGCAACCCGCGAGTGATACCTCTGGTATTGCAAGCGTCCATAGGCTGCGGTAACCGCTTACCATCTTGTGGGCCGTACGCTTGGTTGCCAATTCAGTTGTATAAAAAAAAAAAAAAATGTTCTGTAATGTGTTGCCAACATTGAAATAGGGGTCTTATCAAGTAATTGCCGTGATAAAAACCGCAGCTAAATACTTAGACAAAGTCCGAGGTGGTCTGAGGCTACATGAGACCGACCTTACTGGGCATGTTAAAAAAAACCGTTATAAGTAAAAATATATATATATTTTTAAAACTATTATGGTTATTAACCGGGATATTTCTCCCGTGATCATGGTGCATGTAACTGCGCCGAAATATCGGAAATCAATAAAACTCACAAATCATGGTAAATATCCCGTTTTTAGTGAAAATTAGATCTATTTTGTTTACGACTTGGTACACAGTAGAATAGAGTTCAAGAATAAAAAAGAAAATAAAAATGGTAACGCATAAAATATATTAAAAATGGTAACATTAATTGTATGACAGAGACAACCGATGTGGCGCAGCGGGCGTAGGTCCGCCTGTGACGCAGAGATTGCGGGTTCGATTCCCGCCTCGGGACAAATGCTTGTACGATCTACAAATATTTGTTCCGGGTGTTCTGGGTATTTTCTATATATAATAAAAAATATCTATCTATGTATTGTATTGTATTAAATATATATCAGTCATCTAGTACCCATAATACAGTTCTGTTTAACAGCAGCTTACCTTGGGGCTAGATGATGCTGTGTGGATTGTCCAGCATTATTTATTATTTATTTATGCCACAGCAGCAAAACGTTTTATAACCTACTAGGTCTTACCTAGTTTATGAATGAAGCTATTTGTCCGAACATCGCGAAACTTTTAATGTAGGTAGGACTCTAGCAACTTCTACTTCATCAGTACAGTACATCCTACGCATAATAATTTGGCCTCAGGTACATTAATTTTGTACCTATTATTATTGAATCGTGGTGGGCGACGAACTTCAATGCGAATTTGTAATTTTTAAGGCGTTGTGTTATTTAAAACTTTATTTATGAACAGGTAAAAATAATATTGGGTAGACGAAAGACCCGTAAAATTGTGGGTTGAATGGGTAAGCTCTCGACAAATAGCTTACGCTGATTGTGCACTTTTTAAACACTAATCTACTAATTGTTTTTAATTATTAACAGTTTGTTAGTTCGCTGCAGGTTATTCTTGAATGTGTTTATCGAGGTAGTCATTTTTTCTGGAAGCTGGAACTGCAGGACATAAAACACTCCACAGTTACACACATAGTCCGAACTCCACAGTAAGATTCCCCGTGTCGTGGTACAGAAACTACGAGTACTTATCATAGTACTCTATTACAGAACTCTACTAACACTCAAACCCTGAAAAAAATGTTTGTAGATTATGCAGACGTTTATCCTGCAGTGGGAATCGAACCTGGAACCTCTCAACCACTACCCGTCCCTGTTTGATTACCTGTTACACTGACCTTTACCAGAAAGAGAAGGAAACAGTTCTCTAAAACCCTTTGGAAACCCATGTTTAAGATAGCAAAATGGTATTTCTCGACATAATCGACTGCGCATTTCGATTCAAGCTTTTGTAAACAAATTCTAAGAATTATTGGATGAGGATGAGTATCTAACCGGTTTGTGTTTTGACGTCTTATTGACGGCATTAGGTCAACTTATTATCAATTTTATTATGTGACTATTTCAGTTTCCGTTACAAATAGGTACCTACCTACCGCCTACCGGACCGACTTTATTAGGTCGTTTACATACTTACCTACCATAAAATTTGTTGATAATCTAGCTAGGGTAATGACTAGCTCCTTGCACCTAGTTTTCTCACAAATGCAATAAGTACTGTTTTATTCTCACTCACCAAACATTTCTATGCTACTAAACTTGTCCGCAGTATTTTAAATAGTGTCGTCATCATCATCATCATCATCATATATCAGCCAATAGACGTCCATTGCTGGACATAGACCACCAAAGAACGACATGACGACTGATATTGACCCTTCACCATCCACAGACTTCCTGCGACCGCTTTTAATGTCATCGGTCCATCGGTTTATAAACAAAGATAAATCGACATAAAAATAAATCCCATCAAAATCACGAGTATTTCCATAACCAGAACCGATTTCCACATAAAAATACGTGTTTCCAAATTGATGTAATGGTTTTACATAAGTGTTGCATAACAATAATAATTAGCGCACTAGGTATCTATCTATGAAGCGCGTATGCGTAAATAATATGCTCCAATTGTTGCTTGCGAAAGATGTTCGAATTACATACAGCTGGCCGCTGATGATAGATCCAATCGAATGACTAATCGATATAAAATCGTAAATCGACAAAATCGGCTTTTTATTTCCCACTTACTGTTGCCCACGTGGCCCACCAGCGGAGATTAAAAAAAATGCACATATTTCCACACATGGGCGTAAAAGACTGTTTCTACGTCTTGGAAATTTAAAAAACCCTTAACATTTTTTTGTATTATTATGAAGAGTAGTAGAGTTCTCTGTGATAGAGCTCGTCTGGGGAAGAACTATCACCATATCTATTTCTGCCTGGTGTGGTGAAAGGTATGGTTTCCGATGAAATTACTGGCACATGAGACTTTCGATCTTAGCCTCAAGGTGGCAACCCGCGAGTGATACCTCTGGTATTGCAAGCGTCCATAGGCTGCGGTAACCGCTTACCATCTTGTGGGCCGTACGCTTGGTTGGCACTTCAGTTGTATAAAAAAAACGAGAGTTCCAACAGCACACCATCCATTTGGACGTTTGGAAGTTTCGTCAGTGTCCTCAGCAAATAGTATCGCTACAAGGCTGAGCTAAATCAGTAAACCACAAAATGGTTTGGCCTAGGTACTGAAGTTTAGTTTTGGATTGGTGTTGTAGAGCTGTTTATAAACCAGGCTAAAATTAGTTGTTTAATCACTTTACCTACTTTGCAAGACGATTCAAATGAATCCTTTAATTAAATGACTTTTGTTATTTTTCTCGCCGTAAACAAAATACGCTCTCATACGGTGAAGGAAAACATCGTGAGGAAACCGGCATGTCCAAGAACTAAAAATTCGAAAGACATGTGCCATCCACCAATCCGCATTGGGTCCGCGTGGTGGATTAAGACCCAATCACTCTCGCCTGAGAGTAGGCCAGTGTCCCAGCAGTGGGAACATTAGAAGGCTGTATTTGAATACATTAGAAGGATGAAATATTTTGTTTCATCATGACAATGAAACAAAATATTTCATCCTGTAAACTGTCCTTTTTTTCTTAATTATTTAACGTAAAAAACTTAGTTCGAAATCGAGCCCAAAGTCCAAACATAAAAACAGTTATAAGAATCTCTTTTTTTTTCTTAGAATTACCCGAAGTTGAACTCTAGAGGAAAATACTTGCGGCCATTAATTTAGTCGTTAAACTCTGAAACAATTAACGAGGTAAATTGTAAACAATGAGCGACATTGTGGCTGCCTTGACCTCACTGGAAAAGAATGACCTTTGACCCTAATTAACGTTGATAACTCTACTCGTAGGAAAAGATTAGCATTAGATGGGGTTAGCATATTATGAAAAAAACTTGAGTTTGTTACGTTCATCATTGTTTAATTGAAAACTGGTGATATCTTGATTTTGTCTCTAGGCAGATCAGCTGGGTGATTACGCAACTCGGTTGCAATCCGATTTCAATCAGCGAACTGTCAATAATCATACAATACATATTTTGTACGTTACAGTAGGTACGTTAGTTTTCGATTGAAACCAAGTGAAATCGATTGTAAACGATCGCCTATGTGATGTTTATTATGAGCTAACTTACCCACTATTTAAATGTCTTTAACGGTAGACTGTTAGCTAGACAGATATATGCTCAATAATATAACAGTTAGTATAAGATAGTTTTACCAAGAGATCTTTAAATACTTCATGCTATTTCCATTAAACTTAAACTTTACTTTACTTGCTATAAGTACTTGTATAGCTACATTCGAATATTCTTCAATGAATGCACATTGAATTAACTATCGTAGTCCCTTTGCTTAAGGTAAAATATTCTGCAGCAATATAATCACGTTGCAATCTTCAATCATTAAAGAATTCCTAAACACAAGCAGTGAAGTAAAATCTAGCGTTATGCATTGCGTCCGCGCAACGTGCGAACATATCAATGAAAACATGCAAATGAAAACTACTCTTATTGTTTACGTAATAAGAGCTTTTTCGAGTGAAAAGGTAAGATGGTTTGATGTAGATTTTATCTACGAGGTTATTCAGCGGAAAATAAAGAGGCAGGCAGTGGACTGTGTTTGAAAATACTTTGCTGTGGAAGTGTGTGTCGACGATGTGATATTATTAAACAATAACATTGTTAAAAGCATTAATAATAAAACATACCTAATGAAAAAGCATCGTGTATTGTACCAACACTGTAGTACTGTTAGGATGTAACTAGTTAAAACAGACTTAAAAATAAAAATAAAATAAGAGTAGTAGAGTTCTCTGTGATAGAGCTCGTCCGGGGAAGGACTACCACCATACCTATTTCTGCCGGAAAGCAGTAATGCTCGCATTGCTGTGTTCCGGTGTGAAGGGTATGGTTTCCGGTGAAATTACTGGCACATGAGGCTTTCGATCTTAGCCTCAAGGTGGCAACCCGCGAGTGATACCTCTGGTATTGCAAGCGTCCATAGGCTGCGGTAACCGCTTACCATCTTGTGGGCCGTACGCTTGGTTGCCAATTCAGTTGTATAAAAAAAAAAAAATTGCGGATTTTTTACAAAACACTTACATAGGTTATCTCTTATTAAATTCTCTTATTATTTAATTGACATTTTGTTTTAGATTGTTAACTTTATCCCCTTTCTGCTACTCGCTATAAAAACCTTTGCATGCTGTCTGTAGCTTTAATTATAATGGCTCTTGGTTAGTTTTACTTGAAAGGCGAGGGCGAGGGAGGTGGCGGCAAGCGAGGGGAAGTGGGGGAGAAGGGAGAGAGACCTGAGGGGTACGAGCCTCCGGTACAGGAGAGCGTTTAAATATACGTTTTAAATAAAAAAAAAAAAAAAAATGTTCCCTATATAATTTTAGTGGTGTGCATTGTGTTGGAGCTCAATAAATAAATATAAATATAAATTCTGCAAACATAACTAATGGTTAAAGATTGACAGTCTTTTATTTCGTTCTTTTAATAGTGGTTTAAAAGTTTACAACTTTTAAACCACTATTGTAATTTAAATAGTAATAGTAGAGCTTGTTCGACTATTCTAATCATCGTGTTGGATTTAGTAAACGAATACTGACCTCCAAAACATTGGTCCGTCAATTACCTATAATGAATGCAATGATTTACTTATTCGATATTAATTGATCGATTAGCATTGACAGGCGTTTAAAATGATCATCCATCTAAAGCATAATATACGAAAAGTTAGTTAAATATGTATAAGGTATCCATTAATATCACAGGAAAGTGTAAAAACACGTACAAAAATGTTAGAACCTACAATCTTTCTTGTTAATCAAGTTTTTTTGTAAGTCTTAAAGAATATATTGTTTTAACGGCAAACAATTTTTTTTTATACAACTGAAGTGGCAACCAAGCGTACGGCCCACAAGATGGTAAGCGGTTACCGCAGCCTATGGACGCTTGCAATATCAGAGGTATCCCTCGCGGGTTGCCACCTTGAGGCTAAGATCGAAAGCCTCATGTGCCAGTAATTTCACCGGAAACCATACCCTTCACACCGGAAAACAGCAATGCGAGCATTGCTGCTTGGCGGCAGAAATAGGTATGGTGGTAGTCCTTCCCCGGACGAGCTCTATCACAAAAACTCTACTACTTTTCAATATCAATGCTATAGTGCTTCAGGCTGCGCTCTTTAGATGTGTAAATTCTCAGGAAACGTCTGAGTTTTTTGTTTTATTTTGGCCAAGCCCAAGCCCACCCCGTATCTCGTACCCAACCGATTGAACGATTTGAAAAACAATTAAAATAACAATTTTTATTGTGTCTATAACCACATTAGTATTCGTGTTGGAACACTTCATAAAACGTCAAATTACGCCCATTTTTCTACGCATCGTATTATGTTATTAATTAAAGTTTTTCATATCACCATATTACGCTGCCAAAATAACACGGATTATAATTTGTCGTGACCGAAATAATTTATAACTCGTACTAAAGTCACGAGTTTCACAGTTTTTACTTTTATGATTGATCTTCAACTTGATTTATTTTACTCGAATTTTTGATAAGCTTTGGCATTGACTTCAGGTGAACCTACTTCCTTGACGGTAACAAACCATCCAACACACCATCCGCACCAACTTGACTTTGCTGAATTTTAACCATGTTTCAAATGAACTATAGGGGCAAACCAGTGTCGTTATCGAAAGGATATAACATAATGTAATTGATTGCAACCAACCTACGTAATATCCTTACATAGAGTAGCAGGATATTTACAAGTTTCATTTTTAAAATGTCAGTCGCATACAAAACTATTTTTGCTATTAGTATCGTAATTTTTTTGATCTGTAACATTTTACTTAGAAGATTTTTAATAACCCAAATCACCGAAATGCAGAGATTATTGTCTTCTACCTGTGGCTTCGCTCGCGTGGTACCTACCAAGTACCTATCCTATGTTCTAATCCAGGTCACAAAATTTGATTGAAATCGGCAAATCGACAAACATCCAGGTTTCGCAGACTTTCTACATACAGCTGAGATTCCACCAAAAAATATTGCGAATAAATGTTCAGAATAATTGTTCGCAACAATTGTGCGATACGAAATGTTTGCAACAATTTTTTCTTACGCGTCTACTTAAACAAATATTTGTTCAGAACGTTTGTTCGCAACAGTTCAAAACACAAGGTAACAGCTTAGACCGTGCTCTACATTTTAGTTCCTCTAAAGTTCCTTCCACTTTCACTCAATAAAACTACATATAAATACATCGGAGAAATCATTACCGCCATGTCCAAACAAGTTTGTAGTTACTACCGGGTCTGCTTGCATCAAGGTGATACTGGTTCGCATTGACGGCATTCCGCGTCCTTAACTCTGTTGACAATAAAAGTATTGACAGCATACCCTGCTCCTGGACTTCGATGGCCGTTATATTGCAGTGGAGTTGGCGATTCGACCTTAGCGAATCGACCAGATTGGGACGCGGGAGGCGAATCGCTATGAGTGGGACGCTAAGGCACAGAACAGATATTAGTACTGGGCTAATCGACCCGAGTGGGACGCAGTGGGATTTAAAATTCATTCAATTCCATTTCTGTAAATATGTTTTTTTTTAATATAGAAACAAAATTATTAATATAAGTAAAATTTATTTAAAATTTTTAATAAAATATAAGAAAACTTTGGTACTTCTAAATAAAAATTAATTCAGTTAAAATTAGCTTTAACCTTAGGTACGGCAAGAAAATAAGAAAAATATTTTATTTTATTTATCTGATAAACTGGCCGTCATACGACGTTGACATTATCTTGGTGATCCAAGTTTCACCCTGCTATCAATATACGTATTGACAGCTTGTTAACGGTTATATTGCCTTGTTTTTAGATACTTGTAATGTGGGTGTGGTAATGTTCTTTGAAAAAGCCCAACTATGTCTACGTTTCATAAGAAAAGTACCTTGATACATTTTGTATTGTTGTGACAGGCAGTTATCCTATGACTGCGTTTCTAGACAGTCGTGTATAAAGATTCACCAGCGCCATGATGATTTTTTTTATGTCAGCAAGTGACAAGACATTAAGGCGCCTGCCCTGACTATTACAGATGCAGTGCCACCCAAAGCTTAAAGTTTGTAATGACAAAACTAATTAATATAATCAAATAATCAATGCCAGAATTTATCACAAAACTGTCTTCAAAACTTAACACGCAAGTCGCTAGCGCATAACTCACAAATATTCCCCGAAACATTATCCAACTGTCAAATATTAGATAACAGTTATCCAATTCAGCTGGCGAAAGGTAATTGAATCATAACGTTAAACACGGCCTACCACGGTTACCACCCGCCACACCGCTTTTACTTTCCAATGGCGCCCGCGGAGAAAGCTGACTTTAAGTACTTACCTTAAGCCCTGGTGCCTAAAAAGTGGAGACCAGAGGAAGGGATTTTTTTCATAAAATAAGCAAAAGATTTCAGATCATAGGCCCTCAAACTGGGACCTGCCAATTAGCTTACATTATAAAATTGTGAAGGATAAAGCTGGGTTTACATTATTGTCGTGGAGTGTCGTGACGCGTCATAAGTACCTAATATCGTGTCCATACATTTACAGAACGCGTCACGCGACACACTGCGCTTAGTAGTAAGCTACTCTAGTACCTAATATAATTCTAACCATACAAAATGTATGGATACGACAGAATAATGTAAACCCGGCTTAATGCTTGTCTTACCAATGTCATAGCATAATGTTATCGGTTTTATTCTTATTTTATCTCTGTTATATTATTGACTTAGTAATAATAATATTGAGTTTAATGGAGATTCATTTATTGTTTATAGTCTAAAACGATGTAAGTATTTTAATTACTGTTATTAATCTTAATAAAACATAATTGCTTACTTGAGATAATCTCGTGAGAAATTCAATATGTCAAGTGTGAAGCCTTGAATGACGTACCTACATAAGTAGCCCGCGGCTTGGCCTGCGCGGAACCCGGATATACCTAGGTCATGTATTATCTATTCCAAAAGGACATAGGGTAATAAAATTATTAAAAAATTGTGTGCGGTATTTTGCGTACCAGTGCGGTATTTCGCATGTCAGTGCAGTATTTTGTTCTGAAAAGACGTCAAACAAAAAAAATTCAACACAAATTACGTTGAGGTCAAAAGTCAAAAGAGTTTTCAATAAAATTAAAAGTATCACTATCGTTTGTACCTATTTGTCCTATTTGTATTAGTGTTTTGGAACGCGACTTTTCCAACGCGTAAAACCGCAAAAAAAAAAAACTGTTAGGTTTATATTCAACAATGTAATAAATTATAACATTCTTGAGTCTCTATATATTTTAAGTTTAGTTCTAGATAGATAGATAGATAGATAGAATATAGTAGATAGTCGTTTGTAACGGTCTTTAGATGGCTCAACTGTTTCATATGTATTTTGTATGTTTTGTAATGTAATGTAATTATGTACAGATTGTACAACCTATGTGTAAAATTTAATGTAATTGTTCTAGAATACATGTCATAGAAATTTAATGGGGTTACCGCTTTCCGTGTTTGCGAGGCACATAATAAAAAGGGTGATGACTTGTGCCGACTGTAAATTACTAAATTAATTTAATTTTATTATGTTACATCCATAGTTACATCATATATTAATCGATAAGTTAAAATCTTTGCATAAATGTAAATAAGCAGGTGCGTGTATGTAAAGGCAGAAAGTAGTTTGCGGGCAGAGTGTCTACTCTAGAAAGCGACAAACGATAATCGTGGCAAATATCGTAGTTCAACTTATGTCGGTGTCAACTCAGTTCAAAGCATACACGGACCTAAGCTAAACCATGAAAAGTGTAACGATATATCGCATTTGTCCGCAAGAGTAGACTCTCAGGTCTAGCGGCGAGGCCGACGCCTGCGACGTATTTGGGTCGGTATCTGCGCTTGCGCACCTCATGAGTTGACTAGTTGACTAGTTGACTAGCGACTATTAGTGTAAATTAGATTGGATTTAAAGATTTCCGTGTCGTATTACGATTAAAATGGTCTATAAACCAACCAAGTATAAATTTTAAGAGCTTTGAACCATCCACTTAACTTAATTAGTAGTAATCTGTTAGCGGATCATCACTAAACTTAATTAATAACCGATTAGCTAATTAATCACACTGATATTATAAATGCGAAAGTTTGGATGTTTAAATGTTTGGCCGTTTGTTCCTGTATAACTCGATAACTACTTGTTCCTGTATAACTCTATAACTACTTGTTCCTGTATAACTCGATAACTACTTGTTCCTGTATAACTCGATAACTACTTGTTCCTGTATAACTCGATAAGTACTTGTTCCTGTATAACTCGATAACTCCTTTTCCTGTATAACTCGATAACTACTAGTTCCTGTATAACTCGATAGCTACTTGTTCCTGTATAACTCGATACCTACTTGTTCCTGTATAACTCGATAACTACTTGTTCCTGTATAACTCGATAGCTACTTGTTCCTGTATAACTCGATAACTACTTGTTTCTGTATAACTCGATAACTACTTGTTCCTGTATAACTCGATAGCTACTTGTTCCTGTATAACTCGATAACTACTGAACCGATTTGGCTGAAATTTAAAACATAAATTTAAAAGATAATGACCGGGAATAGGACATAGGCTACTTTTTATCCCGGAAAAGTACCGTTCTCGGGTAACTAGTTAAGCATAAAACTAAGTTAAGATTTTTTTGCTAAGCAATGAAAGTAAATAAAAATTGGAATAGAGCTCATCTCGAGGCATCGGTTACAGCTTAGAGAATGTTATAACCAGTAGCTCTATCACGGTTATATTGTTAATACGATTATCATCTTTATTTGTACGTACGTAAAAAACAAAGTCACTTCCCGCCGTCTTTCACTCTGTTCGTATACACGCTTCGGACTTTTTCATCAATACCTACTCTGTTTTTTTTTTTTATACAACTGAAGTGGCAAGTCCACAAGATGGTAAGCGGTTATCGCAGCCTATGGACGCTTGCAATACCAGAGGTGTCACTCGCGGGTTGCCACCTTGAGGCTAATGTCGAAAGCCTCATGTGCCAGTAATTTCACCGGAAACCATACTCTTCACACCGGAACACAGCAATGCGAGCATTACTGCTTTGCGGCAGAAATAGGTATGGTGGTAGTCCTTCCCGGACGAGCTCTATCACAGAGAACTCTACTTCTCTTAATGAATCTAAGAGAAATGTTTATATTATGCATCGCTAGTTAAATAAATAATCATTTCGACTGATTTTATAGTTTATTTATCGCACTATATTATAATCTATAGTACTAAGTACCTACTTCGCGAGCAATATTCAAGGTCGTAGTATTAAGTATATCTAGGATATAATATTGACGACCGATGTGGCGCAGCGGGCGCAGGTCCGCCTGCGATGCGGAGGTTGCGGGTTCCATTCGCCTCGGGACAAATGTTTGTACGATCTACAAATGTTTGTTCCGGGTGTTCTGGGTATTTTCTATATATAATAAAAAATATCTATCTATGTATTGTATTGTATTAAGTATATATCAGTCATCTAGTACCCATAACACAGCTCTGTTTAACAGCAGCTTACCTTGGGGCTAGATGATGCTGTGTGGATTGTCCAGCATTATTAATATTTATTAATTAAAAAAAAAAAAATGTAGCTTTAGGGTATGTTACAAAGAAATTGTACCTACAATTTTGAAAATAAATATCTATATCTTAATTTTTATTTTTATCTTTATCTTGCAGATAATATTAATAATTTACCGAACAATTGCGAATCGAAATATGTCCAGCAATGAACTATTGTCGACCGATGTGGCGCAGCGGGCGCAGGTCCGCCTGCGACGCAGAGGTTGCGGGTTCGATTCCCGCCTCGGGACAAATGTTTGTACGATCTACAAATATTTGTTCCGGGTGTTCTGGGTATTTACTATATATAATAAAAAATATCTACTTATTTATTGTATTGTATTAAATATATTCCGGTGTGAAGGGTATGGTTTCCGGTGAAATTACTGGCACATGAGGCTTTCGATCTTAGCCTCAAGGTGGCAACCCGCGAGTGATACCTCTGGTATTGCAAGCGTCCATAGGCTGCGGTAACTGATTACCATCTTTATATCAGTCATCTAGTACCCATAAACGCAGCTCTGTTTAGGTAACAGCAGCTTACCTTGGGGCTAGATGATGCTGTGTGGATTGTCTAGCATTATTTATTTATTTATTTATTTATTGTGGGCTGATGATGAAGATGTACAGTTACGGACTGCAGAGGTGTAGATACGTAGAGGCGTTGCACAAAATCAAATACAAATTGACAGCTTATAAGGCGGAATATATATATATCCAGTGGAAACGTAAACCCACGTTGTCAAGCAAATTAATACACGCAGCTAAAATACGCCGCGCGCCCGTGCTCAGCATGCGCCGCGGTGGGCCCGCGCCTTATAATAAACATACCGCACCACAGAAGATTTGCGCTAGAGCTATTGAACGTGCCTCTAGCCTGGTTTCTGTTGCCTACGACACGGAATCTTGTGTGGGCTAGTGCAGGGTCAAAACCGTTTTCAATCTAGAAACTGGAAATCCAGAGTACCTACTTATAAAAAACAAATGTAAAATATCTAGTACTAATTCAGCTTGAACTTTTTTTTTGGCTTCAGCGCTCGACGGAGCAACAACGAAGAACAAGTCGATGGTCCTGATGATGTCCCGTGCAGGGATGAAACACGTGTCGATATTTTTATTTTTAGGTTAACTGTGTAACAAGTGTGTCGAGGAGGCCGTGGTACAAGCGGTGCTTGGCAATTTCTTTTGAGGTTAATTCTGTGACCTCATTAGTTAACAGGATAAGCGGAATAGTAACTACTAAAGATTTTTCATTTGTTTTTTATCTTGTAATGGATTTCCGCAAAGTAAAGCCTGAATCTATCAATAATCTAGAGTATTCTAAAATTGTCTACTAAATTAGACTAAAAGACTAGATGGTATTGAAAAGTAACACGAGCTTAGACCCAATTGTAAGTTAAATTTGCGCATTTACCTCAATTTCTCGTTCGTTATGCACCGCTCGTAACATGAACCGACCAGACATACAAAGTACCTACTAGTAATAGTGCAGTGTAAGTTTTGTTCACAGAACTATATTTAAGTAGAATGAGTGAGTGTATGTATCTGGCTGGCGTGCCGAAAAGACGGGCTAAGTAAGGGCTGAGTAACCTCTTTATTCACCGCGAAACTCAGTCTGCTGCCAACCGGGGGCGGTGTGTGGTGTGCCATTGCCTAGAATCGGTTTGCCGCGTGCTTATCGAGGCTTCATTTCCGCGCGGTATATGTTTCCCATCACTAAAATACTTTTCTGTGTAAAATACAAATACGCAAAATGTTACACGCTCAGTTTCCATACAAATCGACGAACTCTTTCATTCTACTTAAATATAAATATAGTTCTGTGGTTCTGTCAATGCTCTCAGTTTGATTACAAATTTTGCCCTTACCACTCTCACTTCAATCACAGCCTCAATTTAATAAAATTGAGATGCATTCAAGGCCTTGATGCTGGTAGATCTTTAGGCTTAGACTGTTCTCTAATACCTACATACAGTGCGAGGACAGTCGCTTTATTTTAAAGACAACACAAAATAAAACGACTGTTTATTCATTCACAATCCTACAATATAAATGGTGTTATATTAGTCTCTATAGTAGTTTGTGTGTCAAGTATTACAAGAGTTAGGTATGATTTCTTTTTATACCAGTAAAGTGGCAAACGTACGGCCCACTTGATGGTAAGCGGTTACCGTAGCCTATGTACGCTTGCAACATCAGAGATATTACTTGCGCGTTGCCACCTTCATACGTAGATATAAAGTCTCAAGTGCCTGTAATTTCACCGGAAACCCTTCGAACGCGAACACAGCAATGCGAACATTACTGCTTGGAGGCAGAAATAGTATGGTGGTAATTCTTCCCTGGACGAGCTCTATCACAAAGAGCTCTACTACTCTAACTCTATGATGGTCGCGAACTGCTCCCAAATGACTGTTATGGGTCCTTCGAGTGGAGTTAGATTGTGTTTCATAAGCCAGATTCTTCACAAAAGTGCTGAAACTTTGCTCGACATCAATTAAAATAGCAAGGTTCATGTCGGAAATGCTAGGAACCCAGCCGTTCAAGATGCTCTTGAAAGTCTGGGGACAAAATACAATGACAAAATACATAATATAAGATAGTTTACAGAGTTGCATTGGTAGATTTCTGACACTTTCGCCAAACTAAAAGTGTTATAATGCGTTCATGTTCTGCAAATGTGGTTCCAGCGCATTACCCCTAGCAAATTATGCTAATTAGGAGCTTTGTCGATCGGTGACCTATTACACAACTGAGTTGCAATCCAATTTCAGTCAGCATTCTGTCAATAAGCCGTCATATTCAAACACAATAATGTCAGTTTGATTAAAACATAGCGAAACTGATTGCATCAAAGTTACATAATAGAACAGCTATGTTCTTCTGCAAACCTGGTTACGTATTTTATTACGCGAAACATCGAACATAGCTCTTTCAACAGCCTAGATGTGAATCATGATGTGCTTTTGCCCATTTAGGATACTAGGCATGTAGCTTTGTAGGGTAACTATCATTTAATCCCCACTGGAGCGCTGGTGACGTAGCTGGCTAAGTTGTTCATAACAGATCAACGAAGTTAAGCACTGTTCCGCGTAGTCATCATTTGGATGGGTGACCGCGAACCGCCGGCAATTTCAACTGAGCGCTCCCGTGCTTCGCAGGGCACTAGGTCCCGGCTTTTTCAAAGTTGTTAAACCATGACAAAGGCTTTCGGGGGACCTAGAAACTCTGTCACCAGAGTTGGCCACTGACTCATACTAACTTACTTACTTACTTTTTTATCTCCACTGCAGCAGTTGTGATCAGGCGTGGCGCTTAACATCAGGCGGACGACTTGACCGTCCCGTTATGATGACATAAAAAATTTGATCCTACTTATTATATTTTTCATTTGTGTCCAAAAATATTTAACCGCCGGTCTCGGTTTCGCACGGCTGAACATAAAATATAGCCTATGTTACTCAGGGATAATGTAGCATCCTCATGGTAATAGAATTTTGATATTTTACCAGTAGTTTTTGAGTTTATTCGTTACAAACTAAAATACAAATCTTTCCTCTTTAGGTATAGTTCAGCGTGTTGAACTGGAATAAGGTTTTTTTAGTACCACTTATATGGCAATCCAGCATGCAAGCCTATCTGATGGTGACCGTTTACCTACAGACGCTTGCAATACCGGTGCTGATGATGAAGATGGCATCTATATTAAGTAACCTTCGTCTTTCCTTACATATTTTGTTTGTACATTGAGCGAGCATACCTGTGTCAATTTGCAGTTCTCAGAATCTTCAACCGACTATATATATAGTTCAGCGTGTTGAACTGGAATAAGGTTTTTTTTGTACCACTTATATGGCAATCCAGCATGCAAGCCTATCTGATGGTGACCGTTTACCTACAGACGCTTGCAATACCGGTGCTGATGATGAGGTTGGCATCTATATTAAGTAACCTTCGTCTTTCCTTACATATTTTGTTTGTACATTGAGCGAGCATACCTGTGTCAATTTGCAGTTCTCAGAATCTTCAACCGACTATATATATAGTTCAGCGTGTTGAACTGGAATAAGGTTTTTTTTGTACCACTTATATGGCAATCCAGCATGCAAGCCTATCTGATGGTGACCGTTTACCTACAGACGCTTGCAATACCGGTGCTGATGATGAGGTTGGCATCTATATTAAGTAACCTTCGTCTTTCCTTACATATTTTGTTTGTACATTGAGCGAGCATACCTGTGTCAATTTGCAGTTCTCAGAATCTTCAACCGACTGGGTATTGACGTCATTTTCTTAGTATTTATGTTTGTTTGTTTGTTTGTTGCAGGTAATTGTGCAAAGCGTCAAAAGCTTAAACCAACCGATCAATATCAGAAGAATAAAGCAAAATTAATGTCCGAATTAAATGTTTTTCTTGGAAAAAATACACTAAAGGTAAAAACGACCCACACGGTGTTTGTCTGAATGATAGAATAATAGATATGTTTTCGCAAAATTTTTTAATACCTTCATAGAAAGTTGGCAAACCATCCACCTATTTTATATTTATCTATGCCACTACAGTGGCAACCAAGCGTACCGCCCACTTGATATTAAGCAGTTACCGTAACCTATGTACGCATGTAACATCATAGATATCACTTGCGTGTTACCACCCTGAGACGTTAGATGGAAAGTCTCATGTGCCTGTAATTTAACCGGAAACCATACCCTTCGAACCGGAACATAGCAATGCGAGTATTACTGCTTGGCGGCACAAATAAGATGATGGTTAGCGGTTACCGTAGCCTATAAACGCTTGCAATACCAGTGGTATTACTTGCGCGTTGCCATCCTGAGACATAGATCAAAGTTAAAGTTCCATACGTTAATGATTTCATAGATATAATGCCATTCGAACTGAAATTATAATACTAGGCAAGTATTACTGCTTAGGCCATGAAAGAGGCCTTAGGGCGGCCTAGAAACTATGACTCAATGGCCAACTCTGGTGACAGAGTTGGCCATTGAGTCATACGAACTTACTTACTCATTAGGTAGACATCAATTTCAAGCAGGATTCTTCAAACACACGGATTGACTACTAAACAACCTAATTAGACGAACACGGAAGAATATTTTATAATACAAACGAGATGTTTAACTATGATGAGTTACGTATTAATTAATTTATTAGCAACCTACTGCTCGTGTGATTCGGATAGCCTTGACATGAGGTACGTTTTGTAATGTGAGCTGGTGGCCAACTTGGTGACAGACGGAACTATTTGCCATACGAGCATCAACCTTATCAATTTTAAAGAACATGTTTGAAACCTGGTGCCTTAATCTTGAATCCAATGACAATGCCGATCCACGTACGATCCAGTACGTTTGTGAATAAGGCCTGTACTCGTTCGTAAAGTAGACCCTAATTTTTACACGCACAATAGGCAGATAGTAAATATTCCGTTGCAAAATAAAGGTTAACTTACAGCACGCACGTTATCCCATAACAAAGATTAATTGATTCAAACAAAAACAGTTTTATCTACATCATAAGGTGTGCTGAGTGCTGACCCTAAATCTATTACTCGCTGTTGCAAGTTTCAATATAAGTGTGACCTTATCACCGAAAGCAGTGGTGTTGGTCTTGCCTTTTTTTTTATCTCAGCAAGTGACAAGACAATCAAGGCGCCCACTTGATGCGCCTGACTATTACAGATGCTGTGCCACCCAAAGTTAAGTCTCTTTCGCCCAGTAATTTCACTTGCTACAGTGCCCTTCAAACCTAAACACACTACTGCTTGGAGGTAGAATATCTGACACTGCGGTGGTACCCACCAAGACGAACTCTTGCTGAAGAGTCCGACAACCAGGTAACATGATTGTAAAGATTCTTCCGATTCTAAAGTCGTGGGTTCAAAGTGGGTTTTTGATTCTACTATTTTTTTTATAATTTTATCTGATTACCAAATATTTATTAAACAAAATAAAATATGTGCATAATTTCATTACATTATAAAATATACAAAATACATATGAAACAGTTGAGCCATCTAAAGACCGTTACAATCGACCTATAGATAGCTCAACTGATCCAAATCACTACCAGACGGTAGCGTATTATTATTTTTATTTTATTTTATTTATTTTGTATTTGGTTCTGAATAATGATTTATATTTAATAATTATATTAGCTGGAACCTTCTGTTCCTAAAGTTCCCTGACATGAATACAAGTAATTAGCGGAGTACCTAATGATTACGTATCAATTAACGGCACATAAAGCACTCAACGACGAGTCACGATCTCTAAGATCGGTCGCGTTTGTGTAGAAAGCGGGTTATACGCGCCTATCTGCTTCTCAGCGTCTTTGATTACCAAAAAAATATCGAAACATAAACTGGAAAACGAAGAAAGGACGGCGCCCCACTCGATGGACCGCTGACATTAAAGTAGTCGAAGGAATTCGGTGAATGGTGAAGGCTCAATATCGGTTTTCATGGCGTCCTTTAGACTCCTTTGGGAGGCCTTTGTCCAGCAGTGAACGTCTATCGTCTAGTATGATGATGATGGATGATGATGATAATAAAACCACAAAACCTTTGTATTTAAAAAAGTGTGTTTTATGTAAGGTAACAGCTATTTTGGAACTATAAAACGGAATAACATTTAATCTTGTTCTGCATTTTTTTTGTTTCTAAAGATCAATTTTAAAGTTTTATGTAAAATTAGTTGCTGAAGAGCTTGTAAGAAAATATTAGTAGACTGGTTAGTTTGCGTGAATCATTGAAAAAATCTTATGCTTATGACAGAAAAATCACCGGATGAGCAACCGTGTGTTTGTAAAATAGCTGGATAGAAACAAACAAAGCATGGAAATATTCCTTGCGCTGGAAAATGTAAAATGAACTCCACGGTAAGTATATTGTTTTCTTTCCAAGAAGTACCTATATAATATGCTAAAGTGTGAGGTTGAACTGAAATGCCACTCATTGCCACTTTTAAACACAACTGTTCGTCATATCGATATTAAGTCGAACTGATAATAGGACGTAAGCATACATGGTCGAACAGCTATTTAACCCCAACACGATATAGTCATATCGCGATTTAGTCTTAAAGCGATCTAGTCATATCTGCTGCCTAGTCAAATAGAGATGTAGTCGTAAAGCTCCTAACCCGAATTTTCTCGTACCGGTACGCGCCGGCCACTCCTTGTTTCAGCTTTAACTTTTCGCATAATTTGTAAGTTGCGTTTTAATTGTTTTAATTAGTTTTTGTTACGGTTTATCTAGAAAAGTACTATAATGTTATTTTGGTATTATTATTATTTTTAGGATATGAAAAATAATAAACCGATCATATTTGGGTTCGTGAGGTGAACATCCTGTTGCGTTCTTATGAGGAAAATACTCAGACGTTTAGTTAGTTATGTATGCACCACTTAACTTCTTTAGATTTTTTTTTTTTTTATACAACTGAAGTGGCAACCAAGCGTACGGCCCACAAGATGGTAAGCGGTTACCGCAGCCTATGGACGCTTGCAATACCAGAGGTATCACTTGCGGGTTGCCACCTTGAGGCTAAGATCGAAAGCCTCATGTGCCAGTAATTTCACCGGAAACCATACCCTTCGAACCGGAACACAGCAATGCGAGCATTACTGCTTGGCGGCAGAAATAGGTATGGTGGTAGTCCTTCCCCGGACAAAAAAAAATAAAATACATAAATACTCGTAAAACTGCTATATTTGCCACTTATTTTGTCATTTATGCTGAAGTTTCGAACCTTTATGATACAAACAAAACATTTTACGAAATGAAATCTCATCTAACTCGCAGACAACGTCGTTTTCAGCTAGTAAACTATAAATTAACAAAATAAAATTATAAAACGTACATATTAAATCTAAAGACCGTTACAAAAGGTCTCTATATAGCTCAACTAATTACATAAATACATGACATAAACAAATATTTGCAGATCATGCAAACATTTGTTGGCGAAACATGGCTCATGTTTCGCTCTAAGATAGTTCAAGATAGTCACGCTTCTTACAACGAAATACGAAAGATCTACAAACTTCGCCGTTGAAGCAACTTATAATAAAAAGCAGACATTAACAAATTGAGCAACGGAGGAAACGGCACCGGAACATTACAGGTCACTGTACAGTCAGCTACAGAAACACCTTACTATAAAAACAAATACATTGATACCTCGAACGGATTTCCGCGCGTCAGTCATGTCAAACTACAGGGCAAGACAATGAAAAATGGGCAAGACGCGCAAAGCTAGTAGAAAAAAAAACCTAACCTACCAGCTACGTTCTACTGTCTACGTTTGGAAATGTTAGCTTTATTGGTTAGCTTTTGACAAAAATGTTGTCACAAATAGGCAATTGCAATAACCTATTTCGTCCAAATAGACAAATAGGTTTTTTAGGCGTTACTTGTTGAGTCAAGATCGAATAATTGTAGCTGCGTTGCGCGTTGAGGAGCTGGTAGAGTCAAGATCGAATTAATTGTATGCGTTGAGGTTTAGAGGTCTGACTTATATTTAGGTGTGACTGTACTGAGTCAAGCAAGTTACAGAACACTTCGCAACAAGTTGAGCAAATCTAGATCTGATCACCGACGATAATTAATTAATACAAATTTATATTTATTTACTCTTTTGCAATTCTATAATATTGAAGTAGCTAGCTGGTAGCTTGCTAAGTACTTCTCTTGTGTTTCAATGACTGATGTTTTTATATCCGGTTTTAATATTAGATTCCTCTAGTCCCGTGGTAAAAATATACTAATACTACAGGTATTAAGCAGTCGGTCCCGGCTTTTTCAAAGTTGTTAGGCCATGACAGAGGCCTTCGGGCGGCCTAGAAACTCAGTCACCAGAGTTAGCCACTGACTCATACGAACGAACGAACGAACCTGTTTCCTACGACTTTGTTTGCGTGTAAATAGAATACCTGTGTGATATATTCCAGACTACATCTATCTCCGTGCTAAATTTCATCCAGATTGTTTTTGCAGTTCTGGAGTGACAAACAAACATCCATCCATCAAGTTTGGATGGATGGATGTTTGTTTGTCACTCCAGTTGTTTGTCCACTCACATTTTTAATAAATCAAAATCATAATCAAAATCAAAAATTATTTATTCAGTAGAATCACAAGGATCACTTTGAAACGTCTTACAAGCTAGGAAAATTTACACCAGTTCCAACGCGCCCATGCCGTAAAAGAACTGGCAACAACACCGGCTGGGTTCCTATCGCTTTTTTGGCATGACCCTTGCTATTGTTATGGATTCCAAGTAGAGTTGGAGCACATTCGTCCCAAGCTTTTTTATCATCTAGGTAATCGGTTGTTTTATAGTAAGCTTTTTGAGATTTTGTTTAATTAAGTTTTTAAATTTGCCAATTGATAAATTTTGTATGTCGCTTGGGACTTTGTTATACATGTAATATACATGTAAGAGTAGTATTTGTGATGAGTTTGTCCGGGCAAGTAATACAGCCATATCTATTCTTGCCGCCAAGCAGTAATGCCAGTAATGCTTACATTGCTGTGCTCCGGTTTGAAGTGTACGGTGGCCGGTGAAATTACACACATGATACTTGATGTAAGTATAACTTAGAGTGGCAATGCGCGAGTGATACCTCTAATATTGCAAGCGTCTAGGGGCTACGGTAACCACTTACCTACTCTACTCTACCCTTCTTACACAATGGTGAAATAAGTGATGAAATCCGTGATGAATTAATTAATAATTATTACTTTGTTTACTAAGATAGACTTCGTAAAATTTCGTGATCATTTCACGGTAAATGTAAAAGCGTAAAGTTCTAAAATTGTTTCAAATTAGTATCACTTAATAATATTTACTGGGAAATATGTTATGTAAGAAACAGTTTCGAACTCACGATCTGAGGATCGGATGTGATCACCACCTCTAGACCACCGATGCTCTCTTTCGCACCAATATATTATCATATTAAAAAAATATATGTTATAATGCCAGCCCCCATACCATGAACTCTTAGAGCGATTCAAATTAGGACCTAAACTGAATTGTTAAAAAAAATTGTACCGTGAAATTAATAATTATTGAATTCATGATACAAAATTTTTTGACAATTCAGTTTCGGTTCCAATTTGAATCGCTCAAAGAGTTCATGGTAGAGGTCAGTGCTCTTATACGGTGAAGAAAAAGGGAGGAAATCAGCATGTCCAAAAACTGAAAAATTTAAAGACCAAGCTCTATCGACAAATCATTCAATCAGCAGCATTTAAAAAGCCTTCTAAAATAGAATCGTTACTTTACTGACTGACTGACAATCGATACTGTCAAACTAGTCAGTAATTTCCATACTTGCTACCCTTCAAACCAAATCATAATGTTTGGAGTCTATTGCTTGGAAGCAGATGACACTGCGGTGGTGCCCACTAATACGAACTCTTGCTAAAAAGTCCTAGGAGGTAGTTCTCTACAACACTGAAAAGATCTCAGGTTGACAGCTCGACGATCCCAAGCAAACTTTTATTTTTATTTTTTTATTTTATTGGTTATAGGCAAGCGTTTGACCACCACCTCGCCTGATGCTAAGCGATGGTGTAGTCGATGATGGAGCACGCTCGCCTAGAAAGAACCTGTTCAATCTGGCCTTGAAGACTCCTAAATTGTATTAAACTAGCAAAGTAGTCTTATAACTAAAGCTTATACCTCTAAAAAGCTGCGTAAACGACGAAGGTTTTCGCGGTGACAGCGTGTTCTATAAAAGTGTTTAACAACACATTTTTGCTCTATAAGCAAAAGTTACCAAAAGTTACCAATGGATACGGTGCGAAGCGTATGGTTTCCGGTGAAATTACTGGCACATGAGGCTTTCGATCTTAGCCTCAAGGTGGCAACCCGCGAGATACCTCTGGTATTTCAAGCGTCCATAGGCTGCGGTATTCGCTTACCATCTTGTGGGCCGTATGCTTGGTTGCTACTTCAGTTGTATAAAAAAAAAATGAATGTAAACGACATCTATTGGTAACTTTTGCTCTTTAAACTCTCTTTTATCTCTTTTTGCTTTTCCATTTTATACAACTGTTATGGTTAGGTGCTGTAGCAAGTTGTAATATAACTAGTGAAAAACGATATTGAACGTAAACGTATACGTTTACGTTTGTCAAACGAATTATTCGTGATTCGTTGCCAAACGCGCCTGCCATACGTTCCCGCGTCATCCCCCGCCCTTGAAAATTCGCTGGGAAATAAATAAATAAATGTTTAAATAACAGACGAAAAATCTCTAGCACTACTCCGCTTAACCTTTTAACCAATGAGGGGTCACACAGTTAACACAATTAACCTAAAAAAAAATTATTGACACGTGTTTCATCCCTCCACGGGACATCATCAGGACCATCGACTTGTTCTTCGGCAGACACGTGGCTCCGTCGAGCACTGGAGCCAAAATTGCCTCCTGCTTGTTTTTTATCTTGTAATGGATTTCCGCAAAGCAACGCCTGAATCTATCAATTAAATAAATGTTTGTATATTTCTTCTCACAAATAGGTTTCTCATCACTAGTCCATGAGTATTTGTACTCTAATTATTATAAAATAAATCGCAAAAAACATGTTTTGTGAGAGACTGGTGCCTGAATTAGGTTGTACACCTGTACCAGGTCACCAGTGCTCCACTCCACGGATATAAGTAACAAAGTTGGAAACGTCTGAGTTATCTGGTTTGTCCAGAGCTTGAGCGAGGCGGCCTTGTAGACTCGTGCGGCCTGCTACTAACAAAAATGAGTTTCTTCACCCGCTAATTATGATGATCGTGCTTGGCCAAACTATTCAAAGTACTTTTTGTTGGTGAAGTTTTTAGTAATTTTCGTGAAGGTATCATTTTGTCAGACCTTCGTTATACAGAATGGATATTAGACAGTACTTCAATCGGAGTTAGAATAAACATTATGTGCTGGCACTTCGTAATCAATTTTTAGCTTACTAATTATGTACAGGTACAGCTGGCGCAAGGGACCCTTTTTTTTTTTATACATCTGAAGTGGCAACCAAGCGTACGGCCCACAAGATGGTAAGCGGTTACCGCAGCCTATGGACGCTTGCAATACTAGAGGTATCACTCGCGGGTTGCCACCTTGAGACTAAGATCGAAAGCCTCATGTGCCAGTAATTTCACCAGAAACCATACCCTTCACACCGGAACACAGCAATGCGAGCATTACTGCTTTGCGGCAGAAATAGGTATGGTGGTAGTCCTTCCCCGGACGAGCTCTATCACAGAGAACGCCACATCGCACACATATAATAAAAAATATCTATCTATGTATTGTATTGTATTAAGTATATCAGTCATCTTAGTACCCATAAACACAGCTCTGTTTAACAGCAGCTTACCTTGGGGCTAGATGATGCTGTGTGGATTGTCCAGCATTATTTATTTATTTAAGTTGGTTTACTCTAAAAAGTAACTTTTTATGAGTCAATATTCAACTCTGAAGACTTAGATCATAGGCCGCTTGAGGCCTTTGTCATGGCCTAACAACTGTATTACCCGGGACCTAACATGTGACTATTTTTATTTAAGTTTTGCTTTGAGTATGTACTTATGTAGTGCGTAATTGTGTAGGTAATGGACCTAGTTACCAAAATATTTTTTTTTATTATTATACTACTTATAAAAGAAATAAGTGCAACGTCAAGCAGTATTTTAAAGCTTTAAGCGCAACACACACAAGTTTTTTTTGTTGTATTTGTACTGACGTCAAGGATGACAACACACTGAACTCGGGCGCGGGTCGGACGAAGCGCGGCAACCGCTCCCGCGTTCAGTGTGATGTCATCCTTGTCGTCCATACAAATTAAAACAAAAATACACCCGCGGCAGATTAGACCCGACCCGCGTCCGCCCGCTGTGTGTGTTACGCGTAAAGCTTTTAAGTTTTGGGTAACACTGTATCTGTTGTTGTCAGTCTTGTCATTCGCTGACGTAAAAAAAAATGGTTCTCATTCAGCTATCTTCGCTAATTTGTCCGCGCTTTGTGCGGGAACCTTCAATAGAAACAATTGTTTTAAATTATTTACTTTGTTTTGTTGACCTCCGCTTAATTAGTTGTACAGTATACATTGAGCTCTCTGGAACGTTCCCACGAAGTCACTCAATTTTTCACCTTACTAGCCAAGCAATGTACGACCTCAGTAAAGTCTACACCTCTATTTGGTTTAAATGAATGACTTCTATTCAAGTTGTAAAGGGGTCAAGTTCAAGTCTCATGTATTGTCGTAAGGTCATGTCTATGATACGCTTATCATCCTATTATGAGCGTGTTTTGTATAGGATATGGTTTATTTTTTAATATTTATAAAATATTATTAGTTCTAATCCTTGATCAACTGAAAACTAACACCTTAGAATGAACATTATTCCATAGTAATCCATAGTCTAGCAGTGAACTCACTTTCGTTATTACGAAATTCGAAGTTTTAAATCTGAACTTTACTAAAAAAAGAATTTTAATTATAAAAACTCGCGCTTGAGAATATTTCTCAAAATATTGATACCAATTTCATATTTATTATCATTCTGTATATCAATTAGAATGAACATTATTCCATAGTAATCCATAGGCTAGCAGTGAACTCACTTTCGTTATTACAAAATTCGAAGTATAAATTTTGAACTTTTCTAAAAAAAGAATTTTAATTTCAAAAACTCGCGCTTGAGAATATTTCTCAAAATATTGATACCAATTTCAGATTTATTATCAATCATCATCATCAATTTCAAATCGTAAATGCAAATTACTCAAAATTATAACCGCCGCCGGAGGAAACGGACATGGACAATAGACTGACAGACGATTGTGCAATTATTATATAGTGAGATAATGTACAATGACCTCGGTGGCGCGGTGGGCGAGTGACCGGTTAGGAAGCGAGAGGTTTCGGGTTCTATATCCGCTGCAGGACAACATGTTTACATCTGAAAAAACAAATAAAACCTAATGTTTTTATAGTGATCCCAAAATTTTTTGAGTCGTAATTTTACTAAGATTATTTACAATATGAGTAAAGTCGAATAAAAATATTTACAAAAAAACATTATAATCAAAATTAAGTAGACTATTACACTTTACTTTTAATTTTAGTTTGTATTCATTTATCAAGAGTAGTAGAGTTCTTTGTGATAGAGCTCGTCCGGAGAAGGACTACCACCATACCTATTTCTACCGCCAAGCAGTAATGCTCGCATTGCTGTGTTCTGGGTATGATTTCCGGTTAAATTACAGGCACATGAGACTTTCCATCTAACGTCTCAGGGTGGTAACACGCTCACGCAAGTGATATCTATGATGTTGCATGCGTACATAGGCTACGGTAACCGCTGACCATCAAGTGGGCCGTACGCTTAGTTACTACTTTAGTAGTAAAAAAAAAACAATTTTTTTTTAAATTAAAAAAAAATCACAACTTTTTTGATATTGTTCATTTATTTAATTTTTTAATCCCGTCGCAGGTGAAGGCTTACAATTATAATAAAACTTAAATATTCCCTTAGTGTGGTGGTTAACACTATAATTGGAACTACATACAATATTATCCATTTATATGTGTATGTGAGCGATTCTTTATAATAAGATAAAAATTATAAACTCAACCTTTTTACATAATTGAATAAACATGACAAAAACAATGCAATACAAAATCTGTATTCTACATCAGGGGCCTTACTCTTGAACGCGATCGGTATTGGACAATTATTGGATTATGACATTTCGTACTTTTGACAGCAAACCTAGCGCCAAATTCAACCTTGTTTTCAAGAGTAAAAAAAAATTGACAGCAGTGAGTAGTAATTGGGATTGGATTGGAATTGTCATTGGATTCAAGAGTAAGGCACCAGGTCTAACTTTTGGTGTTAGAAATAACGATTTCAATATTTATAATCTCGCGGGAATCGAACTAGCACCTGCTGCTGCCTGTCGCTAAATATGAACCGGTCGTTTTATGAATAAGCTGTCTGACAACATACCTATTAGCTTATACACTGTGCTGATAAGTAAATTACTTGAATGAATGAAGTCCTTGGTATTATGTCTGTGAATAAGTAGGTATAATATTATAATTGTGTATAACATTAGCCTAGGGCCAAGCGTGTTTTGTTTTATTATTACATTCTGGGGCCCATTAAATCTAAGTTCAAAAATTATAAGTGATTATTATTATTATGAGCCTGTAGTGTCACACTGCAGGGCAAAGGCCTCCCTTCCTTCTCTCCAATCATCACGGTTTTGGGCTACTGTGGACCAGTCCTTCAGGTAAGAGTCAATTTCGTCCCTCCATCTTCGCCGTGGTCTGCCGCGAGGTCGTTTTACATTTAGGGTCCACTCTGTGATGGATTTAGCTCACAATGCATCCGACATGCGGCAGACGTGGCCTGCCCAGTCCCATTTTAATCTACCCGCTTTTTAATAAGTGATTAATGTTTTAAATTTACGCTAACTCTAAATTCAATCTTCAAGTTCTATTCTATTATATTCTATTCTACATAGCAATCATTATGTAATCTGCTCCTGGTTATTTTATTTATTATTTTATGATTTGTTTTATTAAAAGTTTAATTAATGTTGTTTCAAGTATTAAAGGGTACATGTCCCCAAGTCCTTGACTACACATTGATAAGAAACATGGTCTGAAAATGTCAAGTCTCTAAAGCTTATCTCTGTGCGTTGATTGTTGATCCCTTAGTAACGCTATGATTTCATTTTCAGATTTAAGAACATTTAAATAAAGATATAATACAGTAATCCTAGTAATACCTACAGTTTCTAAGTTTGTTGATCGGGAACCGGTCAGTCAACTACATTTTGAAGTAAATAAATACTTAGCTTAAATATATCACTGTCTTTTTTGCATATTTTACTGTTACTTTTATTAGAATAACAAATTAAAACAGTTATTTTTTTATAATCTATTTCGTCTGCTGAAGTTGAAATTCCACTGCTTTTATCGTTGAACAATTATTTTCTTAGCTTTTATTTTTTTAGTTTTATAACTTTGTTTTTTTTTATTGCTATTAAAAAAAAAGACGAATCGACGGAGCAACACGTCTGGCGGAGAACAAGTCGATGGTTCTGAAGATGTCCCGTGGAGGGATGAAACACTGTCGATATTTTTCTTTTGAGGTTAACTGTGGTAACTGTGTGACCTCATTAGTTAAAAGGTTAAGCGGAATAGTACAAGAGATTTTTCGTCTGTTTTTTATCTTGTAATGGATTTTCGCAAAGTAACGCCTGAATCTATCAATTATTTTATTGCTATTATTTAAAATGTAAGAAACCAAACATATTCATGGTTTTATGATTTATTTTTTAATCATTGATTGAATAATCTATTGAATTTTGTTTACTATACACTCACTTTATTGGCTATATTGTCATAATAATTCTTAAAATAGAGGTAAACGCCCAAGTTTTTAAAGTTCCCACTGCTGGGAGCTTTTACTTGAATCTCCTCCTCTTTCGTCGGTTGATTTAAAAAAAAAAATGTAGTTTTTTATGTATTAACCTATTTCAACTTAGAACTATCATCTAATATTTCGACTATAGTTCGCACAGCGGATCTAGGCTTCCGTGAAGTTAGCCGTTTGTGATGCGCAAAGACAATTTAGTTTGAAAAAGCTCCATTGCGCATCGAAACGGCTAAATTCACGACGGCCAAGATCCGTTGTGAGAACTACACTTATGTGTGTGTGGTTATGGTTGTACCACTTTAATATTATATCTCTATTCTCTAGCTTATTGGCTGTGCGTTGATTGTCAGTAACGCAATGATTTAATATTATTTAACTATTACCACAGATCAAATAATATGCGTTACCTATTAAGTTACTATTATGTTTTTTTTTTATACAACTGAAGTGGCAACCAAGCGTACGGCCCACAAGATGGTAAGCGGTTACCGCAGCCTATGGACGCTTGCAATACCAGAGGTATCACTCGCGGGTTGCCACCTTGAGGCTTAGATCGAAAGCCTCATGTGCCAGTAATTTCACCGGAAACTACAATCACACCGGAACACAGCAATGCGAGCAATACTGCTTGGCGGCAGAAATAGGTATGGTGGTAGTCCTTCCCCGGACGAGCTCTATCACAGAGAACTCTACTACTCTTAAATGTTTAATAAAATTAATGTTTTGCTAAAACGTACTTCCTTAAGATTATTCAGTTTTTACAAAAGTTTTTACACCACATTTAGTTAGTATAAAACTTAAAAACTATATTAGTAACTTAACTTTATCTTTATGGCACCAAAAACTCAGAACCCAAGTTATTTTGAGTAAGTCATTAAACTTACGAAATATTGATGCCCTCTTCAGATAGCTCGAAAGAGCACAGTCTCTCCGTAACCTTGGCGTTTTTGCGCCCAAAATATCTAAATTCATCTTTTTTGTGAGCCTAATGGGGTCTTTGTCCGATCCTACGCCCCAAGAAGTTTTGTTGTGGTGAGCATTCAATATTTTGTAACAAAAAGTAATAAAAATATTGAAATTGTATTATAAAATCTGCAGATCGATGTAACCAGTTAATGAAAACTATTTATACTAGAAAAAACATACCATAGAGAGAAGAACCATATCCTGTGACCATAACTACAGTTTTACTTTTCCTTCATTATAAATGCGAATTTATTTGAATCAAAGACGATAATAAAAAAGTCCTGTAAGTAATATTGTATGATTGCGACTCAATCACGCCGCACGGCTGAACCGATTTGAACGAAACTTGGTCCATGTTGTGCTGGGCCTTCGAGATTCCCAAGACATTATTCTGGTCTGTGGAACCGTCTCGGCTTGGTTCACAAATCTCCTTCTACAGAAACTATCTTTCTTTCTTTGTTTGAATGGTACAGGCGAATGAAACTAAAAGTCGGGCCTTATTCATAAATGAACTGTAAACCTCTGTTAGCTGATGTGTCTTTCTACAAAACAGCGGGTTGATCACATAACTCAGTTAGCGACCAATCTTCATTGATCTCCATAAATGTATATTATTATAATATTTTGTCCTGCCTTTTAACGGACCTAGCATTCGAAATACTTTGACTTGTCTTTGCTTACTTGCCACACATTTTCTATGTGTCTGAGTAGGTACTATTACCACGAGGATCATAACGTGCAAAAAGATCTAAAAAATAGTTTAGAAAAAAACACTCATGTTTAGAGGAGGTTTTTCTAAGAAAAACTATAGACGTTGTTTTTGTTGAGTACGTGTCGTACCTAATCATATTGTAATCAAGACGTATTGTAGTAGATATGAACAGGTTATAAGTTTTTGTTGGAAGTAAACAATTCTTTGATTGTGATCGACTATTTTTTTATTTTATTTTTTTATACAACTGAAGTGCCAACCAAGCGTACGGCCCACAAGGTGGTAAGCGGTAACCGCAGCCTATGGACGCTTGCAATACCAGAGGTATCATTAGCGGGTTGCCACCTTGAAGCTAAGATCGAAAGCCTCATGTGCCAGTAATTTCACCGGAAACCATACCCTTCACACCGGAACACAGCAATGCGAGCATTACTGCTTGGCGGCAGAAATAGGTATGGTGGTAGTCCTTCCCCGGACGAGCTCTATCACAGAGATCTCTACTACTCTTTGTATTTGTGTTCTTAGCAAAGATTAGAATTTATAAAGATTATTATTATATTGATTTTGATAGACATTCAAATCATTATACCCATTTACCATGCCATAGTCTGATTGCCTATTTATAGCTACAACAACCATCGCATCACTATTACAATAACCCACAATGTGATTTACAACCATTAATTACATCTTTGTACAGCCTTCGCTAAAGTATTTGGGAACTGCTTGAAACAATCAGCTCGGCCCACACAGCCGTTAGATCTTGTATACCTACCCAAGTTTCTGAAATATTGTGTCCGCTATTGACGGACGTAAGTAACGTAGCTCATATGAGTCAGTAGACAACTCTGGTTTATATGCCGCCTACAGCCATGTCTTAAAAAAAGCTTTCAGAACCTCCGAAACACGAAAAGGCTCAGTTGAAATTACCGATCAGCCATTGTTACGCGCGTTGGAAATAGTTTAACTTTCAGAGTGATCCTTGTGATTTTACTAAATAAAACAATTTATAATTGTGAATGAAACCACCGATCTGCATTGGTTCGAAAATCTATCACTTTCGATCGAAAATAATGTCAACAGTAGAAACAGACCAAAGTGAATCAATTCACGCCACAAACGCTAAGACAATATTTTTAATGTATGTAACCTACTCTTGACTTGATAACAGATTGATTGTGTAGTCTGTCTGTATCAACCATTAAAGCGTTCACCGCTTTTTAGGAAATTAGAAGGACCTTTTCATGGGATTAAGGTCTAAACAAAGTAGAAGAACTTACCTAATGTTGTGTAATTAATAATCTCGACGAACATGACATGATGACATCCATGGTTCATCTGTCATTCCATTGTAGGAGTTCCTGACGGAATTATCTATCTAATTAGAGTTAGGTAAAAAACTTGATAAATTATCATTATTATAATTTTTATTAAGTATGCACTTACTTTAAAAAGAGGTATCACTCGCGCGTTCTTCATTCTGAGACATAGATCAAAGTCTCATGTGTAAGTAATTTCACCTGTAACCAGACCATTCGAATTTATAAGCAGGGGTACAATGCACGGCTTGGTTCCAAAATCCGCTTAGATAATACCTTGCGAAGGGGATTTCGGCACCTTTTTTTTGGACAAAATTGTGAAATCTCCTGACCATTTACGTTGGTGGAAGGTAAAACCAAATAAAGTAAGTAATACACCCCACAATGCGAGACCTCAGTACAAATCTCATTCCCCTCCTAAAATAATTGACCATTCGTACCGGAACACATCAATGCTAGCTTAAAAGTACTTCTCCGGAACAGCTCTATCACAAAGTACTACTACACTTACGATTTAAAATTAAGTTATTATTATAATGAGGAGTTTTCGATTCGAGATAAAAAAAAAAGTAGTTCCGATTGATTTGACTGATGGCGCTATCTGCCCTACTGCCATACTGGAAAAGGTTACCAAAACAAGAAAAAAGTTGGTAACTCCGTTTTTTGTTTCATCTCGTGTCAAGCGGAAGGTTGTGGGTTCATGTCCTGCTTGAGGCAAAATAATTTGACGTAGTATGTACTATGGTATTACGTACTATGACTTTGACACCAGCCAGAGGTATGACTGACAGTGACAGCTGGAGCAACCAATGTTGAATTCCCTACACATTCACCATAGCTCGCCAAACGTAGTGCTTACATTCTTTTGGGCTCGCCAGTTGAGCTACCGCCATCTAAATAGACAGCTTTTTTTTAAAGAACTTGGGACAAAAACCTCTCATTAGTGAACAAAACATCACAGGTTCAATAACTCATAATTTGTAATAATATGCGCATTACAACGCGGAAGCACCGTGACAAACCGTCTCGTGACTTGAAGATCGATCTGATCTGTGATCTATCGTGTCCTACAGCGGTGTGTGCGTAGGAACACTAATAATTACAGTGAAAAGAAAAAACGTCTGTTCATAGCTAAAATGCTGAATACAATAAACTAATCAAAATACACATGAAACAGTTCAGGCAAAAAATACAGTTAAAAAATGTAAGCAACTTGTTACTAGACTGCAGCGTTGTTTAAATTATTTTTATTAGATGTAAAAGGCCTAAAAAGATATGAAAAAATGGGCACTCTTAAGCCAATCAAAAGCCTCTTTTATAGTGCCCTCTAAGAATTACCGTGCCATTTGTCTGGGCTTTTAACCTGTTACGTAGTTGTTACAGGATGCGAGACGTTTAGAATGCTTAAATATGCACTTTCAAAAGATGAGCGTTAAATGTACATAAGTAGTACAACATACACTCCTAACCTTTATTTAAACGCACCAAGAATGCCAGCAACCAACGGAAAGAAACGCATTTGTGCTGTGCTAGGGGATTTTGACACTAAAACTCCCAAAATCCCCCTCAAAGAGGATTTTGACACTAACCCTAAAATAACGATTTTTGCGACCGATGTGGCGCAGCGGGTACAGGTCCGCCTGCGACGCGGAGGTTGCGGGTTCGATTCCCGCCTCGGGTCAAATGCTTGTACGATCTACAAATATTTGTACCGGGTGTTCTGGGTATTTTCTATTTTAAAAAAATATCTATCTTTGTATTGTATTGTATTAAGTATATAATGTAGTACCCATAATACAGCTCTGTTTAACAGTAGCTTACCTTGGGGCTAGATGATGCTGTGTCGATTGTCCAGCATTATTTATTTATTTATAACGATTACACTTGAGTATCAAAATGACGTAACATGTTCTTGTTTTTTTGTTAACCTTTTTTTACGATTAAAAATACCGTGTCTCTAGAATCTCCAGTCAAGTGCAAACAAGACCTTATGCTTAACTGCTTCGTCACAGCCAGCCTAAACAATAGTCTAACTTTAACAGTAAATTGTTATGGCTTGTTACCATTTGCTATTTGTTCACCTGTATGCGCTGTTTAGCGGACATTCTCGCGTCCGCTGTCAAATACAGTATTTTTTATCACTGTTATCCAACTCCCAACCTAGTATGAGAGGTTATCTTGCGAACAAAGCGATATATCGTAACAGTTATCGTGGTTGACCTAATGTCGTGAATGCGTTGAACTCTCGTTGAACTACGATATTTACCACTACTATCGTTTGTCGTTTTCAAGAGTAGCATCATTGGGCGGTAAGGTTGCATGGTCGCTCAGCGACAAAGCCCTTTTTCTTCTATAAATAAAAAAAATAAAAAAAGAGTAAAGTAGCATCAGATTTTTTTTTAACTAGAGTCCTTTTTCCCTCAGTACTATATAGTTTGTTTCTAAGCAGTGCAAGAATTATTGTGGTCAGGTAGGCCACAGCAGCAAGTGAAATAATAGGCGAATGAAACTTAATAAGTATGTCTCGGGGTGACCAGCGCATTGTAACTGGGTCAACCGTGGCGCTTAACATCAGGCGAATGACTTGACCGTCTTGTCACTTGCGACAGATAAAAAAACGAATTTAATTAATTTCAGAATCGTATTAGTCGAATCGTTGAGATCACTTTGGTCTAGTGGTAGTGACACCGCCTTGCGATCCTAAGAGAGTGGGTTTGAACTCGGCGCGTACCAATAGATTTTTCTACTGGAAAAAAATATGTACGCAATGCTCTCATACGATGAAGGACAACATCGTGTGGAAACCGGCATGTCCAAGAACTAAAAATTTGAAGAGCTTTACCTACCATCTTACTTAGTACCTACCATCCACCAATCCACCATTGGGTCTGCGTGGTGGTTTTAGTCTTAATCACTCTCGCTCGAAAGTAGGCTAGGTCCCAGTTGTGGGAACGTAGAAGCCTGTCATGATGATTTTATGTGGTTCATTTTTTCTTTCGATAAACTTAGCAAATAATTTACATTTGATTTAACTGTGGTATCAGCATAACGCGTCTTGACAATTATCATTATCATCATGACAGCCTTCTACTCCACTGTTGGAACACTGGCCTACTCTCGGGCAAGAGTGACAATAATGAACTGTAAGCGGGTAAAGTAAGTAAGTAAAAATATATTTATTCAATCACTAGCAGTCCGTCCCAGCTTCGCACGGGTGCAATGAAGCCGCACCCGTGCGAAGCCGAGACGAGTAATTAATATAGCCTATATGACTCAGGTATAATGTAGCATTATAATGGTGAACGAATTTTTGAAATAGGACCAGTAGTTTTTGAGTTCATTCGTAACAAACAAAATACATTCAGATTTTCTCTGTATAATATTAGTATAGATATCACAAGAATCATTTTGAAATGTCTTAAAGCTAGGTGAATTTACGCCAGTTCCACGCACCTCAGCCTAGAAGAACCAGGCAACAAACTCGGCTGGGTTTCTAACTTTTTTTGATGATCCCTCTTCATCATTTCGGAAATTCAATTATTGGTAGGACTATACGCCAGTGCCGCTTTCGTCTTTTCCGCTGGCTATGCATACTAGTTTACGGTTTACGAGTGTTACGTAACAATGTTTGCCAGCACCTATTGACCTGGATCCTAGATGCGTGATCGCGCGAGGTTTTTATGTTATTGGTGTAGTTAACTTTTAGCCGGTTCTGTATTATACAATCGACTAAACGATTTGTAGATCATAAGGTTATATCAAATTGTATGTTCAATGTTTAAGACAGTGTAAAAAGCCAGACCCCTAATATACTAGTAGACCCGGCGCGGTTTCACTCGCGTTATTTATCTATCAAATGATAATGATAATGATAATATTTATTTCTCTTTAGACATGTTACATGTACTTAGATTCGTCTTATAAATAAACATACTTTTAGTAGGTAATTAATAAAAAATGATAGGTTAACTATATTGCTAGGTACCTTCTACACTAAAATAAAATTAAAAGCTTTGTGACAACAAACCGATGAATAAAAATAGAAATAGTAATTTAATAATAAATTTTTACACCTTGTATATTTTCTCACCGTTTAAACTTTCCCTTTCGTCCCGTTTAAACTTTTACAAACATTTCAAGATTAAAATTAGCCAAATCGCTCCGGCCGTTGTCGAATTTTAGCGAGCACAGCAATTCAATTTATATATAAGAATATTATTTTATATTATGATTATCTTGTCCCACTGCTGGGCAAAGGCAGGCCAAAGTCTTCCGTCCGATCTCCTACCACTCCATAGTACGTACCTAGATCGTCTCGCCAACGCCTTTTAAGCCGCTTCGAAGGGCTATGTCCCGGCCAATGTACTCTGTGGTCCCGGCTTTTTCAAAGTTGTTAGGCCATAACAGAGGCCTTAGAGCGGCCTAAAACTTTGTAACCAGAGTTGGCCACTGACTCATATCAACTGACTTAGTACGGCGACTGTTATGACTGTTTCGTGTTCTGTATGTGTCATGTAAGTTTATCCATAGATATGTTGTATTACCTGTTTTTGGTAAGTACACGTAATAAAAAGAAGCTAAAAACAAGTCCCAATTTACTCATACATTAATTATTTTAGAGAAAGTGACTGTTCTTATGAATAACTAAGAGTTAGTACCTACCTACTGCTACGTAACCTGTGAGGCATTATACAATAAGCACGCAATTAAAGTAACCGGGGATATGAAAGCAGATGAGCAGAGCCTAAGCACACGGCGCACAAGCGTACTATACTATAAATTATTTTACTACGCTAGCAATAACTTATACAATTATTAACCAATTAGTATCATTTTTCCGGAAGCCACCAAAATCGCGCGAAAAGTAGAATGATATAAATTGGTTAATAATTGTATAAGTTATTGCTGCTCGTAAAATTACAATTGGACGTCACTTGGTAAGTTAGTCCAATTTACAATTATATTACTGATCGCTTGGCTCGATGTGGCCGCTCTGCTCCCCGACATCTAGCAAAATTAGTATAACTGCAATGTCTATGCTATTGTATCCTTGTTTTTGTTTAGTACCTATTCTATTATTTAGAATTACTTAATAATGTGTACTCATCAAGCGTAGCGTGTATCGCTATAGAACTTGGCTCTTAAATTTATTACTTTTTTTACTTACCTACTTATATTCTTCTTGGCATGAGCCTCACCTAGTTCGATTGGCGCACCACGCTGAAGCTTTATGATGAAGAGGGAGAATCAAAAAAAAAGCTAGGAACCCAGCCGAGTTTGTTGCCAGATTCTTCTAGGCTGGGGCCGCATAGTTATGTTCCTTGGCTGGGGCGCGTGGAACTGTCGTAAATTCACCTAGCTTTAAGACGTTTCAAACTGATCCTTGTGATTTTATTGAAATATATCATTTTTGACTTTGACTTTGACGGCGACTTTTGAACGCAATGTGAAAATACAAGCTTGGAACTAAGATTTATGGCAATTAAGGTTTATGTAAAGAAATTGCAAAAATGAAAACCTTTAGTTACTTCTAGTAACCTCTCAATGAGAGGTTTTGGATTCGAGATAAAAAAAAAGTAGTTCCGATTGCTTTGACAGATGGCGCCCTACTGCCATACTGGGAAAGGTTATCAAAACAAGAAAAAAGTTGGTAACTCCGTTTTTGTTTCGTCTCGTGTCAAGCGGAAAGTTGTGGGTTCATGTCCTGTTTGAGGCAAAATAATTTAACTCCAGTACGACCAAAGTTAATGTACTACGTAGTACGTACTATGACTTTAACACCAGCCAGAGGTATGACAGACAGTGACAGCAGGAGCAACCAATGTTGAATTCCCTACACATTCACCATAGCTCGCCAAACGTAGCGCTTACATTCTCTTGGGCTCGCCAGTTGAGCTACCGCCATCTAAATAGACAGCTTTTTTTTAATAACTTGAGACGAAAACCCCTAATTCTGAAATTCGGAATGCTAAAATACTTTGTGACACAATTCCTACAATGAGGAAATACGGAAAAAAGGCTCAAACTTGAAAAATGTTCTAATGATTTACTGTAAGTGCCTACTTAATAATAATTATATATATGTTTGATAGCCGTAATAGCTAAGCCAATCTTGATGGAGTTTAGAATAAATGTAATTCTGAACCTCGAATTAGCACTACTACTATTGATGACTGACCTGTGATATTACCACGCAAGCAAAGCTGTGATCACAAGTTATTTAATAAAACGGTCACATTGCGTTTAAAAAACGTCGTGTGCTTAGGCAGGTAGTTTATATATGAGTAATTGTATGATTCAATAGACCTTTTAGCAATTTAAATAGTCTTCATCATGTTTTTGAATAGATACTTTGTAAATGTACCTATTTAATGGTTTAAGTGCTCTAATTATAAGATGATTGATTGAATTAAGTATAAAAATAGTACTATAATTGAGTTGCGCATACGATAATAAAGATAAGTAGCGTGTGAAAAAAATTTGACTGTTGACAAAACCAGCCCTGTAATAAGTTTTCAGGAAGTTTATCGGACGCCTGTCAAACAACCCCGCGCGCGTGTCATCGGAGCGTCGATGACTCGTATTAATTAATATTTTTATGTATGTTAGTCTGTAAGGTATATATTATATGGGTTAAGATTTTTGTATATTTACATTAATATGATCACCTGAAATAAATGAATTTATAATTATTATTATAAATAAAATATATAATAATTATTATTATTATCGGCGTCGTGGCAGACCCAGAGATGGCGAGACGATCTCGACAGCTTTAATAGAGCTTGGGTCTAACTGGCTCAAAACCGAGATGACTGGAAAAATCAAGGGGAGGCCTTTGCCCAGCAGTGGGACACAACAGGCTAATCGTAATTATAAATAAAAATAATTTATTTTGATCACACAGTCACATAGGTTCTGAGGGTCTACTCTTGAGAGCGACTAACGGTAATTGTCGCGAATTTCGTAGTTCAACTTATGTTGGTTGGTTGGTATATTTAATGGTACCGCAACACCCGCAATCAGGCATGCAAACATATTTTGTCTCGCAACGTGCTTTTCTACCGGTTTGATACTTCTAGAACATGAAGCCACGGCGCAATCAGGCATGCAAACATATTTTGTCTTGCAACGTGCTTTTCTACCAGACACGTTTGATACTTATAGAACATGAAGCCACGGGCATAAGCAAGCTTACACCACGTTGCGACGCACGTGTTAAGTGTATACACAATAATGATTGCTATTATTTGTAAGAATATTAAGTACAGTATCATCACATCCAGGTGTGCTAGCACCAGTTAAAACATTTCAAAAATAATAGTGTGTTCATCGCACACAAAGAGTGGTAGAGTTCATTGTGATAGAGCTCGTCCAGGAAAGTTCTACCGCCAAGCAGAACCTTATTCGCTATGACCAAACGCGGGCTGGTTACGATATCTGCGTGGAATCGTTGTTGACGAGCCACGTTTTAGGGCTCGTCTGACTGTTTTTTAAAGTCAACCTTTCGATAGCGAAACTATCGCTATTGAAACAACACAGATACGGATAACAATTTCACATCATGGCACGTAATAGAACACGTAACTAAGTTAAACGTTATTGGTACGGAATCTTCTAGGTCATAGCGAATAAGCCCCCAGTTATACAAGATCGACTAAGGTTACCAGTTACCAGTTAGCAGTGAAACTACTGACACTTGAGAACTTGGATCCGTCTCATGGCACGCTAGTGATACCTCTGGTACTGCAAACGATCATAAGCTACGGCAAAATTTAAGGTCTTAGCTGGACTCACTAATTGCATTTAAAAAACATGTGAAAACTTGTGCTAAACCTGGTATTACTATTTTGGGTGTTCTGGGTATTTTCTATATATAATAAAAAAATATCTATCTATGTATTGTATTGTATTAAATATATATCAGTCATCTAGTACCCATAATACAGCTCTGTTTAACAGCAGCTTACCTTGGGGCTAAATGATGCTGTGTGGATCGTCCAGCATTATTTATTTATTTATTTATTTATTTAATAGCTTTTTATGAATATTGATAATGATCATTGATTATTATGTTTTCATTTATACCTACCAAACACGTGTGCATCACGTGTTTTAAAAGGTAAATAAACAAATAAACTTGTAGGTTCTCAACTATAAAGCCTTTTCTATTCTAGCTCTTTTGAATTTTTGTTATCTATTACACATTTATATTAGAACAAAGGGCACTGGTGGTCTAATGGTAGTGACCCCGCCTTCCAATCCTAAGGTGGGTTCAAAGCCGGTCGTGCACCTATGGATTTTTCTGTTTCGAAAAATTTATGTGCGCAATGCCAGTGCTCTCATACGGTGAAGGAAAACATCGTGAAGAAACCGGCATGTCCAAGAACTAAAAATTCGAAAGACATGTGCCATCCACCAATCCGCATTGGGTCCGCGTGGTAGATTAAGATCTAATCACTCTCGCCTGAGAGTAGGCCAGTGTCCCAACAGTGGGAACATTAGACGGCTGTCATGATATTAGAACAAAAATTACATAATATAGCTAATTCATAATAATTATAGTAAACTAAAAACTTATAATAGAAGAGAAGTGCATGAGGTTGATGAGGGTTAACGTTATTTTTACTTACTTTATCATTCTAATTTACTAATAAAACATGTGTATACTAAATACATAATGAAACACTGCTGTTTCATTATGTATTTAGTATACACATGTTTTATTTTAATACTAATATATAATTGTATAATAGTTTGTAACAGACTTTAGATGGCTGCAGAGCCATCTAAAGTCTGTTACAAACTGTTATATTATCATTCATTGCAATTAATAATCAAATAATACATCAAGGCCCATTCAAACTTTCTTGTATTATTATGTCACGAGGTTAGATAACTCGTACAAAAAGTAAATTACGCTAAACCCCTTGCAAATTACCGCAAAAACATCGAGCATCATGTCAAAATATTCAAATGTCGTGACCTGGGTATTACCACAGGTAAATTACAGTCGTTGAATAACTGTGAGAGGTGCTAGAGTAGTTTTCGTGCATTTGAGTAATGCAGTTCTTTGTGATAGAGCTCGTCCGGGGAAGAAATAAATTATTTCTGGCGTCAAGCAGTAATGCTCGCATTGCTGTGTTGCATGTGTCTGCATACATAATCCAGAAACATCTTATAAGACAAGTTCAGGAATAACATCAAATTGAAACAACAGTTAAAGACATCAACGCGCAAGTCGACTTTCAGAAATCATTTTTCGTGACCACATCCAAACGCATTTACAATGAAAACAGTTTTTTTTTAAACTGGACAATCCACACAGCGTCATCTAGCCACAAGGTAAGCTGCTGTTAAACAGAGCTGTATTATGGGTACTAGATGACTGATATATATTTAAAACAAAACAATACTTAAATAGATATTTTTTATTATATATAGAAAATACCCAGAACACCCGTAACAAATATTTGTAGATCGTACAAACATTTGTCCCGAGGCGGGAATCGAACCCGCAACCTCTGCGTCGCAGGCGGACCTGCGCCTGCTGCGCCACATCGGTCGTTTAATACCTGTAGATTACCTGTGCGGTCCGGTCTTATGGCTATGAGCAATGTTTTTAAGATGACTAAGAAAGGTATTTAGTGGATCAAATGAATCATGGAAGCGGAAAGCGCGTTGATGTCTTTTCTACGGAAAAGTTATTTCATCATGACAGCCTTCTAGTGTTCCCACTGCTGGGACACTGGCCTACTCTCAGGCGAGAGTGATTGGCTCTTGATCCACCACGCGGACCCAATGCGGATTGGTGGATGACACATGTCTTTCGAATTATTAGTTCTTGAACATGCCGGTTTCCTCACGATGTTTTTCTTCACTGCACTGCGTCAGCTAAGACGCCGCGCGCCGGCAATGCTACAATTATGTAGCATGTTATTCTCGGGTTCCATGATTAAATTTTGACTATTCAGTACGGCGGAAGTGTTAATCTACAATGCATTATTGTATTATTTGATCATTTGTATCATAAACAGACTCTCTACAACATGAGCGCGTTTGTGCTGGTAGGCGCCGGAAATCAGCGGTAACCTGTTTTACATATAATTCACTTACATAACCGAATATTCCGACGGGAACCACATCGAAACCGTCACTTAGTACCACAAAGTGGTTCCTGCTTCCCACGGATGACACTGAGAGAAAGCAAAACAATGCGTTTTTCGTATTTTTATTATTACGTGTGCAATAGACCATTGTTAATATAATAATAGTAAAGATAGTTCAAGCTTATGTTGGTTGACATGAATTCATTCAAAGCAAATTGAATTCGATTTTTTTTAGTAATCATTCATTTCAAAATCGGGTGTTTTCACGTACCGGTATATCGGTGAAGAGGTACCGAGACCGACACTGTTTTGACTCAATTTCAAGAGTCTTCATCAGGGTTGAGTCACACGGCGCGCGTCCTCCTTCTCGTCGCGATATGCAAATAGAATGATATAGTTCACGAGTTTAGTATAACTATATAGTTTTATTAGTAAAATTAACAGTAATCATTATCAATTATAAAGTAGTAACTAATCTACCTACTAATCTTAGTCAGTACTACCTTCTACGGAGGAAGTATCTTATTCTATACCAACTAATTTTCTTTTCTTTTGCAGGTAATCTTCTAAATACTCTTATGAAATGTCGGCATTGGTGAGTTAAGTATGTAATACGTGCTAAGTTGCTAATACAACACTTAATTCGTTAAATTAGTACTAATTGGGTTATTATAAGTAGTAAAAGTATAATACAAAAGTGTAGTTGAGTATTTCACGATTCACGTCACGTTACATATCTTCTCCTTGATTCTCTGAGCTAAAATTTTTGACGTTTTGACATCATTTGTTCTTCAATGTTCGATGTTGGACTATTGCAATAGTGTGTTGGCTGATCCAATGTCTGACGTAGCCCAATACATGTATATTCTAGTACATAATAATTTTAAGAGTTAAGTTTTTTTTTTTTTTTTCTGTTGTTTAAGAATCTATAGTTTAATTAACAACTTTGTAAATATTACCGATTGGGCGGTGTGGTCGCTCAGCGACAAAGCTTTTTTTTTATTCAATAAATTAAAAAAAACAACGACATCATTTGTTAATTGTTTCTACAGAATCATCATGGTCAGCTTACTATAATGTTTCCACTGTTGTGAGTTGTATAACTCTAATATTGCAAGCATCTATAGGATCTTTAAATTTTGAATTCTGTGTTTTTTTTTTTTTTTTTTTTATACAACTGAAGTGGCAACCAAGCGTACGGCCCACAAGATGGTAAGCGGTTACCGCAGCCTATGGACGCTTGCAATACCAGAGGTATCACTTGCGGGTTGCCACCTTGAGGCTAAGATCGAAAGCCTCATGTGCCAGTAATTTCACCGGAAACCATACCCTTCGAACCGGAATACAGCAATGCGAGCATTACTGCTTGGCGGCAGAAATAGGTATGGTGGTAGTCCTTCCCCGGACGAGCTCTATCACAGAGAACTCTACTACTCTTGGATTTTGAATTGTCTGCTAGATAACTAGGTACACACCCAGTTATCTACCTACTTTTAATATCTAAATATAATTGTTCTAAAATCACCTTATAAACCTGTGACCATATTTTTGGATATGGAAAAGCAAAACCTTCTATTACAGGTATTTCTACTCAAAAGAAGGTCTTCACAATATTTAAATAGTTTTAAACCTGTTACAGAAATAAACATTTAAATTTTGATTTTTGATACGGTGGCAGGTAAGTGCTTGATTGCCATAGAAGTGGTATTAAAATAATTAAGAAACCACTATCGCTCGAGAGTACGCCAGTAGTGTCCCACCAGAGGGAATCTTGCAAGGCTGTCAATACATGAATGAGGAGTTTTCGATTCGAGATTTAAAAAAAGTAGTTCCGATTGCTTTGACAGATGGCGCTATCTGCCCTACTGCCATACTGGGCAAGGTTATCAAAACAAGAAAAAGTTGGTAACTCCGTTTTTGTTTCGTCTTGTGTCAAGCGGAAGGTTGTGGGTTCATGTCCTGCTTGAGGCTAAATAATTTAACTCCAGTACGACCAAAGTTAATGTACTACGTAATACGTACTATGACTTTAACACCAGCCAGAGGTATGACAGACAGTGACAGCAGGAGCAACCAATGTTGAATTCCCTACACATTCACCATAGCTCGCCAAACGTAGTGCTTACATTCTCATGGGCTCGCCAGTTGAGCTACCGCCATCTAAATAGACAGCTTTTTTTTTTAATAACTTGAGACGAAAACTCCTTATTACCGATACCATAGACAGACCCGTAGAACGTTAATCATGGACGTAACAATGCTTCAAAAACCGGACCGGTTTCGTAACCTGTCGAAAGCATTGTTATTGATACGATACGATAATGGTTTCTTGATATGACTTATTAGTAGGTATTAGTATTTCAAATGTCGGAGAACAAATAAATGATGGACTGAAAAGATTTGCTTAGTTAAGCGATGATGCACCAAAAGTAAACTAATACCTTTGAAATAAAGTTCAAATTGCTTTAGCTGCTAAAATATTTAAAAAATAAACATAATATTAGGTTCGTGGTCGATAGAACAGCAGAGCATAGAAGATGTCTTCTGCTTTAAGGTTTCCAAAAGCAAGTGATAGGTACTAAGCATAAATAGACAGCCTAAGTAGTAAAGTAAGAGTAGTAGAGTTCTTTGTGAGAGAGCTAGTCCGGGGAAGGACTACCACCATACCTATCTCTGCCGCCAAGCAGTAATGCTTGCATTGCTGTGTTCCGGTTCGAAGGGTATGGTTTCCGGTGAAATAACAGGCACATGAGACTTTCTATCTAACGTCTCAGGGTGGTAACACGCAAGTGATATCTATGATATTGCATGCGTACATAGGCTACGATAACCGCTGACCATCAAGTGGACCGTACGTTTGGTTACCACTTAGTGGTATAAAAAAAATAAAAAATGTAAGGGCAGTGCCACACAGAACTTTAAACTTTCAGGCTTTGGGTGACACTACAACAGTTATGAACAGACTAGGCGTGGCGCTTAACGATTTGACTCTTCATTTGCAGAAGTAAGAAAGAAAAAATGTCAGCGTAGACAAAGTCGCGTTTCTCATTATGTGCCCTGAAGTACCAAAAGGTAAAAAATCTTGTAAACAGTTTTGTTTCCAGCAAATAATTACAAAACCTCCAACTTTCATCAACAACGACATTCATCAAAATTAATAGCAGTTACACTTATATTCATTATCTAAATTACTACTTACAAGCGAAAGTGTGTAATATAACGCCATGATTATAATTTTATGATAATAATGCAATTTCCGTATTTTCTATCCTGTTCCTATTATGATCATGTTACAAACTTTGTTGAATGGTAACACTCTTATCACTTACCTTGTCTCATCATGACAGCCTTCTTATGTTCCCACTGCTGGGACACTGGCCTACTCCCAGGCGAGAGTGATTGGGTCTTAATCCACCACGCGGACCCAATGCGGATTGGTGGATGGCACATGTCTTTCGAATTTTTAGTTCTTGGACATGCCGGTTTCCTCACGATGTTTTCCTTCGCCGTATGAGAGCACTGGCATTGCGCACATAAATTATTCGAACAGAAAAATCCATTGGTGCACGACCGGGTTTGAACCCACGACCTTAGGATCGGAAGGCGGGGTCATTACCACTAGACCACCGGTGCTCTCACCTTGTCTACCTTTCTTTTATTTTCTGTGCTTGTTTTATGACGTTAATTTAACAGAGTGGTAAAATATTTTTTATTTGTACGCTAATTTCGTAATCAAAATAGCTATGGTCACAGCAGCGCTTGGGGGAAAGTTATTTCGTTCTCAAAAACTAAAAAAAAGCAAAAGTTCAAGTTAAGACTAGTAGAGTTCTTTGTGATAGAGCTCGTCCGGGGGAGGACTACCACCATACCTATTTCTGCCGCCAAGCAGTAATGCTCGCATTGATGTGTTCCGGTACGAAGGGTATGGTTTCCGGTGAAATAACAGGCACATGAGACTTTCCATCTAACGTCTCAAGGTGGTAACACGCAAGTGATATCTATGATGTTGCATGCGTACATAGGCTACGGTAACCGCTGACCAACAAGTGGGCCGTACGCTTGGTTGCATTAGTGGTATAAAAAAAAAGACGCATTTTGAATATTTTTCTGACTGAAAATAATTAACGCACGGACAAAACGGTGAGTCAGTTTTTTTTTTTCTATTTTAAACTAAAAAAAGGCACTAAAAGAGAATTCCTAAAATTGAACTCCTAGAGGACGCAGTAAGAAAAAAATGCAAACAGGTCGTTTGACTAGTTAACCTACCACTTCACGATATCAAGTGGTACAAACTGTTGGACCACGGGTCGGTAGCGAATAAAAGTCTATTGGACACAGGCTTCACCATTTTAGACCTTCACCATCCACCAACTTCTTACGACCGCTTTAATATCATCGATCCATCGGCTGTCCTTCGTTTCCCAGTTCACGGCCGCTTATTCGAAGCACGTACCTACTTGCCTCGAGATAGACATAGACATTATATTTAATTGTCTTTGCTATCTTGTCAAAACGACATGGGTCTTCCCATTTTAATTATTTTTCTCGTGTTATTTTAAGTTTTATTGCGTAAATTTGTAATGTGCAGTTTATTCAATTTAACTTGTTTACTTAGCACAAGTGTAAGTAATTGAAATGGAGGGGTAATGTTGGTTGGTAATTTAGTCAAAGACTTTCCAGGAGAATTTTGAAAGAAAAGTCATCGATTCTTTCCAAATTTCGTTTGTTTACGTTGCTATGCAACAATAAAACTAATACACTTGACACTGGCAAAATTGTGGCAAACTAGCCATAGAGGCCATAAAACAAAAGAAGAAGAAGAAGAATACATTATATTTATTCACCACTATGTTTATTTATTAAACAAAGTTGTCAAAATAACTGTGTAATCACAGTAAAGAAAATAGGACTGTTAGCTTTCCAATAAAAATCTTAAAATAAAATAATTAAAAAACAAAAACATAGACAATTTATGCATTATACGGTACCAGTATTGGTTTGGTTAGTATAAGTACCTACCTAATTAATTATTTTTGTGTGCAAAAGGGGCCCTGACCCAGCATTAAGTCTGCTGTGTTAGTAGACACTGTTCTTCTCCATACAGTTACCGCTAACATGTACCGTTATTACGTAATCCCAAATCTCCCAGCGACCGGTCAGTTGCTTTTTATTGAGGAAACGTATCGAAAGTCATTAGAACTAATTGAAACCGTTTAGCAATTGCACCCGATGTTCTCACGGTCGGATGCTAAATGTTATGCAGGATGGTGGATTCAATTAATTATGTTTTGGTTGCAATCGATCTTCTTAATTGAAACACAATGACCTATATTCTAAGATAAATAAATAAGTTGGTGGATGTTATGATAAATGGTTTCACAAATAGTAAGCTCAAACAAACCAGTGGCCTTAATCGGTCCGCTCCTACTCAATTTTATAGTGCAACACCCTTACTGGGTACATAGCTATGTGTTAGCTACTCTCATATTATTTAATATTACATAAGACCTGTGACATGTATTACCCTCATAATTATGATGCAATAAATGATACTGAATACTGAATACTGAATACTCTTGAACGCGATCGGTATTGGACAAGTATTGGAACATGTCATTTCGTACTTTTGACACCAAACCTAGCACCATATTCAACCTTGTTTTCAAGAGTACAAAAACTTGACAGCAGTAAATAGAAATTGAGATTGGATCCGAATTGTCATTGGATTCAAGAGTAAGGCACCATGGGCTTTACTCTTCAACGCAATCTTAATCCCTTGTACTCTTGGGAACAAGGTTGAATTTGGCGTGGGTTGTCATGAAATGTCATATTTCAATACTTGTTCAATACCCACTGCATTCATAAAATAAAGAAGTCAAGAGTAAGGCCCATGATAACCAATTGTAAAAAACTTTTTTTTTTAAATACATACAGGAACACAATTCTCAATCATGTATGTTTATCACATAAATGTTTCTCCTAAGTAGAAATTGAACCAGCGCAGAAGGCGAACGACCTCGTTGGCGCGACGGATCAGTGACGAGATGTTGCGGGTTCGGTTCCCGCTGCAGGATAAAAATGTGCATGATCTGCAGATACTTGTTCCAGGTCTGAGTGTTTCTCTGTATTTTAAATACCTATTTACAAAAAAAAATACGCATTTGCCAATTTCACCAATATTTATATTTATTTATTACCTCGTATTAAAACTGCTGTACTCACCTCATCCTATTTCATAACATGGTCTGTGCGCTAACGGTAACGGGTACCGTAACGGTACCGGTACTAACTAGTAGTTACGCTGTGGCATCGTCGCGTGCGCAGCCCGTGACCGAGTCCAAGAGTTGTGGTATCGATGTTAACCTTTTTTTTTTTTTTATATACAACTGAAGTGGCAACCAAGCGTACGGTCCACAAGATGGTAAGCGGTTACCGCAGCCTATGGACGCTTGCAATACCAGAGGTATCACTCGCGGGTTGCCACCTTGAGGCTAAGATCGAAAGCCTCATGTGCCAGTAATTTCACCGGAAACCATACCCTTCACACCGGAACACAGCAATGCGAGCATTACCGCTTGGTGGCAGAAATAAAAGAAATAACCTGCGCCGCACATGCCAATACTCGCATTGGTTGACAGGAGCCTAGAGACTAATGACGAGTTAGTTCTTTATGATAGAGCTCGTCCGGGAAAAGACTACCACCACACCTATTTCTGCCGCCAAGCAGTAATGCTCGCATTGCTGTGTTCCGGTTTCAAGGGTATGGTTTCCGGTGAAATTACAGGCTCATGAAACTTCCCATCTAACGTCTCAGGGTAACAGTAAGTGATATCTATGATGTTGCAAGCGTACATAGGCTACGGTAACTGCTTACCATCAAGTGGGTCGTTGGTCGCTTGGTTGTCACTTTATTGGTACCTATAAAAAAAAAAGTGTCCACTTAGGGACAATAGCGAAAACGTCTATAAAGAGTCACGCAGAGATTGAGGGCAACTACGAGCTCTGTTTGCTAGCAGTTATATGAATAATAATAGCTGACCTGCGCGATTTCACTTGCGTTATTTTTCTATATTTTATCATAGTTTAACTGGCTTAAAACCGAGATGACTGGAGAGATCAAGGGGAGGCCTTTGCCCAGCAGTGGGACAGAACAGGCTAATCGTAATCATAGTTTAAATTTAAACCTTTCCTGGACTCCTACAAATATTTTAAGAGCAAAATTTGCCAAATCGCTCCAGCCAGTTCGGTGTGAGACTAAAGAACAGCAATTCAATTTTTTATAGAAATAAAGGAGTAGCAGATAACATTGATTTTTTGTACGTCGTGGTTTTCTATCCGACAAAATTCTCAAGAAAACTGGAGTTTTATTTTAACGAGATTGAAAAAATAGCATAAATAAATAACATATTTATTTATACATGCGTTACCTAATCACGCTACCTCAAAGACATAAATTGACGTCACAGGCCAACAGCCTTACTACATAGTGGACAGCTTACACATCAATAATAGCATAGCGGAGTCGCGTGCTTCCTGGCCTATTAGAATTCTGTGGCGGGTGCCTCGCCTTGCCGCCTTGCGTAACAGTTACGTGTCCTTTCGTCCTCCGAAAAGGCTCTACCGGGCCTAGCTTACCTATATTACATGTTTACAAAGTCGCATAAACCATTTTCAAGTAATAAGACACAAAACACTACACGAGCAAAGTCGAGCGTTTTATTTGTAAGACACACTTTATTCAGTTTTATCTATTTCGAGAACGGGACTATACACAAACGGGCAAACCATTGCCAGGTACCACCTCTTGCCGAATACAGCCACTGTGTTTTTTTTCCACTTCGAAAAATCCATACATAGCAGGCAGATACTTTTGCTGTCGCGAGCTGTTACTCCTTTCAACACGTTGCCCATATGGAAAATGAACAACGAAAGCGACCAGACAAGAATAACCATGTTAAACATAAAAAAAAACGTGTACAGATATCTCAATCCCATTTGTACTGGAATCATAACCTTGAAAGCAGGGTTCACGATGCAAAGGACAGCATACAGTAACTCAGTGCTGGATCCATCGAACATCAGAGATACGAATAAATAGTTGTAATACGCAGAGTACGCCATGGATATCATCATGTAGCCGAGGTATAAAACGTAGAATCGCTGGTTGTAGCGACCAATGCACCGTGATAAGTAGAAACAGTGGTGGTCTCGCCTTACAATGCAAGCGTTGCACGTGTTACAGTGCCAGCTCTTCGCAGGCCGAAACATGCTGCATCGCTCGCAGTAAATGCCGCCTTCATGTGAACTTTTCAAACTCGTATCGGTTAGATAACTCATAATCATATTCCCAATCACATTTATGAAGCAAAACGTAGGGCAGATTATATGAAGGCACTGTTTTGCAATCCCATGTTGGTAAACTTCGGTTAGCTTTGGTCGAACAATACTCATCTCAAAGATATAGTAACATGGCGTTAAAATAAAAGCGATGGTATTACACAGGACTTTTTGCCAATATTTTAAAAATATTTTTATAAATAATTTCACAGAATTCATTTCTACTTATTTTTTTTTCTTCTTCTTTTACTTATGGCGTCTGTGGCTGAGTTTGCCACAATTTTGCCAAAAGATTTTTTCGAAGTTATTGCAAAGCTTTTTTCTTCTTTTATGTATGGCATCTGTCAGTTTATTAGACAGCTTACTGAACACTCAGTAATTATTATAAAAGAAATGGCTGTGTTCTTAAAAAAATAATTTACAAACATCACCCATAAATATATTTCATCACCAACACTACACCTGTGCCGACAAGTCACATAGATAAACTGCCACCAAAATTACACAACAAAACTCAAAATAGCATGAGAAAAACAATTAAATAAGAAGACCCATGTCGTATTGGCAAAATGACTGAAGAAGCTTATTGCAAAGCTTGAGCACAGATTTCGAAAAGCTTGAGTGACAGTGGCATTTAATTATTGTTGCTTTACTTTTGGAAGCATGACGTTTCGTGATGGTTTTTTAAAGAAGGTTGCAGCCTCGTTTTAAGAGAGCCGCTTAGTTGGGTCTAAGGATTTTATAAAAGGGCACTGAAGTCATGACCAGCCTTCGAATGTTACTACAGTTGACTAGCCTACTCTCAGGTGAGCGTAATTGGGCTATACCGTAATCCACAACGCGAGTATAATGCGGATTGGTGGATAAAATTTAAATTTATTGTTTAGTTTCAGATGATGTTTTTGAAATAGAAAATCGATTGATGTACAATTTTAATACCAGCATATTTTTATATTGCAAATATATTTCCATCATTGGTTTGAAATACTATTTGTCCCTAAACTTCTTAAGAGGTTAAAAAAACCTTTACCAACATCCCCAACAAACCTAGCTACAGCACAAGTCAGCAAGGTACTGCTTGTCACGACTGTGACCTATGCCGCCCTTCACGTCGTCGGTAATGCACCGTAAAACATTTGCACTTGACGGTTTTAAACGACTTGTTTGTACTTTGAAGGGCTGGATGATTTATCGGAGTTTTTAAGATCCATTAGGTACCGAGTGACCCTTTGACGAAGATCGTGGGTGCAACCAGGAGCCTTATTCGCTACGACTCGGGCTCGTTACGATATCTACGTGGAATCGTTATCGAAGAGCCACGTTGTAAATTTGTGGAATTTACTAGACCATCGACATTTAAGAGTAGTAGAGTTCTCTGTGATAGAGCTCGTCCGGGGAAGGACTACCACCATACCTATTTCTGCCACCAAGCAGTACCTAATGCTTGCATTGCTGTGTTCCGGTGTGAAGGGTATGGTTTCCGGTGAAATTACCGGCATGTGAGGCTTTCGATATTAGCCTCAAAGTGGCAACCCGCGAGTGATACCTCTGGTATTGCAAGCGTCCATAGGCTGCGGTAACCGTTTACCATCTTGTAGGCCGTACGCTTGCTTGCCACTTCAGTTGTACCAAAAAAAAACATATTTTCTGTACCTACCAATCAGGAGTGGCGTACCTAATGGAGGAGTTCATTACGCCACTGAAGTAAGTTAGTATGAGATAGTGGCCAACTCCAATGATAAAGTAACGTCGTTATGATTCAACAATAGACATTTTATAAATGGTTCTAGTTTTATCGTAAAACAGATAATAGCACTTCTAGCAATCTTGTTATCTCGCAACATCACTTACCATCAGGCATAAACGCTCCATTACATTCTCCATACCACATGATCGATACCCCAACAACTTGGAAAGGCATTGTTCCAAGATTTATTGCATTTGCGTACCTATTACAATGTATTAAGGTCGAGGATAACTCATACTTTTAATGATGAATGAACATTTTGTTATGAAAATACTATGTGTTTATAAATATAAAATGCTCGTGTTTTATTGATGGATTGACTTGAAGAAACTGATGGCTGTTGAAACTTTGCGGCTTATCGTCCTCCTGGGGCACGTAATACTGATTCTTTGTGTACAACGTAAGTACATAAAATTAGACGAATTAATCCGTTCTGGGTATTTTCTATGTATAATAAAAATCAATCAGTCATCTAGTACCCACAACACAATCTCTGTTTAATTTGGGGCTAAATGATGATGTGTGGATTGTCCAGCATTATTTATTATTTAATCCATTTGTATCATACTATAATATAGTCACCATGAATTACACGCGTCATATTGGCTTTAGTTCAAAGCAATTTATAAAAAAAACATTCAACAAGTTGTCTATGATTGGCTACCCTTATTTCTGAATGTTTCAGGAGTACCTACAGCATGTGCTCCAACTATTAATCTTTTACTATTTAGTAAATAGCTTTAGTGTAGTTTTCACTAAAATAATTTGCTCATAAATTATATTTTTCAACACACTTGCTTATAAAGTGGCTCTATGGTCATCGCAATTAGGCACAGAATGACACCCATAATCAATCTATGACTTTTTCATTGCTATAACTCACTAGTGAGTTATAGTTTTTTTTTGTTATTTTATTTACAAGTGTGTTGAAAAACGTCGTATGATACACGTGTGTATTGATGATTACCGTCCTCGGCTATCTTTAAACCCTCGCCTACGGCTCGGGTCTCAATGGCACCTCAGTGGTAATCAACAATGTTACACACTAGTACCATAATGTACTATTACAGTCTTTTAGTTAGGTGGTAATAAAACTTTCTACACAACTTAAAGATTTTATACATAAACTTTCGCTCAAGAAGCATCTAAGTATTGCATAAATAGTCTTACCTTTTTTTGATAATGTCGGTAATAAATGTTAGAAACTTGCCAAAAATACATTGATTGCTTTCTTTCTGCTTTTTGTGAGGACCTCTAACGGTTAAGCAAGCTGTCGATGAAGGTCAAATATTTCTTGTGATTATGCGGTGAACGAGTAGCTGACTGAAACCTGAAATGTTGACTTTCGCAGCAAAGTCAAAATCAAAGTAAAAAATGATTTATTTCAATAAAATCACTCGGATCATTTTGAAACGTCTTAAAGCTAGGTGAATTTACGCCAGTTCCACGCGCCCCAGCCTAGAAGAATCTGGCAACAAACTCAGCTGGGTTCCTAGCTTTTTTTTGATGATCCCTCTTCATCATAAAGCTTCAGTGTGGTGCCAATCGAACTAGGTGAGGCTCATGCCAAGAATATAATTAGGTAAAATAAATAGTAAAAAAAGTAAAAAAATTTAAGAGCCAAGTTCTTTAGCAATGCACGCTACGCAAGTTAAAACTGTGTAAACAAATATGTATGGGTATGAAAACAAACTATAATGAACTTTCTTCCTAGCACAATCTTATTCTCTGTAACTTTATCTTACACTCTATAGAAAATAAGAATCAAACAGATTAGCTATAATATACTGCTTGGTTTTTGATTATTTCAGTCAAAGTCAAAACAGAACCCTGTCAAAACAGAACCCAATAAATAAATAAATAATGCTGGACAATCCACACAGCATCATCTAGCCCCAAAGTAAGCTGCTGTTAAACAGAGCTGTGTTATGGGTACTAGATGACTGATATATACTTAATACAATACAATACATAGATAGATATTTTTTATTATATATAAGGTCATTCATTATTAACCTGACAAACTTAAGGGGTAGGTTCCACACATAAAAAAAAATACTTGTACTTTTTTTTTTCTAAACTTTTTTTATATTAAAAAAGCAGAATCGGTGCCCAGGCATCCGTCAGTCAATCTTCTTTTAGTAAAAATACGTGCAAACACGCGGGCAGAAGCTAATACATATTTCGTAACTCTACGTGCTTTTAGTCTGTACTTTTTGGGTGCCCACAAATTGGACGTGTTGAAACAGCAAACTATTACGCATCTAAAACATATGTAAATAAAATTCTTACGTTACTGACTGACTGATATTTCAACGCACAGCCTAAACAATAAAGGCCTTATTCATAATAATACTATAAACCTCTGTTAGCTGATGTTTCTTTAAAATATGTCATCGTTTTTGTTCATTGACATAGATTGGATTTGAACAAACTCGAATAGGCGCTATTCTCCGACTAATCGGAATTATTCGCGAGTAAACTGACAGTTTCCTTGTATTTGACATTTCTTACTCCGCGGAAGTAAAAATCTCGAATCCACCCATAGACAAATAAGTCAAAGTCAATGTCAAAAATGATTTATTGCAATAAAATCACAAGGATCATTTTGAAACGTCACAAATTAAAAGAAGAAGAAGAAACGTCTTAAAGCTAGGTGAATTTAAGACAATAATTAAGGCGCTGAAATGACAGTTTTTTCTATGAATAGTTAGGGGATGTCTGGAGATCTAAAACTTTACAGAATAAGTTCGTTTTTATGCATGGGGGTGCAGGGTGCAGGGGGTGCACTAAAAACAGTATTCCTGAAATTCAACTCTTAGCTAGATGACGCAACGGAAAGATAAAGTTTACAAAAGCCAGTGTGGACAAAGTCGCGGATCTATCTACTATTGCAATAAGCTTTTGAATAGGTAATCTTGATATAAAAATGTTTTCTTTCTTTCTTCTTTCTTTCTGATATTTAGCAACCTTTTTGAGGAGCACGCTTGCCTAGAAAGAACCTGTTCACTCTAGACAAATTGTATTGGTCCGAAAAAACAGACCCCGTAGTACAGCGTAATAAGATAAGTATGCATTTTTATTAGTATTTACTTACAAAATTGGGCTGCCTAGGTTTGTTGATAACCCGCTTTAAGTGCTTCTACGACATGCATGCTCTTCACATTCAAAGGCAAACCTAATAATGAATAATTACCGGCGAACATTTTTACACAGTTATTTAAATACACAGAAAAACGTAATACATAGTACGTAAATTCACATAACTTCTTAATTTTAAGTTGATTATGCTAAGTCAATTAATTTTTTGTTTGCTATTTGTACAATTTCCAAACCCATTAGCGTCTATACAATTTTCTTTAGCGCAATTTAGAGTTTTACTAATTTCTGCATAATCCGTTTTACTGAGCTTTACACCATTACGAACATTACTATTACCATTCTGTATGGTATCGTTCATTTCAGCATTTTCTCCGACACAGTTCAAAACTTGACTGGTTATTTCTTTCTTCTTGCTTTTGTAAGACTTGATGTAGAATTTTATGAAGAGGGCGAGGAAGAGAGTGAAGTTAGCGATCTTCCAGGAGGTCGTCAGCATCGATGGAGGACAGTCAGAGGTGTAGAAGCTTCGGAGGATGTGCGAGATTAACAGTACAAACTGAACCTGAAAAGAGACATGAGTGTTGAAAATAATTTAATAATATTGGCGGAAATTTTGAAACAGTGCTATCTAGCCCCAAAGCATACAAAGCTTTAACATTTTTTTATACGTAATATCAAAACATAAAAAAAAACTAACAGCATTTGTTCAGCAGGTCCCGTATTTTTTTTTTTAGTTGGGAGCTACACTTAGATCTTCTAAGCCTTGTGATGACTAGAGCAGTAGACAGTTGACGCTTTGGGTTGGACCGCAAATGACATGACATTGCGCCTGACTATTACAGATGCAGTGCCACCCAAAGCTTAGTGTTTAAGTTCTACGTGGCACTGGACTGCGCTCATCACCCTGAGACGTTGTTGTTAAGTCTCTTTTGCTAAGGGTTTTCACTTGCTACAGTGCCTTTCAAACCTCAACACAGTAATGCTTGCTGCATGATGTATGAACGAATTGACATTTTTGAATAGAAAAATACTCTTTGGTCAAAAAAATCATCAACTTTTGCAGTCCACTGCTAAAAATAGGTCTCTCTGTCCCAAGCCGCGCCACCGAGCCCATCTTTGGAAACTTAACCCTGACACAATTTAAAAGACTTACCAATTGCATAGTAGTGATGTACTTCTTCCACCACAAGTACTTAGCTAGTGATGGGAACGCTGACAGTCCGTAATACGAGTACATAACCACGTGCACCGCAGAGTTTGCTGCTCCCGGGAACAGCATGGCATAGCTCGGCTCATACCTGACTATGAACCAGGTGGATATCACCATGTACGAGTGGTGGTACACGTGCAGGAAGGATACTTGGCTGAACTTCTTCCGGAGGACGAAGAACACGGTGTCGAGCAGTTCTGTTACTTTCAGCAGATAGTAGTGATGGAAAACTACTAGCTGAAATGTAAAATAATGAATGAATGAATAAAGTTTTATTTCAGGCATCAGTTGATAAGTACAAATCTTAATTTACTTAATCTACGGCCCACGAGTACGAGTATGAGTACGAGTATACCTTAGAGACTAACATATATATAAAATATAAAACTTAGAAAAACTGCACACTATTTAGCACGGATTGTCTGCGCCGTGTTACGCACTGTCTCGGTGTTACGCAGGCGTCGTCCGCGGAAACGTCTGTACATTACACCCTTCGGCCAAAACTTTGGATCCATGAAGGTCGAAAGACGGGCATTCGGTACTCTCACCACAAAAGATGTCTCTAAAGTCAAATTTAAAAGAGTATTTAAATAACCACCAGCAAAGGTCCGACGCAGATAGCGGGTTCGATTTCCGCCTTAAAACAAAACTTTACAAAACGTTTGCAAACCGTTATAAATGTGTAAAACTTACATATCCTATTGAGTCATGTTTATTGTCCACACATTTTGGTTTAAGCCCATATTTCCATAGTATTGGTACTCCCTGAAACAAGACACACAGTTTTTTCAGCGTGTTTTGTGGTAGTCTTTTAGCGTAGCTATATCAATGGATAAATTTATGATTCTATTCAAAAAGCACACAGAAAATGTCCAAAGCACCTTAACTTTAGTAGAATAAATAAATACTAACAAAATAAAAACATAGGTATAGATAACTGCCGGTGATACCAGTTTCTTTAACGCCGATATAAACTACAGAACAAATGGCCAAACAAAATGGCTACACACTTCTTCCACCGATAAGATTCACCGACGGCACACCCCGGACGTGCACCAATGGATTTTTCTGTTCGAAAAATTTATGTGCGCAATGCCAGTGCTCTCATACGGTGAAGGAAAACATCGTGAGGAAACCGGCATGTCCAAGAACTAAAAATTCGAAAGACATGTGCCATCCACCAATCCGCATTGGGTCCGCGTGGTGGATTAAGACCCAATCACTCTCGCCTGAGAGTAGGCCAGTGTCCCAGCAGTGGGAACATTAGAAGGCTGTCATGATGATGATGATGACACCCCGGACACTCTCAATAAAATGTATGGTTTGCCCCACCCAATTACAGCAAGAGCGAGATAGCACACTTTCGCTCGCGCTGGCATGCGCTCGCGGTGGACCTACACAAAATCAAAATGAACGTGTTAGTTAGATTAGTTAGTTAGTTTAGTTAGTTAATTAGTTTCAGTGCCGGCGAAAGGTGCCGTGTGGTGCCGGCAAACTTTTTTTTTTTGTCAGCAAGTGACATACTGCATCTGATATGATCATGCGTGGCGCTTAACATCAGGCGAACGACATGACTGCTTTGACACTTGAAGATATAAAAAAAATACGTACCGTATACACTATATAACTTGATAAAACTACTTGAATAGCGTTGTACGCTGTCAGTACGTTGTTCAAGTTATATGGAGGCCGGTTCTTCATAATATGTGGTCCAAGTTTCAGTACAAAGATCATGTATGAAAGCCATATTAGAAGTATTATAGTCGGTGAATCCATCAGAAGTAGTTTGCTAGCGAATATTGCTGAAATATAAATAGAATTAAATCTACAAATATATGTTTGTGAGTGTATTTATGTACAGATAGATACTCATAATAATACATAATAAACTTTTATTCATAGTCTTCGTACTAAGATTCCCGCCTTGGGACAAATGTTTGTAGGATCTGCAAATATTTTTTCCGGGTGTTCTAGGTGTTTTCTATGTATAATAAAAATATCTATCTAAATATCTATGTATTGTATTGTATTAAATATATATCAGTCATCTAGCACCCATAATACAGCTCTGTTTAACAGCAGCTTACCTTGGGCTAGATGATGCTGTGTGGATTGTCCAGCATTATTTATTTATTAATTATTATTTATTAAGATTTACAATATAAAGGGATTAATAACTAACTAAGAGTAAAAATTACACTATGCCTGAACTAGGAAAACCTGTACTTCAGGCGTGAAAAAAGGCTAACTTATGACTTCGGGTACACGAATATAATCAAATTAATAAACTAAAAGTCCTAAAACTATATTTTATATAAACTTAATGTTATATTCTATGGCTATCTTTTTAACATTATGTGTTATGTGGTCTTAGTGGTAATTGTCATTCATAATAAGATAAATAATATAAAGGTGAAAATTACTTAGCATGAGTGGCACCTAGTTCGATTAGATTACTGGAGGAAAAAATCAGACAAATAGCGTTTTAGATGTTATGCTACATTGATATTTTACGCTCAGATGAAATGCTCATGAGGGAAAAAAACTTATCCCAGCCGAGTTTATGGCCAGATTTCCTTTAGGCTGGAGCGCGTGGTACTGGCGTGAATTTATCTGAAATATTTATATCAGTTTATAACTCTTGACTCACTTTGACCTAGAATATTTTTTTATTGCAAATGCAATGTCAATGGGGACTTGATTTTCACAACTTATTTATAATGGTGTTCATAACATTCGTACCAATTTTATAATTTATGCGAATTTTAACCTTGAATGACTTTTTTCACTGAGCTTGACTAAAAGAGGAGGCTGAAATAAAACAGGTTGAAATCGAAGCCTAATTAAAAATTATAGTCTAATTATAATAATTTACTTACGGTCATCTTTGTCTAAGTCCCATTTGTTTGTTGATATATTAGTCAGCATTGTACACACTAGCACAAAGTAATTATATCACCAATATATAAAAAAATGGTTTACAAATAACTTTTATATGAGTTTGACTTATTATATATTGTAAAATTTAAATAAAACCGCCTCCGACCAGTCTTTCAAAAATACTAAGACTATTGTAATAATTCTTGTTATATATGTGTCAGTTTGCTTAACAATAAATTTTTAAGTATCTATTTTCACATCATTAAAAATCTGGCTTTTCGATTCAAATGCAAATAATTTTAAATAAAATACTTTTAAATACCTGTAGCTTATATTTTAATTATCATTTTAACAATCGCAATTTAAATGTAAAATGTACATACTAATATTACAAAGAGAGACGGTTTGTATTTTTGTATATTCTCAAAAACTACTAGTCCGATTTCAAAAATTCATTCACCATTAGAATGCTACATTATCAATTATACATGTACATTATAGTAACATAGGCTATATTTATCATTAGAAATAAATAGGTATCTCTTTTTTTTATACAACAGAAGTGGCAACCAAGCGTACGGCCCACAAGATGGTAAGCGGTTATCGCAGCCTATGAACGCTTGCGGGTTGCCACCTTGAGGCTAAGATCGAAAGCCTCATGTGCCAGTAATTTCACCGGAAACCATACCCTTCACACCGGAACACAGCAAAGCGAGCATTACTGCTTGGCGGCAGAAATAGATACGGAGGTAGTCCTTCCCCGGACGAGCTCTATCACAGAGAACTCTACTACTCTTGAATCTCTAAAACTTCAATATAGTAACCCAAGGTGAAAAAAAATTTGTCATGAAATGTCTTTTGTCGCATGCGCTGCGGAAACTATTGATGATAGAACAAAAAAATGTTCTACAATATTAAAGAAAATATTAATATGTACAAAAAACTTCGCGGTAGCATTTATTTCCAACTATTGTAGTTAAGTAACTATAACTTATTTTTTACATTTTAATAGTTGATAGAAATGCCGACCAAAATCACACCATGTTATCCATACCTTTAAATGAATCCTCATACAAATAAATTATATCTCATTCAAGACTGCTTTAACACCTGTAGGTTATTTTTTGAATTATCCAATCGGACATTTCATTCAAAAGATATTTCAAGTTCAAAAATATCAATCTAAACAAAATATATTATTAAAAACACTCGCGCGCGCCGTAGTTCCATGCCCCCATGGTTGGGAAGTTACACTATCCCCCGGGTGACATAGGCTTTATTTATTACTAGCAACCGGCCCCTGCTTCACACGTGTGCATAAGCTTTCATTGCACCCGTGCGAAACCGGGTAAGGTTGCTAGTTATCTATAATCGGAAACAATACTTTACTGAACCAAATCAGAAGGGTCACGTATACTTTAACAAATAATTGTGACCAAGCATAAAAAAAATTTATGCTTGGACCTTTCACCTTTGACGACCGATGTGGCGCGGCGGGTAAAGGTCCGCCTGCGACGCAGAAGGTTGCGGGTTCGATTCCCGCCTTGAAAGAAATGTTTGTACGATCTGCAAGTATTTGTAATAAAACTATCTACATATATCTATGCATTGTATTGTATTAAATATATCAGTCATACCTATAGAACACGCTCTGGCTTAGCTTGGGGCTAGATGATGCTGTGTGGATTGTAAAAAAAAAGGAAAAATATGTGGAAGCCTATAAATATATGCGGACATTTTTACACACAGCGCTATTAAACTTCAAAATAAGCAAAGCTGTATGTACTATGGGAACCAGGTAACTGCTAGAATACTTATATGCTAACACATTTTTTTAATTAATACTTACTAGTACCCGACGCGGTTCCACTCACGTAATTTTTTTCACAAATTTTCCATAATTTGTCACCATTTAAACCTTTCGTCCTGGAACATTTCAAGATAATCTTACAAACATTTCAAGACTAAAATTAGCCAAATCGATCCAGCCGTTCTCGACTTTTAGCGTGCCTAACGCACAGCAATTTATTTTTATATGAAGAAGATAATACATAGACACACCCAGAGCCAGAACAAATATTTGCAGATTAAACATTTGTCCCGTAGCTGGGAGTGAACCAGCAACCCCTCGCATCAAAACCCAGTCCGTGTTTCATTCCCGGGCATGTCGCCCGCTGCACTACCGAGGTCGTCATAATATGTATAACTAGCAACCCACCCCGGTTTTGCGCGGGTGCTTAAACTATACTTATGATTATTTAGGATTACCTAATGATTAGCTATTGATAAATAAATAAATAAATAAATAAATAAATAAATAATGCTGGACAATCCACACAGCATCATCTAGCCCAAGGTAAGCTGCTGTTAATCAGAGCTGTATTATGGGTACTAGATGACTGATATATATTTAATACAATACAATACATAGATAAATATTTTTTATTATATATAGAAAATACCCAGAACACCCGGAACAAATATTTGTAGATCATACAAACATTTGTCCAGAGGCGGGAATCGAACCCGCAACCTCTGCGTCGCAGGCGGACTTGCGCCCGCTGCGCCAAATCGTTCGTCACTGATATAAAACTGCATTAAAATCCGTTTTGTAATTTAAACAGACATAATTCTATTCTATTCTATTAATTCTAGAAGAAAGTGACCTTGTTTTATAAAACAAAGTATACAGATAAATTGCATTGGGTCCACGTGGTAGATTTAGAGACCCAATCACTCTCTCTTGAGAGTAGGCCAGTGTCCCAGTGGGAACATTAGAAGGCTGTCATGATGATAGATATTGTTTTATAATTATTATTATTATATCAGCCGTTAGTATCCCACTGCTGGGCAAAGGCCTCCCCCCATTCCCTCCAGACGTCTCGATCCCGAGCCAAAAACCTCCAATCTACCAAAAATTTATCCAGTTCGTCCCGCCATCTCCGTTTTGGTCTGCCGCGTTGCCTTCTCGCTGGGTCAGGGCGCGTTTTATAATATGATAAAAAAAACTGACTGCAAACAAAAAAATATTGTTAGATTGTGGTGATACAAGGCGATACACGTTTTTTTATGATTTATTCAAAAAGTACTGAAACAATTTCGATAAAATTTATATGGGATTACCTAGAAATATCTTAGTCAGGTATCTATCGAATAACAAAATTATCAATAAAATCAATCTATAATTAGCGAAGAAATCGCGGAACAAACATACATAAAAAAACATTAGTCGTCTTCCTCCAAAGGGCCGCGAGAATGCTAAGCAGCGTGAATACACGGTAATTACAACACGGAACATTTAATTGTTTAACGTTTTCTGAATTCCGTGATTTGCTGAAGGATGTGGCTTCTTCCTCAAACAACATTACCATAGTTTTGTTGTTTATTATTATAATCATAAACATTTTATAAACGCATCTTTTTTTAATATAATATTGAGGCAAACAGGCTGACGGCCTGCCTGATGGTAAGCAGACCTCAGCAACACCAGAGGTACTGCTGAAACGTTGCCTTCCTTGTAAGACCTTTTTAAATTTTTTGAAGCCGTTCATATTGTACGACAGCGGAAAAACATCAGAGGGAAGTTCATTCCACAACCTGCACGTGTGGGATAGAAAAGATCTCATGAAGCGAGTAGTGCGAGACACCCACGTGTCGATTAGGTGTGGATGAGCCTTGTTCCGCTGTCGTGAGGTACGATGGTAAAACTTCGATAAGGTTTAAAAGTTCCTCAGAGCATTCCCCATTATATAGACGGTAGAATACACTGAGCGAGCCGACTCAAACTTCTTCTAAGTTATCTGTGCTTCTTCTTAATATGCCAGTCATTTCATTTATTAAGCCTTTTTCCGTTATAAGCATAGCTTATGCAAGTCAAATTGTACATTTTTAAGTTCTTATTCTAACATTATAATTAGTGTAGAAGCCAATTAAAAAACATAATTAAAATATTTTTAGAACAGCATCCATTCTATCTCAGAGCATCTGGACATACAGATGCAACTAAACAACATAATTGAAGATTGGACGAACTTACCCATGTGAAGTCCAATTGTAATTTAGAAAATATATCATTAAATGTATGAAATATTTTCCGCCAACGTGCTCACCGCGTGTGTGAATGATGCAGTTAGTACCAACATTATCTAGCAAATTGCTAGTGTGACAGGGATCATCTAGTATTTTATAAACTCAACCTATTGGTAAACAAAAGCCCGTATTGCAACGTACACTGCAATCAAATCTGTCCAAATTAAACCAGCGATACCAGTTTATAAAAAAAAAACAATGAAATAAAATAACATTTAAATATTGAGAAAACCAATTACAAAGATAAGATCATAAACCAACGGAAGCTAAACATAATTCACGTCGTTTTATTATGAAACCATTACCACACTATAATGTTACAAGTTTTGGCAACAAAAATTATATATTATGACATCATACTTGAGTGGGCTATGCCAACGAACCCCAACAAAAATATGTAGGTAAATAGCTGCTAGAATGACAACTGATATGAGTAAATTGTGAGATATCGTGAGATGAATCACACAGTAATTTTAAGAGTATTAGAGTTATCTGTGATAGAGCTCGTCCGGGGAAGGACTGCCATCATACCTATTTCTGCCGCCAAGCAGTAATGCTCGCATTGCTGTGTTCCGGTGTGAAGGGTATGGTTTCCGGTGAAATTACTGGCACATGAGGCTTTCGATCTCAGCCTCAAAGTGGCAACCCGCGAGTGATACCTCTGGTATTGCAAGCGTCCATAGGCTGCGGTAACCGCTTACCATCTTGTAGGCCGTACGCTTGGTTGCCACTTCAGTTGAATAAAAAAAAAAACATCTCCGAACAGTAGACCTCGCAAGCACAAAATTTAAAAAGTGATCCATTTACTGCATTTCGAGGCTCATCACGCTCATTTTTAGCCAGATTGTTGCTGTATATTTGACCAAAGTACCTCACGTAGCTGTCTAAAGCTACTAGGCAAAAGATAAATAATAAATAATAAATAATGCTGGACAATCCACACAGCATCATCTAGCCCCAAAGTAAGCTGCTGTTAAGCAGAGCTGTATTATGGGTACTAGATGACTGATATATATTTAATACAATACAATACATAGATAGATTTTTTATTATATATAGAAAAGAACACCCGGAACAAATATTTGTAGATCGTACAAACATTTGTTCCAAGGCGGGAATCGAACCCGCAACCTCTGTGTTGCAGGCGGACCTGCGCCCGCTGCGCCACATCGGTCGTCAAATAATATAAATACGTATTTGTGTGTTTTCTTGTTAGGATGTTTTAAATAGGTTATTTTGATTATAATATTACTATTATTGAGTCAGCTGCGAGTTCCCGTCGACTGAGCACTTGCTCATGCTGAACAGAGATCAGCTCAACAGCACGATAATAAAACCATGAACACGCACAGGTCTGCGACCCCGGTTGAAAGTTACAACTTCAATCGTTGGTTGCATTTACTGGAGCCTTGGTGGTAGAGTGGTAACATCTCTGACTTCCGATCCTAATATAAGGTTCGCAGCCAGCAGTAATGACAACCTTCTAATAAGAAATAAATAATTAAAATGTTTTTATTTTCACAAAATATTTCTTATAAGCTACTTAGTAGGTAGTAGCTAAGGTACATAATACTCTCCCACTGCTGTAACACTGGTGTCAATTCTGGTGGTAACTAAAATTGTTGCCGTCCTTTTCTAATTACAAAGGACCGCGATAATTTTAGTTAGCTAAGTTTAGAAAATGCTACAACAGATTCGACCACTGTCATACTTCCAAGCGGGAGTGGTGAGTGCATCTGCGGTGATGAATATATTTTCCATACCAAAAAGTTAAGAGCGCCATGCACCATTCAAATAAAAATCAAAAACTAAAGAGTTTAATACAATAAAATCATTTGAAACGTCCTACAAGCTAGATGAATTTATGCCAGTTCCGACGCGCCCATGCCGTAAAAAAACTGGCAACAGTGCTAGTTTTGTAAATACTCAGTAGAATAAGTAAAAAACCTTTACTAGCTGTGAGCTAATGGCTCGTTATTTTGTATTTATTTATTGCAGTCATATTGTTACAGTCAGGTGTAAGTTCAAGGATATTGCAACAGTTGAAGCGTTACCAAAATTTAGGTACTTTGTCTTTCTAAAACAGACATGCTTAAATTTTTTAGATCAACGTGACAAACTTTGCAACAGTTAGAAATTGAAGCGCTACCAAAAAGGTACTTTGTCTTTATAAGCATGTTTAAATGTTTTAGATCAACCTGACAAACTTTATAGAACGTCAAAACTCCCACGCCGACCGGCCAACCACGTAATACCAATTTCATTTAATCCGTAGTAATTTCTTATGGCTTGGATTATGGTCTGAGTCCATAGACCGAGTGAAAGTAATTGTGCCGATTTGGAGTCGATCACATAACTCACGGGGTCGATCTTTTTGTAGATATTATTAGAATACTTTATAAGTGAAAAAATGCCTATTTTTATAACATCATCATGTTTTATACTTACTCGCGAAAGTCTAAATATAAATAAAGATTGCATGTTAATATCATATATTTTTTAAGATTTTTATAAAAAAATATGACTTGGCCTAGGGAATTTTAAGAATAGTGTCATAAACTCATCTTCGATGTAGACTACACACCCATTCCAACAACTTATTCTTTAGCCTGTTTTTAATTATGGGCGGAGTCTGCATTCTAGTAATTTATTAAACATTGACGACCCGTTATTATTAATATTAATACAGATCTCTCTGATTTACTTAACCGGTGTTGTGGTGTAACGAGGCGGTGGCAGTACTTGATACTGCAGTACGCGATTCTCATCACTATTGTCTTTGGATTATTCGCTGTAATCTTAGAAAGTGCATTGTCATAAAGATGCACACGCGCGCAGGATCGAACCAGATCAACAGACTGAAGTGCGGTCATTATTTCTATGCGTGCCATTCACGCATCAACAATATTCTAAAGCAACGAACGTTACCCAATTTGTAACCTAGTTACTATTTTGCAATTTTTTACGTCATCGGCGTTAGGTCCATATTCATAGGTCCTTAGTAAATACTAGCAGTCCGTCCCAGCTTCGCGCGGGTGCAATGAAACCACACCCGTGCGAAGCCGGGGCGGATCGTTAGTAATCAATATAGCCTATGTTACTCAGGGATAATGCTCACGACTTGGTCATAGTAGAGTATATTTTATTAAGTTAACAATAAGGGTTATAATCACTTGCTAGTGGTTTGTCACCACTTTAAAATGTGATGACACTTAAATTGTCCAAAAACGTAATAATTACAACACGGGAAAATGAAAAAGTCGCGTTCCTGCGAAGTGCAAACTTAGAGTACATGGTAGAGTAATAGAGCTCTGTATAGTTTATCTATAAAGAACTGTTGGGAAAAATTAGACAAAAACTCCAAACAACGACTCACCGACAAGATATAAGATCTGCCCCCCTACCATGAACTCTTATGGCGATTCAAATGAAGACCTAAACTAAATAAACCTAAAAAAAATTATACCATGACATGATTGTCTAATTGATGTCATGGTACAAATTTTTTTGACAATTTAGTTTAGGTCTTCATTTGAATCGCTATTAAGAGTTCATGGTAGGGGGGCATTTTTTTTTAATTTTTTTTTATACAACTGAAGTGGCATCCAAGCGTACGGCCCACAAGATCGTAAGCGGTTACCGCAGCCTATGAACGCTTACAATACCAGAGGTATAACTCGCGGGTTGCCACCTTGAGGCTAAGATCGAATGTCTCATGTGCCAGTAATTTCACCGGAAACCATACCCTTCACACCGGAACACAGCAATGCGAGCATTACTGCTTGGCGGCAGAAATAGGGCATATATCTTTTTCAATCTATAGCCTTTGTTTTTATGCATTTTCATATTTATATTGAACACTTTGCACTGACAGTCGCTACACGCTCGCAGTGTTCGCACCAGATTTCTAAAAATAAAATATACATCATCATGACAGCCTTCTAATGTTACCACTGCTGGGACACTGGCCTACTCTCGGGCGAGAGTGATTGGGTCTTAATCCACCACGCGGACCCAATGCGGATTGGTGGATGGCACATGTCTTTCGAATTTTTAGTTCTTGGACATGCCGGTTTCCTCACGATGTTTACCTTCACCGTATGAGAGCACTGGCATTGCGCACATAAATTTTTCGAAACAGAAAAATCCATAGGTGCACGACCGGGTTTGAACCCACGACCTTAGGATTGGAAGGCGGGGTCACTACCACTAGACCACCGGTGCTCTCAAAAATATACATACTTCATAGAAAAAACCCAGAACACCCAGAACAAAATATTTGCAGTTCGTACAAACATTTGTTTTAAGGCAAGAATCGAACCCGCAACCTCCTGCAGGTGAACTTACGCCCGCCGCTACATCGCTCGTCTAAAAAATACTGTCGATTTAGACTAAATTACTAAATTACTGTGCGACTCATAAAACTTACTGTCTATTATATAAGGTATTATCCACCATCCATCAATCGATCACGGCCTAATTACTTTTCTTGTTAAGTCATATGTGCCTCGGCATGTGATAATTGCTGCGTCCAACCAATCGATTTTAGCCCGTATTTAAACCAGAGTAAGTTCTAATTCATATGAACAAGGATAACGTTTAGAAAGCTGTCGTCCTTGTAAGTAAAAGTGATTCCGAAGGTGAAATCCAACTTGTTTGTAGTAGGCATTTGTTGAAGCCTTTTGCGTTGGCTTTATTGCCCTTTAGGGCACTCAGAGCAAGGTGACGCGTGCTATCCGTGAGTCTATAAATAATAATAATATAGATAATATCTAAGTAAAATAAGTTTGGCATTAGTGGCCAACTCTGATGACAAAGTTTCTAGGTCGCCCGAAGACCTCTGTTATGGCCTAACAACTTTGAAAAAACCGGGACCGACTGCTTAACGTGCCCTCCGAAGCACGGGAGCGCTCAGTTGCAGTTGTCACTGGCGATAATAAATAAATAAATAAATAATAAATAATTCTGGACAATCCACAAAGATAAATACGCAAAGATGTAATCATTATAAGCCCTCATTCATTAAAAAACTTGATAAGTTGTCTTTCCTTGTCATTCTTATGTCAAACAAAGACGCTGATAGATTTTTTTGCTAACAGAGGTTTAAAGTACGTTTAAGAATACTGGAAATCGCAAGCGATTTACGAACTATTTTCAAACATGTTTTGAGCGAGGCGATTTCGCAACGTGTACGCAACGTGTACGCAACGTATACGCCACGTGTGCGCTAGTTAGGCCAAACACGAGCATACGTCACATAATAGGTATGACACGCACGCTAATCGCCATGTATGACCGCCCTAAGATGGTTCATAGATGTTCTATGAGATAATATTTAGATCAGAAAATGTTACAATTCGTCATCATGATTGGAGCGAGTCACGTACTAACCATCAAATAGGTATTACCGAGAACATTTATGTTCTTATATGGTTTACCATATAAGGCATTAAATGTAATATCTAGATCTAGTGCCTCACCTCTGGGCTTGGCACTTGTCCTGTATGTCGTACGTAGGCGTTGAATTTTAATTATAAAAATATTTTCTAAAAAAAAACAATTTTTTTTTGTTAAAAATTGTGTTTATCTGACTGCGCTTTTGCTCAATGTTTTAAACATTTAACCTACACACTAAAATGTAATGTACAATTTATCAATAAATTGGTTCAAATAAAATATTAAATATTTTTCGCATTCATAATCCTATAACTGCTAATATTATAAATTAGAAAGTTTGTATATTTTGTATACGGCCGTTTGAGAGTTGGCTACTGTCCTGGTTGTTGGAATAAGAACATTAAAAAGTTGATCATGATGATGAATAAAGATTTTTACATCGACATCTGCTATATTAAACTTTTCTTACTGATAATCTGATCACAGATCACAGAACAGATATTAGCCTATATTGTCCAACTGTAAGGATTTCCACTTGTTCCTATCCTGAACTCTCTCCCACCATTTCCTTTCAAAGGTGTCGCGATCGTTCTTTCATCGCTTTCTCGGCCGACTTCAAGATATTTTGATTTTATTGCTGCAAAACTATATTTATACAAACTGCATGAACTGTGTATTTTTCTAGACTCTAATTTTCATTAAAAATTTAACTTTACTAGACTCTATTCATGCACTACTGCTCATTTATTATTGTCTGCCGTTTTTTTGAGGAAATTCCAACTTATTCCTAATAAACAAAACACTAGTAGGTACCTACTTATTTTAATTATTTAAAACCTACCTTGTTATACATATTTAATTAAACTTTGATTTTTTGTATCCTGTCTTAAAATCTGGTAACTTGAGATAATTTAAATTTTTACTTGCAAATTTATAAATAAATTATAAATATTTTCAAAGTTTTTTCAAATAAATTATTGAAACCGGTTCCACCTCACACAAACAATAAACTATGACTCTATTTCCCTCACACAAATAATAAAATATGACTCTATTTCCCTCACACAAATAATAAACTATGACTCTATTTCCCTCACACAAACAATAAACTATGACTCTATTTCCCTCACACAAATAATAAACTATGACTCTATTTCCCTCACACAAACAATAAACTATGACTCTATTTCCCTCACACAAACAATAAACTATGACTCTATTTCCCTCACACAAATAATAAACTATGACTCTATTTCCCTCACACAAACAATAAACTATGACTCTATTTCCCTCACACAAACAATAAACTATGACTCTATTTCCCTCACACAAACAAATATAAATAAAACATAATCGCTGACAGAGGCCAACGCCTTTCAACGCTAATCAAGCTTTATTTAGAAGTGTCCAACCAAATAACTCAGACCCTTTTATAGACGCGCGGGGCGTGAACAAGTGTTACCACTACCCCCTTTAACTACTTAATCTCGCCCGAGAGGTAGGCTGTGAGAACATTAGAAAAGTTGTCTTCATCATGACAGCCTTCTAATGTTCCCACTGTTGGGACACTGGCCTACTCTCGGGCGAGAGTGATTGGATCTTAATCCACCACGTGGACCCAATGCGGATTGGTGGATGGCGCATGACTTTCGAATTTTTAGTTCTTGAACATGCCGGTTTCCTCACGATGTTTTCCTTCACCGAATGAGAGCACTGACATTGCGCACATAAATTTTTCGAACAGAAAAATCCATTGGTGCACGACCGGGTTTGAACCCACGACCTTAGGATTGGAAGGCGGGGTTACCACTAGACCAACGGTGCTCTCAAAAAGCTCAAAGCTGTCTTGATACTGATCAAAAAATTTTATTTATATTTATATCAATACCTTCGTATCCTTAGATATTATAAATATTATAAGCTTTATCTAGATATTCAATTATTAAACACTCAAGCTAATTTTTAGTATAGCTTTGTTTAATGGTGACAGACAGACGGACACCGGAGTAGACAGAGACCATAACTTGGTGCATTTAAGGACCCTTCTAATTTTATTAACCAAACTCGTTTTTACAAAAAATATTTATGGACCACATTGGTTTCGTTTTTTAAAAAGACCGGAACACTTAAAATAAGGAAAAACACGACATTGCTGATACAATACAGAAGAATTAGTTTCGGAAACAATTTTGAATAAATAATGTTTATAAATGGTAGGACGATAATTGTTCAAATTATCATGACCTCTGGTAACAGCGACACGTTTTTTGTATATTATTTGTTAATTGGCGGATGGACTGCCGCCTGCGAGATGTAAACTGACATCCTGAGTCCAAAACTACATAGTAAGTAAGTAAGTTCGTATGAGTCAGTGGCCAACTCTGGTTACAGAGTTACTAGGCCGCCCAAAGGCCTTTATCATGACCTAACAACCTTAAAAAAGCCGGGACCGACTGCTTAACGTGCCCTCCGAAGCACGGGAGCGCTCAATTGAAATTGCCACTGGCGGATAGTAATATAAATATATTTACAAGATGGTATCTATATCTACCATCTTAATTTATAAAATAATATAAATAATGCTGGACAATCCACGCAGCATCATCTAGCCCCAAGGTAAGCTGCTGTTAAAATAGAGCTGTATTATGGGTACTAGATGACTGATATATATTTAATACAAGACAATACATAGATAGATATTTTTTATTATATATAGAAAATACCCAGAACACCCGGAACAAATATTTGTAGATCGTACAAACATTTGACCCGAGGCGGGAATCGAACCCGCAACATCACCATCAACACATCGGTCGTCAAAAAAATAAAAGGACTTAATAAGAAAAATATTTTCTACTAACATTATAAATGCAAAAACTGTGTGTTTGTTGCCACGTATTTCCGGTTGTGATCAAATTTGGAATGTTTCAAGTTCTGGAATAAAACATTTTACTATTTTTTATCTCGGAAAACTTGATAGTTTCTGTGGGATAGCATTAAAAAATGAAAATACGCGGGTGAAACCGCGCGCTAAACGATCAGCTCGTATTGTTTATCTGATGTATCAATCACTTTATTAATTATTAACCTTAACACCATGACTAAGCTGTTTGTTTGTTTAACTATTGAAATTTCATTTAGATCTATTTTTTCGGTAATTTCTGCGGCCGGAAAATGGAAAATGAAAACTCTCTTGGAAAATGGCTTTACCTACCACTACCTTGGACTACTTTTGTGAACTCTTCTAATAAATCTGTATAAAAAAGTCTTATTATTATTATCGAACAAATTTCAGTTTATCCATTCCAGACGTACAATAATAGTGATATTAATAATAAATTTATCAATATCCTATAAATAGGTATGTACTAGGTAGCCATTGTTTTTTAAGAAACCGTCAAATTCAAAATTCGAATTTGTTCGTTTTTGATGTATACGTCGACACTACTTGACACTGGCAATATTGTCTAAACAGCAGACTGCCATTTCAAAAAAGGAAAAAAAAAAAAAAAACCAGCTGTTGAAATAAAAGAACAGGGTTTTATTATTTTCATTTGCGTCAGAGACTTTAGTTGCTTTGTTATGCATATACGAGTATCTAGCCTACTCAACATTCAACGTTTACTTCTTCTGTTTATTCTTGCATGTACCACGAAAAGGTTTTTTTTTTTTTATACAACTGAAGTGGCAACCAAGCGTACGGCCCACAAGATGGTAAGCGGTTACCGCAGCCTATGGACGCTTGCAATACCAGAGGTATCACTCGCGGGTTGCAACCTTGAGGCTAAGATCAAAAGCCTTGTGTGCCATTAATTTCACCGGAAACCATACCCTTCACACCGGAACACAGCAATGCTAGCATTACTGCTTAGCGGCAGAAATAGGTATGGTGGTAGTCCTTCCCCGGACGAGCTCTATCACAGAGAACTCTACTACTCTTAGGTTAGCGCGCAATTGCAACACCAAGTACTTAGATACCTATTATTGTAACTAAGAGTATTTCAAAATGAGGCGCTTGACTCCGAATTTAATAACTTATTAAAATACCTAGTAGTACCTAAGTACATTTAATTACGAATATAATATTAATAAAGTTTAATTTCAGGCTATATTAGAACATACATAGAATATAAAAACAAAACTATTTGTTGGTGTGGTATATTATATTATCACACACTAGTAGTATAACATTTTTTTGTACATTAGTTATACAATTACCTACATTAGTAGTAAAATTCGACAATAAAATTGTGATAAAATTTTGAAAATTTTTACACAAAAAATTGCCTTATTTTGTTTGTCAAAATTCGATCATGGAATTGTAATAAAATTTATTATCACTTTGCTTTCACGTGTTCATTTTTTTCTTCTTGTTTTCATGGCAGTTTTGTGTATTCTTATTTATTTTGACAAATAAATACTTTATTTCTAGAAATATAAGCCAAAACGCTTAGGGCAACACCTATATTTTGTTAGTGTCTTCTGACAAACAAACGTTTTCAATTAATTTAGATTTCTTAGTACTATGCTGTCATATCCTTTGGCCCCAGTTCATGTGTGACCTCGATGTCTATTCTACTAAAATATATACCTTAGTAGGTACTTATAATAATTCAAGTGACTTAAAATACTGCCACCGTTATGTGACCATCACAATAACATAAGTATTTATTATTTATTATTATTATTTATTTATATTAGTTTTTAGCATTTATTTATCGGGTTAATGTTATTATTTTTTTGTTATACACGGTTACACCCGTTCTTGTTTTCCACCGAGGAGGAGGCTTGGCTTGAGGCTTACTAGTACTACTGGTAGTACAAGAGATACAAAAGTGTGTTCTTGTACTACCAGTTGTACTTCTTAGTAGTACTACTGATACGGAGGCGATATTGATTACGATTGTCAAATAAGTTTTTTGTTTCTGTATTCTGTATTCCGCTCGGCAATAGATAAAAATAAAGTGAAGTAATTCCCCTAAAAATTCAACAATAAAATGTTCTATCCACTCCTATGTCCCCTATAAGGAATGCTCAAATACTATAACTGAGTTACTCTTCAGCAAGAATCCGTATCTCTAAGCTTGTTATTTGTTCGTATATAGGTTATTATACGTTAAAATTGTTGTCATAGCACATGCTGAGTGGTGGCCATTTTTGTTACTCTATATTTTTAGTAATAGCTGATGTAATGTTTTTAGTTGGTAACGAAATAAACGTTTTTATTATTATTATTATTATTGTTATTTTGTGTTTTCTTTTTCACGGAATAGAGAATTTCGGTAATTATGAAACTCACGGGCCAGAGCCAAGTGAATAACAATAACTAAATAACATAATAACTATTATTATAAAATGCCCGCTATAAACCGTACGGTTATCTTATAAAACCGTGACTAGACCGGTCACTATGCACCTTGCTAGTTAGGTACTAGTGATTTATTGGTGCATTGGACATGCTTTATTGAATATTGAACTATAAACAGATCTGTTTTAGATAATGCTAGCCCAAGGCGTGTTTAGGTCAACCTTTAGATTGGTCTTTCAATTATTAAATCGCATTTTTGTCAGCAACATGGTTTTATTATTAATGTTTTTTTCTGTAAAAAGAGTGGAAATAAGCAATCAAAATCAAAATCAAAATCAAAAATTATTTATTCAGTAGAATCACAAGGATCACTTTGAAACGTCTTACAAGCTAGGAAAATTTACACCAGTTCCAACGCGCCCATGCCGTAAAAGAACTGGCAACAACACCGGCTGGGTTCCTATCGCTTTTTTGGCATGACCCTTGCTATTGTTATGGATGCCAAGTAGAGTTGGAGCACATTCGTCCCAAGCTTTTTTATCATCTAGGTAATCGGTTGTTTTATAGTATGCGGTTTTATGAGATTATGAGACAACCTATCTTTATTCTTAATTGTACACAAATAATACAAATAATATTTAGTGCAGTACTTATAATGATGAGTACTGGTGGTCTAGTGGTGGTGACCTTGCCTTCCAATCCTAAGGTCGTGGGTTCAAACCCGGTCGTGCACCAATGGATTTTTCTGTTCGAAAAATGTATGTGCGCAATGCCAGTGTTCTCATACGGTGAAGGAAAACATCATGAGGAAACCGGCATGTCCAAGAACTAAAAATTCGAAAGACATGTGCCATCCACCAATCCGCATAGGGTCCGAGTGGTGGATTAAGACCCAATCACTCTCGCCTGAGAGTAGGCCAGTTTCCCAGCAGTGGGAACATTAGAAGGCTGTCATGATGATGATGATGATGACATTAAATTATTATTTCTTAGGTTTTACTCGGAAATTTTTATTAATTACCAAAGAACATTCTGATCTAGATTCGAATGAGTAATTAAACAATTATCCCAAATCATGTCTCATTATATCGATAGTGTGACGCAAGCGAGCGCGTGAGTGAGCCCGAGACAATTGCCAAACGGAAGCAAATTGTAAGCAATTTGTGCAGTTAATGTAATATTGCGATAGTTTTTTTTAAATTTCAAAATAACATTCTCAAATCACAAACCCAAAACTAGTACGTTAGGTATAAAATATGAAACAGTTGAACCATCTAACAAACGATCTATCGATAGCTCAACTAGTCCAGATCACTCACATATAGAATGTTGCACATTGTTTCATATAATTAAGATGGTGATGTAAAATAAAAATGAAGGATGTGAACCCTAGCTATTTATGATTTTAACAGAATGTATAGTTCTCTCGGCGGATCTAGGCTTCCGTGAAGATAGCCGTTTGTGATGCGCTAGGCGATTTAGTTGAAAGCTCAATTGCGCATCGAAACGGGTAACTTCACGGAGGCCTAGATCCGCCGAGAGAACTATACATGAGCGTGATAAACGAGCTGACCCGCTCGGCTTCACCCGCGTTTTTGCAGTATTTATGTTATCCCACAGGAACAGTTCCCACAGAAAAAGTAGCATAAACTTTATTCCAGGACTTAAGATATCTACATTCTAAATTTCATGCTAATCGGTTAAGTCGTCACGGAAATACGTGGTAACAAACATACACACACACACAGACTTCGCATATATATAATAATATTAGTAGGATGGATAGGTCATATGATATCACAAAAGCTTGGTTTTGTAACACTTATTTACCCGTTTTTAGCGAATTTTTACTGTTCAGCCACTTGTCTAAGGGTCTGATGCAAGCGAGTGCAGTTTGCCACTGTTTATACAGCACCGCGCATACGCAGGTATCTGGAGCAATTGGACAGGAGACGGATTCAGAAAGGAATTTCTTGTGTAAGAGTTCCATTAAATAGATCTCTTGAATTACGCTCCATTCACTTGCAGCTTATCCAGTCTGTGTTTCTGAGTCTGAGAAGCGAAAAAAATGTGTAAATAAAAAAAATCTATGTTGAGAAAAAATCTATGATTAGGTGTCGTTGGAGTTTCGTTCTGGAATTACGAACCGAGTTTGATAATTTACTTTTTTATAAGGTTTGAACGTTTGGGATGTGCGTTGTCTGTTAGCCAACATAACGAAACGCACGTAAAGTAAGCCCATGCAAATCAAATTCTATCAAAATCTAGAAAGAAAAAATTGTATCAATAAAGTTAAAAAGTGCTCTATAATTAGAGTAGTTTTTGGACCTTTAATATTTTAGACAAGTAGACCTGGTGCGGTTTCACTCGCGTTATTTTTTTCGCAATTTTGCCATAATTTTTAACCGCTTAAACCTTCCCTGGACTCATACAAATGTTTCAAGAAAAAAAATCGGCCAAATCGGTCCAGCCGTTGTCGTGCTTTAGCGAACCTAACGCACAGCAATTTATTTAACGGACAACAATTCATTTTTAAATATAAGAAGGAAATATATTTACAATCTCAAAATTCAACAGTTTGGCACCAAACATTACTGTGGTAGAAAAATGTTCACTTCGCCTTCTTGGTTCACCAATTTTAGACGAATCTTTTCCGGCATTTGTAGATGAGAAAATTCAAAATTTTAGTAAAACCTCGGACAGATTATTCAAAATTAACAGCCATATGGCTTTTACAATCATTAAATTCTGTTTGTTTGTACCAAAATTTACCTACGCTTTAAGATGTTGTCAACTGTGGAAACACAGTGAGCTAGTGGAAGGCTTAGACAACATAATAAAGAACACTTTATCGTCGGTTTTGAATATTCATTTAGATGACAAGGCATGGCTGCAGGCCTCCCTGCCTGTCAAATTGGGAGGCTTAGGTATTCGCAAAATTTCAAGTGTTGCCCTACCAGCGTTCTTGTCCTCCGTCTATAGCACTAGCTCTTTAGTTGAAAAAATTCTAATTCCGTCTTTTTCGATTATTCCTGGCGACAACCTCAAAATTTCATATTTAGACGAGGCTAGACACGCTTGGCACAGTGCTTGCCCTGATACTGCTCCTCCTAAAAACCTTTCGTCTCAACGGCAATGGGACGGGCCTCTGTGCGAGCTTGCATGGAATTGTTTGCTACAAACATGTCAATGCTCCACAGATCGTGCCCGTCTTCTTGCTGTTTCAAAATTAGAGTCAGGGCATTGGCTGCAAGCACTTCCATCTCACAATATTGGAACTTTGATGGACAATACAACATTCCGTCTTGCAACTAGTCTGCGGTTGGGTGCGCAGTGCTTCGCTCCGCATCAGTGCCAGTGCGGTACGGCGGTCGACCAGCTTGGTCACCACGGATTGTCGTGCACCAGGGCCGCCGGTAGGATCTGCCGACACGCCAGTCTTAATGACATCATTCGTCGGGCGTTTGTCAGTGTCAACGTACCAGCCGTTCTGGAACCGAACGGTTTGGTGCGTGATGATGGCAAACGGCCTGACGGTATGACCCTTGTCCCTTGGGAGATGGGTAGGCCTTTGGTGTGGGACGCGACATGCGTCGACACCTTAGCCGCATCACATCTGTCGGGGACATCAGTTAGGGCTGGCGCGGCGGCAGATTGTGCAGAGAACACCAAAAGGCGCAAATATGCCGGTCTAGATAGAGCCTACATATTTGAGCCTTTTGGAGTGGAGACCCTGGGTCCGTGGGGTACCGGGGCTCACCGCGTTTTCAAAATTCTTTCCGGGCGTCTGGTCGAAGCGACGCGTGATCCAAAGGCTGGTTCATATCTGGCTCAACGTATCAGCATTGCCATTCAACGTGGCAATGCAGCCAGCATGTTGGGAACGCTTCCTACTGGTAGTGATTTGGATCAGTTGAGCTATCTATAGGTCGTTTGTAACGGTCTTTAGATGGCTCAACTGTTTCATATGTATTTTGTATATTTTGTAATGTAATATAATTATGTACATATTAAATTAAACTTTATACTGTTATTTCATTTTATTAATATATACTTATAGAAGGAAACAAAAAAATTAACTTTGCTTCATCTTCACCGTAAATTAACGTTACTAGTTGGCAGCTGACTCTACGAACAACACCGTGAAAGCACCAACCAGCCCTACGTTCAACCACTTCAGTTTCGCAAGGGCGGGTTGTGCAAGCGCACGCATGTCATATTCCTATTAGCATGCAGGGATGTCGTGCTGTGGTAATAGTTAACACATCGGACGTGTGAGTTAGTTAGTGCTAAGTCTATCACATACTTTACCAGCTGTTTATGAGGTGCAGATATAAGGTCAAGCTGATAGATACACGTATTAGGTACGTCTTACACAATTAACCGAGCACTGGTGGTTTAGTGGTAGGTAGCCTTTCGATCCTAAGGTCGTGGGTTTTATCGAACCCAGTCGTACACCTATTTTTCTATTAGCAAAATATATGCGCAATTTCAGTGCTCTATACGGTGAATGAAAACATTGTGAGGAAACCGGCATATCCGAGAAACTAAAAATACGAAAGACATGTGCCATCCACCAATCTTCATTATCGCCGCGTGGTGGATTAATAGCCAATCACTCTCGCTTGAGAGCTAGTGTCCTAGCAGTGGGAACATTAGAACGCCGTTATGATGATGACACTTAAAAGGATTTAAGTATATCGTGTGACCTGGGATTTAGGGAATGACAGAAATTCGCGCTACGTCGCAACTGACAACTTAACAACATAACACATCAAGAAATCACTAAATCTTCAATAAGTTTGAACTTGTTTTGCACGGATTTTAAAAGAGAACCCAAAAACCTGGACGCGCATCTGCAACTTCACATTAGGATTCCTTATGTCGTCAGTAGGTATCAGATATTACGACTTGGTACCATGCAAATGTACGTCCCGCAGCAGGAAGCGAACCAGCAGCCCCTCGCTTCTCAATTGCGCACGCGCCTATGTTAAAACGTCTTTACAAAATAGCAATATCACAACAGATCTAGATCTAGTTTTCGAAACTCTTGCTCATATTGTCATTTGTCATCAACTAGCCGACATCGGGGATTCTAATCGTTATGAAAGTGATCTCGTTTTTGTTGCAAATCGTGATCAGATAGATAAGTATTTAACTTATTGCAATGCTATAGTGTTGCAAACTAGTGAGATAAATAATTCTGTGCTATATAAGAGTAAAGTAATGACGTCACGCCTAATCATAACAATTGCAGTGTCGCCTGAAGTTTAGAAGTGCTGTGGGCACTGTTTTTGTCACACCGAGCCGGTATCTCATTCGCGAATTAATTACACTCGCTAAATGCCCGTCTACTATAAACATAATAATGCTCAATTTTGCTTGGAGGCATTTGGCAGTGCCCACGAACTTATACTCTTGCAAAAGAGTTGTACCATCAGGTAAAAGAACCAAGGGCTTGAAGAACGGAGTTTGAGAGTTTTTAAAGGCATGTTGATCAATAGCACTAAATATATTATATATCTCAAAGAAAAGTGAGTGTGTGCATGCAATGGTCGTGGTTCTAGCAAAATATATATGGACCCGCAGTTGACAAATTTTATTTTATTTTAGGTAAATTAAAACCTAATACTTATGATGTTAAAGTCCAGGATGGCTGTAATATAATAACAATGGTATGTTGTGCTGGTGATTGTGGAATTTGAACCTAGAAACCACAAAACTACGGTTCAATATTAACTAGTTGTTGCATAGTTAAGTTGAGTAATGCTTAGGAAAACATTGAATGGCTGAACGGCATTTGTATTGTTTACAGTTTTGTATTGTTTCGTAATTGTTTTTATCTGAAATAGTCAGACTCATTTTGATAAAGTTCTAACTCTATCGCGAGTAGCTTCATTAGTACACAATTATCACTAAATACATAGATACTAGTACTCTTATGTAAGCAGCTTAGCGCCCAGCATAGATAGCCTATACATATAATTTGCAATGCCTAAAAAGGGCAAATAAGTTCTAAGTGCCATATTACTTTTAAGACCTTCTGTAACACTTAATTTATGCAGAAAAAATATCTTGAATTTTGAATCTAGGATAGTTAGTACCTACCTAAATTATTTTGGTTCCTAAATTGTTATAACAGTATTCGTCAATAATATATTTTGCGTTTTTTTACCACAGATTCATTGAAACTACGTGTTTACTTACGAGGTTTGCTAGCAATAATTTAAATTACTGTTTTTATTTTCAGGTAATAACGCTGAAGATCTCCAAGCATTAGTACCTGAAATAGATAAAAGGTATTGTAAAAAGTTTATCAAAATCCTGTAAAGTAAAGTATAAATCAATGGTCACGCTACTGACAGAATTATTAAACCTGAAGTCATCCGTCACTTGATGTGCTTTTCGAAGCACAGAAAGCGCTCAGTTGAAATTTCCACTGGCGGTCATCCATCCGTGTGGTGTGCGAAAATGTGTTTAATAATCGTGTATCTGTTACTAGCGACCCGCCGTTTTGAATCACTCTATCTATTACTGTAAACCGCAGTTATATCCGTTGCGTAGTTATCTCCCTCTCGTTACAGGGTGACAGATCGCACGTTTTAAAATAATAAAAGGCCAGCGACAGATTATTTTTTTTGTGCGATCGGTCACCTTAAGGGAACAAAACTAGGTGACAGATGGGAATAATCCGTTTAAAAGATCTAAGCGAACATACAAAGGTATAGATGGCGGAGAGCGCCTGTATGTTAAGCTAAGTAAAGTTAAACAACTTATCTAGGTTTGCCACAAACACTTCTAATGTGGTAGATGTGAGTCATATTAAAAGGTAGCAGTCATCAAGACAACTGTAGAAGGAACATAGTAAAAAATATTGCTGTTTCAATATTTCCGGAGTCAGGTGAAAGTGCCGGAAACGAGGCATACTAGCAAGCACAAATTATGAATAACAATGGACATTACGTGGGAACTAAATATAAATGTAAACGAGTATCTACTGTGAGTATAAGGGCTTGCTTTAATTACATGGAGATAAGCCATTTTGTGTAGCCAAATCTTATTCAAGAGTTAACCTATGCTTGACATTCATATTAGGCTAAGCTCGATGGTTTTGCATGTCATGCATATCCGTCAAACAACAACCATGTTATATAGAGCTCGCTTAAATAGATCTGCTGATATTTAAAATAAATGTATTGAGTATTAAATATTTAAACCATTAATACACAGTTCAAGTTATTCCCAACGGATCATTATGATCAGTTTTTGGTTGACAGGCATATCTTAAATACAAAATATGTATTCTCTCAGTTCTACATAACGGCAAACCATGTTTTTATACGGCATACTTGCTCAGTTATTCTTGAAAGTTCAGATCGTTCAGGTAGAACCATCAAGCACAACGTAGCATGGGTGGCGCCCATTAATGTTACGACACAAGTGCTTTCACGATTTTATGAATAGTCAAATTAACTAGTATACACTCGTATGATGGCTACAGATAATGTATTCATTGTTGTGTCCGACCATCCGTGACATCCGGCCGTAGAATGCTTTTATTTGGACCATGAAATTAGTCAGTTGAAAACCTCTGATAGTTTGAACTTGTGTTATTTTTAAGAGGTATGTGTTTGCATCTAGAGCTTGCTTTGTATCATCATGACAGCCTTCTAATGTTCCTACTGCTGGGACACTGGCCTACTCTCAGGCGAGAGTGATTGGGTCTTAATCCACCACGCGGACCCAATGCGGATTGGTGGATGGCACATGTCTTTCGAATTTTTAGTTCTTGGACATGCCGGTTTCCTCACGATGTTTTCCTTCACCGTATGAGAGCACTGGCATTGCGCACATAAATTTTCGAACAGAAAAATCTATTGGTGCACGACCGGGTTTGAACCCACGACCTTAGGATCGGAAGGCGGGGTCATTACCACTAGACCACCGGTTGCTTTGTATAGTCTGTTTAAAATTTAGAAAACTCAGCGGTTGTATGATGATTATTATTAGTCAGTCAGCCCGTAACGCGATGATTTTATATATTTAAGAGCCCTATCCTTGACAATCCTTGAATTTTCTTGTAGCCCGTGAAGTTTCGAACACTATGGTGGCTCGTGTGTTGCAGATATTTTAACGAAAATAAAAACAAATAAAAGCTTTATCTCTTAAAATTTAAGCCAACAGAGCAAATATTAATTAACTCAAGACATAACTGATAAAAATAATAAATAGTAACGCACGTTTCGTAAAATGAGCAATTCCAGTCAACTTTCGATCATTTTTATTATGAAATAACAACGTCTAACATATTTCCAAAAATGCAATTATAATAATCACAGTTTTAAAATTTAAGTAAATAGAGAAAAATACAACATGTTAGTTCAATATTTTTGAAAAAAGGCGGTTTAAAAAACGCGTACTTTTCCCAATTTTACGCTTGTTATTTCTGCTAAAGTAAATGGTTTACAATAAAAATACACCTACTTAATTAAAGTTTAAGTTTTTATTAAATAAATACAACGAAGAAAATAGTCTTATAGCATTGACTTTATTTAATACGATTTTTTTAAAATCACACCTTAGCGCACTTATAATCATATCGATCGAAGCAGCGACTCTCAAACCGCGCTGAGCGCTTATGGAGGGAGGACGTATCGCTCCTCGTCGCGCGCGCTATTACTTATACTATATAAATATTCATTCATGCGAACTTCATGTATTATATAGCTAAATCTTGGAAAGGCCTCTTAAAGTACTTAGAAAGTAACTCAATGTCCTTCAGACTTTAAACTATTTCCTTGCAAAATTTTTATATGGGTTTATATTATAAGTAGGTATAAGAATATTCAAGAAGCACATTTAACATAGAACTTACACTAACTAACAAACTTACTTAACTTACTTACTTAACTTGTGGTTACTCTTGTGGACTTTTTGGAGTTTAATTAATTTGTTAAAACGAATACACAACTCATAAATTAGGCCCTGTCATATAATGAACAACCGTGTTATAATATTATCTAGCCTCAGTTCACCCCCTTCTGCAGTATGGGGTTGAGCTTTGGGGGCGCGCAGCCGACTGGGAGCGCGCCTCCAGACTGCAGAAGAAAGCGATACGTGCCACGGTTCGAATTCCACGTGATACATCAGCGCGACCATACTTTAAATCGCTAAGAATCCTGACTGTACCTAACCTTGTCATATTTCAAGCTGTACTCTACGTAAGAAATAATTTAGATAGCTATTCAAGGTACGGCGACGATCATAGGTATAACTTGAGAAATGCCGACAGACTAAAAGCACTCCCGCGACGGTTTACTAAATCGTCTAAGCTTATTCAAGTTATGGGGCCAACTGTGTATAATCGTCTTCCGACTGACGTTAGAGATGCAATATCTATTGAATGTTAAAAAAATAAGCTCAAAAATGACTGATTGAACAGGCTTTCTATAACTGCGATTAGCTTATGTGCTTTCCATCTAACGTCTCAGGGTGGTAACACGCAAGTGATATCTATGATGTTGCATGCGTACATAGGCTACGGTAACCGCTGACCATCAAGTGGGCCGTACGCTTGGTTACCACTTTAGTGGTATATAAAAAAGTAGGCCCAACGAAATAATTATTAGTATAAAAGCACTTAGTATAATATTATACTTGCTACTTAAATTTTTGTAATTTTTAATTTTTGGAATGTTATAATTTATTAATTACTAATTGACATGTAACAATAATCCGTTAATATACTATGACTATGACTATGACTATCTATGGTTAGTGTAATATTCGTAGAAGTGGCAAGTCCAGTCTGCGTGCAGTTGGAAAGCTATCCCACAGTCCCACATGGCCACACTCTCTATACTCATCGTAGTGTGAACACGGCCCAGTTACTGGAGCATCTACTAAAAGTAGCACTTTCATGGCTTCTAAGGCCACAGAATAGATATCAGTACTATCTAGATATAGTAGATCTACTCGTTTTTTTTTTTGTTTATGCGTAGGTGCACTCTTTCAAGCGCATGACATGCGAAAGCGTGCTATCTTGCTCGCGACAAATTGGTGCCAACAAATAAGGACATTCAAGTCAAGAATATAAGCTTTTATTTATTCAAATAGACAATTTTGCTAAAAATACTTTTTAAATTAAAATTACTCTTTGTAAAACTACGCCTTCTTCTAATAGATTTTATCGATTTTCCACCTAATAAAGAATATTTATTCAGTACTTCGAACAAGTGGCATTTACTTCAAAAAGTGAAAACTACTGTGTATTTCTTATAGCTTTCGGTATAAGGTTCAATTTTACTCGAACCTATAATATGGCTATTAAAATTTATATAAAAGTAAAACTGCGGTCTATAGCTTATTGTTATTGAAATAGGATTCAATTTCAAACGAAGAGTTAAGTTTATGGCGTCAGTGCAGTGCTATGAAGAGAAGCAATCAATCTTGCATTGATCGATACTGTCAACATGCTGTTAAGAAGTCGACTCGTGAAGTCATTTCCCACAGTAATGTCCGTATGAGTCAGTCCAACTCTGATGACGGGGTAATAGGCCGCTTGTAGTCTCAAAAACCGATGCAGAATTCAGTATTTATTCCAGGTACGAATCAAATGTTTAGAAAATATAAAAATATTATAATTTAAGTTTGGGTTCCTCGATTGTGAAAACACGATTTGAAAAAAAAGCCTTCATAGTAAAAAAAATTACAGCTCTAAGTCACGGAAGCACTCAGTTTAAACTGCCAATGCAATATAGCTTAATTTCCAATCTGAAACATCATACATGGGATCGATGGGAACTTTTGGCGTTTTTATTCCTATAGTGATGTACCCAAGGTTCTCCGTCAGAATTATTGTAATTTGAAATGTCTGATTTGACCAGACTATATTATTGTCTCTAAGACTTAAAACACCACCATACCTATTTCTGCCGCCAAGCAGTAATGCTCGCATTGCTGTGTTCCGGTGTGAAGGGTATGGTTTCCGGTGAAATTGAGGCACATGAGGCTTTTGATCTTAGCCTCAAGGTGGCAACCCTCGAGTGATACCTCTGGTATTGCAAGCGTCCATAGGCTTCGGTAACCGCTTACGATCTTGTAGGCCGTACGCTTGGTTGCCACTTAAGTTGTATAAAAAAAAAAAAACCAAGGCATAAAATAACAGTTAAAATTAAAAATCCAATATGCATGAACTAGAAAGCGAAAAAAAGAGTAGCAGAGTTCTTTGATATACCTCGTTGGAAAGAACTACCACCATACCTATTTCTGCCGTCAAGCAGTAATGTTTGCATTGCGTGAACTACGTCTCAGGGCAGCCCATGAGTGTTACCTCTGGCTTTTCAAGCGTCCATAGGCTGCGGTAACCGCTTACCATCTTGTGGGCCGTACGCTTGTTTGCCACTTTAGTTGTCTTTGCAAAATATTAGTTAAATATACAAAATATTTAACCTGCATTATGAACTCTTTTATCAGCGGCCATGAACCTTTAAAACATCTCCAATGTCCACGAGAACCATTCAGCCGTCACCGTATAAGGGATTTAATGTGTATATTCTCAGGTTATAAACCATGTTATTTATGCGTCATTTAGCTTTTGCACACGAGCACCGGAAACCTCGTGTTCGATAGCATCTGGCACTGATTGACTTTAATAACATTAGGCGGTTCGCCCATCTTAGATCCACTAAGTGACGTGACTTGACTTAGGAATATTCATTTTAAAAGCCCATTTACACGGTTCAATGATGCATACAAGAAATTTATTCAGAGCAAAATGTCAAACATTTGTTCTGAAATCGATTTAACAAGGCAATTCTTGCTTGCAATTATTGAACTGTGTAAATGGGCCTTAAGTCGATGACTGTTAGTTCTTGTCTGAATTTGACAGATGCCTTTTTTAAAGGTGTGAGTTGGTAGCCGACTGCAGGCAGTCAGCAACAGCAGACGACGTGTCGTTGCGTTACGTCATAGGTCAGTGTCGTCTACCGCTCGGTATCTGCGACGACACGTCGGTCGTCTGTACTTGCAGTCGCCATTTTTGATTGCTAGACAATTAACAAAACATCATCTAGCCCCAATCTAGTAAAACACTTGAACAAAGTGCTTCCCCAGTAAGAAAAGTGTTAGTGGACACATTCTTAGCAATAACTTTATTCTATAAAACTAGGTCAACGTCAAATTACTGATTAGTCTTTTATAAGGCTTTTGTAATAATGTTTGGATTCATTTTTATTTATAAAATGGTTAAAAAAAAAAAAACTAGCCCTAAGCTAAGCAGAGCTTGTGTTATGGGTACTAGATGACTGATATACTTAATACAATACATAGATAGATGTTTTGTATTATACATAGAAAATACCCAGAACACCCGGAACAAATATTTGCAGATCGTACAAACATTTGTCCCAAGGCGGGAATCGATCCCGCAACCTCCTGCGTCGCAGGCGGACCTTAGCCAACCCCGCCACATTGGTCGTCAAAAAATGTGTACCTATCATTTATAAATACTAAAATTGTAATATTTATACGGCTCTTTTATTTTCATCCTAGTAGCCACTTACTGTTAGGAAAGCAAACTAATTAAATGAATAACACTGTGTAAAGCAGGGAGAGAAGTCACTGCATTTATGTGTTCAATTTTATTTATGTGTTACATTTTTTTTAAATGAATTAATAACTTCAATATACTTAATGTGTACTTAATAATTATGATGTTCACGTGCCTGTACTCGGGCGAGATATGCAGCTCTATAATTTATATTTTCCACCTAATGTAAAAATGTACCATGTCTTTTGTGAATAAACCTACTGAATACTGAATACTGCAAATTTACGCGGGAAATGAAATGAAAAAACCAACATTCATCGACACAGGTCCAAATATCACAGCAAGAATGTAGTCAATATTTTAAAAACACTATATCAATCATCATCATCATCATGACAGCCTTCTAATGTTCCCACTGCTGGGACACTGGCCTACTCTCAGGCGAGAGTGATTGGGTCTTAATCCACCACGCGGACCCAATGCGGATTGGCGGATGGCACATGTCTTTCGAATTTTTAGTTCTTGGACATGCCGGTTTCCTCACGATGTTTTCCTTCACCGTATGAGAGCACTGGCATTGCGCACATAAATTTTTCGAACAGAAAAATCCATTGGTGCACGACCGGGTTAGAACCCACGACCTTCGGATCGGAAGGCGGGGTCACTACCACTAGACCACCGGTGCTCTCTATACTACTATACTATATCAATAGATAGATAGATAGATAGAAAATACTTTATTGTACAACTTAAAATATGTTTACAAAGGCGAACTTAATGCTAGACAGCATTATCTACCAGCTAACCTGTGGGTAGCGAAGATACATGATATGTAGGTAGTGCACATAAAATTTGATAACATAATGAAAAAAAAAAAATGAAAATGAAATGACTCTTTTTATAATAATATATTAATATTACAATAAATACATATTAAGATACACTTACATATAAAATTATACATACCTATTACCTAATAATACCAATACATAATAAACTTACATGACTAATAATATAATAATAAATATTTATGAATCATATCTGAGACTTAACTAAATAATGATTGTGTATTTTGGATCTGAAAACTTCAACAGAGGACACCTCACGACATTGCTGTGGAATGCTGTTCCACAGTCGAATAGCAGTAACCGTGAAAGAATTTGTGTAACAATTTGTGTTATGTTGAGGAGTCATTAACACGTGTTTTTGTGAAGAGCGAACAAGCCGATCCTCAGCATACAAGGGAGTGAATCGTTCTTTGAGGTAGTTTGGGGATTGGGAATTGTGTAGGATGTTATACAATAGACACAGCATATGAACATACCGACGCTCTCTGATCTCAAGCCATTTAAGCTGCAAGCGAAAGGCAGATACATGGTCATACTTTCGCAGACCATATATGAAACGGATACAGAGATTTTGCAATCTTTCCAGCTTATTTAACTGATCCTCTGTAGCGTCGGGGTAGCACACATCTGCATAATCCAGAATGGGAAACAGCAACGCGTTAACAAGTGTCATTCTAGCAGATTGTGGTAGAAAATTTCTCATCAACTTAAGGGAATGCATGCTTCCGTACATTCTTCTACTGACCTGCGCAATGTGATAATCCCAGGATAAGTTGTTGGATATGTACAGACCCAAGTTTTTGACCTCTGTGCAGAACTGTAGAGGGATGTTATTATATTTTACTGAAGGGAGAGAACCAAAGTCAAGCCTGGATAAGTAATAGTTACTACCAACAATCATCACCTGTGTCTTACTAGGGTTAATGAGTAATCCAAATTTTTGTGTCCAATCAAACACAGCACTTAGATCATTGTTAAGAGTATCAATGCCGTGCAACACTTGATCAGGCTCAAAACTGTAATACAGTTGGACGTCATCCGCGTACAAGTGATATGATGAAGAATGTATTTTAGATACAAGAGTATTTATAAAGATAGAGAAAAGTAAGGGAGAGAGTACACCACCTTGTGGTACACCCGCATTGACAGAACACCAATCTGAAGAAATATCTTTAACCCTAACACACTGTTGGCGCCCGCTGAGATACGTGCTAAACCAAAGTAAAGCTGATTGAGAAATGTTTAAAGAGCGCAGAACAGCCAACAGTATATCATGGTCAACACAGTTAAACGCGTTGCTAAAGTCGAGCAAGGTGAGGAGGGTTAATTTTTTGCTATCAATAGCTGATCGCAAGTCATCAGTTATTTTAATGAGAGCCGTAGAAGTACTATGGGAAGAGCGAAAACCAGATTGATATGAGGAAAGGAGATTATTAATTCGTAGAAAGTTAGAAAGCTGTCGATGTGCGATCTTTTCCACAACTTTTGAAAGAAAGGGTAAAATAGAGATAGGACGGTAATCTTTTAGTTCGGAAACCACAGTCTTTTTAGGTATTGGGATAACAAAGGCTTTCTTCCATGCTGACGGGAAACAGCTATTTGTGAGAGAATAGTTTATTATGTGAGTTATGTACGGAGAAATTAAGTCAAGAATGGGGAGTAAAAGTTTACGACCAATGCCGTCATGCCCAACTGCCTTGGTACTTATATTCAAGATGATCTTCCGAACCTCACTCTCGTCCACAGTTTCAAATGTGAAAGAAGTATAATTGCCAAAAGGCACACCAGACAGTTGGAATATTGTGTCACCTTTAATAAGATCACTAATAATAAAAGGAGTTTTAGAAAAATGCCGATTTAACTCATCTACATCAGCAGATGTATTAGCTACACATTTACTCTTTCCGAAACCCAGATCATGTAGTACTTTCCAAACGTTATTAGGTGTGCAGTTTTCAATCGCACTAAAAACATTGCGACGCTTAGCGTTTCTGATCATTTGGTTACATCTGTTTCTCGCCTTCTTAAACCTAGAGAAAGCCTCCTCATCAGGAGATCTTCTGTACTTTCGGTAAAGAAAGTTCCGCCTAGCCATTAGCTTGCGAATCTCGTCAGTCAACCAGGGAGCAGGGGGTCTTTTTATGCGGACTGGTTTAACAGGAGCATGTTTATCGTATAAGGAAGTGAGAGTAGAATTAAAAAGAGCAATTTTGTCATTGATATCATTCGCAGAAAACAGCTGAGACCAATCTAATGCACCTGCATCAACACGCAATCTGTCATGATCCACAGCTACAAAGTTTCGCTGCATGACAACCTTAGCTTTTGTCTTAGGTGTTTTTATTTTAATAGATGCATAAATAAGGTCGTGATGCGAGAAACCTGGAGCCGGGTACTGCCCATGAGCAGAAATACGTTCAGTGTCTTCTGTGATGATAAGGTCAAGTTTAGTCAATACGTTTTATTTATGCAAATACATTTTCCTGATCATAAATTTAGTTCGTGAACTATTATTATTGTCCTGTGAAACGTTTGTTTTTTTATAGGTGTGAAATCCTCTATTCACTAACACCAACTAATTATGCAGTTATTGGAATCAGTGATTATGAAGACAAATAATGTAAACTCCTGTCTTAAATACAGCAGTTATAAAACTGGTTGTTGTTAGGGTTCTTCAGCCATCTTGACAAATATACAATATCGCACACGACACGGGTCTGGCATCGGGGTCTTCTTTCAAAGTTGCCATCCTATGGACTGTCCGAAGGCTTGTGCAAATGAGTCGCTAGCTTGACGGCAGTAGCTGCGATAGCATGGACATTAATGATGGTGTCCCGCAAGGCTCCGTATTGTCCCCAACGCTGTTTTTGCTGCATACCCTGAACAAATATTTGCAGATCGTACAAACATTTGTTCCAAGGCGGGAATCAAACCCGCAACCTTCTGCGTCGCAGGTGGACCTTCGCCCGCCGCGCCATAGGTCGTCAAACTTTTTACCATCAGGTTGGCCACTATACAAAAATACAAGAGCTTTATTTGTTTAACACGTGATCGTAGCCGCAAACGGATGCTAGTAAGAATCAACAGAACAATAATTCACAGTGTTGCGCCACCTAACTCGTGATTGACGCGTAATTGATATCCCCTTGAACCGACTACTCGAAATAATCGACAACATCCTTCACAATCAGCTAGCGTTTTGGTTTTTTTACCTATAATGCACAGATTATTAAAATATCAGTTGTAAAAGACTACTCCTGAAAACTGGAACGAGACAATTAGATCATGCAAAAAAGTTAAGATAAGATAGATAAGATAAGATAAGATATTTATTGATCATAATTAATGAAGGTTTATAATTTTATAAACACTGTCACTTATACTAGGAATTCTGTGCTATAAGTAACGCTGCTGAAGGCTAAGTATATTCCTTATTTATTACTGACGAGCTGACTTGCGCGGCTTCACCCGTGTTTCTGCAGTTATTATGCTGTCTCACAGGAACAGTTAATTTTTCCAGGAAAAGTAAGTAAGTTCGTATGAGTCAGTGGCCAACTCTGGTGACATAGTTTCTAGGCCGCCCGAAGGCCTTTGTCATGGCCTAACAACTTTGAAAAAGCCGGGACCGACTGTTAACGTTTCCTCCAAAGCACGGGAGCGTTCAGTTGAAATTGCCACAGGCGGTCACCCATCCAAATGATGACTACGCGGAACAGTGCTTAAACTCGTTATCTGTTAAGAACAACTTTTTCCGGGATAAAATACTTTTTATCCCGGAAATGCCTATGTGTTATTCCAGGACTTAAGTCATCTACGTTTCAAACTTCATTGCAATCAGTTAAGTCGTCACGGTGATACGTGGTAACAAACATACACACACAGACTTTCGCATTTATAATATTAGTAGGAAGGCAATTTAAGCTATATTTACAGCGTCTTAGAACTGAAAAAAGGAGTAAAAATACAGTATAGGTAGATTTAAGATTCAACCAGCCTTTAAGATTCCAAAACGACCAACTTGTGATATCAGTAGCCATAATAGTTCAATTATACATGTCTAAATACAACGTAACCGAGCGGCTACCCAGACAAACTTATTAGCAAACCAAAGTGCAATATTGTAAGAGTTGCAAACTCGGTCCACTTTAATCTAAATATCATCGAGTATGTTAATATCTACTCTATTATAGGTACGCAGCCATTCTTCAGCCTTGAAATATTAATATTAGTATTATATCTTCATTATCAACATCTGTTTGCCTTCAAATGTTCCCACTGCTGGGACACTGGCCTAATTTTGTAGATTTTCGTTCGAATTTACGACAAAATATGCTGTTTATAAAACTTATAAATATTAAAAAATTTACAAGTATATTTTTTACAATTGTAATGCCCAAAAATGTGTTTAATAAAGATTACACAATAATTGTAAAAAAACGCACGTAAAATTTTAAATAATTACATTAAATTGTTTATTACAATTTGTAATGTCTATTGAATAGGGGCCTGGTTTCTCGAACCAACCTTAGAATCAGAAGGCTGCACTACCACTAGACCACCAGTGCTCTGACAAGGTTGAGTTATTTACCCAACCCTAAAATTAGTAAGTCAATAAATCATGTTCAGTGTAATTTGTAACGCTTTATCGTGCACCATCTTTGGGTGGGTGCATTGTATTCAAAGATTGTATGTATATTTCTCTAACATCCCAATGTCATGTCTGTCGAGATATCTTGTATCAATATTTCAATCAGGTTTGTATCTGCGCCTCTTTCTAAAGCAAGGTTCTCACGGCACAATCACCCTTGTCTACATTTGACAGCTACGGTGGCTGAGTGGCTTCTGAGCTGTCAGGTTTTTACTTTGATGTATGTCAAAACGAGAAGCAAGATCTTTCTTGAGCCTGTAAGAAAATTCAGCTTTAGAAGCCATTTAAATAAAAGGAGAGAGGAAAATCTATTTAATATGCTAAATTAAAACTCTTAGTTACTTACTTACGTATTCGGTCCATAACAGAATAATCTAGCTTATTGCCCATATTATTATTCATTATGTCTACAAATTGTTTTTGTCAATGGGCAAGATGGCGTTGTGTAAAATGTCCGCTATTTTTATTTTTTATATAAGTAGCTCATTTTGTGTGTGAAAGTACGTATACAGATTTCTCGTATTAAATTGCACAAACACTTGAGATTCTAATCCTCTCAAACCCTCAACTAAACTAGTTAAGCTAAGACCAAATACTGCAGTTTCACGGTGTTCTTGAAAGTGGCATGTCATTACAAACTTTTAACTTTGTTTTGGTGAAAGTTGAAGGAGGCAAACATCTTAAGAGATCAATACTAAGTGCATTTTTGGCAAACCGTAATGATTGCAAGTCATGATGTTTTGTGGTCTTACAGAACTGTTAATAAATCATACTCAATTGAAAGTAAGTAAAATTGGCGTGAGCCACTTGAACTTACGCTGTCTTTAGTATTCGTGAAATTACTACTTACGTGATTTTTATATAAAAAAATCATTTTTTTGGAAACAATTATAATTTGTTATTAATATTGAAAAGCTCTCTCTCACTTAAAGGTTTTGTATGAATGGGCTAGGGTAGATATAATACACTTAAATACCAGTAGTAAAGACATACTTATAGAATTCCTTGTATATTAAGATAACATAATATTTGCATGCCAAAGATTTTGGTAGGACATAAATGAACTAATTTAATTTTAAGACCATTTATATGACATGTGTTCGTGCAAATAAATATCATTTATCATTTATTATTGTGATAGAGCTCGTCAGTGGACCACAGGATTTTTGGACAAAAAGTCCCTTTGCTTCTATTTGAGAGTCGGAAGGGATTTGAACAAAAAGTCTAAAAATCCCCTTCGTAGGGGTTTATCGCAGGGGATTTCTAATAAGCTAATATACCAGCAATGTACCGTATGTAAATTATGTAACTCGTACAGTTGAATACGCAAGCCTTTGTTTATATTATAATGTAGGCACAAGGTTAACTCTTTGTTACGATCATTCAGGTTTGAGCAACTGCTAACTAGTTTACAAATATTTAGACTTATCTTCATCAAACACGAGTAAAAATTAATGAATGAGTTAATTTACCACGAGTGACCATACGCTCATTAATATACACACAAATATTATACAATGTAGAAATTTATTTAAATTACATTGGTGAAATTACAGGATTCTACCAAAAGGAGCGCTCGTGACGATGTCAATTTGTATGGAATTTTGGTTCGTTCGTTCGTTCGTTCGTATGAGTCAGTGGCCAACTCTGGTGACATAGTTTCTAGGCCGCCCGAAGGCCTCTGTCATAGCCTAACAACTTTGAAAAAGCCGGGACCGACTGCCTTTATTAAAAACTCAATTCATAATTCATAATTAGATAATGCATAATTTATTTATTTTGTTTTTAATAGGTACGTAGAGCTGATGGTAATGCTAACTTAAATTAGAAACTCTAGATTCTGCCCCTTGGGCATACAAACAAATTCATAATAAAGGTATACAACACAAAATTTATAATATGTAAAAAAATCAATAACAAATAAAATTTAAAACAATTACGTCAATATTAAAACTAAATTAAATGTTAAAACTTTAACCTATGATAGACTGATATAACCTCTTCACTTGTAGCCTTTAACTTTGGAGCCATTTTTACAGCTTACAAAATGAAAATACAACGAAACATGAATAGCATTCTTATTACAATTTACAAAGGTGTGACTTTTGAAAGGTTGTGAATTTACTATGTAATCTGATTTTGATTAACAAGCTAATTACTGAAATTCAAGTATATTTTTTTAATTTAAATTATTATAAATAATACGCTTTTAAGGTTACAGCGCTGACCTTAGTGCCGTCAAAATTATAGGTTAACATTCAAGTAATGTTACATTACGTTGGTGTTTTTGAAATAATAATGCTGTTATACTATTGGCAATCTGTAAATTACAAGAGTACATAGATTTCTTTATAGCCTAGAGTATGTTATATACTTATTTCTGCCGTCATGCAGTAATGCTTGCATTGCTCCGGTTCGGAAATGTATCGGTAAAAGTGACACAAATGATATTTTTAATGTTCATCTCAATGTGGCAGCGACCAAGTGATACTTTTGATGATCCCATCGTCCTAGACTACGGTAACCGCTTACCATCAAAACTAGCATAACTTTGCCATCTAAGTCGTATAAGATAATAATAACATTATGAGGCGCAGCGGGCGCAGGTCCGTCCTGGGGCAAATGTTTGTACGATCTACAAATATTTGATGCAAGATGCTAGATGCTTGCTAGATGATGCTGTGGATTGTCCAGCATTATTTATTTATTTATTTATTATGTGCGAAATGCCTGTGCTCTCAAAGTGGAAATACAATACAGCTGCAATATTTCGATGGTGTCCGAAATGTCAGTAAATGAATAAATTAAAATTGAAAGTGTCATTTGGAACACGCATTTGCAAGGCACGACTCGCACTTGGCTACTATATTTTTGCTTCAGGTCAGTACACTGCTACACTTACATATCATTGATTTAATCAGTAGTTTGTATGTATTACATAATCATTATTGCATTGAAATGCAAATCATTATTTTAATGAGCCCGGTGGCGCGGTGGGCGACTGCCCGGGTTAGAGGTTGCGGGTTCAATTCCCGCTACTGTACTAGTGTTTGTGGTACAATTATCGTAGTTTCTGATACCTACAACACGGGGAATTCCAGTGTGGAGTCAGGATTATGCATAACTAGCTGTTGCCCGCGACTTCGTTCGCGTGGAACTCGGGAATCGTACTTTTTTCCGGGAAAATAATAAGCCTATGTCCTATTCCCGGTCATTATCTATCTATGTTTTAAATTTCAGCCAAATCAGTTTAGTGGTTCTCGAGTTATAAAAGAACAAGCATCCATCGAAACAAACATCCAAATTTTCACATTTATAATATTAGTGTGACTAGTTGAGCTCCGCGGTTTCACCTGCAGTTTTTAGTTTTTATGCTAGCCCACGGGAACAGGCAATTGGGATTTTTTTGGTGTCAAAATCCCCTTCAGTCCGAGATCTAACTCTTTGGAGTTGGATCTCGGGAGGATTTTGACACTAATATATTATTCCCGAAATTCCCATGACAGAATTTTTCCGATGTAATAAGTCGATGTGTTATTCCAGGACTTATACCATCAACATTCCCATCACAATCGGTTAGGTCGTCACGGAGATACTTGGTAACAAACATTCAAACACACACAGGCTTTCGTATATATAATCATTCAGCGCATTTGTAATATCTATAGTAAGATAGGATGACTGTTGGGTGTCAGAACGAGTAGGCGATAAAAATAATGTTATTGTTTTAGTGGCCATTATAAGATAAAAATCGGAACTGAAATCACGAACTGGCGTCATATCGATTTATAGCGAAATTATCTTAACATGATCTACAAATAAATGTAACCTTAGCGCTAAGTACACAGTACAGTCACCTTCGGAAATATGTTAATGGTCAAGGAAATCTTCGACTTTGTAATTTTTTTTTTTTATTTTTTTTTATACTACTAAAGTGGTAACTAAGCGTACGGCCCACTTGATGGTCAGCGGTTACCGTAGCCTATGTACGCATGCAAAATCATAGATATCACTTGCGTGTTACCACCCTGAGACGTTAGATGGAAAATCTCATGTGCCTGTAATTTTACCGGAAACCATACCCTTCGAACCGGAACACAGAAATGCGAGCATTACTGCTTGGCGGTAGAAATAGGTATGGCAGTAGTCCTTCCCCGGACGAGCTCTATCACAAAGAACTCTACTACTCTTAGCATGAATGTAATTTTTCAAAAATAAAATAAATATAATTTATAAATAATGCTGGACAATTCACACAGTATCATCTATCTAGCCCCAAGCTAAGCCGAGCTTGTGTTATGGATAGGTAGCTAGATTATTTAATATTACTTTTTACTTTTTAATTATTATTTTAGTACATAGAAATACCCAGAACTTGCAGATCGTACAAACATTTGTCGCGAGGCGGGAACCGAACCCGCAAATCTATAAATTTTATGAGATATCTGCATACTTAGTGAGAAGTATTAAAATATTCAGAAAGGTCTCTGATTACTACTTGTTTTATGTAACATAATACAACTGAACGAAGTCGCGGACAACTGCAAGTCTAGATAGTCTTTCGTTATCTTTTCGCTAGTCTGTTTCTTAGCCAAAACTTTTGTTTCAGCTATTTTACAAGCGCAATATTTCGCAAAATTGACCATCGCCTATAATTATCTTTGCAAATTATTATTGCATTTACTATTACCGTTCGTTATCATCTAATGGAATTCTGCATCTATCTGCACAATTATTATTTCGTGACTGTAATTACGTTTTCGACGTAGGCGTGTCCATCTTTGCCAGCTCAGCCTACAGGAGATAACCTTTAGCATTCAGATTAATGTTGCAGCATCTGTGCCTAGAGCTACTCACATTTGTTAAAGTAAGACTTTAAGCCAGGATCAAGCACTAAGCTGCTGTACTCAGCATTTGCTGGGTAGCTATGCGACCCAGCAAATGCTGAGTTGGAGCCTTTTTGTGGCGACCGCATATTTGTGTAGGTACAACTAAAGCACGATCTATTCTAACATACTTAGTTTTTAATTTTAGTTTTTGTTTTTGTTAATTGTTACTTTACTAGAATTGTATGTACCTACTCTGTATATTGTATCTACTTATGCTCGTCACAAATAAAACTATTTTCTTTCTTTCTTTCTTTCTATTTGAACCATTGCTGTATGGTGCATTTAGTGACGGTAAAATCTAGGTAAGTAAATTAATAAATTGTGCCTAGCCTAATATTAAGATTGTCTAATATTAAGATGAACCTATATTGATTGAATAAATATATATATTATATTTTTTTATACAACTGAAATGGCAACCAAGCGTACGGCCCACAAGATGGTAAGCGGTTACCACAGCCTATGGACGCTTGCAATACCAGAGGTATCACTCGCGGGTTGCCACCTTGAGGCTAAGAGCGAAAGCCTCATGTGCCAGTAATTTCACCGGAAACCATACCCTTCACACCGGAACACAGCAATGCGAGTATTACTGCTTGGCGGCAGAAATAGGTATGGTGGTAGTCCTTCCCCGGACGAGATCTATCACAAAGAACTCTACTACTCTTCTTATTCACGAGTAAACTGACAGTTTACTTGTATTTGGCATTTCTTATTCCGCGGAATAGTTATTCCAAAAGTTGGTCGAATTCACCTTTAGATAGATTTCACCATTGTTGAAACAACAGTTGAATCCATTCGAGTATTGAACATACCGATGACCTCACCTCATCCAATTTCACATCACCTCACGAACGAAGTAATTCCAAGCTAATTTCAAAATGGCACTGTTTGCCAGGGCGGAGTATTCTGCAATCTTTGAACTAAATGCTGAAGGTTATGATACTTGTATAACTTGTGTTGATAGCGAAAAATCAGTGTGTTCCCGTTTGAGCACCTATTTTTTGAGCAGCAATGCATTGAGCACCCAATGTATTCCCATTTGAGGACCAATCTATATGTTATGTGGTGCCTATATGGTAACATCTACTGCGGAATGAACGCGCTAAAATTGAAACGCGAAATATTTCCGCGCCATTTTACCAAATTTAGAAACATAGAAATTATAAATCAATCAATCAATACATTTATTGCTGTCATATGGTACATTATGTAGTTGTTACAGAATAAGTAGTATCACACATGAACCCTGTTATTAGAGTATTGCAACATGGAGAAAGGCCGAGGTTTATGCATTCGGTATTTATATTAAAAAAGTAGATAGATTATTATTTTTAATTATTAAGTAGATATTAAGAACGTCGTATTTACCAAGCAAATTGTTGACCTTTACGTGCTTTAAATAACTAACGTCACCACTATAATATTATTGTGGTGACGTTATTCTTGCATTGTTCTGATTCATTTCTTTAGTTTATAATTCTTTCCAAGATGGATAGCACAAGTTTATGCACTGAAAAGATAGCGAGCTCACTTACAAAGATATTTTGAAATCGTTCCGACAGAATGTTCATAGAAATAATGGCCACATCACACTGTCTCCTTATCTATACCATAACTAATACTAATACTACTACTAATACTAATGCTAATGCTAATGCTAATGCTAATGCTAATGCTAATGCTAATTATTATAATGAGGAAAGATTTGTATTTTTGTATGTTACGAATAAACTCAAAAACAACTGGTTGGATTTAAAAAGTTTTTTCACTATTAGAATGCTACATTATCCCTAGTAACATAGGTTATATATTACTAGCGACCCGCTCCGGCTTTGCACGGATGGACTGCTAGTAGGACATAGTCTTATAGTTACAACACAGTGGTATGCTCACGCTTACGCAATCAGTGTAATATGTTTTCACATAGTGTGTTACAAACTACAGTACTAACTTTAGGTATTGTATCTCCATACTTATTTTAACTGGATAATTTTATTTATCTATTTAATGTAGGACATCCAACGAAAAAATCACATTTAAAATAACATTTTCCATTATATCTATATGTTCCTCCAATTATAGGATGCCACAGCGTGCATTATAAATAAATAAATAATGCTGGACAATCCACACAGCATCATCTAGCCCCAAGGTAAGCTGCTGTTAAACAGAGGGTACTAGATGACTGATATACTTAATACAATACAATACATAAAATATATTTTTATTATACATAGAAAATACCCAGAACACCCGAAACAATTATTTGTAGATCGTAAAAACATTTGTTCCGAGGCGGAAATCGAACTCGCAACCTCCGCGTCGCAGGCGGACCTGTGCCCGCCGACATCGGTCGTCGTCACTTATTATGTAGCTACTCAACTAACAAATTATTATCAGTACGTGTTATATAATTACTATAAAACTTTACTTAGGTAATGCTTATGGGTCGTCTATACAATAATGGTCAATCTAATAAGCAGTATTAAATCTTCCAGAATGGTGCTAGGTGTATTAAATTCGTGATTGATTGGGCACGTTTGTTGGCAACACCTTACGCATAGTTTTATTTGTTATCAGTAAAGTTGCGAGTTGCTATAATATCGGCAAACTTAATAAAACGTTCGATACAATGTATCTAGAATTAATTAATTTTTTATACCACTTATAAGGCTTTACTAAAATGGAAATTAAGGGAAATTACTATAATGTACGGTCCACTACCGTAATCTATAGATAAAGACCCTTGCACTATTTTTTTTTATACCACTAAATTAGCAAGCGTACGGCACACTTGAGGGTAAGCGGTTACCGGAGCCTATGTACGCTTGCAACATCAGAGATATCACTTGCGTGTTACCACCCTGAGACGTGAGATGGAAAGTCTCGTGTCACGCACATTATTTCACCGGAAACCATACCCTTCGAACCGGAACACAGCAATGCGAGCATTGCTGCTTGGCGGCAGAAATAGGTATAGTGGTAGTCCTTCCCCGGTCGAGCTTTATCACAAAGAACTCTACTACTCTTAGGCATTCGGGCGGCCTAGAAACTCTGTCACCAAAGTTGGCCGCTGACTCATACGGACTAACTAAATTGCATTGACTGACTGTCATCTGCACAGAACTATATTAGTTCTGTGGTCATCTGGGTATCTTTTTTTTTCTAGAGGCTCACCTACAATTTATTTTCCAAAACTATACCCTTATAAAGATATACAACTTTTAATAGTAAATAGTTCTTATCGCAGTGTAACTGTTCTTACTGAGAACTTACATTTTAAACATTTAAAAATGACGATTGTTTTAAAACGGTACTGCTATTGTAAAGTTTTATCTGTGGCCAGTACACCTCATAATATAGTCAATAGTTATTTGTTGAGGTCATCACTGGTACTGTTGATAAGGTTTGTTTTAGTATGTCATCATCAACATTTAGACTGCGTTTCCACCAGAGATGTGCGAGGATGTGTAGCGAGGGATGTGTTTCTTAGGAACCAATAAAATCACTTCATTTATCTAACTTGGCTCTGACAGCTATAATTGTTATATATATATATATATATTGTTTCTTAAAAACACTTTCTTCGCTACACAATACACATCCTCGCACATCTCTGTTGGAAACGAAGCCTTAACTTAAGAAGGCTTTGCTTGAAAATATTAAAAGCTAATGTTGATGATAAGATAGAGAAAACCCTACTGTGTGGGGAATGGCAGGATAATGTTCCTAACATTTCAATGTTGGTTAATAATTTTAGAAACGATGCTAATTTCTAAGAAAAAAATACTTTTACTTTCATAGCTTAAGTTGGTACAAACAATTCGTTTTGGGAAACAGAGTGTGACCAATTTGAATGATTGTCAGTGGAATACCACGTTTGCGAATTTTAATTTCATGCCGGATAGCTTCAAGTCTAGATAAGTGTTGCAACTGCAATATTTTGTCGTTGTTATTGCAAATTGTAATTACTGATCTCCACAGATTGTAACCGGCATGTCCAAGAAATAAAAATTCGAAAGACATGTGCCATCCACCAATCCGCATTGGGTCCGCGTGGTGGATTAAAACGCAATCACTCTCCTCCGAGAGTAGGCCAGTGGTCCCAGCAGTGGGAACATTAGAAGGCTGTCATTATGATGATGATAGATTGTAATTTGACTCAATGCTGACGTCATTATCGTCATCACTTATTGCTGCGACATTTTAGCTGATGGTAGGACTCTTTAGTATAGTAAGAGTCCGTTTTGGTGGGTACCACCGCAGTGCCAGATATTTTTACAAGAAGTAGTGTAGAATATATTAGATTAACATAATTTTCACTACCATGATCACGGGTTTCTCCCGTCTACGTTTGGGTCTCATCATCATCATGACAGCCTTCTAATGTTCCCACTGTTGGAACACTCGCCTACTCTCAGGCGAGAGTAATTGGGTCTTAATCCACCACGCGGACCCAATGCGGATTCGTGGATGGCACATGTCTTTCGAATTTTTAGTTCTTGGACATGCCGGTTTCCTCACGATGTTTTCCTTCACCGTATGAGAGCACTGGCATTGCGCACATACATTTTTCGAACAGAAAAATCCATTGGTGCACGAGCGGGTTTGAACCCACGACCTTAGGATTGGAAGGCGGGGTCACTACCACTAGACCACCGGTGCTCAACATTGCTATAACATTGCTATAATGTACAAGGAAAATAGATTTCGAAAATGAATAGAATGTTCTCAGAAAACATGTGTTTTAGTAAGGCGTTCTAAGCATTACCATACGATGCATTACCATGCGTTATGCGTGCGTGCGATGCATTCAAACGCGTATATTTTGTAATATTGTATCGCTTGCTATTTATTTATTAGGTTGGGATATTACGGTCTGGTTGGTAGACAATAACATTATCTTGCCAATTTATTTTTTAATCAAGGATGCCCTTTTTTCACTTGCAATTTTAATTGAAGTTTTCGACCTGTGACCTAAATAAAATGTGGGTGCCCGGAGAAGCAAAAGGTCACAAGTTCGATTCTTTATTTATCTAAATAAAGAACAGAAGAAAATATAAAAATATATATGATATATCTTTTGTGTACCTATTGCATGTTATAGTTAAAGTTAAGAAGTTAAGCACTGTTCGGCGGGGTCATCATCTGGATGGGTGACCGCCAGTGGCAATATCAACTGAGCGCTCCCGTGCTTCGGAGGGCACGTGAAGCAGTCGGTCCCGGCTTTTTCAAAGTTGTTAGGCCATGACAGAGGCCTTCGGGCGGCCTAGAAACTCGTCACCAGAGTTGGCCACTGACTTATACAAACGAACGAACGAGTTAAGAATAAGTAGGTTTCTATCCTGATGTTACCCGAGCGAAATCGCGGGCAAAAGCTATTTGTCCAAATAGCTATTTCATTTTATCGTGTTTGTATTGTATCGCGTTTTCTGTCGGAAGTAGAAAATGAGAAGTTCGTTCGTCTTGCTAAAACTCGAAAACAGCTGGACCGGTTTGGCTAATTTTGGTGTGAGTCCAAGGAAGGTTTAAACGATGAGAATAGCCTAGAATTGAATTGATGGAAATAGCCTGTTAGTTGTTGTTAGCTCTTGGTTCAAGTTACACACATAAATCTAGTGATGTGACGAAGTGGTTCTGGCCTCATTGCCGGTCACTGGTCGACACTGCAGTCTGCAGATGCCAATAGGGATGGGACTCGTAGTCTATCGATCAACGTTTATATGAAAAAGAGCGCGTTGATGTCTTTTATATGAAAAGCATGATATTGCTCTGCTCAAGCTATGCACACCTTTTTAAAATATGACTATAGTATTTAATTATCAATGCAAGTTAATAAATGAGAAAAATAGTTTTTAAGTAGAAAACAGTAGATAAGATAAGAGAAGATAAATTTATTTCAAAATGGGCATCTTAGTACACGAATAATACGTCATATTAACAATGGTAGGTAACGTGTTGTTAAGTTGTTAAACAAGTAGTGTACTACTGTGTGTAAAGAATGACCCGCTACCGGAAAATACGTTGGGTTCCTCGTTCTAACGAAATATATACTTATATGTAGAAACGAGGATGGGCAAAGAGAACAATCTTAAAATGAAAATATTTTCGTAATTACTGGCATTACACATTACTTTATCGATACTTTTCTCCTCCCTATTAATTCGTTTCACGATAGTAAGGTAGATTCATCTCTATGATACAAATGCGCTTTTAATTTTGTTTGTGAATTTAGGAGCTGTAAATTGCTCATAATTAACAAGTTTAACTGCTGCTAGAAGTCACCCTTTGAAATAATAGTTTACCTAGATATTTATCGGCTAATATATTATATTTTTATTAACTAGATATTATTAATTTATAGTCCTTGTTGTACACGAATTAAAACACAAACACGTACAAGTAAATAAATATTGCAGGACAATCCGCATCATCTAGCCCCAAGCTAAGCAGAGCTTGTATGGGTACTAGATGACTGATATACTTTTTACAATAAAATACACAGATAGATATTTTTTATTATACATAGAAAATACCAATCTTTGTTTAGTCCCAACTAGCCGGAAGCACCGGTGGTCTAGTGGTCGTGCACCAATGGATTTTTCTGTTCGAAAAATTTATGTGCGCAATGCCAGTGCTCTCATACGGTGAAGGAAAACATCGTGAGGAAACCGGCATGTCCAAGAACTAAAAATTCGAAAGACATGTGCCATCCGCCAATCCGCATTGGGTCCGCGTGGTGGATTAGGACCCAATCACTCTCGCCTGAGAGTAGGCCAGTGTCCCAGCAGTGGGAACATTAGAAGGCTGTCATGATGATGAGCCGGTAACAGAGAGGTATCGAAAGAGAGAAGGGAGGCCTTTGCCCTGCAGTGGGACACTACAGGCTTATAATAATAATAATAATAAATAAATAGAAAATACCCAGAACACCCGAAACAAATAATTAAATAGTTGTGTAATATAAACATTTACAAATAACAGTCTACAAGTTGTGTGAACCATAGGCTTAAATAAATTAACTTCACACCATTACCACCTATAGAGTATTCTGTGTCCAGGCGCGGTTCCCACACGAGCGTTCCGCGGTTTGGCAAAAACCCATCGAAGAGACAAACGCATTGTACTGTTTGTTGGGTTAGCAACGTTTGCCAAATACTGTTTTGCCAGATTAATTGGCCTGGATTTTCAAGTGGTAGTGTTTTGTTATCATTATAATTTACTTGTAGTTCTCCAAACAGGAGACTTCGCAAGATAATTTAGGCCTAGTATCAGTAGTTCGGTTAGCTTGTTCGATAATCGGACTGATGAGTCTTTGTCGTCTTTGTAGTTTGGTTATTAAAAAAACCGGACTACTGAGTCTTTTTGTTCGTTCGTAACACAATTTATGAGAACCAATTCTGTTAGCTAATGTACAATGATTTTAGGAAAACTATGTCAGTAACTCTCCTCAAATTATTAACATACTTAATTACAATACAATACGTTTTATTGCTTATGCTGTATATTAATTATCTATTTAAACAGGATTTATAACCAATTTTAAAACTCACCAATCATAAATTAAGTACCTAACATTTGCATTAATATGTATAGGGTATATATAAGGGTGTAACATGACTACAACGCTGCAAAGGTAGGTATAGTTCATGGTAGAAAGGGTATGTCGAAGCATAGACGGAGATTACAAAATCGGATTATGCACTAGATAGATGGTAATGGTGGTATGTGGTCAAGCAGTAATGGATAGCCGAGATCCGCTCCATTTAGACTCCTGCTAAAGCCAGTCAGCTGCTAAAATTGCGCTTTCAAAATAATTAATAAATATATAACAATATGATGCTGGACTAACATAACAATATCATCTAGCCCCAAGCTAAGCAGAGCTTGTGTTATGGGTACCAGATGACTGATAAACTACAATACGATGCAAACATAGATATTTATTTTTTATTATGCATACAAAATACACAGAACACCCGGAACAAATATTTACATATCGTACAAACATTCGGGAATCGAACCCGCAACCTTCGCGTCGCAGGCGGGCCTTTACATGTCGCGCCACATCGGTCATCAAACACAAACTTTTGCGCTTTTTTAGAAAATGTTTGTATAGTTTAAATCAGTTATAAAAATAAAACCACTGCATAATAATGATATTTTTCAACACGTACATACTAAACACAATACGTACAACAGTTTTTGCTTAAGCACAGTAGCGTTTATCTTTCCTAAATACATAATCCAAGGTGGCTCTGCTGGAAAGCATCCTTCCTGGCAGAGCCACTAGCGAAGTCGATTTTCTCAGTACCTGACAAACGTACAGCAATAAACGGCATACGTACACTATGTACGTCTAACGTACATTCTTTTAAGATATAAATAATCGGATTCTGACGTGGTGGCTCTGCTGGGCAGTACCACGCAAACTTTTACATTAGAATTTATTTATTTATTATTATTATTATTTGACGCGTATTTAGTTAACACTGTAAGAGCTGCACAATTTGAAGTAATGTTATAATATTATTTTTACATTTTAATTGTAACATTATTCAAATAATTAATTTGTTCAATTTTTTAAAATTGAATTGTTAAATTAATTGGTTTAAACAGCTTCTTAGAGTTTTCTTCATTATTTTTGTAAGAGATATTTTATTCAAAAGCAATTGAAAGAAAACCTAACTCAAAAACCATCAATATTATCAATTAATTATTGATCCACTATCTCCAAAAGGTTAAAAAATATAAAATTTGCAGAGTGCTTATCCGTTCAACCCAAAATCTTTCTATCCAATAATAATGTAGGAAGACCACATAAATTGTTTTACAATATTTTATGTTAATGTGAGGTTTCTTTCTATTTCAAAAATGTTATTTCTGTAATTTTCTAAATACGCTCATGTAATTGAACAAACAATCATTTTCTGTGCGCGGAATTTATTCGATAAACATTTTAAGTGCCTTCGTTAGGTTGTGAAATGCAGAATTTTCCCAGCCTTCGGCCCTTAGCGGGGTATACTGAATGTGATCGTTGCAACATCCGCGCAGCCTGTGGTCAACCTATCAAGAATGCCAATTGAAAAATACAATACGATAAAGTTCTAACCTATATTTTTTAATCATGTTAACCGTTACTAATCGAGTAGGCACTCGAGTAAGCACTATTCTTCCAATTCATAGTTATAAAACAAGTAAAATTACTTTTTGCGGAATAGTTATTCTAGAAATTGAAAACATCCAGAACCTAATTTATCAACTTACTTCCTACTTATTTAAACTTCGGTCTATCTCCATATTGTCATACCCTTTTACAGGGTTCATATGTGAAACTACCACCTATTATATAAAAACTGTAAACGAACCAACCATATGAGAGCAATAAATGAATTGAGTATTGAGTATTGATCACATCCATACCAAAAGTTACAACTTATTTTAGAAATATATCGTTTTTAAGATATTTTTGTAAGCTGTCTGGAACAGCAGAATATCTGGCATTGCGATGGTACCCAGACGGACTCTTGTTGAAGAGCCCTATAATGATAATAATTATAATCTAGAGAAACGATTACTATAATAATATGTTAGGTAAGTAGGTACATACTCCATTATACTCTCATTTACTTTTGATATCATTTACGACAGTTAGTAGACAATACAATAAATAGACAAAAGGTGCCTTTTGTATACGAACGAAAATACAATATGGATCAATTGTTTGATTCGTAGAAATTATCCTTGGTACAATAACTGCCATTACACATTTAAATATTTATTTAAACGTCTTATTATCTAACTTAATGGTGTTATAATTATGTAGGTGTTAATAGTAAAGCTGTTTTAGGGGCTAGTGAATAGAACAATAGATTTAAAACTAAATTACAGTAGCTACATGATTTTAATTATAAGTGTTAGTGATTGAAAACTCGCAAAGAGCAAAACAATAGTACAATTTGACATTCAAATAATAAGTTTGTGCCCAGTAGTACCTTTGAGTTTTTTTAATGGTACTACTTACTGAGCTAGTAGTAGTACCTGTGATTTTTAATGGTTATAGACTTAATTTGTTTAAATAATAAGTTTGTGCCCAGTAGTATCTTTGAATTTTTTTAATGGTACTGCTTACTGAGCCAGTAGTAGTACCTTTGATTTTTAATGGTTATAAACTTAATTTGTTTAAATAATAAGTTTGTGCCCAGTAGTATCTTTGAATTTTTTTAATGGTACTACTTACTAAGCCAGTAGTAGTACTTTTGATTTTTAATGGTTATAGACTTAATTTGTTCCATTGGTACCATACAAAGTCATAGGACCTTTTTCATAAACATACTTAAAACCTCTGTTAAATAGTGTGTCTTTTATATCTATCACCGTCTTTGTTCATTTACTTATGAAGAATGTTAAGGAAAGTCAATACTTAGCAATCCGCTGAAATGACAGTGTTCTTAATGAATAATAAGTTGTTTTTAAATAAATATCATTTACGATTTAAAAAAAATCGTTCAACACATAAAACAGGAACTGCACAATAATTTATTTTAATAAAAAAAAACTATTGAAAGTTTGTCTCCTTAAAAATTAGTTTTGAAGCTAACTGTAATAGCCGATTGTGACCGAAAATCTACAACTCAGCGACACAGTATCCCAACATCAGTGTTACAAATTAATCAATCAAGTTATTGGCACAACATCTTGACAGTTGAAACAAGTGCCGTAGACTTTCTCTAGTCAAGGCCGCACGTTGAGTCGTCTCTATTGTCTTTGGTGATGTGGACACAGTGTGGGTGGAAGCAGTAAGAAAACTCGTTAAAGTTTATTTCAAAAAAACTTAAAGAGAAACTGGGAATTAAGCTTTCTCTTTCCTAATTCCTTAGTTATTCCCATCTGATGGTAGGGTCTGCTTTCCTTGTTTAGTCTTTTCACTTCAATCGATCCAATGCGTTGTCTGATGGAGTATAAATCATAATTGGGTTAAAATTCCGGTCTTCTTCTTCTTCTTTTTTTGGCAAAAAAAAAAATATTAAAAATCTTATTCTTCTCATTCTTCTTTGTATATTTCAACGTTGACATTTCTCTATCGTTTATTAAATCTCAACGTTTTTAGATGTTTTTGGGCTAGTAATTCTGTAATGCACGGCATTACCGGTCCATCCATCATTTACCAACTGTAAACGAGTTAGTTGTTGCTAAAAAAACGAAAATGTATTAAAAAACATTAAATTAACCTTGCTTAATTATTTACGACTGACATATTATATTATATTGTGAAATAAAAAAAAAAAAAACAAAACAACAATTAAATTAAACTTTAGGGCATTAAAGTATTTTCTTAGTGTGGCGGTCAACACTATGGTCCGTATTCAAGAGCGAAACTCAAGCTCAAAACAATACTCAAGCATAGATTTTTGACGGCTTTTCATAGAAAATTTATGTCAAATCGATGCTTGAGTCACGATTCACCTTCGAGTATGGTTCTTGAATACGAGCCTATAAAAACCAATCACTAATTAAACTCGTGACGTATCTGGCTAAGTTGTTCTTAACAGATCAACGAAGTTAAGCACTGTTCCGCGTAGTCACCATTTGGATGGGTGACCGCCAGTGGCAATTTCAACTGAGCGCTCTTGTGCTTCGGATGGCACGGTAAGCAGTCGGTTCCAGCTTTTTCAAGGTTGTTAGGCCATGACAGAGGCGGGCGGCCTAGACACTCTGTCACCAGAGTTGGCCACTGACTAATACGAACTTATTAAATAAATAAATAATGCTGGACAATCCACACAGCATCATCAAGCCCCAAGGTAAGCTGCTGTTAAACAAAGCTGTATTATGGGTACTAGACGACTGATATATATTTAATACAATAAAATACATAGATAGATATTTTTTATTATATATAGAAAATACCCAGAACACCCGGAACAAATATATGTAGATCGTACAAACATTTGTCCCGAGGCGGGAATCGAACCCGCAACCACTGCGTCGCAGGCGGACCTGCGCCCGCTGCGCCACATTGGTTGTCAAATATTAAACTGCACATATCAAAGTATAGGTACGTCAAATTTAATCAGGGTTATCTGCAAATCACAATGCAACGTTCAAACATTGTCCTGCTGTCAACTTCTATACTACGTACCACTTTGTAGGTGAAGGCTGAGATCCGAGGGATCATAGCAACTTGATTGCATGTAATTACAAGTATTGTCACTAGCATGCCATCTGACACAATAAACATAGAAACAATTGTAGTTTCTGTTGATCGTCTGGCATATTTGTAAACAAGAGTTATGTCGCCAAAATTCCGCTTGCAAACTATAACTAATTAATCTGGTAGTAGGTAGCAAGAGTTTGTCTTGGTGGGTGCCATTACCATCTACTTTAAAGTGTATTAAGTTGAACCACAGTAAAGAGGGGACTCCTCTAATACAGGTCTTACGACTTAAAAGAGGAGATCCCAAACCACTCAAATGAAAAACTTACAATAAATATATTTGTATTTTGTATTTTTTTGTATCACAGTCCCAGATATTCTGCCTCCAAGCAGTTGTGTAAGCATTACTTACTGTGTTGAGGTTTGAAGGGCACTGTAGCAAATAAAATTACTGGCGAGCAAATTAACTTATCACTTGCAGACATAGAAAAAAACGTGAGTATGTGCCAGAGTTACAGCATTTAAGTGTAACTATTTAAATATAGTAGGCAAGAGGTAGTTATTTCTTGACACCAGTAAGTTTCGACATGGCTTGTGTCCGATGTATGATGTAGGTTTAATTGTTTGTAAAAATGATTTTTGATGAATGACTTTTTGATTGGACATAAATAAATTACTATTTAAATATAAACAAATTACATTACTTGCGCGGTCATGGACTCTCAGCTACATATGAATGAAAATTGCGAAACTAACCGAACTTTGTAAACTTTTGTTATGGTTCATTCAGCTTGAATTTAGTATATTGACCCTGGGAGCATGATACGAGTAAGCAAAGATCGAACAATATTGACCATGAATTTCTATTGAGCTGCATAACATTTGTGATTTTCAAATGTTGCAATAAGCCTATTAAAACGATATAGGCAAATTAAATTATTCTAACATCTATAAGCAAGATTTGAAGGGGCTTGGAGCATGAAACCTAAGGGTTGTGCGAGAAACATGTGCCAAATATACTAGTTAATAGATATTAGTTAATTAAGACTTTTACGCTTTGGAGCTTTAACCATTCTCTGACTTCCTGTGACCTTCCTGTATTTTCATTGGTCTATCGAGTGGGGAGCCGTCCTATTACAACGTCTTCCAGTAAAATTGCCTTTATGACATTTTAAAATGATCCTTGAGATTTTATTGAATAAATATATTCTAAATTTGAATTACCTACAACCAGTTCTAATTGCAATACTCTCTGTCCATTGCAGGCTCAGCACGACGCACGACAACGCAGAGTAGCGTCAATGGAACAAGGGACTCGCAACTGCTCTCCCTGCTCGCCGCGCGTCGAAGACAACTCCTCAGTGACAGACTGGCCACGCACGTCAACACGCTGGCTTCATTAGGACATAAGGCTAACAAGTAGGTATCAAATCAATAGTATTTTTCAGTAAAAGTTTTTATTGAAGCCGAGATGGCATTATTTCAGCAACAGCATTAGTTTTTGAGTAAAAGCTTTAGAAAGCACTTTAATTTTTAAATTACGCTACGACATCTTACGGGGAACTCAGTGCAGTATCACCCAGAACTTAAAATGAGGCTTTTCTTTTTTGATAAGGCGCTACTTTACTAACTTTTTGATAGTGGCTAAATATCAGGCGAAAAATAACGTGAAGGTTAGTTGCGTAGTACTGTCCCTTTGTGTTAGGCCTGCATTGTACTTAACGCTGTGAACGTTTCATAAGGCGATATGGTATAGTGGCTTATTGTCGACGCATTCTAAAGAGAATAATATGTGAAAACGGTCTGTGGTGAGAATTCTAATTAGTATAAAGAAATAAACAATACGTATAAAGCAGTTAAAGTTGAAAACAGAGATTCAAAAGATATAGTTTAAGAAATAATAGCTTTGTTGCCTAAACAAATGTTTGTTACCAAACAGAATGTTTTGTACATCAATTTATTTAATGAGTTATGTTTCTATTTCAGAACAAACACAACATTCGCCCAGTTAGAAATAAGAGACTCCAATAGCTCATTTGTAAGAAGATTGACATTTGACAACACAAGTAGTGAATCATCACCTACATTTAAACTTGTCACGTCAGACGGAACGAAGGAAATACGCCAAGAAATCAAACCTCATGAAATAAGGCATCTTTTCACGCCCAAATACCCTGAGAACAAAAATCGATCAGGATTTGCAAGTATCAGAAGAAAACCTCTAAAAACAGTGACTTCACTTGCGAAAGTTACTGAACCTAGTGTGTTATACGTCCCACCTGATAAATTAGAAGAATTTGAAAAAGAAATTGAAATAGACCCAGATGAAGAGTTTCAAGTAGAAGAATCTAACCATGGGTTATACTTTCTTAACTATTCAGACACAAAAAACGTTACTCAAGCTCCAGATGCGAACATTACCACAACTTCAATCACTGATGTGAAAGAAAATGTAACCATTATTGACACGACAACAGTAGGTAATGATAATAAAGAAATATCAACAGTTAAGCCAGATGAAGAAACAAACACAATTGCCAACAGCACTGACAATAGGATAAAAATTGAAACTGAAAAAGAAAAAAGCAATCAGACATTATTTATGTCAGAAGAAATATATAATCACTTTAGACCACTAGAAACTGAACCAGGTGAAGATATGACCACGTTTAAACACTTTGGCCAAAAGCTTGGAAGTGCGTCTATAAGCGATAATTTAACAAATTCTCCATCGCTGTCGGCATCAACAAAATCTGTTAATTACATTGTGGCTCCAATCGACAAACGAAAGTTTAATTCACGGTACTCTGCCACAGAAAAATATAGGAACACGAGTGCCGATGAGGAAGAAATCAACGAAGACATGGATGTTTCGGTAGTAAAAAATATAATAGAGAAGAACAAAATAAGAAATACTGTAAAAGGTCCTGCTCCAGCTAGGCACGTAGGGTTAGTAAATGCTTACAGAAAGTATTCAAGCTCTACGCCGGCAACTACGAAAGGTCCCAATATAGCTCAACTAAATGTTACTGAGCCAATTGTATTAAACATTACACCAGTTATTAATAACAGTAGCAAAATCGTAAATGGAACAGGCAGCTTAAGCCAAGATAATATAACAGCCAAATTTGTAATGAATAACTCTACAAAAGAAGCAAATAAAACAGTTACAACTCCAGCGCCTAGAAACTTTACAAGAAGTTATTTGAATCTACGGCGAAAACCAGCAAATAGAGTTGCTGCTTCAACAATAAACGAAAATGTCGTTCCAACAGCAGTAGTAAATACTACGACAACAGAAAAAGCTTCAACGGTCTATACAGCAGTCGTTACTTCTATTTCTATAACATCGTCAGTAAAAGGTTTGAATAAAACTGAACCACTTGCAAAAGATGCAAGTATAAACGCAACGGTTCCTGAAGTTATAGAAAAAAATGAGACCTCAACAGTAGAATCAGTCAAATTAGAACCCGAAACTACGACAACTTTAAAACCAACATCATCAACTAGTCAACCATATTCATCTCCAAGATCTTACAGACATAAAATAAGAATACGAACCACTACAACAGAAGCCAGCTATAACTCTGGTTCAACTATTAACCCGTTAACAACTAGCGAAACACCGAGACATGTGGCATTGAAGAATGAAACCGTATCGAGAATATCAGATAGACTAGCAAGTTTATACGGACAAGGTGAAAATACGAACACCTCAAATGTATCACCTGTTGGAGCTCCTATCAGAACCAAAAATATTCTCAAACGACGACGACCAACCACAACGACGAGTACGACCACTACTACACCAGAACCTACAGTATATTTCGAAACAATACCTTCTACTATTATTCCATCTACAGAAAAAATGCCTACAACACAAAATATTAAGACAACAGAAGCTTTCCGGCCAATCATTACTTCACGAATTGGTTTTGACGCTAGCTCTATACCTAAAGCTATATTACGTGATTCAAAACCTGGGGCCAACACAACTGTTATAGCGAAGGAAGATACAACATCTACCAGTGAAGAAGTAGTGATAGAAGCAGAGAAAACGTACACAGCATCTTACGTGCTAGCTGGACTGGGTTTTCTACCGGTAGCAGCAATCGTAGCTTTTGTTCTAAGAAGTGTACTGAATAAGAAGACCAAAGAAATAGATACTGAATACGAAGGGTATTTTGACGATTCTGGAGATATAAAGAAAGAATCGCCTATAACGCCAGTGACGAGACCGCCTCTACCGACTCCGTCCAAACCAGATACAAAATGGGAGTTTCCGAGAAATAAACTCAGACTGCAGACGTTGTTAGGACAAGGCAATTTTGGGCAGGTCAGTTAAACATTAGTGTGTTAGGAAGGGTTTCTTCTTATAGGTTTTTAGTTGTTGCTTTGGCTTTTAAGAATTGCCAAGGCAAATCTTTATAAAATGTACCTAAGTAAATTGTTAGATAGTGAGTGAAAGACTCGTGTCGCAGCTAATTGCTGCTACTACTACTCGTAGGCTACACTGAAAACCAGCGCTGCAGACACATTATGTCTGCAGCACATGCTGAGTGGCTGCCTTTTTTTCGTCACAATAGTTAAGTTTTAATTTTTATTGTTATTTTTATTTTTATGTTAATTGTGTGGCGTTAAATAAATATTTTTCTATTCTATTCTATTCTATAAACAAAGTATTTTTGTTTTTGCCAGATTTCATCTAAGGCTCAAGTTACATTATCGTGTTGCTGGGTAAGCCTACTTTATTTTAAAAGGCTGCCCCAGGCAAATACAGCATCTGTGTGGCACAGCACATCTGTGTCAGTACATCTAATATGGGTCACAAGAGTAACCAACTTGCCACTAGATGTTGTATAAATCATCTTTCATTATCATGAAAGCCTTCTAGTTTTTACTGCTGGGACACTGGCCTACTCTCGAGTGAGAGTGATTGGGTCTTAAATCTACCACGCGGATCTAATGCGGATTGTGGAAGCACAGAATTTTTTTATTTTTAAATTTTTTTGTAAAGGCCTTGTTTAAATTACACATAGGATGTGCTGTGGTTATCAGATACTACTAATATTGTGGCCCTACAACAAACAATCCAGGAACAAATTATATTTGCAGATCATGCAAACATTTGTCCTGCACAATTCAAATGCCTCAGTCGAACATTTTCTATCCGCGGCTTTATAGAACAAAACTCTGTCACCATCACCTTAAAGTCTAATTTCATCTGTTATTGCTATCGCTTCAGGTCTGGAAAGCTGAAGCAGATGATCTAAATGGTCACGACGGGCTGACGCGCCTGGTGGCAGTCAAGAGCATCAAGGAAGCCGCTTCGCAGAAAGAGAAACAGGAGCTTCTGCACGAGATCCTGATAATGCAGAAGATAGGGACCCATCCTAATGTAGTGACGTTGCTAGCTTGCTGCACTGAACTAGGTGAGAAAAACTGATTTATATAATTACAGGGACTTAACAAAATGAATGCAAGGTCTCAGTTACTGTCTTTCAACTTGTAGAACGTAAAAGAGTGACAGAAACCGTGGAAAATAAAGCAATGTGTCTCATTAAGTATTTACTGTTTACGAGTTGATTCCTATAAATTAGAGACAAATAAATCAACTTGGACTAGACCACCCATATAACTATTTACAGTTAGGATTTAGGCACTGAAAACAATTAGCTAGTTGAGTATTCAAGATAACTTATTATTTTGGTTTTCATCAAAGATTCTTTTCAGAACCATACTTATCAAGACAACGTTTTTATTGCTTCCTTACTTTTCAGAACCATACCTCCTCATAATGGAGTACGTGATGTGCGGCAAGCTGCTCACATACCTTCGAGAGCGGCGCTCCCGACCTGACCGGTTCAGCGGCAGCGGGGCTCTGACGTCACGGGACCTGACTGTCTTCGCGTACTGCGTGGCGCGGGGCATGGACTACATCGCTTCTAAAGGGGTAAGCACAATCATAGTTCGACCAGAGGGTCTACTCTTGCGGACAAAAGCTATATATCGTGACATTTTCCGTGGTTCAGCATAAAGCCGTGAATGCTCTGAGCTTAGTTGTCACCGAGATAAGTTGAGCTACGATATTTGCCACGATTATAGTTTGTCGCTTTCAAGAGTAACGCCCTCAGATTCGTCCCATCACCAAACGACATTGTTAGAGTAGTCAAGAACTGTCGAGTTATCGTCAAATGACATTGGGTAGTGAAGAACTGTGGAGTACAAGGCGTAATAAAGACCTGCCACACGAACTGAGACACAGCAATGGTAACTTAAAGACTCTTTAACAGTTTTATTATTAGAAGCTTCTTAATTTAGACACTTAGAAAAGTCAGTTATCTATGTTCACTAATCAATATAGGTGAGTTGACACTAAACACTAATTATCTATTTACCTTTAGCGGCATAGACTTACCCAAGCTTTCTCCACTCGCTTTCTTGTGCTGCTCTGTTCTCTTCAATGCTGGTTGTTAAAACCCTCATTCATTCTCTCGATTCATTAAAAACAGTTGTTAAAACCCTCATTCATTATCCTTCCAGATAGTCCACCGGGACCTGGCTGCTCGCAACGTACTGGTGGACCACAACAAGCTGTGCAAGATAGCTGACTTCGGCATGTCGCGCACGGCGGGCGAGGGCGCGCGGGCGGCGCGCGGCGCGCTGCCGGTGCGCTGGATGGCGCCCGAAGCGCTGCTCTACAACGTGTACAGCCACCACAGCGATGTGTGGGCCTTTGGGATACTGCTGTGGGAGATTGTTACGCTGGGTCAGTTTACTAAGTTTTTTTTTATAAGTACTTCTAAAGTGGCAACCAAGTAGTGGGCCGCATGATAAATAATAAATAAATAAATAATGCTGGACAATCCACACAGCATCATCTAACCCCAAGGTAAGTTACTGTTAAACAGAGCTGTATTATAGGTACTAGATGACTGATGTATACTTAATACAATACAATACATAGATAGTGATTTTTATTATATATATAAAATACCCAGAACACCCAGAACAAATATTTGTAGATCGTACAAATATTTGACCCGAGGCGGAAATCGAACCCGATATACCGTGTCACAGATAATATAAGTGTTAGGGAACCGTGTAAATAAGCTTTAAATTTTTTTCGGATGAAGTAACAAAACTTAACTGGAACTGTTATAAAATCAAAGTTAAAAGATATACTTTTATAGGCTATGTCCAAAGTTCAATAATGTTTTCTTCTTTCAACATAGGAGCACATGGCTACTGCTTAAAAACGAGCCTGCCGTGCCCAAAACTGATTTCAATCTAATAATAAAAAAATTTTTTTTCAAGATTTCAAGATATTTATTTGCATAAATAAGTGTTACAGAAAGTCTTAAAAGTAATATGGCACTTAGAACTTATTTGCCCTTTTCAGGCATTGCTAATTATATGTAGGCTATCTATGCTGGGCGTTAAGCTGCTTACTTATGAGTACTAGTATCTATGTATTTAGTGATAATTGTGTACTAGGTACACATGTACCAATACGAGTTATAATATAAATTAACAAATTTATTTAACCTACTTATATATATATTTAGGTAGGAACCTTTATTTTAAGTTGTATACATTTTTTGCCTTTCAAGGTTTAATACTAAACAATAGAAAACATAGTACCTTCGAACAAACAAGCCATTCAAAACAAAAATCAATTTGCAATCGATTACAAGCACAGTTTCACCCCCAGGTTCAACGCCATACGCTGCGATGTCGGGTCGCGAGGTGCTGTCCGCTGTGACGGAGGGCTACCGGCTGGAGCGGCCGGCGCACTGCAAGCAGCAGCTGTACCGCGCCATGCACGCGTGCTGGCACGCCGACCCCGCGCAGCGCCCCGCCTTCACCACGCTCAAGGCGCAGCTCGCCGATCTACTCGATAATGAACCTTCCGAAGGAAATTATGTAGATCTAGACTCGTTTTACCAGGAGTCGTCGGTTTATAGCGATCCGTCCGCGATCATTAATGATGATGGACTGTCGGCGGAGTATGATCGGGAGAGGAGCTGTTTTAGAGAGTGAGTGCTTTTTTTGTACCGCTAAGGTTGAATTCGACCGAACTTGAATAGGCTCTATTCGAATTTTTAGTTCTTAGGCATGCAGGTTTGATGATGATTCCTTTACCGTTTGAGAGCAATATGGCAACTGATTCAAGTATTGTGTGTAATATATTTGTTTGAAAATAATGTCTACTAGAATTACTATTGTTTTTTCATAAACAAAACACTTAGATGAGTTAACTAGTTTCCTAATAATGATGTGTAACAGGTAAAATGACCTTTGCCAAGCAGTGAGACGTAGAAAACAATTGGTTAAAAACATAAAAAGTTACCAACTGAATAAGTATAACTACCAAGGGTAGGTACATCAGGTAGGTACATATTTAAAAGGAAAACTTACAATTTAATTTTTCAGTTGTTTAAGAAAATAGAAAGTATCTACTTTTTAATAGTTTTACCAGTGAACTGACATGCTTGATTTTCCCAGACTTGCCACCAGCCCATCGAAGTTTGATAACCGAGGGTTCAACCTCCGAGAGGAAGAGCTACGGAACAAGTTCGGCATCGGGACTCCTCGGATGGGCGGCTTCGGAATCAGAGACCTTCACTTCAACGAACGAAACTTTTCCGATGGAGAGTTCAACGAACGAACCTTCCCAGACAAAAATTTCAACGACAGAAATTTTTCTGAACAAAATTTCAACGATAGAAATTTTAATGACAAAAATTATATTGACACTAACTTTACTGAGCGCAAAGACGGGAAACTATCCACGTCTAGTTTTCATAGAGAACGAGAGAGGGAGAGAGATAGAGAGAACCCTTTAGTGAGTAGGAATAGTTTTAATGGATTTCCTAGAATAGGCACTAGAGACAATCATTTTCAGATGAGCCCTGATGGGAGGAATAAGAGAGTATCTGAGTTTGAGTGTGACATATAACTAGAGACTTTTTAATTGTGGTATTATTAGATGCTTGGGCATAAACTTTTGCGAGCTATGAAATTGTTAGTTAAATTACGTAATCATGAGAATGATCTGATTGCAATAAGGTATACGTAATTACTGTAGAGCGATGTACTTATGAAACAGAATTCTAAATAAATTAGGAATTAATATTTTGAAGACTTTGTTTTAGTAAGTACAGTCAATATCGAAAGTAACCTGATATTTTGACAATGTATCAGAAAAAATATTAGCTTATGTTGCGATGTAAGCAATTACAAATAGGCCTTCGGGCGGCCTAGAAACTCTGTCACCAGAGTTGGCCACTGACTCATACGAACAAACAAACGAACCGACTCGTGTGATAAAAAATATTCTATATAAAAAAAATGATTTTACTAGTTCTTCTGATATTGACTGTACAATTTCTTATGACTGTACCTATGTACCTACTAATTACTACTATTTATTTCTTATAAGTTTATCTTAGTTAATCATTATTTGTGTGAGACACAGGCACAGTATTGAATATTTTACACACTTTTCAGCAGTGTGAGTTAGCTTAAGTATGTTTTGTTGAAAACATAACATTTTAATTACACAATTAAATTTCTTAAATTGAAATCTGTGTATTTTATGTGGATAGTGTAAATAGAGTTATTTATAACAGTATTTTAATTGGGTTACGATTTATTTTGTATATAAAGTTTTGTAACAAGTGTTTGTGTGTTAAAAGTTTTATATAGTGTGTTTTGTTTATATACCGTGCATTTTAGTATGATTTTATTATTTTAATTATTTCATGCACGTCATAAAAATATATTTTAATATTGTTTTTCATTAATAGTTGGATCACAGTGGTGCTTTTATTGTTAAAACAGTTATTTGATTTCGTAAGTAATATTTTTAAAGTAGAAAATATATTTGGCATTACAATAATATTTTGACAGCACGTTAACAAAGTAGCAATTTTTGCAATTGTTTTAAATACTTGCTTCTATTTTATAAAATTATAAAAAGAATTTTTGAGAACTTATTTGATGGTTTTCCTTCGTTCGATATTACTCTCTAGTCTCTTATAAATTGTAGCTATGATTTTTTTGTAATTATGACTTGAATATTACATACCTATTGTAAGATTAAAAGAATTATTTTAAATATTTTTAATAAAGTAATGTACGAAATTGATTAATTGTATTATTTTTTGACTACGTGTATATAGTTAATAAAAACATACATACATAATACAAAATTACATTCATGGTACAACTAGAAATGCTGGTGAACTGGAAATCAAAGAAACATAGGTACCGCCTGTAATTAAATTTATGGACTCTTCAGCAAGAGTCCGTCTTGGTGGGTACAACCGCAGTACCAGATATTCTGCCCTTAAGCGATAGTGTGCATGCTGCACTGTGTTTAGGTTTGAAGAGCACTGCAGCAAGTAAAATTACTGGGCGAAAGAGACGTAGCGCAAAACAGTGAGACTTTTGCTCAAGAGTAAGGCTAATAACAGGAGGTATTGCTACCCGAGTTGGCCGAGTGCTACCGACAACTCGACATTTAAATAATGAAATGTAGAGAAACATAAGTTTTCTTTGAACAACTATTTCTGTCTACCCTTTCAATAAGCCCGATGTCTACACTGTAGAGTCTACAGTGCTCTTGCTAGTCGGTAGAGTTATGTATAGTTCTCACAACGGATCTCGGCCGTCGTGAAATTAGCCGTTTCGATGCGCAATGGAGCTTTTTCAAACTAAATTGTCTTTGCGCATCACAAACGGCTAACTTCACGGAAGCCTAGATCCGCTGTGCGAACTATACATCTGTCACTGTCGTCCGTTTCTTTCACACCTACAGCGATTAACTTACGTGTGTCAGGGACGGCCTGACTTAACAGCAGACCGGTAGGATTATTAGTATCTGTGATTATATTTCCCAAAACGCACTTCTGGGCCCAGTATTCAGATTGTCATAAATACCTAAGACTTATGTCACAATAAATAGGGTTCAAATTACTTTCACCCCATTAACCGAAGAATCGTTCAATTGCAAATTATTAAAGAAACAAGGAAACCATTTAGTGTAGACACTGCGGTCGGCAGTCATGACTTGTACTTTCTTTGTGATTTCCATTGTCTGTTCCATGCTACTTTATGTACAGGCTGTTGTTATTATTCATTTATATTTTCTGTTTAAAGTACCTACCTACTAATTGTAATAAAAAAAAAATCACAAGAATAATTTTTCAACCAGGTGAATTTACGCCAGTTCAACGCGAATAGACTGGCAACACATTTTTCTAGGCTGGGTTCCTAGCTTTTTTTTTGATAATTCCTCTGTAAAGTTCCAGTGTGGTGCCAATCAAACTCGACAAGGTTCATGCTCAAAATAAGTAAGTATTTATACTAGGACATTAATAACTCTTCCAATTCCAACAATGTTTCTTTCCAAAAACCATCAAAACATGCATAGTTTTGCATAGTTTGCATGCAATCAATTGCCCCGGCAACAGTTCAACGTAACCTCAACTAGATTGAAAATTCCCACTGCAACGCACACTAATCAGCTTCATACATTCACGATCTGATACGACGCTGATTAAACTGCAACAGCCTTATAAAGCTTGCCTAATGTCACATTGTGATAATGTTAGGCAAGCTTTCAATATGGCTACCAGTGTGGTTACATCGAAAGTGTGGTTTACTGTTTATTATGGCGCGTCCCGTAAAGTTGTCTTACGAAAATACATTTTCTACTTAGGCCTGTTCATCATTTTGTGGTCAAAGTCTCAGTGCAATGGTATTGGCTGGAGTATAATTGGTTAAATTGGAAGGTAGCGTGGTAGTAATATAAATTAAATTAAAAATGAAAATTTAACACAGCTCCATCTAGCCTTAATAGTTAACTGAAAGTACGTCCGAGCATTGTAAAAAAATAATAATAGTAGGAATAAAAATAAATAAATACTTAAATAAAATAAATAAGACTTAATAAGCCGCCCGAAGGATATTATTAAAAAAAAAGCTAGAGATAATTATGCAAAGACATTGAGAATAATTTATTTATTATATATTGGAGATAAAACATGTTCTTGAGGTGTAGGATTTACGAGTACCTATCTTATATATGTGGATTCAATGGTAATGTTAGATGGTGCATTGGAATCTCATTCGATGTAGAGTAGAGGGGAGGGAAGAGAGGGGGGGGGTGTTCCGCTCTGGTAACGCAGCGGATACACTGTAAGTAGAGGGTTGATTGTAACAACGAGACAGTAATTAGGTCTTATTCAGGTTTGAAGGTATAGCATTGCAGTGTTCTTCAAAACACAGTGCAGCTTGCACACTGCTGCTTGGAGGCAGAATCAGGCACAGCGGTCAAGTGTAGCGTGTATTGCTAAAGAACTTGGCTCGTAAATTTTTTACTTTTTTTACTTACCTACTTATATTCTTGGCATGAGCCTCACCTAGTTCGATTGGCACCACACTGAAGCTTTATGATGAAGAGGGATCATCAAAAAAAAGCTAGGAACCCAGCCGAGTTTCTTGCCAGATTCTTCTAGGCTGGGGCGCGTGGAACTGGCGTAAATTCACCTAGCTTTAAGACGTTTCAAAATGATCCTTGTGATTTTATTGAAATAAATCATTTTTGACTTTGACTTTGACTTTGACGGACTCTTACTCAGAATACCACCATGCAGAGTATAATAGTATAAAGTTGTGCATGAAACACTATGGAGCTTGGTTCACGGGCAGTGGTATCATAGACTCTTGCTGAAAAGTACCACAATGTAGAATAAATAAATAAATAAATAATAATAAATAATAATGCTGGACAATCCACACAGCATCATCTAGCCCCAAAGTAAGCTGCTGTTAAACAGAGCTGTATTATGGGTACTAGATGATTTCCCTCCCGTGGGACCTGGACGCTGAGGTCCTGTCCTCCGTGTACTGGCGCAGGGCGCAGGCACGGGCGGAGGACCTCCGACCGGTTCCACAGGAGGTGGAACAGTGGCGGAAGGACGCCAGAGATGCCGCTCTGGAGTCCTGGAGCCGGCGGATTGCGGAGGACCACAGGAGGGGTGCCGGAGCTGCTCGATTTATCGAGGCAGTTCGGCCCCTTCTTACCGAGTGGGTCAGCCGCGAGCACGGAGGGCTCTCCTTTCGGCTCACACAGGTCCTCTCGGGGCATGGGTGCTTCGGGAGGTACTTGTGCAAAGTGGCGCGGAAGGAGGCGACACCGGAGTGCCACCAGTGTGGCTGCGCGGAGGAGACGGCGCAGTACGTACTACAGGTATGTCCGGGTGCGGAGGAGGCGCGGCTGGTTCTGGTCGCAACCGTAGGAGGAAACCTCTCGTTACCGAGCATCCTGGCTAGGATGGTCGACGACGAGGGGTCTTGGAAGGCGATGGTCTCTTTCTGCGAGGTCGTGATGTCGCAGAGAGAGGCCGAGGAGCGGGATAGGGAGAGAGATCCTCTTTCTCTCCCGATCCGGAGGGAGCAAAGACGGAGGCGAGCCAGGCGGGCTCGCTCTCCGTCTTTAACTGGAGGGCCTGGAGTGGTGGATGTGGGGACACCCGCCACTCCTCACCATTAGGTGAAATTTGGCCCTTGCGAGTGGGCGACGCGTCAATGTTCCGACGCGTCGTCAGGAGGTGGGTCCGCCTATAGGCGGACGTCGGCGGACAGAGCCGCGGAGAGTTTGCAAACGGTCCCGCAGCTCTGTCCATAAACCGAGGACGATGGAACATCGTGAGCTTTTTTAGTCGGTAGGACGTCGCAGTTTTTCTGCGACGGGGAGTCCGACATAGCCCGTCTGCTTCCCCCGCAGTCGGGTATGCGTAAATGCATTTTTGCCAACGTTAACAAAAAAAAAAAAAAAAAAAATGGGTACTAGATGACTGATATACAGAGTGATTTTTTTAAATGGGACAGTATGGGGAAATCCGAATCTAAAGGAGATAGAGGAAAAGTGTCTAAGGAGACATTAGGTGTTTTTTTATGTAAACAAATTTGGCTCGTTCAAATTTGTGGTCAAGCGTGAGTTGTTCTTAAAAAATGATAAAGTTGGTCAATTTTTTTTTTGACGCGGATCGACTCTGTTTCATGCAAGGATTATTTCATTGTTTGGAAAGAAAAAAATCTGAACAGCAGAAGTTGGTCAAATTTAATGAAAACTAATCTTCATACAGTTGGTTTATTACTTGTGTAAATGTTCGATGTGGCCGCCGTCTTGTCTTATGCAGGTACGAGCACGCTTCAAGACACTTCTAGTTGCATTTAACAGAGACTTATGGTGAATTGTGTTTAAAGTGTTTTAAACAGCATCTTTTAATTCTTGTACGGAGTTGTATCGGGATACATAAATTCGACCCTTAAGGTAACCCCATAAGAAAAAATCTAATGGCGTTAAGTCGGGCGATCGTGGGGGCCACTTTATCGGCCCATATGTACCTATCCAACGGTTTGGAAACTGCTCGTCCAAACATAGTTTACTTGCCCTACTGTTGTGGGCTGGTGCACCATCTTGTTGGTAGATTATCTTACCAAAGTTCCTTAAGCTAATAGTCTCATCCACTAAATCTGCAGCCATGTTCAATATTTCCTGATATTTTTCACTATTTAGCGTTCCTTGGTAAATTAGCAAAAATTCTGTTATGTAATATCGCACACCAACAATTAAAAGAAAATCGGATTTGGTTGTGGGTTTCTGTAGTTCTTAGCGGATTTATTTTTGACCAGTAATGGTTATTTCTCCTGTTGTACATGCCATTGTTCGAAAAGTTGCATTCATCAGTCCAAATAATAAAATTAGGAAAACATCTATTTCTAATAGTCTGAGCCACATACCAATTACAGAAATGTAACCTGCGGTCTTTATCTCCAGGTAGTAACGCTTGTACAAGTCGACCTTCTATGTAACACTTGTATTTATGAGCCTTCAATATCTTCCTTACAGTTGATTTATGAATACCGATAGTTTCAGCTTCTTCCCGTAACGAAGCTTTTGGGTATGCTTCAAAATATCCCAATACGGCAATAGTTATAAACTCACTATTGACTATTGTCGGCCTTTTACGCTTAGGCTTGAAACAGCCTTCCTGTCTTAGGTTCTTTATTAAACTATCAAATATCTTCCAATTCGGTACTACACGGTCAGGATAGCGTTCTTGATACCACTTAAGTGCATTATCTCTACTGCGATAATTAAGAAAATACGCCTCAATCAAATCAACTTTATGTGAATTAGTTAACGCCATGATGAATAAAATTACAAGCATGAACTGATTGGAAACAAAATCACAGCTGCAGAAATAACTTACGTTCCAAATTTGAATTCTTTTTTTTATAATTTTAAGACTATCGGTTGCCATGATGTTTACGAAGATTAAAAAAAATGTTCTTCTTTTGAAAGAAATTTGAATCATCTGGAGCTCTTATCGATTATCAAAATTTAAAAATGGAATAATTTTAAATATTTTTTTACACGCCTAGGCACTTGTAACAATATTAAAAGGCGAATACTGCAACTGTATGAAGATTAGTTTTCAGTAAATTTGACCAACTTCTGCTGTTCAGATTTTTTTCTTTCCAAACAATGAAATAATCCTTACATGAAACAGAGTCGATCCGCGTCAAAAAAAAAATTGACCAACTTTATCATTTTTTAAGAACAACTCACGCTTGACCACAAATTTGAATGAGCCAAATTTGTTTACATAAAAAAACACCTAATGTCTCCTTAGACACTTTTCCTCTATCTCCTTTAGATTCGGATTTCCCCATACTGTCCCATTTAAAAAAATCACTCTGTATATGTATTTAATACAATACAATACATAGATAGATATTTTTTATTATATATAGAAAATACCCAGAACACCCGGAACAAATATTTGTAGATCGTACAAACATTTGTTCCGAGGCGGGAATCGAACCCGCAACCTCTGCGTCGCAGGCGGACCTGCGCCCGCTGCGCCACATCGGTCGTCAAGAATACATGTAACGTTTGGCATGAAACACTATGGAGCTTAGTTCACGAAGCCGTAGCAAGTAGCAATGGTCTGACAGAGTCGTGAATGGCCGCTGTGGTCATGGCTTAGCCCGATACGTGTCGTATGGTGTATTACAGGTACTATAAAAACACCTGTGACAGTCTAAAAAAAGAAACGTGATTTTGTATTGAATATGAAAGCAAAGGCGTGTGCAAAAAAGGTCACTTATGACGAGTTAAACTCTTGACAGTGGAAATGCCAATAAATCTCTTTTTGAAATGTCATATTGTCGTTTGATTTAGTTTAGATCTTATTATCTTTAAAATAACTTTGTTTATTGATCAACTCTACCTTAGGTTGAGTTTAGTAATACCCCAGATGACTACGAACTAAGTTTTTTTTTAGCGACAATCAAACTAATACACTTGACACTGGCAAAATTGTGCCAAATAGGTCACAGAGTCATTAATCGAAGAAGAAGAAGTTTTTTTTTTAATAAGATGAAGTAGTTTTTAAATAATGCTGCTGTCAAAAGTGGCATCTTAGCTTGCCGGTACTTTAAAGCGTCAAATTCCTTTCAATTTGCTAAGCTTCTAATGATGCCCAAAATGATAACGTTGTAATGTTATCCAACGTTATTATACGAAAGCTAACTAACCAAATCTAAGTGGTGTTTTTCTCGCTTTGAAAATAAGGTTCAAAATTAACCGAGTTATTTTCGTATGTAAGTTTTGTAACGGAGCACAGTAATTATTGCTTTCGTAACATAAGATAACAATATGTAGTGTGAAAGCATCTCTATTCGTTACTAGTAATGCTTTATCATTGTGTATCTACAATTTTTATTTTCATGTAAAGTTAGCTTTGATTTTTATTTGTATTATATTAAGGAGTAGTTTTGAATGACTTTCATGACAATTTGCCAAGACATTTTGTGTATTAGGCTATTGAAACTAAAATTACATTATGCAATCCTATTGTCAATAACTGACATGTCATGTAGACTTGACTTGAATTTGACCAATTTTGACCTTTGCGGGTGAAAGTCGGTAGTTCCGGAATTATCTCACAGTAAATACGAGATGAGAGAGTATGTTTGTGTATGTGGTCTCTACGAGGCAGGCGCCATTCTACTGTGAAGCGAGTAACCGTGCGAGCGCATTCCGCGGTAAATACTTATAAAAAGCGCGCTTTTGTTTTTCCATTTTCAAATTTTAATTTTTTTCTTTAGCCAACCTTTTTGTGCCAGTGTTAAATAATGTCACAAACTTAGTTCCATATTCAAACATGGCGCGTTTTTTCAAACTTTTGATATTAGCGTGTGCAGTGCTCTCGAAAGCTGAGGATATCAAAGACTTTGAGTTTGAAAGCGATGCTGACGAGGTGATGATAGCCCAGGAGTCGAGGCACTACCAGACGATTGTCAAGCCTCCTGTTCGGATAATCAAACCTTCAGGGGTGACCAACTCACATAGACCTCAGTACAACCTAGACTCCTTAGAGCATTATGAGCTGGAAGACTTTATCCAGCCAACAAGGAGGTCTTTAGTCAAGAATTATAAATCATCTACTTCACTAAGAGCCAAGGAACGGATGGCTAATGATGCAGTGAAACGGGCGATGGAAAGGAAGGACCATGCCGGCAAGTTTGCTCAGATCCTGCCCATCATCAGAGCTATGTCCTCATCGCAGCGACTGGCGCTGGCTTCGCTAGTTGCGAGTCAGGTCACCACACCACCTGGGAGAGCTCCCTTGAATTTAGCTCAGGTATGACATTTTTATAGGCTAACAAAATACTAATATTATAAATGCGAAAGTCTGTGTGTATGTTTGTTACCACGTATCTCCGTGACGACTTAACCGATTGTGATAAAATTTGGAATGTAGAAAATGGTTATGTTACATGGTTATGTGGAGTAATACTTACATACTTCATAAGCTACTTATATGAATAGCTTGAATCTTGAATCTTATTATCCCGAAAAAATACTGTTCCTGTGGGATAGCATAAAAACTGAAAAACAGCCGGTAAAACCGCGTAGGTCATCTTGTAAGTAATAAATACTTAGTTAAATAAGTACCTACTTACACCATGCACAAGTTTATCACACAAATGTTTTTTTTTTTTATACCACTAAAGTGGCAACCAAGCGTACGGCACACTTGATGGTCAGCGGTTACCGTAGCCTATGTACGCATGCAACATCATAGATATCACTTGCGTGTTACCACCCTGAGACGTTAGATGGAAAGTCTCATGTGCCTGTAATTTCACCGGAAACCATACCCTTCGAACCGGAACACAGCAATGCGAGCATTGCCGCTTGGCGGCAGAAATAATGTTTGTCCTAGATGGGAATCAAACATACAATCTAAGCAAAGTAAACAGAACAACAGACAAGTCTTGTCACTTTGATGCTTCTTATACCGGCAAGCCGCCTAAAATATTATTATGGCATAAATACTTACTTATGTATGGAAGAAAATTACGTTTTTATTTCGTAACAAAGAAATGCATAATTCCACTTTCAAGGCATAAAATATCTACGCATTGGCGTAAGTGGGTATAATATAAATTATATTAAAAAGGAAAGTGGTCAGAAGTACTATAATGTTGGGCTGAATGCTGACCGGCGCAAGTCACCACCGGTTTGACAATGTCATGGTTACGAGATGAGGGAATTACGGTTTTGCTGTTTTCTCAATGATATTTTTAAACGTAATCCTTTGAAAGCGGTTTTTATTGTCTAGTTTTTATAATGTAGCTTGACATGACACATGTGTACATAATGACTATGTACATAATACAGGTACAGCTACAGTATTTCCTAACAGTATTTACCAAAATAATATTTCTAAAATAATACTATAATTATTTAAATACTTATCATCTCTCGGCGGATCTAGGCTTCCGTGAAGTTAGCCGTTTGTGATGCGCAAAGACAATTTAGTTAAAAAAAGCTCCATTGCGCATCGAAACGGCTAACTCCTTCACTACCGCCGAGATCCGCCGTGTGAATTATACTTAAGTACAGTTTACTTTACTACATAAGTTAACAAAATAATATTCCTAAAAAAATATTCTCGTGAAGCCACTCTCGTGAGCTTTTCTTCTAAATTCAAATATTTACTAGAAAAAAACCTAATTTGAATGAGTGAGGGTATCTTAGTCTTTTTTAAACTGGTAATTGCTTGCATTTTATTCCTTTTGGTTTTAGTTATATATATAAAAAAAAAAACAACTTGCTAAGCTTGTAATTTTATGCTAAGCGCAAAAGATACGCTTCAAATCGCTTGTAAAAAATTGGATTGGATGCAAAATTGTAAATTCTGAAATTGAATGACTTATTCAAAATAGGTTCGTTGTCGAAAATTAAATTCATAGTTTATTTCACAGAACGGCACGTAAATATAATGCGGCACGTATACATGATAATGACGAATACATTTGCCGAGCAGCCGTCGAACGCGGTCGCGGGCGATGCTCATGAAGAAGAGCTTCCAAAGTGCTTCGAAACGTCAGCATAAACGGCAAAATCAAGTGGTATATAGCCGTTAATCATTTAAAATGTATTCTAGCCACTATATAGTTTAAACTCTTTAAATTACTGTTCACAAATTAATAGCCTTTTTTTTTTTTTTTTATACTACTAAAGTGGTAACCAAGCGTACGGCCCACTTGATGGTCAGCGGTTACCGTAGCCTATGTACGCATGCAACATCATAGATATCACTTGCGTGTTACCACCCTGAGACGTTAGATGGTAAGTCTCATGTGCCTGTAATTTCACCGGAAACCATACCCTTCGAACCGGAACACAGCAATGCGAGCATTACTGCTTGGCGGCAGAAATAGGTATGGTGGTAGTCCTTCCCCGGACGAGCTTTATCACAAAGAACTTTACTACTCTTAAAATACTCTTAACCTCCTATGTTAACGAATGCAAATCACGAGCTTTATGCCATTGAATTGTAACTATTCACCCTTTGTGATCAAGCGCGGGTCAGTTCTCACTAAACTCTACAATGCTTTGGTACCAAAAGTTCCCCACGTATTTAACTCGCTATTAAGGTCTTGGATTTTTATCTTTTATCTACTAATAGAATAAAGATCTTTAATTAATGCAACAACTACAACTTTGTAGGCCATGTAGGTCCAGAACCGATAACCGTTGGGGAATAAAGGTTCTAGAATTGCGACTTAGAACTGGAAAACGAAGTACCTAAAGGATAAGTGAAGTGACTCGGTGCAACGGTGGTTGGCTCAAAATTGGTGGTCATAGTGCTTTTTGGGAAACGCCAATGTCCAGCAGTAGACGTCAATCGGCTGTTATGATGATAACGGTGATGACTAAGTTTATAGATAAAGTATGGAATAGTTTTCTGTTCTAGCGCTACTCTGCAGCTTACACAGTGCTTACACAGTGCTTACACAGTGCTAACGCAGTGCTTACTTCGTCTAGGGGTTTAACTGTACTTATTTAAATGCCTCTAACAAACTCACAAACTCATGCGTAATTTTTGGAACAGCTTTACGCCCAAATAGGTAAGTACCTACAGAAACGACCGATGTGGCGCAGCGGGAGAAGATCCGACGCAGGAGGTTGCGGGTTCGATTCCCGTCTTGGATTGGAACAAAAGTTTGTGCGAAATAATTGTTCCGGGTATTTTTTCTATGTATAATAAAAAAAATCGATCTATGTACCTACTGTATTTATGTTAAGTACCTATATCAGTCATCTAGTACCCAAGCTCTGATTAGCTTGGGGCTAGATGATGCTGTGTGAATTGTGTAGCACTAAGAAAAACGCTGCTCAACTTATGAAGTTTCTCCGTACAATTTTAAAAACGAATGACCTCTTAAACAATTAATACGATCTCAAGTATTTGAAAAGCATTTGAGTATTTGGTTGTAATTTTTGTGCTTCGGCGTTGGTGGAAATTCAAATTTAATTGATTTTTTTCTGAGCAGACCTTTTTTTGAGTTTAATTACCATTTTTTTAATCACGGTTTCGTTGCTCGTAACGTAACCGAGGTACACACAATCTAAATTATTTAGTAAAATACTTATATTTAACTTACTTGCTGAGTGCCTTTTTGTGGCGACCGCATTTTTGTGTAGGTACAACACACGACCTATTCTAACTTATTTTTTTTTTTTTTTTTTTTTTTTTATTGATATTTTATTAGAATTAAATGTACCTACTCTGTATATTGTATCTACTTATGCTCGTCACAAATAAAACTATTTTCTTTCTTTCTTTCTTTCTTTCTTACTTATATTTAAGTACGCGATTATATTCGTAGTTTCATAGTTAGTTGCCATCAGTTACAAGTTTGATTTGCATGCAAACAATTCACGTACCTATGTATAAAGAGTACAATACTGAGTGTTCTATGACCATGCAGATACGGTTTCCTTGGCGACCGAATTGTCCATCACGCGATGCGCCCACTTCCGCCACGATACCGGTAATTATTGCTCGAAACGAACAAGTTACATGCGATTTCGGTTATTCAATGACATGGGTTGATTAGCAGGATTGACCAATGGTTGCGCTTGTTGTAAGTTATTATTAGGCGACTGTTCCGCGTAGTCATCATTTGGATGGGTGACCGGCAGTGGCAATTTCAACTGAGCGCTCCCGTGCTTCGGAGAGCACGTTAAACAGTCGGTCCCGGCTTTTTTGAAGTTCCTTCGGGCGGCCTAGAAACTCTGTCACCAGAGTTGGCCACTGACTCATACAAACTTGCTTTATTAGGGGTCTGTCACTTAAGATATTGCTTATTCAAATATACCTACTATAAAAAGCTTTAAACTATACCAACAATAGCAAACATAGTTTTGAAAGAAAATGGTGGCCATTTCGTTTAGAATTTTTTAAATTACAAACTAGTTATTCATGTTTGTTTTCGTCATCAAGACTTCCGTTTAAATGAAAAACTACTAAACCTTCTCCCAGCGGTTATTGGTTCTGCGAGCTATATGGCCTGCCCATTGCCACTTCAACTTACTAATTCTAAGAGCTATGTCGGTGACCTTGGTTCTTCTATGGATTTCCTCATTGCGGATTCGATCGCGTAGTGAAACTCCCTGCATAGCTCTGTCCATAGCTCGTTGGGCGACTTTGAGCTTTTGAATCATAAATTTTAAATTATATCATAAATTAAGCTCATATAAATCAGTGGCTAAACAGAAATTACATTATTAGTCATCATCAACTTAATCATGAACAACTTTCTAATGTTACCACTTCTGGGATACTGGCATACTCTCGATCAGGACTTCTACACTACAGCGTGAACCCTTTGCGAATAATTAGTGGAGCATAAGCCTTTCAAATATGATCTTTGATAGCCCGGTTTTCTCACGTTTTCCTGTACCGTTTGAGATCATTGCGCAATTTTCTAATATAATGTTTTATGATGCATAGCTGTTATTTTAAACCACGGCTGTGTCACCTACCATTAGACCCCATCACGATACCAAGAATAGTAATTTCAACTCGATCATGATCAATGCCCATTCAAAGATCGTATAATCGGTTCAATTATCGTGAAAACGGCACAGTTACACTTGATAATCGTTCAATATTCATTCAGACATGTGAATAACTGCACTCCACTCGAGTATAGCAGGATCATGTATATTATGCCTTGATTACACGTAACTAGTGCAGTGGCGATTCACCAATTGTTTGTAGGCTGAGAGAGTAAAGGCCCATTTACACGGTTCAGTAATTGCATACAAGAATTGCCTTGATAAATCTATTTCAGAGCAATTTTTTGACATTTTGCTCAGAAATTAATTTGCTTTACTCTCTCAGCCTACAAACATTTGGTGATTCGTGCTATTAATTTTACTTAAGTAGTTTACTAAAGTGGAGATGCTGTTATTACAATGGCTGCTAACTTACAGTTTGACTGTAGATTTATGACATTTTCACCAAACTAAGAGTCAACGTTCGATCATGCAACTGTTATTTTTATTTAATAACATTAGTAGCATTGTGCCCCTGTTCGTCTGAGTCACACATTATAGCTAACTAAACTACAAGAAAAAAATATTTCAATAAAGAGTACGCAGCGCGTGAAAATGTACACTTGAAGACAAAAAATGACCTCGTTATGTCGGATCTCGACTGTAACTCTCCAAGCACAATCTTGAGATTTACTGAGAACAATGCTCGTCATAATTCTGCTTGAAGCAGTCAGCGTAGAGCTCTAAATAACGGACAAAAAATATTTATTTTTAAAAACACCAAATAGTCTTTTTTAAACTTTTGCGATCAGAACTCATGGTTTTTTTATAATATTTGCGGGATTTTATCGCGTTATTACCTTTTGGGAGAAATAAAAAGGTAATAACGCGATTATATCCCACAAATATTATAAAAAACTAAAGCACCAAAATGTTTTATTTTAAGCTTGTTAAATTAATGTAAAAAGTATGCTATGGTCAATAAAAATTCGAAACGTTTTTACTTCACTTTTTATTATAGTGCTAACTATTAATACCGACCTACTAAAAAGTTATAAAGCTAAACAGATATTCATGAAAATGTTTTGCACACAGTCTAAGAATGACGATATACAAATAAAATTTGTGTTGTATATCTTTATCTATTACTATGTGAATGTTTGACATTCAAAATTGTGAATATGACATAACTACTTTTATTTACCAATTGAGTTGCTGGCGAAAGGAAATCGTAAAGTTGTTATCATAAGCTGACGATTAGTGAATTTATAACTCATCAATATGATTAAGGATGAAATGGAAAGTGGTTAAGTACACTATAAAGTTGTGCGAGTAATGCATTAACACTATGTCATACTATTTATGTTATAAGGTGTTAAATAAATCATGGTTGTGATTTCTTAAATAAATTCGCTGTACCTAATCTGTTAAAAGTTATATATTCTTATTCTCACATATGATTCCTAAAAAATAGGTTTAGTTACACGACCTGTGGCATATGTGTCTACTTATTAACATACAGTTAATTTAAACTCATGGTGGAGAGCGATACTTATAGCGAAGTTTCCTTGGAGTTAAGAAAAAGAAGTTGATCAAAATCAGTAGCACTGTTTGCCCCAAAACTCAAGTTATCGATGTAATTTAAAGAAATAGCCATGGGACAGTGCAGACTGTAAACAAAAACAACTTCTTGTCGTTGCAATCTTGAAAAAGCGGTCACTTCAAAAGAGGCGACGTTACTCATCGCAAATTGAAGTTTTCCTGGTACATTGTAAACGTATGAACAACAACAATATTTTATTGAAATCTAAAACCAATTATTGTGACATGTAATTAGTGGTTCAAATATGTTTATAACAAACCAGCCGTAATATTAGTTCACATAAACTATAGACTAATTGCAACACGGTACAATGACAGAGAAACGGGATGACAAAAACTGCATAGGCGTGAGATGCTGTTTTCTCAGCGCTAACTGCGTGTCGCAAAGTAGAGCATTTTTTTTGGGCCCAAGTGTACGTATAGGATAAAATAACAAATTGAAGCATTGTTTTTTATAAACTTAATTAACCTTTATAAATAAATACGCACTCGTACCGATCTTCTAAAAAGAGCTATTTCGTTTTTTTTTGTTAGTTATTAAAACTTACTACTGAACTAAATGTAAGTAAAGACTAAGATATTTGTGTACCTATCAATAAATTAACTGCAGCGAAAAGGTTCATGACGCTATAAATATTAATATTAATTTTGACCTGAAATAACAATAAAGCTGCTAACATCCGGTTACCACTTAAATAGCTTCTTATAAACTAGTGATTCAGATAGATTTATAAAAAATACATCATCATTCAATCGATAGTTTAATGCAAACAAATAAGAACGTAATAGCCAAAACCATTCATTTAATTTGCGCTCATCTTTTCAAAAAATCATCAATACGTTGGTAATCGTTAAGTACTTTCGTTTTCGTTTGACACTTACGTAGTAAACTTTCGCCAGTGTTTATGTTTCATGGTGAAGAGGACGGACAGTTATGTCATGGCAGCCATTCAGCTTCTGACCCGGTACCGCACTACTTATCTGAATTACTGACCTAAACCATAATCCTATTCAAAACTCTTTATTGCGAGGCTAAAGGAGTTGTTTCTCGATGTATGGAGCCGTGCCTAGGTCCTTTGTAGGGGTCTAGATATTTAGATATTCAATAAAGAAACCATTTTAAGCTGTTTATTTAATTTATTTTAGCTTCTTTTACAATCATATGTAAGTTTATCTTTGTGAAGGAGTGCAACACAATGCAAAACAACATGGCGGGTTTAACGAACAACTGGGTTATTAGGTACTGTCAAAGTCAAAATGCGTCACGATCATTAAACATTTTTCATAAAAAACTTTGTTTGTCTACATAAAAATAAAATTGTATTATAATGTTAGTTTTATATTTTTTTTCAATTTCTCTATGGTGTTACTAAGACCTAGCCCACTATGAAATTGGTTCTTTGAACTATTTTTATAAAAAATAAGAGAATAATGATAAGGTTAAATGGTTTATTTGTATATTCTATAGCTTTTACTTGGAGCTTTTTAAGTATAGTTCTCACGGCGGATCTCGGCCGTCGTGAAGTTAGCCGTATCGATGCGCAAAGGAGCTTTTTCAAACTAAATTGTCTTTGCGCATCACAAACGGAAGCCTTGACCCGCTGAGCTAACTGTAACTCAATAACTCAGTTTTCCCAGTTTCTTTCAGTTCTTCAGTTTTACATGAGAGCTCGGCCTGAAAGGTGCTCAAAAATAGAAGTGCGATCTGTTACCTTAAGAGGACAAAACTAGGTGACAGATACACATGGGAATAATCCCCGAAAATGTGCATACTACCCGTTCCCCGCGCATCATCATCCACGTATCATGCCCCGCGCCGTTTTAAATTAGTAGGAAGACATCAGTTATTTGGTATTTCTCTAAATACCGAATACATACCTGGTGGTAGGACTCTTCAGCAAGAGTCCGTCTTGGTGGGTACCACCGCAGTGTCAGATATTCTACCTCCAAGCAGTAGTGTGCAAGCATTACTGTGTTTAGGTTTGAAGGGAACTCTAGCAAGTGAAATTACTGGGCGAAAGAGACTTAACAACAATGTCTCGGGGTGATAAGCGCAGTGCAGTGCCACGCAAACACCTAAAAACTTTAAGCTTTGGGTGGCACTGCATCTGTTATAGTCAGGCGTGGTGCTTAACATCGGCGGGCGTCTTAATTGTCTTGTCACTTGCTAACATAAAAAACAAAAAAATTATGTGTTTTAATAACTCTGCATCTCGATCTCTGACCTCAAAGTAATAAACTGATAACTCACGCCTCCCACGAAAGTGGAATTAGGTTTTCTCATGACCGTGAAATGGACGTATGAACAACAATGTTGTCGAGGAATGTTATTGCTCATAAAAATACTTCATTGTTTTGGTTCGATGCTACGAGGTGTTCTTTTAGCAAATACAGGGTGTTCCGGTATTAATATTTTGAAATTGTTTAATATTTATAATAATCATTAGGTAGCTACTTGTTTTTTTATAATGAATTTAAGAATTTGTCTAATGTCAAAATAAAAACCACATAGCGTCGTTCAAACCAAAAAAACTTATTGACACACTGTTTACACAACAAAATGAAATGAATTTTACAGTAACATCTACCCTATTCTCATTCCAGGTGAGATCAATGTTCGGTAACACAAACACCACAGACCTCATGCTGCCGATACTCCTAGACATGGCCAATCTAGTCCGACGAGCGATCAGACCGGGCAAAGAAATCAGAGAAGTCAAACAGCCACATATATTCAGACAATCATACACTGAAGGAACACCTTTAGATATGAAGCAATTACAGTTAGTCAGAAGATCACTCACTGACACAGAAGTTAACCAACCACAGTTGCTAAGGCGATCATTCACAGAAGACGATACATTAGAAGACGACTTTTTCGATGTTGGAGTCGAACCTGCACCCAAACACACTAGACAAGAACTACGCACACGCAGAATCATACCACAGAACCAGAAAAATACAATCACAAAAACTAATACAGACAAACCTAAAGCTATTATAGAAAACTCTACCACGACTCAAGATGTAAGTATACGTTTTTTTTATACAACTGAAGTGGCAACAAAGCGTACGGCCCACAAGATGGTAAGCGGTTACCGCAGCCTATGGACGCTTGCAATACCAGAGGTATCACTCGCGGGTTGCCACCTTGAGGCTAAGATCGAAAGCCTCATGTGCCAGTAATTTCACCGGAAACCATACCCTTCACACTGGAACACAATGCGAGCATTACTGCTTGAAATAGGTACGAAACGAGTCCTTCCCCGGATGAGCTCTATCACAGAGAACTCTACTACTTTTAAAAAAAAAACCATCTTCAATCATTGGTTTCTTATTTCAACTATATAAAAGCTCCAGAAGACGGTTCGTTTAGTGAACAGACTGTACATACAGATAATATTAGTTTTGCAATGATAGCTAACGCTTTTAGTACACCAACGCATTTTCATGCGATATTGCGACACGACAAGGACGCAATCAATATATAAGTTGCGCTAGAGTGAGGGAGACAAACAATTGCAACCGAGGTTCAGCAGTTGTATCTTCAAAATAATGTTTCTTTACAAAATTATTTAAAGTGGAGACGGAGTGGCACACCCTGTATATAACAAGTAATATTTAATTTTGATCAATATAAATGAGTGATCATTTAAATCATTGCTGTAAAATAAAAACATAACATAATAAAGCTAGCAGTTCTCCGAACAGTAGACCTCGCAAGCACAAACTGGTAAAGTGAGCTTTGAAAGTGAGCAACATACTGCATTTTGAGGAACTATATTGCTCATCACGCTGAAGATCCTCATCAGATCAACACCATTTATCAGACAAACTTAAAGTTAATACTTACCTTTCAAATAAAATAAAAATCATCGAAATCAAATCACATTAGGCGGAGATATTCAGCAGCCCCCTTTTTGTCCCTTTTTGGAGAAAGTACGCCCCCTATCAAAAATCCCCGACGACAATCAAATTCTATAAAGTCATAGAACCTGTATTTATACCAGTTGCAACCAGATTGGTTGAAAAATGCGACCTGTAGGCGAGAACACAAACTGACCGGACAAACTGACTGACAACCAAAAGCATTTTTGCCCAATCTCGAAGCTGAGACGCTTCGCTCGCTCGATCAATTTAGTAGGTACTCATAGAGCTACATAACAAGAAAAAACTAAAAGAATCAAATGCAGAGACATAAAGTTTAATTTCCATTGAACGAAGTTAATACAATGTAGTGAAAACCACATTTAAATTTACCACTAACGTGAATTATATTACTGCGGTGAATATATTTTATAACGTAAAGTGAAAATATGTTGATATGAATAATAACGTAGTAACAGGCATGTATTTTATATTGATAGTGAGTTTTGACTACTTTTACCACCAAATATTGAACCAATGCGAAGCTCCAGCAATGCTAAAATTTTGCGAAAATTTATGGAGAAATGAAAAGAAAGAAGACCAAGTTAGTACGAAATACCCTAATACTAATAACGGATAATCTTTATATTACTCCATAAATTAATCTTTATTATGTCTCCACTTATTTCTGTCATACCTCTAAAGTAGTGGCAAGTGGCACTTTCAACGTGGCTTGCTTCGGAGTGCACGAAACAGTCGCCCCCGGCTTTTTCAAAGTTGTTGGCCCAAGGCCTTCAGGCGGCCTAGAAACTCTGTTACCAGAGTTGGCCATTGACTCATACGAACTTACTTACTTTTGTTCAAGAATAGAGTAAAGTAGACCGTCTATGCAATCGGTTAGACTAATAAAAATTACGCGTAGTACAAATTGTAAAGCTGCTACTTGGGACATAGACTTGCAGCTTTGATATTTAATTTCCAGAAGAACTCCTCGAAAACTCTTACAACAGAAGCCACGTCCACTCCATCAACGAACAAGGACAATGTCTCCCGAGTACTTGACAACAGCACCCTGGACTTGATGGCTGATTCCACTAACCAGACCCTGGCGAGCGATCTGCCGGTTGCTGAGAAACTCAGAGCTTTAAACCGATATGTTGATAGAAAAGGTAATTACTTATTATGTAAATCAAGGTCGTGTTCATATCATTATGATCGTCCGTCTTAGGTAATTATCTTTTACGCGCTGTTTTGGACTTTGATATTATTTTTAATTTAGTACTTGTACCTTCAAGATGACATACCATACACACCATGACAGAGGCCTTCGGGCGGCCTAGGAACTCTGTCACCAGAGTTGGCCACTGACTCATACAAACTTACTTACTTACCTTCAAGATTATTTTCTACATCATCATGCCTTCTAATGTTTCTGTTGGGACACTGGCCTATGCTCAAGCAAGAGTCGTTGGGCCATTCTCCTCCTCCAACCTAATGCGGTTAAGTGGATAGCAGATATCTGTAGATAGTTCTTGGAAAATTATATGCCGGTTTCCCAAAGACGTTTTCGTTTATCATTTAAGTGGCACCTACATAACAGCTAAGAAAATGCTTTCTTGTTTATCATGACAACCTTCTAAATGTTCCCACTGCTGGGACACTGACCTACTTTCAAGCGAGAGTGATTAGGTCCTCATTCACCACGTGGACCTAATGCGGATTGGTGGATAAAAATTTTAAGGACATGGTGTCAACATTAGTTCTTGGACATGCCGAGTTCCTCACGATATGTTTCCTACACCGTATGAGAGCACTGGCATTGCGCACATAAATAAACTCCATTCACGACCGGAAGGGTCACTACAACTAGACCACCAGAGCTTTTTTTTAGTTCTTGTTCATAATTTTAAAAAATGGTTTTTGTCCTATCTCCTTGTAGCTTGCTTATGAGCCAAATGTTACTTAAAATAAAGAGTTTTCAGCCTCAGCCATTTTTATCGTTTTCAGGCAGTCTAATCCGCCGCGGCACGTACCCTCCCAAACCTTACTCGAACTACTCGACAGCGACGCGCAGAACTACAGCCGAGTCGTCACCCGTCAGCAGACGTCGACCAGCTCCGCCGAGGAAACTGCCAGTGACAGACCAGAACAAGTGCGAGCTGTTTACCAACACCCTGTGCTTGCAAGCGGATGACTATCCAACGTGAGTTGTTTGCAGAGCTGGACCACAAACCAGTGCAGTGCCACGCTGAACTTTAAAACTTTAAACCATACTTATTTCTGCCGCCAAGCAGTAATGCTCGCATTGCTGTGTTCCGGTGTGAAGGGTATGGTTTCCGGTGAAATTACTGGCACATGATGCTTTCGATCTTAGCCTCAAGGTGGCAACCCGTGAGTGATACCTGCCAGCCTAGAAGAATCTGGCAACAAACTCGGCTGGCTTCCTAGCTTTTTTTTGATGATCCCTCTTCATCATAAAGCTTCAGTGTGGTGCCAATCGAACTAGGTGAGGCTCATGCCAAGAATATAAGTAGGTAAGTAAAAAAAGTAAAAAAATTAAGAGCCAAGTTCTTTAGCCACCATAGAAGTAGTTGAGAGCGCATTAGCACTGAGAGACAACATTGAGTGATTACAATGCGGTTGTTACCCGGGGAAAGTGAGGCCGTTAGTGCTGTACCTTGGACGCTACACGCTATTATGCGACTAGGTATTGATGCTGTCTCATAACAGACGAAAAAGTGGTCATGTCACGTTTGTCATTGTACTTAGTTTATTTGGTTCAGAAAGTAAAGCTCTTTTTCACTTTTTCAACTAACAAGTTTCTTGTTACTCTGCAAAAATTCAATAGAATCGCTAACTTATTTATCACCTTTTTGACTGTAGGCCGCTCAATTTACAATAGAGTTTCATAATTGTAGAAAAATGCATACTAAAATAACGTTTTGCAATCTTCGGCGATACTAGCACGAGCTTCGTGAGCTGTCAGCTGGTGCTATTTTATTCAACTTTGGTATAGAAGGAAGAAAGAAAGAAATATATTTATTGATTAGTATAATGCCTTTTTTAACCAATTTTCTTATAATAAACAAAATAAAATATGTACATAATTACATTACATTACAAAATATAAAAAAAAAATATGAAACAGTTGAGCCATCTAAAGACCGTTACAAACGACCTATAGATAGCTCAACTGATCCAAATCACTACCAGTAGGAATGAAGAATAGAAATTTATTGATAGCACACACAAAAAATAGACCGGAAACAGGTACATAAAACAACATACAAAACAAAAGACGGTGCTTAAACATTACACAAAAGTAAACATCTTTGAAAACATAGTTTTTATGAGCTAACACCGTATTTTCTATTTAATATAGTTTTTTTATCATTGTATTTTTCAGAGAAGCCATCGTCCAATCCATCAGACGCAACAAGGCGGCCGCTGGTGCGTTGCTCGCTGACTTCAAGGACCCTGGGGAAGGCGCTCTGGACGGAGTCACAGCGGCGCAGGAGTCAAAGTACACAGCTGAACATTACCTGGTTTCGACTAACAGGTTAATATTCTTGGATCGCTTCATTCCTCAGAACCTTTCATAGCGCCTAAGACCTGCTTACGGAAACGTTGGTCATCCAGCACTGAGACCATCATCAAAATCTATTGTATACAGTTAAAATTAGTGAAACTAAAAAATACCATGCGGAATGTCAAAGATAGTTTAAGTAGTCCAAATTACAATCAGATGGAAGTATCTCTGTGTAATACAGCATCACTAATGTCTTGTGACATTTTTGTCCATAATCCCTAAAATAACCTAGAACAATTGCTAGCGTTTGTAGTTTGTAACTGCATAACGAATTTTTCGTGAGTGCTTATCACGAAAAACTCGTTTAACAGTCGTAAATGTAAACGTATCGTCCAGCTGTTTAAGAGCAGTATAGTTCTCTATGATAGAGCGGAAGGATAGGGGAAGGACTACCACCATACCTATTTCTGCCGCCAAGCAGTTATGCCCGCATTGCTGTGTTCCGGTGTGAAGGGTATGGTTTCCGGTGAAATTACTGGCACATGAGGCTTTCGATCTTAGCCTCAAGGTGGCAACCCGCGAGTGATACCTCTGGTATTGCAAGCGTCCATAGGCTGCGGTAACCGCTTACCATCTTGTGGGCCGTACGCTTTGTTGCCACTTCAGTTGTATAAAAAAAAAAGCTGTCAATTTGTATAGGACTTCAACAGCGCCTCTTCAGTACGCACTAGGGTTAAATGAACTACCAAAATTCTATGAGTTATCACTCTGAGGTGGTGTTCAGTGAACGGTCAATAAACGAAAGGAGAGCCCACGAATGCGAGGCAGATCACCCATAAAATGAACTGGGCTGCTGCAATGCATTACTAGAAAAGTTCTGATCTAAGATGAGTGGCGTGTTGTACAGCAAGCCACAACCCGCTCTTGCGGTGACCCAGTCAAGTGTCACTACGAATTACATTTAACGAGCACAACCCAAAGAGTGTCTCAACAGGGCAGCGACGACGAAGAAAGTTTATCCCAAAAACCTCCTGCCTCCCTTGCCAGCCGTAATTGCAACGGAATATAAGAGCTAAAAGCTGAATATTTCAGACGAGGAGACACAGCTAGCCGTGACTTCGCGAGCGCTGGCGAGGCGGGCTTCATGTGTCCCAGCACCGTGAAGTACGCGCGGCCGCAGCGCGCGCGCGCCACCTCCGGACACTGGAAGTACATCGTCAACACCGGGGAGCACACGCAGACATTGCGCCTTGAAAAGTGTTTGTAAGTAACCTATATCTTCTACTTTACTGCTGGGTTTCGCCTTTTCCACTTCTTCTTTTGTAGTATATTTTATGCTTTTTTTATGTTTTACTTCAATGTTTTTGACGTGTAATAATAATAATAATAATCAAATAATCTGCTTTAGTTTTTTATCATCATCATGACAGCCTTCTAATGTTCCCACTGCTTGAACACTGGCCTACTTTCGAGCGAGAGTGATTGAATCTTAATCCACCACGCGGACCCAATGCGGATTGATGGATGGCACATGTCTTTCGAATTTTTAATTCTTGGACATGCCGGTTTCCTCACGATGTTTCCTTCACCGTATGAGAGCACTGGCATACTAAATTTTTCGAATAGAAAAATCCATTGGTGCACGACCGGCTTCGAACCTACGACCTTAGAATTGGAAGGCGGGGTCACTACCACTAGACCACCAGTGTTAGCTGATTTTGTATCTAAAATATACAATAAAATAAAATATTTTTTTTATGCAACTGAAGTGGGAACCAGGTATACAGCTCACTTGATGGTAAGCGGTTGCCGTAGCCGATTGTGAGCATGAGAGATATCACTTGCTCATTGTCACCCTGAGAGACGCAGACCTTGTCTCAAAAGTCTCAGGTGCCTGTAATTTCACCAGAAACCATATCCTTCGGACAGGATTACCGCAATGCGAACATTACTGCTTAGCGGCAGAAATAGGTCCGGTGGTAGCTCTTCCCCGAACGAGCTCTATCATAAAGAACTTTACTGCTCTTTTATTCATCCATAACAATAGCAAGGGTCATGCCAAAAAAGCGATAGGAACCCAGCCGGCGTTGTAGCCAGTTCTATTACGGCATGGGCGCGCATTGGAACTAGTGTAAATTTTTCTAGCTTGTAAGACGTTTCAAAGTGATCCTTGTGATTCTATTGAAATAAATAATTTTTGAATTTGAATTTGAATTTCGAATATTTAGAACTCTTGATCATAATTGCAGGAAACCGAAAGAATCCTGCACTTACCTGACGGACAACTTCAAATCAAAATGCGTGCAAGTTTACAACTACCATCGGCTTCTGACCTGGGATCAGCAGAATGGACTTCATATGGATATATTCAAGGTGATAGACACTCAGCAAATACAAATATAAGAAACAAGATGTTTTTTTTTATTTTTTTAAAATAGCTTTAATCTAGAAGTTACATGTTTGGTGAAGCAACTTGCTATCGACTATAAATCATTAGTTGATAACAGTACTTTTGACTAAAATAGTTTGTTTATTTTAGTTTGTGCATTTTCCAGGTCCCGACATGTTGCTCATGTCACATTGAGGGTTACAGCGTAAACTTTCCCCCGGTGGGTCACAGAATACATGAAACCTCTTCAGAACATTTCCCCGGAGAAGACCTATCCTCAGAGCAAGGAAACCATGCTTTTGAAGATGTGCAGTCAACCATGCAAAGACCCACCGTTAGCAAAAGTCCACCATTCTCTCACAAAAAACCTGAAGGTTTCCCTCCCTTTGACACCAACCATAACTTGATCTCCGGAGTACCGTTCAGCAAGAACAAGATACCAGCTGAAGAGTTTGATCCGACTAACCCCGTTGATTCGTATGGAAACTCGTATTTCCCAGACTCGTTTAACCAAGCAAGTTCTATACGAAACGTTCGAAGACCGTCAGCAGCTAGGAGCCCGGTTGCATCTAGTTCTGACTCTATGACTTTGCCTAGCTACTTAGAACCACCTACTCCATCAGCTACAAACACATTCTCATTTATTAAGGAAACCCCAAATAAGTACAAGTCAAATCCTAATCAGTTTAAGCGAGGAGCATTCAGGCCTAGCAGACGACCTATCAGGAAGAAGATAGGGGGTCCCGAAGATCTGATATCGTCAGGATCCTCTGCGTTAGAATCGTACAGCAACAGCAATTTAGACACTATGGAAGATTTTAACGATTATAATATTGAAGAACCACAGATAGGACAAGCTGGTATTGTTAACAATCAAAAAATTGTCACCATTGCTCCTAAGTTGCATGCTGTGACAACTGAAAAGATATCCACTACTATAAGATCGCAAGAAATAAAGAATAGTCCAAATGAAAATTTCACTTCAAATGGTAAAAGAATAAACTATAACTACCATCCGATTATTGATTTCTTTGGCGCAGAAGAGAAAGAAATCGAAGATGAGTCCATAGATAGAGAAGATAGTGAAACTAGTTTTGTGCCTTCTTTAGAATCTGAATGGAAACCTATCAACCATTTACCGTCGAGAAATCTTCCGACTAATAATCTAGTTGGAAGAAAAAAACATAGGTAAGCTTTAGTAGATTATATAAACATAGGCTTTTTTCTTAATTATAATTTAGGCATTAATGATTCGTAGTTTAAGCAATGATGACTTTTATTTTATAAACGAAACCAAATCAATAAATGCAATGTAAATGAGTAAGTATTTATGCTAAATTATTAAAAGTTAATTTTATTTAAGAACTAGGGTATATTGACATACAATTGTTATGTGAAGTGAACTTTTGCAATTTTTTATTATTATTTTTAAAAACTTTTTTAAGAACTTAAAATAAAAAATATGTGTCTAACATTTTAATTTCAATTACTTCGGAGTTATAGTGATAGTGATCCCGCTTTCCAATCCTAAGGTCATGAGTTCTAATAGTCATGAACCAATGGACTTTTTTTTTATTTATTTTTTTATTGTCAATATAATACCTAAAGGAAAAAACCGTGAGGAAACTGACACATCCAAGATTCATACATTCAAATGACAGGGTAATGTTGTACCATCTAATAACCCGCATTGGGTCCGCATGTTCAAATATGACAATTATTATCGGTCGAGAGTAGGCCAGTTTAAGACTGACCATTATAGACAATGTTCTGCTCGTATTACTTCATTATTGATCACTAAAGTAGATAGTAAATATCAATTTAAAGTTCAAACCCAATCTAATGAACAATGGTTTCAAGAAAGTGAAAGTGTGTCTACTTATTGTAAAAATACGAGTATATTGTATAAGTGTGCGAGATACCTATTCGCAAATTTGACAATCGAATTTAATATTGTAAACTTTGCAATGTGCGGTGAGCTCTCGTAAGATATCTGTAGATTAAAGTTGTGTCATCTGAGTATAACCTAAATATCCATTGAAACAAATCAGAACAAATCAGGTAATTTAGAAATACGTTGCGCGTGTATTGTCTACACTATAAAAATGTGAAATGAAAAATTAAAATAAAAACTTATAAAACTATTTTATTAAAGTTAAAATAAACATTGCCTAACCTAAAAAGTAAGAATAATTAACAAACTATCACAGAATTTTATTGTGTCCCTATAATATAGGGATACATATTAAGTAATGAAAGTGAATTGGAGTATAAAATAATAACCATTCAAAAATCCTAATTCGATTCGTTTCGATTACTTTCGCAATTATTTTTGGTGCGTAATAAAATTATTGTGGCACTTTCTATCTATATCTCACGAATAAGAGCTCAAAGAGTTATAGTCGAACTTACAATAATCAGGCATCTACATAGTAATACTTTCGCTTGCTAGGATCTAGAATGTACACAGGAGTAGTCGTCAGTACTGGGGCTGCTTGTACAAAACTATTAAGTACTAAAGCAGCATTTTGCCTTGCATCTCTTGGTCGTGATTTAGTTGTTTCAGTTGTTGTAGGTTGGTTTTCCTCTAGTGTTAATTTAGCGCTACGATAGTTTCCTCCGTGCATGGGCCTTGGTCTTTCTTGTCTCAAAATACCATAAGAATTATCTTTTAGAGAATCGCTTGAAGTATCTTCGTCGTGTTCATCATCATCATCAAGTTCTATAAGTTTTTGATTTTTAGCATTAGTGTTTCGAGATTTGATTTCGTAGTTTAAATTATCCCTACTCATTTTGGTATTAGGGGTACCACTAAACTCTACCAATTTAGAATTTTCCCCTCTACTTCTTGAGTTTTGCCCTGGCAACGATGTGGAATCATCATTATTCCATGTTTCATCGTCAAACTCTATGTGCTTTGTGTTTTTACTTTGTGACGTTTCAGCGTCATCTTTAGATTGTTTAACTCTTCTACGTGTAGAATTGCTACTTGGTGCGGCATTTCTGTAGTTTCCTCCGTGCTTTGGTCCTTGCCTGAGGTCAAGATTTTCTTTAAATACTTCAACACCTAATTTGTTAATATCTTTTGCCAAGTTATCGTCTTTGTACAAATCAAACACTTCTACGTTTTTATTAGGCTTTTTTTTTAAGGGATTACGAGTTTCTTTAATTATTTCTATTTCTTTGATGTCTTGTTTGAACTCAGAAATATGAGGTAAAGATTTATTAATGGGTAACTCTTTATGTATCTCAACTCTTTTTCTTGTAATAATAGGTTTTGCTTGTAACTTAGCACTGCGAGAAGCTGTTGTAGGAAAAGGTGCATCAGTCATTATAGCAAGAGTGCGTTTAGTTGGTTCAGAAGTAGTAATCTCCATTTCTATATCTAGGTCTTCCTCATCACTTACACTATCCTCGTCACTTTCACTTTCATCAACATCATAATCATCGTCTTCGTCATCAGCATCGTCAGATTTGTCATCATTACTATCTTCTTCATTTTCATTAACGTCACTATAATTTTCGCCGTTCTCGTTACTGTGTTTGCTATCTGCCTCTTTTGAAGTTACTTCTTTACGTAATTCTTTTTCATAATTTGGTACATAATCAGCCATATAATGAGTAACACCAATTAAGGCATCTACTTCATCTTTCATTATTTGATCCTCATTTTCAACAGCATCTCCATATTTTTTAGTGTCTGTTACAATGGTACTTTGACTAACTTTTTTTTTCTTCTCCCTGATTTTGGGAGCTATGTTTTCGTCAGGAATTTCAACAGTTTCTTCGTTATTTTTTTTTACTGTATTATATTTATGTCTTTGTCTGTGTTTAGGACTATACTCTACTTCTTGATTATCTTTTGGTTTGTAGTCCTGAAATCTTGTAACTAGTTTTAACTTTTGTTCTTCTATGAGTTCGAGAGGTTCTTGAGTAGTTGTTTGTAGTCGAGTTTTACGTCGTAAGACTGGTTTTAATGTTGTGCTTGTTGTAGTTGTCGGAATGATGTGAGTTTTTTTGTCATTATCGAACTCTTCTTCATCATATTCTTCATAGTCTTCATTACTTCCAGTATATATATCCTTTTCATCCTTATTATTATAATTTTCAGTAATTTGAGGCTTTAAAGATGACGTCACTTCTGCAACTGGTTTTCGTAAAGTAAAAGATAATGTGGTATTTTGAATTTTATCTTTTTGTGGCAAAGACTTTAATGCTACAACGTTAGGTTTTTCTGTTTGTTTTCTAAATTTTGTTGGTGTAACAATACTACTTTCACCTCTCGATGCTTCATCATTGTTTATTTGTGCTTCATAATCTCTTCTTGTCATCGATTTTGTATTTTTGATGGGCGTGTATTTTGGCTTATGATTTACATGTTTGATTTCATATCTAGGTTCACCTCTTCGTTTATCTACGCTTACATCAACAATATCAGAGTCTTCATAGCTTTTGTCATTTTTTGAAGAACCATATTTAACTTCTCTATCTTTTAGTCCAATATTTTTATATGCACGACTGTTTACATTTCTTTTTACATGCTGTGCATTATTTGGGCTAAAGTTAACTACTGTATCCATTATTTTGCTAGTCTGGAGTTGCTTTATCAGTGGACTTATGTTACTGGCAACGGTAGCTTTCTTTAATTCATCTTGAATTTGACCGTCTTTTATTATTTTATATGGTTCATATACAAACGGAGCTGCTCTTTTCTTACGTGAAGTCAGAGGTTGCATTATTTCTTCCTTGTTTTGAAAATAAGTGTAATTAATATTGCTATTTGGCTGACTTTGGTTTGAAACGTTTGATGCTTCAGATATGTTATTAAAATAATTTAAAGGTGCATTGCTTTTCATGCTGGTTTTAATATTTTTAATTATGTCATCATAAACATTTGATTGATCTACTAATTTAGAACTATTTAAACTAATTGGCTTTACTAGTGAAAAAACGAAGTCATTGTTAAGTGCTACTGTGGAATTTCGCGAAGCGTTTTGATCATTTTTTAGCTTTTCTATCAAAGTAAATAAGTCTGATATGTTTCTTTCATGTGGTTTTTTAAAAACACTATGAGAACTTGATTCTGCTGCTTTTTCGCCTTTATTGTTGGGAAAAAAAGGCATAATCAACTTGTAGGCTGCAATATTAGGCAAAAATGCTGGTTCTGGGTTAGATATTATATCTTCTTTAAAAAATGGGCTGTCTAATGGATTTTCTCCAAAGTACTTTGCTTTGAAGCAATCAATTTTGTCACCAAGACCTCTCAATCGAGGTTGTTTTTTTGTTGTGGCAAAGTTTTCATCACCTTGGGTAGATGATTGTTTTTTGCTACTATCATTATCTTCACTAAGCTGTCCTTCGTCTTTAAGTTTTTCTGGTACAGGATCTGGCACATCATCTACTTCTGGGCATTCAAACTTAGATCGAGAATCGTAAAATTCCGTGCCCCCTTTCGACTTTTTTGGAATTAATTTTAAATTTTCTGCATACCTAAGAGGTGAATTTTTACTTATTGTTTTCAAATTTTTGAAGTAATACGGGTATTTTTGCTTTATAGTATCTTTTTTTGGTATTACTCTTAGCTTTGCTATTTTCAAAAACTCACTATCATTAAAAAACGTTGAATTTAAATCTATTTGAGGAACTTCAAAATTAACCTCTCGTTTGTCAACTTCATGTAAGTTATTTTTAGTACTATTACTTTGAATGTCAGAACTAGACAAAGTTTCATTTTTTAAAACATTTTCTCGCTTATTTCTACGATTAGTGTCATCCTGTAATTGTTCTGTTTGGTGATTATCTGCTTCCAACAAATGCTCATGTTCATCATCAGTATAGTCTTCTTCGTCTGCTTCTTCTTTCGTATCTTTGTTGTCATCTTTCCATTTTTCAGCATGTATATACTTGTCATTAAAAGTAGAACCTTTACCATCTTCAAAGCTGGCACTCACGGATGGTGTTTTATATTTACCTCCACTTAGTTCTTTTTCTTTTAAAAATCCTCCATGGCCTTCGTTTTCAGATGCATGTTTTTGTTCTCCAGCATGATCGTAAGCTGCATCTTCATAGCCTTCTTCAGAATACACAGTTTGTGCCTTAGTACTTTTGACGGCTTCTCTTAATCTAGGAGAATTTTTTATTTCATCAGATGTTTCTGCGTCTTCTAATGCAGCTGTTCTAGGCAAGTGTTTAAATGTTTCAGTTCTTCTAACTTGAGCATAATTTTTAATGGGAATAAATTCTTCCTCATCATTTTTTTCTTTTTCATCATTAGAAGTAGAGCTATCTTGAAATTCTAATTTTTCATATGTAGAAGGCCGATTATCTTTTGTAGCTCTGTTAACAGATTCATCGACATTATTTCTTAACTGAACAAATTTATCTTTACCTCTTTCGTAAATGTCATAACCATCTTTGGGTTCTGAATAAGTTTCTGATATTTGTACTTCAGGATACTCGTTACGTTCATCATCATATTTAAGAGCGTGATTTTGCCGTAGTTGGTGGATATGATTTTTTAGTGGCCGGTAATGCACAGGCCGCACTTTAGCAATATTATGATTCAAAGGATATCTCAATCTCTGATTTAAATACTGTTCTCGGCTGTTGTGTACTGGTCTAGGTCGATAATAGACAGGTCTCCTCTGGGGCCGGTGTATTTCAAACGCCACTGGTTGTTGTATATGTGGAAATAATTTTTTGTCTGTTATTTGTGGGCTTTCTAAGTAATCTTCTTTAGTTACATCTGCTTCTCCTGCATCTTTTTCATACTTTTGCAGTCTAACTCTACTATTCTCTATATCATTTCTTATTTTAGTCAAGACTGGGTCTCTATAAATTTCTCGTAGTGCTGGAATTTCAGCTTTGTATGGATAGAAGGCTTTATTGCTAGAAGAAACAGGTCCTACATCATTATTGATTTCTGTGTACTCTTGAAAAGGTTTATGTAATATGTTTCTACTATCAAGAATGTGATGTTTACCAAGTTCTGGTTTTATGTTGTCAGTGTACGGTTGGATTGGATAAGCTTTGTAATGGTTTTCTGGTGACTGCACGCCATGGAACGCTGCAACGTCGACGGCAAGTTGCGGTTTATTCGCCGTGTACTCGAAGTACTCTATCGGTATAGGCTTTTTATTTTGAGCCCTAATAGATTCACTAGAGTGTTGAGATTTTAATTCACTTGTTTCGCCATCATAGGTTCTAAAAGCTTCAGATATATCTCGTGGCTTGAATGATTCAACGGAAAATACTTCATGGCTTTCAGCGTCCTGCTCCACGCCTTTTTCGCTTTTCTCCCAGGCAACAGGTACGCGTATAGTCCAGCACAGTTCACAGGTCACTAGCAGGAGCACTGTCACTTTCATGGTTGGGCACACTTGCATCGGTCACATTACGGTGAGCGCGGACGACGGGTGACTGAACCAGGCCGATGGGCCGTCGATGGTTTTTATCTCCTCGGTCGTTCGTCGCGGCCCGATTGCTTGTGGCCGTTCGCTTTGTCAAAGAATATGGATCAATTGTGTAGCTTGTAGCGGGAAAATACTGTTGGTTAGGAGTGCAATAGAGTATCCAAGTGGTTTAAGATGACCGTTAACCCTTGGTATTTGAAAAGTAGATAATTCTGCTATCTTGTGGTTTATAGCTTAAGTTTTGCTTCACATTTGTTTTTTCTACTTAAGAACAAATCCATTTATTTGTGTGTATTTGACTTAATGTATGACCATCGACTAGCAGAACATGATAAGATAAGATGATAAGATATTTAGGATAATAATAGATGATATCTATGCTAAGTGTGATGGCCACTTAACCCTATAGCATTTCTATTATATCATCGGTTTAATCAAATTTTATTTATATCAAAACAAGTCTGACGCAATGGAGATTGAAAATATGATGGAATGGTAAAATTTGTGTCGTTTGAAATATTTAAAGAAATGTTTGTTCTACGTAAGCCCCGTCATAAGCTTAAGACTTAAACCACTTTGAACAAAAAAATAAGATTAAAACAAACTTATGTGCAGTGCAATGTTACTGATCAAAGTAGATAAATGATTTGAGATACTATTTAGAACATACCGGATGTTGTTGAAAAAAAAAAAAAAGAAATTTGTCAGTTTTATAACAAGTGGTAGTGGTATTCGTATACCCTACGACGAGCAGCGAGCGCCATTTGTTCCTGTTGCTAGCTGCATTTTGTCTGCACACATGCTAGCAAAGTTTTAGAAGTACCCCCAAGGAGGTACTTTAGCTTGTTAGCAGTTATCCTAGCATTTATTGACCGCTATTGAGTCATCAAATTATTAGTAGGTAAATTTAATGTTAATAATTGCAATGCTCAAATAAAGTTTGCTTGTCTCCAAAAAATCAAAATCAAAATCAAAAATTATTTATTCAGTAGAATCACAAGGATCATTTTGAAACGTCTTACAAGCTAGGAAAATTTACACCAGTTCCAACGCGCCCATGCCGTAAAAGAACTGGCAACAACAGCGGCTGGGTTCCTATCGCTTTTTTGGCATGACCCTTGCTATTGTTATGGATTCCAAGTAGAGTTAAAAACATAGGTATTTAATGTATTTGTATGTTTCTTAATAGTAAATAGTTGTAATTATATAAGTTTTGATAAGCGCCTGTAGCTTAATTTACGTTTTATAATAAGATTGTTACATTCTAGGATCTAAATTTACACTGGAATTTGTAATAGTTAAGATAAATTATGAAATAAATTGAACTTTTAAAATTAATTAGTGGTATTCGTAATGCCGAATGAAACCACTAATTTCGTAAATAAAAGTTTATTACAATAAATATTATCAACGAAATGAAGTTTGTAATGTTGAAATATAAAATCAAAATAATTAATGGAAAATGTGTAGAACCTACCAATGTCACTCCTAATTGGAGCTAGTTTTTTACATAAAATTATTGTTTTCGATTTGATCTATAAATAAAACCTTTCTAACTTGTATAATAGTCATAAAGTTTACACCATTGCTTGTAACTTATAAATGATAATAAGTAGGTGATCACAATTATTTCCTATTATATTTTTGTAGAACATAATTAAAAAGTTTCAACACAACCCGAATAATTAAACTTAGCTCATGTTTACAACAAACTGCAGACGTTATGTGACGTCTTCAACACAAACAATTACAACCTTTTTTTTTTATACAACTGATGTGGCAACCAAGCGTACACACAAGATGGTAAGTGGTTCCCGCAGCCTATGGACGCTTGCAATATCAGAGGTATCACTCGCGGGTTGCCACCTTGAGGCATAGATCGAAAGCCTCGTGTGCCAGTAATTTCACCGGAAACCCTACCCTTCACACCGGTACACAGCAATGCGAGCATTACTGCTTGGCGGCAGAAATAGGTATTGTGGTAGTCCTTCCCCGGACGAGCTCTATTACAAAGAACTCTACTACTCTTGAATCTGACACATTTAAGGAATAGGTTTCACATAATTATATAAAAAAAAAATACAACATAGAAAGATGCAAGTGGACGACCGATGTGGCGTAGCGGGCGCAGGTCCGCCTGCGACGCGGAGGTTGCAGGTTCGATTCCCGCCTCGGGTCAAATGTTTGTATGATCTACAAATATTTGTTTCGGGTGCTCTGGGTATTTTCTATATATAAAAAAAAAAATATCTATCTATGTATTGTATTGTATTAGGTATATATCCGTCATCTAATACCCATAATACAGCTCTGTTTAACAGCAGCTTACTTTGGGGCTAGATGATGCTGTGTGGATTGTCCAGCATTATTTATTTATTTATTTTATAAAAAAAAAAGTACCTAGATGTATTTTTTTATGTGTGGAATCTATTCCATAAAGTCAGGTTGATTTTAAAAGACATTGTATTTACAATATTAATTTATTTGTGAATTATAAATAAAACAACGGTTATTACTGTTTAGAGATCAGTACAGCCTTGATTTAGCAACTGAGTACAATCAATAATAACTTTTCACTAGTTGAAGTAACCGCGGTTTGATAAACCAATTTGAGCGTTGCCGCAACGGTGACAATGTGTTTTGGCAATGCTGGTAAGTCTGTTTATGTAATTGCTACTTGCAATTGTATCAGCACTATCTTTGAATAGGAGGAAAAAGGGAGGTTGAGTAGATGAAGTAATTAAAAGTAAGTTCGAATGAGTCAGTGGCCAACTCTGGTCTTGGTTATATGCTACCTGTTGGGCTCGGTTATGGCTTGAAAACCGACAGCTTAACGTGTCCTCCGAAGCACGAAAGCGCTCAGTTTTTCAACGTTTTGCCGCTTAGTGATTTAGAGGTTCTACTGAATAAATCTCTTTTGACTTTAGTGATCCCGCGAAGTGTTAAACTTCGTTGATAATTTATTTTTATTTATTTAGGCACACAATAGACGATACAAACAACAAAAAGTCTTATAAAATATATCTAAAATAAAGTTTTGATCTGGTTTATACCATAACTTTTGAGCGCACAGTAAAACAAAATTATTATTAGTGTTGAGTAAACAAAAGACATGTCATCAGTTTGTTTGAAGACCAGCAGGGGTATTTTGATAAGTGTCGGGTCGGAAACGTTCCGGACACTAAATAACTATCGGGAAGTTGGTCGTCAAACAAGCCAAACATAATGTCAAAAGCTTTTGATTTCGGAAATCAAAATAGCATTCTACGGAATCTCCATCGGGAAGAATCCGATACCGAAGGAATAAGCTTTCTGACCGTTTCAAAATACCCTTGCAGTTAGATCTGTTAGTCTAGATCTGTAAACAGCTTGGTGCAAGCGAGAGGTAAGATCTATGACAATCGTTTCTTCATCTTTGTCTGAGCCCTCGACCTGAGACCTCCACTCGGTGTAACTAATTGTCACGACATGACAACCTTTCGCTCTTCGACAGGTTAGTTGCGCTCTCGAGAATTAGGGTACCTTAGACGACTGATAAATGGAAAAACCTAACCAATCTAACAGGTAACTATGACGTCAGCACATCACCCATTACCTTCTTGCCACGATGGGGGGAGATCGAGCGAGAGGGGCACTACCCGACAAGATACAGTCCCAAACTAGTTTGAAGGGTAGGATGTTCTAGAACTTGTCAACCTAACCGTACAGGTAAGGTTGGGTTGACAAGTGTAGTATATATAAAGGTATATACGAAATAGAACAACTAAGTAGGAACCTGGATATATGTAAACATACAGACATACCTAAAATAAGTTTGAGATAAGCGCAAATATGTAAACTTTTACAAAAAAAACCTTGAATTTAAAATACTAGAGACAAACAGGCGAAACTTGGTCTTAAGGGGTGACGAAACCTTAAACCTTATTAACCGGACAAACAAACGTGATTAAAGTTATTCTTTGGAATAAACTAAGAATAAGCATAGGAGTTTTTAGTATATTCCAAGAAAAAACTTTATACCACATTTATTTGTAAAGCTGTATATTTTTACCAAGTTCATTAACGTTAATGAACTTGGCTCAGTAAAAGGTTTTGTTACAGAAGCTCTTAGTATTACACTGAGCATTTTTCAAGATACGGAACCCAGGCACAGTATTACAGTGCTAGCCTTACCTAGCACGATAATAAAATAACGAAGTTAGTCTGATTAGGCAAGTGTTTTCTGAGATGTTTTGAAAGATGATTACAAACCGCAAATTTAAGTAGGTGCCAGTTTTGCGAAAATGATCTGAATTCAGAACTACTAGTTTTGTTAACTATTTTTCATTCTACGAATGTGGCAACTAAGCTTACGGCCCATTTGATTAGCAGTTACCGTAGCCTATGAACGCTTGCGATCCCTGAGCACTCGCGCGTTGCCATCCTGAGATGTAAATTGAAAGTGCCTGTAATTTCATCAGAAACCATGCCCTTCGAACCGGAACACAGTAAACACTGGTTATGGATAGAGACATTCGAGAAATTACGGAAGGTAGTTTTTGGCGTGGTACTACCCAGAAGAGCCACCGCGTTAGAACCCGATCATTCATATAAATAAAACCGCATAATAATGATATTTTTCAACACGTAACATACTAAACACAAATTACACAGTACCTACGTACAACAATTTTCGCGTACCTAAGCACAGTAGCGTTTAACTTTCTTACATACATAATTTTAGGTGCAAAGTCAATTTTATCATTAGCTGACTGACGCACGTACAGCAATAAACGGCATACGTACACTATGTACGTTTAAAGTACATTCTTTTAAGATAAAAATGATCTGATTCTAAACGTGGTGGCTCTGCTGGGTAGTACCACGCAGTTTTTGCGGTCAAAGGACACGCAGGAATAAACAGGTCTGTTTCTCCCTGTTAGTGACGGGTGATAGAAGTTTATCTCCTCTCGTTATTGACAGGGTGACAGATCGCACTTTTCAAAAAAATAAAAGTGCGATCGTCACCATGAGAGGATAAAACTAGGTGACAGATGGGAATAATCCAAGAAATCGAGCTGTGTTTTAACTTGTTCAGTATGGAAGCCTCAGGGTGTGAGTTTACTTTGCACTTGTCAACCAACTGATGACATGGTTGAGGCTCAAGATCAGTTGTCATGGCGTTTTTGGAGGAGTGGATATCTGTCGGCTGATTGATATGATATATATACCTAAAATTATGTACTCACTACAAGTTTTTATTTTAGTTCTGAAACATCTATGCAGCTAGTAACAAACTCGCAACCTTTAGCTTCTTGACATCGTTAGTACTGTTAACATAACATGTAAATAAATAATACCTATCGTTAGTGCCAGTAAGGACAAGAGCTTTAAGCTCCTACAATGACCTCCCTGTCGCTATAAATGGCAGAGACTGGTGCGCGCGACTTCACTAAGTTTTAACAGCTGAGTAGGTCATCTGTGTCAGATATGTGCTCCGTAAGACAGGTGAGTTAGCCAAAGTAGCATTTTGGCGTAATTAGACTACACGGAAAATTACTATTATGGACATCAAAACAAAAAAAAATACATTATTTTAATTCATAATAATAATTGCAAATACAAGATATAGGATTACGGCGCCTGAAACACGATTGCCTTAATTTGGTCCGATAAAAAAAAATATAGGAAAAGCGGTTATAAACGATTGTCAATAAATATATTTGAATAAGAATTTCTCTATAGTGTTCCCTAACAAATAAATAATTATATTTTTTTTTATGTTTAGGCCCGCATGCTTTGTTGTTTTGTTTATGTTTCATGCTTCGATCAAGTGATTATTTTTAATGTAAATCTTATTGTAATGTTTTTATTGGCTTATTGAATGGATTATACTGTATTATGTGACTTGCCTTGTATAACGGACTTTGTTATAATCTGTTAAAATAAATAAATACAATACAAAATACAAATAATTGAATTGTGGAATGACTTTAAACTGTTTTTAGAGAAAAACTATTTTGCTTAAAAAAATCGAGAATTGAATCATATAGAATCATGAAATTAAGTGACAACACAATAAACAAACGTGACTTAAACGAGAGTAGGTAACCAAAAAGGTTTAGGAAACTTATAAAAGGTTTTTATTACTGGTTCTAGTAGTACGGAGAGGTAACACGCATAGTATTTACATCATAAATAACACTGCTCATTGTCAATCAATGTATGACATTATTTTGTTGAGGAGTGAGGCCAAGGCAGCAACCCAAGATCAAGTTCATTCATTAGATCACTTACGTCTCTCTGTTACATTATTACACTGTGTGTATTTACATCATAAATAACACTGCTCATTGTCAATCAATGTATGACATTATTTCGTTGAGGAGTGAGGCCGAGGCAGCAACCCAAGATCAAGTTCATTCATTAGATCACTTACGTCTCTCTGTTACATTATTACACTGTGTGTATTTACATCATAAATAACACTGCTCATTGTCAATCAATGTATGACATTATTTCGTTGAGAAGTGAGGCCGAGGCAGCAACCCAAGATCAAGTTCATTCATTAGATCACTTACGTCTCTCTGTTACATTATTACACTGTGTGTATTTACATCATAAATAACACTGCTCATTGTCAATCAATGTATGACATTATTTCGTTGAGGAGTGAGGCCAAGGCAGCAACCCAAGATCAAGTTCATTCATTAGATCACTTACGTCTCTCTGTTACATTATTACACTGTGTGTATTTACATCATAAATAACACTGCTCATTGTCAATCAATGTATGACATTATTTCGTTGAGAAGTGAGGCCGAGGCAGCAACCCAAGATCAACTTCATTCATTAGATCACTTACGTCTCTCTGTTACATTATTACACTGTGTGTATTTACATCATAAATAACACTGCTCATTGTCAATCAATGTATGACATTATTTCGTTGAGGAGTGAGGCCGAGGCAGCAACCCAAGATCAAGTTCATTCATTAGATCACTTACGTCTCTCTGTTACATTATTACACTGTGTGTATTTACATCATAAATAACACTGCTCATTGTCAATCAATGTATGACATTATTTCGTTGAGGAGTGAGGCCGAGGCAGCAACCCAAGATCAAGTTCATTCATTAGATCACTTACGTCTCTCTGTTACATTATTACACTGTGTGTATTTGGTCTTAACATTTGTTGATTATGTGGTACTAACCGAGAAAATAACATAAAATCATATAATAACATAAAATAGATGTAGCTTGCTTGCAGATTTCGAGAGAACAGTTTTATCGTTTAATAGTGACCCGCGCCGGTTTCGCCCGTGCATAAATTTTGTATTCATATTTTGACTGACGTTAATTTTGAGCACCCGTGTGCTATAACTTTAGGTGTACCTTTCTTTTGAATCACTCAAGATCTAAGCTCACCATAGTAATGTCATCATCAAAAAAAAGCTAGGAACCCAGCCGAGCTTGTTGCCAGATTCATCTAGGCTGGGGCGCGTGGAACAGGCGTTAATTCACCTAGCTATTACCCGTTTCAAAATGATCCTTGTGATATTATTGAATAATAGTACATTATGGTACTAGTGTGTAACATTGGTGATTACCGCCCGTCAATACACACGTGTATCATACGAGGTTTTTCAACACACTTGTGAATAAAATAACAAAAAAAAATCTATAATCTATAACTCACTAGTGAGTATAGCAATATAATAGTATAGCAATGAAAAAGTCATAGTTTGATTATGGGTGTCATTTTGTGCCTAATTGCGATGACCTTAGAGCCACTATAACTCAATAACTCACTAGTGAGTTATAGCAATGAAAAAGTCATAGTTTGATTATGGGTGTCATTCTGTGCCTAATTGCGATGAGCTTAGAGCCACTATAACTCAATAACTCACTAGTGAGTTATAGCAATGAAAAAGTCATAGTTTGATTATGGGTGTCATTCTGTGCCTAATTGCGATCACCATAGAGCCACTGTAAAAGCAAGTGTGTTGAAAATATATGTTTTACTTTTACTGTGAAATCTTAGCAAAGTGTCAAAATGCACGAGCACTGGTCTATTTATTGTAGATCCAGTTACCATGCCTTCTAATCCTAAGGTCGTGGGTTCGAAAACAGACCTGCCTCATGTAAAATAATGTGACAGCTGGACGATCTATTGTCAAACGAGTTTTTTTGTGATTTGCCAAGTGCCCTCTGAACATTAAGAGTAGTAGAGTTCTCTGTGAGAGCTCGTCCGGGGAAGGACTACCACCGTACCTATTTCTGCCGCCAAGCAGTAATGCTCGCATTGCTGTGTTCCGGTGTGAAGGGTATGGTTTCCGGTGAAATTACTGGCACACGAGGCTTTCGATCTAGTCCTCAAGGTGGCAACCCGCGAGTGATACCTCTGATATTGCAAGCGTCCATAGGCTGCGGGAACCACTTACCATCTTGTGTGTACGCTTGGTTGCCACATCAGTTGTATAAAAAAAAAAAACATAGTTGTCTTGACCTACGCTACAAATTGTAAATACAACGAATATAATTTGTCGCGTCTATGAGTAAACTTTCAGATTATGCGTCTTCTCATTCAATGACATGTTTTGTTGAACGTAAAACTCAAGCGTACCTTTGTATCCTGTCATCATCATCATGACAGCCTTCTAATGTTCCCACTGTTGGGACACTGGCCTACTCTCAGGCGAGAGTGATTAGGTCTTAATCCACCACGCGGACCCAATGCGGATTGGTGGATGGCACATGTCTTTCGAATTTTTAGTTCTTGGACTGCCGGTTTCCTCACGATGTTTTCCTTCACCGTATGAGAGCACTGGCATTGCGCATATAAATTTTTCGAAACAGAAAAATCCATAGGTGCACGACCGGGTTTGAACCCACGACCTTAGGATTGGAAAGCGGGGTCACTACCACTAGACCACCAGTGCTCTATTGTATCCTGTAAAGTAAATTATATTTGCATGAATGAACCGGTTTTGTACTTGCACTACAAAGACCTCGCATTGCTTGAATTAATTGTACCACACTGTCCTGTGCCTTTTCTTATGTCATCATCATCATTGTCCACAGCCTGAATTTACCCACTGCTGGATCTATACCCATATTCCAAAAGTTGGTTGATCCAGCCTTATAGTCAAATAGTAATTTATTGGTATGGGAAAAGATACACTTAGAAAGATACACTTAGTTTATTATGGGTGGATTCGACCAACATTTTGAATAACTATACGCGGTATAAGAAATGCCAAATACAAGGAAACTGTCAGTTTACTCGCGAATAACTTTTTTTTTTTATACAACTGAAGTGGCAACCAAGCGTACAGCCCACAAGATGGTAAGCGGTTACCGCAGCCTATGGACGCTTGCAATACCAGAGGTATCACTCGCGGGTTGCCACCTTGAGGCTAAGATCGAAAGCCTCATGTGCCAGTAATTTCACCGGAAACCATACCCTTCACACCGGAACACAGCAATGTGAGCATTACTGCTTGGCGGCAGAAATAGGTATGGTGGTAGTCCTTCCCCAGACGAGCTCTGTCACAGAGAACTTTACTACTCTTTACTCGGAGAATAGCGCTTATTCGAGTTTGGTCGAATCCAACCTTAGGGCAACTAAGTAACCTACCTTTGGCGTAAGGGCCTTATAAATTAATAACTAAGTGTAAATATTAATGCAAGTAACAATATTAAAAGCAACAGAGTAGGTCAGCTTTGAACTACTTACTAACATTTAGTAGGGCAGAACCTTGGATTAAATGTCATTGTATTGCTGTAAAAACCTCTTTAATTAGTAGAAGGTAAACAAAGGTTATATATACAAGTATATATTATTGTATATATTATATACAAAAGGCTGCAGGCTGTAGGAAAACCAAATAAATAAGACGTCTCCCTCTGAATTTTTACAGGGGTGCTGGGCGTAATGATGCGGGAATTTATAAAATCATGGTACATACCATAATTATTGATAAAATTAAAATCTTCTTGATCGTGACATAATTTAACAGAAACCAAATTTAGGAAAAAAAAACAATACTAATTATCAAAACGTTGCTGATTTGAGCGGAAGTTAAAAATATCATTAGGCTGAAGGACGGAAGTGATGTGTTTAATTGATCAGTAAATCATTTGGAAATTTAGTAAACATAGGTTGGTATATAAACTTCCGGGTGCCAATTTTGTGATTACAAGTTTAGATCAACACTTATGTTTTATGTTAGAAGCATTAGGTATATCTATGCCTAATGAATGAACATAGATAAGTAATTGTTACACATATCTCATAAGTATATACCTACATATTAATTTAGGTAGGTACTCATATTTTTATTGTAGGCCATGAGGCCTTCGGGCGGCCTAGAAACTCTGTCACCAGAGTTGGCCACTGACTCATACGAACGAACGAACGATTGTGATTGGTTCCGTTCGTATTAACGTCCGCGACATTTTTAAATTCCAAATTTTTAATAAATCACAAGAATCACTTTATAAACCCAAGTTACACTAGTTCCACGCACCCAGTCTAGAAGAATCTGGAATCAGACACGGTTAGGTTAAAATTTTTATTTCGCTTTGATCCGTGATCTCTCTTTATTTTGACGATTCCTCTACTTCTAATTAATATATTGACCGTGTTTTTCAGATTGCCTTTCTTCTGTGCATAGTGTGCACCTACCTCCTGGCTGCAGCACTTCCAGACAGCGGTGGAAGTCCACCTCTACCTGGACCAGGACTATCTTATGGTAACATTTTAAAATCATTATTTATGTAGGTATCTCTCATTCAAATTCATTTTCAAGTTCAAATTCAAGTACAAAATATTTTTACTCAGTAAAATCAAAAGGATCATATATAACTAGTTCCACATACCCAGACTAGTAAAATCTGGCCACTTTGGCTGGTCTTCTACCTTTGATGATCCCTCTTCATCATAAAGGTGAAGCTCTCTGTAAATAATATACAAATTAGGAGCATTCATTACGAATGAGTGCATTCTGTATAAGAAGTCACTGAGCCCGGAATTTCCCAGCCAACCACACCTTTTGAACTAGAACAGCTGTTTGCATTACTGCTTGAATTAAACTGATGTGAGAAATATTGATAGCTCAGTTTCTTGGGATGATCTGATAGCTACTACAACTGCTGACTGAAAATGTTTCAGGAGGAATCCCTTACGGCAGTATGAGCGGCAACGTCGCGGAGTTTTTCAGAAAGAGGGCGGCACCTAGAGTTCGTAGCGCAAACTACGCTACACACTCGTCCAACAACTACGCACCAATTGAACAGTGGCTGTAATAGATGGCGCTTGTGAACATTGTGTTAATATATTCTTTTCCCGCCATTATTGTTAGAATTAATTTATTTTTAATTAAAGTTTTTATTCGATATTCCAAATACTTATTACAAGCGTTTTTTTTTGGTTTCCTATTGCTTTTTTATTTTGATTCGAAGAGACTTGAGCACAGCTAGACAACCGTAACGGATTTTACTGGTTTTTAATACAAGTTTTAATTTTTTTATTGTTTTTTCCTAAATGTAGTATTTCATTTCTCCACGCTTATAGAGAACGTTGTCTTGGGTGCTCATGCTAGCCCAGCTAACAGCACAGCACTGCTAACCATCAGAAATCCAGAATTCTGGTGGGACTTGGAGGACTCGAATGGTATGGTTTCCGGTAAAATTACAGGCACATACAGACTTTACGCTACGGTAACCGCTTACAATCAAGTGGGTATGTATAAAAAAGTACCATGATAAACCGCACTAAAATATCGAGAGTCACTAAAACTTACAAAGTTAGCATGGGGTTAACTGAAAATATATCTTTCTTTGTAAAAATTATGGTTCACCTATAAGTTAAACATTTTTTCCGCTAGAACAGAATTATTTTTTACACTAGAAACTAATATTTTACAAAAAAAGTAGGGTACATTGTACAAACCGTTGTTTAACAAAAAAGGTTTTAATAAATTATACCTACTTACATACTTGCTTCGGTAAAAACTTGTTTTATTAGTGCGTGCGTTTTGATAAGAAGATAATTAACTTTAGATTACTGCCTTGCCTACTTGTTAATTTGTATATCTTTATAAAAAACATTTTTTTATGCTAACTAGCTTTTTTAAAAAATTATTAACAGTAAATTAGTGTAATTAAATCTTTTCGTGGGAGCTCTGCCAGCTCAAAAGGTTTAGCTAATTTTGATAATTACATGGTTCTTGGCGTACGCGACAAGCCGACAAAAACATGTTTTACCTTGTTATAAGTACTCGTACCAGTAGCTAAGTGAATTACAGAGACATTGTAATAGCTACTTACTGCTTCAATGTGATTCCCACAAACTTTCAATACGAAATAGGCAGGTAATAGTGGCTATTGTCCTTAAAATAATTGTACTATGTAGGTACTAGGTACTTACTAAACATAACCTATGGCAGTATTTTTAGTCCAAATGAGTTTGTTTTCTTATTTAAAATGTTTTTTTTTTTTATTTTACTTATATTTATACTTTAAGAAAAGTAGAGTTCTTTGTGATAGACCTCGTCCGGGGAAGTGTGTCTTTTTTTATTTTTATGTTTTTCTTAGAAAGAGCTTTTCCAGTACTAAGTAAGTACAGCATATTCTTGCCGACACGCAGTAGTGCTTCCGGTTTGAAGGGTGAGAAGTATAAATAAATAAATTAAGAACAGAGGCTGAGTTACCTACTTGCTGTGTTTAAGGATGGCAACACGCAAGTGATACTTCTGGTATTTCAAGCGTTCATAGGTAACCGCATGTATACCATGAAAGTGATCCAAGTACAAAAAAAATTACAGTTTTGGTTGAAAAAGTGCTCTCTTTGCTTGAATGTCGTTTGAATTTAAGTTTCGAAATCATTCTTGCGAGTCCTTCTGTTCGAAATTTGAATTCAAAATTTAAAACCACAAATTCTAGAACGGTCCGCGTTGTAGTTTATTTGAATTATATTTCTGAAATGACAACGCCGATTTATGCCGTCCGCTACAGTCTGGCAGAGAGCGGACGGAGCTCCTTCCTTCCGGCCCCGGTATTACTGCGATTACGGTTGTCATTGACATGGCTTCATTACCTGTATTTAGGCAATTGTCTGTTTAGATGAGGCATTGATAACAGGGACGTTTATGTTGACAAAAATAAACTGAACGTTATAGGACTGGCAATAAGGCGTATTTCTGAAAATGTAGGTATCTTGATGACCTCGGTGCCCGGGAGAATGCTGGTTCAAACCCCACTGTGGGACATCTATTTTGTTATAAAGTTGATGCTTTTATAATTTGATTTCATTGAACACCATTGGATCGTCTAAGTTTTTTTGAATTCAATTCTTTCACTGTACTAGCACTTATGAAGGCTATGCGCACTGCACAGTACGCGTAATCTGCGTAATGACCAAAACGTTTTCGTTGCGTTAATGTTTATCGCAACAAGCGCACAGGATTATTCGCAACACATGTGCCAAAGTTGAAAACAAAGTTATTCACACCGTTTTTAGAAGTTTGATTATTCTCGTCACTCAATTTATGTCCAAAACAATGCCTCTTCACTAGGAGCAATAGAACTGTAAACTCTATAAATAAAAATACATTTGATTCCTAAAGTCCATGGTCCACTGAGCCCAGCCGCACACCAGCCATAGGTACATGGGTATTTAGAAAATGTAATGTGAGCAATGCTTTCAAACAAACAAACAACATGTTTAAGAATTAAATCACCAGCTAAGGATGGTAGAAAATGCTGCATAGCATTAAGTCCTCCCTTTTTGTTTTTATGTGCAATAAAGAATTAAATAAATTTTAACTCCTCTGAAATTGGCTTATTTTATTTTATTTCAAAGCCTCAAGAATTAAAAATAATTCAAACAAAATGAATAGTGCCTACATTATTAGTTAGTAGCTAATTATATTTTGCTAAAACTTTTAGATGATCTATTACAATAACTTTAATAATCAATTATACACAATTGTCATACTTATATGACAATATGTTGTCCTGTGTAATAAAAATAAATAAATAAATAAAATATACTTTCTACCTTTCTCCTCTCTCCTCAGCTTTAGTGGATTGTGGCCCTAACAATCGTTCTCCGAACTTTAGACAAGGTATTGTATAATACAATAAAATTGATTTACTCAATGCGTCACAAAATACCGATAGGACCTTGGCAGAATACGAAATGATGTCAGTTCTTTACACCAGTCTCATTCATGCGTGTAAAGTGGTGATGACGTCATTAGCACGGTGAGCGAGAGTTCGGTTGAGCGAGAGGTTGCGGGTTCGATCCCCGCTGCGGGACAAACAAATGTTTATTTTGATCGAGCGAGCTAAGCGAGCTAAGCGATTCAGTTTCAAGATTAGCTAAATAAGGCTTTGTTAGTCAGTCAGTTTGTCATTTTGAATGTACTTATGGGTCGCATTTTTCAACCGATCTGGTTGAAACTTGGTATACAGTTGAAAAATCCCAATAGAAAATGCCCAACGACTAAAAAAATATATTAGTCATAAAACCTGCGGGTTGGTCACGTAACTCTGTTAACCACCCAATCTCCACTGTTTTTTTTTTTTTTTTAATACAACTGAAGTGGCAACCAAGCGTACGGCCCACTAGATGGTAAGCGGTTACCGCAGCCTATGGACGCTTGCTATACCAGAGGTATCACTCGCGGGTTGCCACCTTGAGGCTAAGATCGAAAGCCTCATGTGCCAGTAATTTCACCGGAAACCATACCCTTCACACCGGAACACAGCAATGCGAGCATTACTGCTTGGCGGCAGAAATAGGTATGGTGGTAGTCCTTCCCCGGACGAGCTCTATCACAGAGAACTCTACTACTCTTATGATCTTCGTCAAAACTCAAACTGTCTATCAAGACATGGCTAATGGTCAAACTGTCTTAGTAGACAGTTTTAAACAGAGTTACGTGATCAACCCGCTGGTTCTATGACTACATAGATTTTGTCGAATTTCCCCTTAATTACTACAGGTTACCCCATCCAAAATCCCTAATTTTTGATTGGGTAACATCCCTAAATTCGACAAAATCTTTATAGTCATAGAACCTGCCGGTTCAAAAAATTCCTAATTTGTGATTGGAGGTTTAAATTTACCAAAAAAGAGGCACCGACGCAGGGAATCCTAGTGTCGGATCAGAACTTATTTGACTGTTGGGTTGGTCGTGGATTCAGATCCGGTCGGGCACCGGTGGATTTTTCTATTCGAAAAACTTATGTGCAAGGGCAATTGTGTGAGGAAAACTAAATCAAAATTCCAAAGACGTGCTATTCACCAATCTGCTTTGGACCAGCATGAAAGATCAAACGCTTGAGGATAGGTTTTAAATCGGGCATGATGATGATGACAACTGAAGTGGCAACCAAGCGTACGGCCCACAAGATGGTAAGCGGTTACCGCAGCCTATGGACGCTTGCAATACCAGAGGTATCACTCGCGTGAGGGCTAAGATCGAAAGCCTCATGTGCCAGTAATTTTATTTTAATTTATTTAAATTTAATTTCATCGGAAACCATACCCTTCACACCGGAACACAGCAATGCGAACATTACTGCTGGGCGGTAAAAATAGGTATGGTGGTAGTCCTTCCCCGGACGAGCTCTATCACAGAGAACTCTACTACTCTTACGTGCCCTTTTTACAAGACGCATTAAAACGGTCACTTTGTCAGGTTATAAATAAAAAGGGCGAGAGCCTACTTGCCCGGGGTTTCCCGGTTTGATGACCCTTTAACGACATGGCATATAATTTATACCTAGATATTCATAAAATATAGTATGAATGAATAAATGAATCAAAATATGGTTTGTTCGTTCGTTCGTATGAGTTAGTGGCCAACTCTGGTGACAGAGTTTCTAGGCCGCCCGAAGGCCTCTGTCATGGCCTAACAACTTTAAAAAAGCCAGTTTCAAATGATTTCGAATCTCGTTTTCGATTTTCGTTTCAAAATGATTGTGATTTTATTGAAATAAATTATTTTTAACTTTTTTGACTTTTGACCAGGACCGACTGCTTAACGTGCCCTCCGAAGCACGGGAGTGCTTAGTTAAAATTGCCACTGGCGGTCACCTATCCAAATGATGACCCCGCGGAACAGTGCTTAACTTCGTTGATCTGTTAAGAACAACTTAGCCAGCTCTACGTCACGAGCGCTCACATGGTAAACAAAACATATTTTACAATTTTAGTACAGTATGCAGTCTTATCGCTTAGCAGCTATTTCTTCCAGACAACTTTAATACTATATCTAGTAAGTAAGTATTTTTTTGTAAATAATTAACTACCTTAATTGAAAACAATGACTCAACAACGTCATTGATCAACCGTTTCATGAGACATTAGACGATTGATCTACCGTATAATGTGGGATTAAACGGTTGATCTATGATATTGTAGAGTTTTTCAAACGATTTAACATAATTGTCAACCGATGTGACAGAGGTTGCGGGTTTGATTCCCGCCTCGGGACAAATGTTTGTACGATCTACAAATATTTGTTCCGGGTGTTCTGGTTATTTTCTATACATAATAAAAAATATCTATCTATGTATTGTATTGTATTAAATATATATCAGTAATCTAGTACCCATAATAAAGCTCTGTTTAACAGCAGCTTACCTTGGGGCTAGATGATGCTGTGTGGATTGTTCAGCATTATTTATTTATTTTCATTAAAAACTTGATATTCATTTACTATGATTTACTAGTTCTAATGTTTTCCGATATTTCGGCGCTTACACGGGAGAACAGAAGTCTTTGCAGGTAGGTCTTACAACTATTGACAGACTAATCTGTGCTAAAAGACCTACCCGCAAAGTCCCAAGGCATCGAACTCGCAACCTCTACGCAGCAGACGAACCTTCGTTCGCCCGCCGCGCCACATCGGTCGTCAGTAATGAGAGAGTACTTATAATTATGCATAATACAGGTAAGTAGCTGCTTAGATAGCTACTTGCAAGTAATACACGGTGGAGATGTCCCCAAGCGTGACTGTAGACCTACTAGCTGAGATTCCAAGCAATACTCGTGTCCTTGTGAGTACTGCGTCGTATTACTGGGTTTGCGAAAATACCTGGTACCTATAAAAAAGTTCGTATGAGTTAGTGGCCAACTGATAGGCCGCTTGAAGGCCTCTGTCATGGTCTAACAACTTTGAAAAAGCCAGAACCGACAGCTTAAAGTGCTTTCCGAAGCATAGAAGCCCTTTTAGCAATATACTTACCTCTAGCTTTCATTTCATCGCTGTAATTGCACAAATAAAAATTCTAAGGTCAATTTTTCTTATTAATATCCCAAAAAGATATCTTGCACAAATAAGGAGAACCATTTCTTTTCACGTATGTTTTTAATAAAACAAACAACGACGAACGATGTGGCGCAGCGGGCGCAGTTACAGCTGCGACGCGGAGGTTGCGGGCTCTATTCCCGCCTCGGTTCAATTATATATACGAACTACAAATATTTGTTCCGGGTGTTCTGGGTATTTTCTATATAAAATAAAAAATATCTATCTATGTATTGCATTTTATTAAGTATATATAAGTTATCTAGTACCCATAATACAGCTCTGTTTAACAGCAGCTTACCTTGGGGCTAGATCACAGACATGAATCATGTCTGTGGGCTAGATGATGCTGTGTGGATTGTCCAGCATTATTTATTTATTAATTTATTTTAAACATGAATGAACGAAGCTTCTTGCTAAACCAAAAACAACAATTCATAACAATTTAGCATATTACTAGTAACTCCCTACAAAATGGTATAGCAGTTTTTATTGAAGCTACACTGGTATGAACAAGCAGCTTTATAACTATGAGGATGAGGATGGGCAGTTGTTTTTGACTTATTGAGATCAAGTTATAAGCTTGTTTATTGATAGCCAGTTTAAATTCAAGGTCTCGTTTGCTGCACTTGGACGCAAAGCAGCAATAATAATAATAATAATAATGCAGGACAATCCACACAACATCATCTAGCCCCAAGGTAAGCTGCTGTTAAACAGAGCTGTATTATGGTACTAGATGACTGATATAATTGTACTTAATACAATACAATATATAGATAGATATTTTTTTATTATTATATAGAAAATACCCAGAACACCCGAATCAAATATTTGTAGATCGTACATTTGACCCGAGGCGGGAATCGAACCCGTAACCTCCGCGTCGCAGGCGGACTTGCGCCCGCTGCGCCACATCGGTCGTCAAGTCAATGTGTAGGAGTTAGGTTGAAAAAACTGCAGTTGTTTATATCTAAAGTCATGAATACACTTTTTATCATGTTTATGATATTTGCAAATATTTAAGAAAAAAATGAACGTTAGTTTCTAAGGGTGGATTTGACCAACCTTTTTTTTATACTACTAAAGTGGTAACCAAGCGTACGGCCCACTTGATGGTCAGCGGTTACCGTAGCCTATGTACGCATGCAACATCATAGATATCTCTTGCGTGTTACCACCCTGAGACGTTAGATGGAAAGTCTCATGTGCCTGTAATGTGCGGAAACCATACCCTTCGAACCGGAACACAGCAATACTAATGCATTAATGCTTGGCGGCAGAAATAGGTATGGTGGTAGTCCTTCCCCGAACGAGCTCTATCACAAAGAACTCTGATAATAACTATTCCGCGGAATAAGAAATGTCAATACAAATAAACTGTCAGTTTACTCGCGAATAATTCTACGAATAAGAACTATGACTCTACGAATGGATTGTCTTTGGCTATCTTATCAAAACGACATGGGTCTTCTCATTTTAATTATTTTTCTCGTGTTATTTTAAGTTTTATTGCGTAAATTAGGTGGCAGTTTATCCAATTTAACTTGTTTACTTAGCACAAGTGTTAGTAATTGAAATGGAGGGGTAATGTTGGTTGGTAATTTAATCAAAGACTTCCCAGGAGAATTTTGAAAGAAAAGTCATCGTTTCTTTCCAAATTTCGTTTGTTTACGTTGCTAAGCGACAATCAAACTAATACACTTGACACTGGCAAAATTGTGGCAAACTAGCCACAGAGGCCATAAAATAAAAGAAGAAGAAGAAGACTCTACGGATAAAGCTTATTCGAGTTTGATCAAATCCAAGCTTAGTCTATTAGAGTTATTAATCTCTACTTTAGAATAAACAATTTTTAGGGACATCTTTTAATATGTGCTTAGTTTTGAGTAGGTCGTTTTTTATAAGTAGCGACAATGTTTGGTCCATTATTAATTAGTTTTTTATTTATTGTATCTAAACTGTAACGTTTTAATATTATGGCAGAACCTTTTAACACTTTATGATATAAGACAAGCCTCAAATCCAGTAGAGGTACTCGTGTTTAGAGCAAGATAACGGGATGAGAAGCGATCTATTCAACTATTTAGCAAAAATGAACTCTATAAACAAACACAATCATCTTCTTCTTCTATTTCTTTTTTTATGGACTCTGTGGCTTATTTGCCCCAATTTTGCCAGTGTTAAGTGTATTAGTTTGATTGTCGCTTAGCAACGTAAACAAACGAAATTTGGAAAGAAATTATGACTTTTCTTTCAAAATTCCCTTGGAAAGTCTTTGACTAAATTACTAACCAACATTACCCCTCCATTTCAATTACTTACACTTGTGCTAAGTAAACAAGTTAAATTGGATAAACTGCCACCAAATTTACGCAATAAAACTTAAAATAACACGAGAAAAATAATTAAAATGGTAAGACCCATGTCGTTTTGACAAGATAGACACATCAACAACACTGCGTGTCAACTGCAGTGTATGACAAACAAGACAAATGAAGACAAAGGACCCATTTCTAAAGTCAAATCGCAAGTGCAGGAATAAAAATTATCGATGGGAGTCTACATTTCGAAATGTCAAGTTATATTTAACTTGAACCGGAGTCGGAATGCTGATTGTAATTCACCGTCAAGGGGTAAGCTATTCTGGCGTACGTGCCTTCATTATGCCATTTAAATCCGGGTGTAGCAGGATAATCTAAATGTATGATGATAGCTTGTAGAATAGCTTCTTTGCGCTGAGTGCCAAATGAGGTCTTTACGCAATTCTAATCGATCTGTATTTAATCATTTTGTATGTATCGATTTTTTATCGACAATCCTCCCTCCCTGACCAAATTAGATGTAAAAAGAAAAGCTATTCTTATATATATTATTCTTTTTCTGTACTAAAAAATATACAAGCAAAATGATAAGGTTTTTGTAACAAATTATTACTTGTAAGTACTTTTAATTGTTGAGATTTATTCAGGCTACTGATCATTATTCATACAATAATTAATTACGCCACAGATTGCGTAAAGTAATTTACTTTTTGCCTTTTTTTTTGATAATTTAGAATTAATGGCTGCTGGCTATCTGTCGCTGGGTCCAAGAAGAGGCCTTTTAGTGGCCTATAGATTTTACTTAATTACCTACTCCTACCACATAATAGGTACACATCTTAGCATTTGTTTTGTTTTTGTTATTTGAGTTGGATTCGCCCAAAATTGATATAACTTTGGGGAATAAGAATTGTCAAATACAAGTAGAGTCAGCTTAGTCTCGATTAACTACGATTAATTCGGAAAGCACTGTTCTCGAGTCGATTTCGAATCCAACCTTATTTTTAACCACTCTATAGACAAAATATTTTGAGTGTTGCACTTTATTAACTTAGATAGGTTAGTCTAAGTAGATATACTCAAATACGTCGTAATTTATTTTATCACTATACATCTGTTTTAGACGACCGATGTGGCGCAGCAGGCGCAGGTCCGCCAGCGACGCTAAAGTTGCGGGTTCGATTCCCGCCTCGGGTTAAATGTTTGTACGATCTACAAATATTTGTTCCGGGTATTCTGGGTATATTCTATGTCTAATAAAAAATATATCTATGTATTTTTTCCCTTCAAAGGGGAATTCTTCTATTCAGTTATTCTATTCAATAATAAAGGTATTTTATTGAAATGTTTCACAGAATAGTTTTTAAAAATTACCCTTCAAAGGGGATTTTAGGTACTTTTTTGTGTCAAAATCCCCTTCAGTCCGAGCTTCAAGCTCCAAAGGGGATTTTGACACAACCCTTGTATTGTAATAAGTATTAGCCATCTAGTACCCATAACACAAGCTCTGCTTAGCTTGGGGCTAGATGATGCTGTGTGTATTGTCCAGCATTATTTAATTTCAACCCTAGTTGAGTACGGTCAATAACACCATTGTATGGAAGGAAGCAAGCCAGCCATCCGTGCAGCTCTAGGACACAACGTCGTATAAAACCATTGACCGGCCACACTGTCACATAGTCAGTGTACAGTGTTGTGAACCATGCCTGTCAGGAAAGTTAGTGGTTTTATTTATTTATTAGCTTTAATTATTTTTTATTAGCATATTTTTTTTAAATAACTACGCGATAGAAGTTTATTTACATTTGACTTAACAAATTTATTCAATCTGTTACGTTTGTTAATTTACTTTTTTTTATACCATTAAAGTGGCAACCAAGCGTACGGCCCACTTGATGGTAAGCGGTCACCGTAGCCTATGTGCGCTTGCAACATCACAGATATCCTCCTGAGACGTTAGATGGAAAGTCTCATGTGCCTGTAATTTCCATACCCTTCAAACTGGATCATAGCAATGCGAGCATTACTGCTTAGCGGCAGAAATAGGTATGGTGGTAGTCCTTCCCCGAACGAGCTTTATCACAAAGAACTTTACTATTCTAGTACCTTGATTAATTTGTAAATATAAGCACTTTAATATTAGTCTATTATTTTGTTTACATTTGTAATAACATTTGTAGTAGTGACGTAAAATATATTTTTATTATTGAAGACATTTAATTATCAAAAAATATATTTGCTAAGCGCCTAAAACACAGAGTTTAAAACTACTTGCATCGTCGTTATCAATTTAATTTGTAGCTAATTAAAAATAAATACGATACAACTCAACCAGAGCTAGCCACTAATTAAATTTAAATAAATAAATTAGCTAGGTAGGTACAAAATTGTGTCGATTCTTTTGTATCATTTTCTAAACTTAGCTAACTAATATTATCGCGGTCCTTTGTATTTTAATTCATTAAAAAAGGACGGCAACAATTTTGGTTAGTTTAGTTTAGAAAATGTCACACCAGAAACGACACCAAAAACTAACTATTAGGTGACATAATTAACAATAAATTTTTTTATTAATGAATCCGCTTCGTCACCTTCAGTCCTTGAGTCCTCGTGACGTAGCTGGCTAAGTTGTTTTTAACAGATCAACGAAGTTAAGCACTGTTCCGCGTAGTCAGCATTTGGATGGGTGACCGCCAGTGGCTCAACTGAGCGCTCCCGTGCTTCAGAGGGCACGTTAAGCTGTCGGTCCCGGCTTTTTCAAAGTTGTTAGGCCACGACAGAGGCTTTCGGGCGGCCTAGAAACTCTGTCACCAGAGTTGGCCACTGACTCATACGAACTTACTTACCTTGAGTCCTCCTATTCAGTATTGTCAATTGTTGGCAATACACAGGGGTATTGCAGTGATTATACCCTTAGTGGCCAGTAACTGGGTCACTATGTTACTTAATACTTACCTAATAGGCATTGACATGACCTGTTCCATAAATAACAGAGTACTATCTTTTTAGATGCCACTGTGTAAATCACAACCAAAAAAATATCTCAGAGAAAATTTGTAAATGTTATTATAATTACTTACCTACCTTAAATTTTGTGTAAGACTTTTGTAATGAATTGTACTACCAAACTTAAAAAACAAATAAATTAGTGTCAAAAGCTAGTTTTTTTCAATGTCAACGCATGTGTACTAAACTGTTCATACAATAGTAGTATCAAATTGTTTTCTACAGACAAGTAAAAAGTTATAATACTTACTAGATATCATTCTTTAAGAAAATTTCGATTATTTTACACATATTTTTTTAAATAGCTTTGTCTCTGTCATTTCAATAGATAAAGATAACGCAAAATTCGAACAATGTGTGCGTTGCATCATGTTTTTAAATGACATATTGTTATCCGCTTATTACCTATTAACTTCAAAAAAGGCCTATACTTACATACCTGTTAAAATTTTGTATGAGAAAAAATGTGTCTGCATAAAAAACGTACAATAAAATTGCAATATCACTTACTTATGTAAATAGTGCTGCCAACAGATTTAGACCGTAGTGAAGTTATTTTGTGATGCAAAAAAACAATTTAGTTCGAAAAACCTCCATTGCCTATGCATCGAGTAACGACTAATTTCACGACAGCCAAGACCGTTGGTGGTTTCTTTTTTTTTTATACAACTATAGTGGCAACCAAGCGTACGGCCCACAAGATGGTAAGCGGTTACCGCAGCCTATGGGCGCTTGCAATACCAGAGGTATCACTCACGGGTTACCACCCTGAGACGTAGATCGAAAGTCTCACGTGCCTGTAATTTCACTGGAAACCATACCCTTCGGATTGGAATACAGCTATGCAAACATTACATCTTGGCGGCAGAAATAGGTATGGTGGTAGCCCTCCCCCGGACGAGCTCTATCTCAAAGAACTCTACTACTCTACGGCGGTACTAATAAATGAATGATTATCATCCAGGTAACCTTCTTCACCACGATCCTACTGCTCCTGGCGGCGGTTCTGGCAGCCCCCGCGGAGAAACCTGAAGATAAACAGGATCTGGCAATCTCAGAGAAGGATGACCTGAAGACCGAAGCGTCCCATTGGGGCGGCTGGGGAGGTTATGGAGGTAAATCTACAAATTTATATAAAATCGATGCAAATCGGTGGGTTTAACTAGCACAAAGTTAAAGCTAGAAGTTCTCCAACGCGTTGGGAAAACTTGTTAGCTGTTGCAGACCATTAAACGCAGGAAAGTTAGGTATCTTGGTCACGTGTTGAGACACGAAAGATACCAACTAATGCAATCGATTATGATGGACAAAATAAGGGGTAAACGACGCGTTGGAAGAAGAAAAAAGTCATGATTGAGGAACATTCGGGAGTGGACGAATATCGCCAGCGTCGAACATCTTTTTCGCTGGCGCTAGACAGGAATAAATTCGCTGAGCTGACGGCTAACCTCCAGTAGTGGAGAGCCACTAGAAGAAGAAGAACTAGCACAAAACCGAGATGGCTGGAGAGATCAAAGGGAGGCCTTTGCCATACAATGGGACGCAACAGGCTAAATCGATGCGTTACTGACTGATTGACTGACGATTGAAGCATCGCGGAAAAGTTTTATATAGAGGTTGCGCGTTAGATTCCCGCAATGTTTGTACGATCTGTAAATAACCAATATTTGTTCCGGGTGTTCTGGGAATTTTCTATGTATAATAAAAAATATCTATCTATGTATTGTATGTATTAAGTATATCGATCATCTAGTACCCATAACACAAGCTCTGCTTAGCTTAGGGTTAAATGATGCTTTGTGGATTGTCCAGCATTATTTATTTATTTTTTAAGTAGATTCATAGTAGATCAACGAAGTTAAGCACTGTTCCGCGTAGTGGGTGGGTGACCAGTGGCTCAACTAAGCACTCGCATGCTCCGGAGGGCACGTTAAGCAGTCGGTCCCGGCTTTTTCGATGTTGTTAAGCTATGACGGAGACCTTTGGGCAGCCTAGAAACTCTGTCACCAGAGTTGGCCACTGACTCATACGAACTTACTTTATCAACAGGTTACGGCGGAGGTTACGGTTACGGTTATGGCTACCCTGGATACTACGGCGGCAGTAGCTGGGGCTGGCCAGGATACGGTTACGGCGGCTATGGATACGGATATCCGTATGGAGGATACGGAGGCTACTACGGTCACCACGGCTACTGGTGGTAGATTAAGGAGGAATTTTGATATAACATTCTGATTTCATAATCAACAACTTCCATCATCATCAACATTTAACTTTTATATCATTTACCCATTCACTCATACGAATTTACATAAGTTCACACGATTACAGAAAAGTCTATTTACTGTTAAAAATGATTTTTACTTTACTTGAACAATTCAATTCGAGCAAATTATATTGTAATTCGAAAACTTGCCGATATTCTTGAGAATATGTACAAGATTGTTATTTAAACTAAGCACATGTATAAATAAATTTAAGCTGTGTGTACATCATTCTAAATATTGTATCTTTGATATTTTACTACTACTATTTATGTTTATACAGTCATTTATAGTTGTGTCAAATACTTAAGTTATTCAATAGAGGTGATATTCCCATGATAATACAGTATTGCATTGTCTAGTTGGCTCATTGATATTCTACGTTCGTTTAGATTCCCGAAAGAGCAATGTACTTGCTATATCATACTCTCCTGATTCAGAAAATATAATGCTTAAGACAGTTTAGTTCTACATTGTCTAGTGCTAGAAGGTCTATTTCTAGATGGTTTACTGTTAAAAGGTCTAGTTCTAAAAGATGGGTTCACAAATTTTTTACGTAGAAATTGACATTTGCACTTTCATTTCGATTATTTACATACCTTTTTATTGTTTTATATATTTTTTTGTTATTAATAATGTACGGTCTCATCAACACTGCCTTTATTAATGTTATCAAGAAATGTATAAATACTTATATCGTAAGAAAATAAAGTATGTATGAAACAATCACTCGTTCTTAACTTCTTATCACTATTTTAGACAAAATCCTTGCTATTATTATGTTTGCTAAGTAGAGTTAGAGTACCTACATTCATTCCAAGCCTTTTTTTATTATTTAAATATTCAGCTATTGTATTATTAAAAGATAAAAATAGATGAAGGGAAAACTGTTAAATAGTTTTTTATCAATTGATAAATTTTGCATTTTTACTTGGGGCTTTGCTAAAGCAGGTAGGAACCCAGCCGAGTTTGTTTCTTGATTCTTCTAGGCTAGGGTGCGTAGTCATATTCACCTAGATTTAAAGCAAAACACACACACGAGCGGTAGTGGATCAGGTCGTGTCCGTCGCGGGCCCGTCTCAGGTGTATTTTGATTAATTTGTATGGATGGACAAAGATGACAACACGCTGACACGACAATGCTTACATTATTGAAGTTTTAGTAGGGATCCCTATTATTTTCTAAAATAAAATATAGCCTATGTTACTCAGGGATAATGTAGCATTCTAATGGTGAAATAATTTTTGAAATCGAACCAGTAGTTTTTGAGTTTATTCGTAACAAACAAAAATACAAAAATACAAATCTTCTCTCTTTATAATATTAGTATAGATATATAATATAATCAAAAAAAAACTGTCAAAAATTTATAGAAATTTTCTAAAAATGTGACATGTGACCATTTATCTATGACACGAGAATCGCCCCCCCAATGTGTTGTCATTACTTGTCATCCTTGTCATCCAACATCCATACATATTAGAAAAAAAAACCCGCGACGGACTCGACCCGACCCGCGCTCGTAGATGTTATTAAATAAATCATACCTTTGAATTTGAATTTGAAAAAGCGTACACACAGTAGCAGCGTGAGTGAAGAATCACTATTGAGTTGACTCTACGAGCTGTAAAATAATTATTATAATGACTTTGTTGGCAGTCGAGTGCCCGGTTGAGAAGCTAGATAGAGGTTGCGGGATCGATTCCTGCAACGGAACAAATATTTGCATGATCTGCAAGTATTTGTTAACAGGTCTGGGTGTTTCTATGTATTAACAAAAAATAGATACAGTCAAAAAGCACTTCAAAAAGTATCAGTGTCTAGTCACTTGGTATTAGTAGGTGTCTACGAAATTGGTAACACTTTAGCATAAGTTCGTCATGGTTGGAACCATTGCAACCGACCATTAGTTTGGACGACCGATGTGACGCAGCGGGCGCAGGTCCGCCTGCGACGCGGAGGTTGCGGGTTCGATTTCCGCCTTGGGTCAAATGTATGTACGATCTACAAATGTTTGTTCCGGGTGTTCTGGGTATTTTCTATATACATATAATAAAAAAAATATCTATCTATGTATTGTATTGTGTTAAGTATATATCAGTCATCTAGTACCCATAATACAGCTCTGTTTAACAGCAGCTTACCTTGGGGCTAGATGATGCTGTGTGGATTGTCCAGCATTATTTATTTATATATTTATAAAAAAAAAAATTGCAGTGCTACAGATGTTTTGCCTATGCAATAATAGTGTGCGAGCATTACCTACTGATAAAGTTGAAATTAGACGAAGGTAGAGTGCATTGAAGTTTCACTATTTTTATATCATATTAAGATTCACGATTATTATATCATATTAAGCTATTTTTTACGGTGAAGGAAAACATCGTGAGGAAACCGGCATATCCAAGAACTAAAAATTCGAAAGACATGTGCCATCCACCAATCCGCATTGGGTCCGCGTGGTGGATTAAGACCCAATCACTTTCGCCTGAGAGTAGGCCAGTGTCCCAGCAGTGGGAACATTAGAAGGCTGTCATGATGATGATGATGAAGCTATTTTTCTGTTAATGATTAATAATTTATTCTATTATATTGTATCTTACATTTTTTATTTTGCTCTAATTTTAGAATTCTTTAAATATGCGTCTATTACTTATTTTTTTTTTTTTTGTTGGTACATAATTTTATTATTTTATTTTATTTTTAATTTATTTATGTGTAAATCTGTGTTTGCATGTCGGTCAACGATGAAGTCTGTGAGACATTTAAAAGAAATGGTAAAACCTAATATCATAATACCATACTTCAAGCAATTAAATACTATTTCATTTCATTTCATTTCATTTCATTTCACGCAAAATAACACGTTTTACATGCACGTTCTGCAGGTACAGTGTATCTGGCAAAAGTCTTGATCGTATAGTCACTTGCTCGCAACATAAAAAAAAATATCATAGTATAAATTGGTTCAATCTGTGAAAGGGTAGCGCGTTGAAGTCTTTTGTATGTAATTATAAACTCAAGCATATTATATTTAACTGACTTGTGCTATTGTGCAACAGCGTCATCTCTGTGAGAATTTCAAAACTAAAACGAATACGTTCCTAAGGTTTTTGTAAGTGGTGCTGGCGCTTGATGAAGACGAATAAAACGGTGTCGGCTCAGGTTTTATCACGAATACTTCAGAGAATCATAGATGGCATTGCTATTTGTGTATCTACTTGGAATCCATAACAATAGCAAGGCCATCATGCCAAAAAAGCGATAGGAACCCAGCCGGTGTTGTTGCCAGTTCTTTTACGGCATGGGCGCGTTGGAACTGGTGTAAATTTTCCTAGCTTGTAAGACGTTTCAAAGTGATCCTTGTGATTCTACTGAATAAATAATTTTTGATTTTGATTTTGATTTTATGCAAATGATATAATATTATTGTATGAAAACAAACTTCGTAAATGGTTGTTGGAAATAATTATTATTAGATGCTAAAATGTAGATAAAAAAATAAATGAGAATTAGGTGTCACATAAAATGTTTAATTTTGTTGCTCTAATTAGCATAAAGTAATAATAGGAGCATATTTTTAATTGTTAAAAGGTGAACCGCTTTATGTGTTTGTTTTACTAAAAATAAATTTTACTTATTATTCAGAATGTTATACATAATGGTGCATTTATTTAAGTACCTTGTTACGGTAGCAAGTAGGTTAAGTACTCATAAAATCATTAAACGGCAAATTGTTGTAATTAAGTAATGTTTTAATATCTCTGTAGCTGACTTATGTAGTAAATTTCCATAGAAAAGTAGCCCCACTTGTTTTATAAAAATACCATCTCAACGGCTCTCGCACTATAGAAATACATTTATTTATTGTAAGAATACATGTAGGTAAAGTACACACAACAGCAAAGTAAGCGAGCTTATAGGTACAATTTATACAGTATTTTACAGGTAACTTAATAATTTAAGTGGTCTTTGGCTCCAACGCTCGACGGAGCAACACGTCTGCCGGAGACCGGGTCGATGGTACTGATGATGTCCCGTGGAGGGATGAAACACGTGTCGTAAGTTTTCTTTTGAGGTTAACTGTGTGACCTCATGGAGTAGTACTAGAGATTTTTCGTCTGTTTTTGTTTTTATCGTGTAATGGATTTCCGCAAAGTAACGCCTGAAGCTATCAATTCACTAAAGTGGTATTTTCTGTTGAATTTCAGGCTCAACCTAAATCAAGAAATCCTAATCACGAAATATATGCAGCTATGTAAAAGATATCATCATGACAGCCTTCTAATGTTCCCACTGCTGGGACACTGGCCTACTCTCAGGCGAAAGTGATTGGGTCTTAATCCACCACGCGGACCCAATGCGAATTCGTAGATGGCACATGTCTTTCGAATTTTTAGTTCTCGGACATGCCGGTTTCCTCACGATGTTTTCCTTCACCGTATGAGAGCACTGGCATTGCGCACATAATTTTTTCGAACAGAAAAATTCAGAAAAAAAGAAGGCGGGGTCACTACCACTGACCACCAGTGCTTTAAAAGATATATTTATGTATTAATTTATTTAAAATACAGTCACTAGTAGGAAAACCACAACTGTATCAAAACAAACCAATTTAAAAAGCTCATACATAAAAAAGCAACTTATTTATCTAAATAGCTAAAAACAAGAATTCTATTGTAATACAAATCAGTCATCTAAATTAACTATGCCACCATAAATTTATAGGTACCTACGCTACTTCCTATAATATTATGTAGTTTACGACTCAATAAATTGACATTTATTTATTATCATTCAGCCATAATTTAAATACGTCAAAGACTAGTAGAGTTCTTTGTGATAGAGCTCGTCCGGAGAAGGACTACCACCATACCTATTTCCGCCGCCAAGCAGTAATACTCGCATTGCTGTGTTCCGGTTCGAAGGTTTGCAGTGAAATTACAGGCACATGAGACTTTCCATCTAACGTCTCAGGGTAACAAGCAAGTGGTATCTATGATTTTGCAAGCGTATATAGGCTACGGTAATAGTTTATCATCAAGTGGGCCGTACGCTTGGTTGCCACTTTAGTGGTATAAAAAAAACACTGGACTAACTGGAAACTTTAGTAATTTTGTATTGTGTCTAACTTTATTGTAGTATTGATACAATCATTGCTGATTAACCTTTTCTATGCAATTTATCAATATTATGAGATTTGCCAAAATTGACTTTTGACATGAACTTTCAGAGGGCAAGGTCACACTTCCATTTGATCGTCAGCTCAGCGCCTGCCGCTGGTACATCTCTAAATACCGTTTAATGTGACCTCGCTTCCGGAAAGGTCACCGAAGTTGACCTTAGACCGATAAATTTATTCGTAAAGATTTTAACCCAGTGATGACATCTGATTTTGAACGTGGGTGTATTCTGAAGACGTTCGATAAAGTGTCGTATAGAATATGTCGAGTGTTTGCGTCTATGGTTAACAAACTAAAGCTTAATTTCAAGAAACGGCTGCCGTTTTATAGCTTCAGCCAAACTAACTACTCAATCAAGCCATAAGTTTGGGAGAATAGATATTTAAATCAAATTTCAGTTCAATGAATGGAACAACTAATACGGGATAACATACTTTTCAATCGTAAAAAATGGGTGTTGTCGGTTGTTTTATTAAATAAATAAATAATGCTGGACAATCCACACCACATCATCTAGCCCCAAGCTAAGCAGAGCTTGTGTTATGGGTACTAGATGACATATTATACTTATTTTTTTTTTTTATTCATCCTATCTTGTCCCACTGCTGAGAAAAGGTCTCCCCCAAAGTCTTTCATTCATCCCGGTCCTTGGCAGTTTTCCACCAATCTTTTGCATAATAATTCAGATCATCTCGCCAATGCCTTCTCGGCCGGCCCCGTTGTCGCCTCCCGTCCTCTGGCACCCAAGGAGTGACGATATTTGCCCATCTCTCTGGATGCATCCGACTTACGTGGCCTGCCCAGTCCCACTTGAGCTTTGCTGTTTTTGCAGCCTACGTCAGCAATGCCAGTTACCGAACGCAGTATTGTATTCCGCAACCGATCGATGCGCTTCAGACCAAGAATCCATTGCTCTCTGACAAATCTTGAGTCTGGACTTCTGAAATTCGGTCAATGACCACGTTTGGGCACCGTAGGTTAGGATAGGCAGAATACACATTTCAATGAGTTGGCGCTTAAGTGGCAGAGGAAGGTCGCCCTTCATGTGCTCCTTCATGGACCAGTAGCTCTTCCAGGCGTTCTCGATGCGGCGATCGATTTCCTTGTCCTGCCTGTTTTTGAAGCTCGCTAGCTGGCCCAAGTAGATATACTCATCGACATATTGTACATATTACCTGCCCATCTACCTCGACCCTGCGTTTCGTGCTTACTTATTATGACAACCAATGTGGCGCGGTGGGCGAAGGTCCGCCTGCGACGCAGAGGTTGCGGGTTCGATTCCCGCCTTGGGACAAATGTTTGTAGGATCTGCTAATATTTGTTCCGGGTGTTCTGGGTGTTTTCTATGTATAATAAAAAATATCTATCTATGTATTGTATTGTATTAAGTATATATCAGTCATCTAGTACCCATAATACAGCTCTGTTTAACAGCAGCTTACCTTGGGGCTAGATGATGCTGTGTGGATTGTCCAGCATTATTTAGTTATTTATTTTATTACAATACATTAAATAGATAGATATTTTGATTAAACATAGTAAATACTCAGAACACCCAGAACATGTATTTGCAGATTGTACAAATATTTGTTCCAAGGTGGGAATCATACCCGCAATCTTCTGCCGTGGTCGTTCACAATAATGCATAGATTTTTTCTGGAATTACTTATTTATGGATGAGCTATCTATAACTGGTTTGCAGTCGTTAGATAGCTCAAGTATTTTATAATAAGTAATTTGTATTATACATAATTCATAATGTGAATGGCAAAATTATACACACTTTTTTGGTTCTTTAGATAAGTAGTACATAAATCTGAAAATTCCTGCAAATGATTCACGCTGAAATAGATAAAACATCTCCGCTGTGTACGGTTGCGAATTTTTATAAATAATAATTTATAATGTTAGTGTACTGTATGCGTACGTGTAGCTATTCAAGTCGAACAAACAATACCAAGGCTACAAGGTTCAGATGCTCTAAATAAAAAAAACTTTGCAAATCTTATTTTTGCCATCGTCAAAGAAGATAAATATGATAATAATTTTTAACATCACCAGAAACAATGATGTACCTAAGGATGTTTTTGTAAACCATCCTGTCGGCTGAATCAATTTCTGAATTTAAAACATTTGTTTGCAACAGGTCAGTACTCAGCTTACCAACCGTTTTAGAATTTTACCTTACGCAAACAAAATCACAGGTTAAAAGCCAGTGATAAAAAGTATTATTTAGATTAGCAGAACTAAGATAATTGATAGATTTAGGCGTTACTTTGCGGAAATCCATTACAAAATAAAAAACAGACGAAAAATCTCTAGTACTATTCCGCTTAACCTTTTAACTGATGAGGTCACACAGTTACCACAGTTAACCTCAAAAGAAAAATATCGACACGTGTTTCATCCCTCCACGGGACATCCTCAGGACCATCGACTTGTTCTCCGGCAGACGTGTTGCTCGTTGTTGCACGTCGAGCGCTGGAGCCAAAGTGACTTTGGCTCCAGCGCTCGACGGAGCAACACGTCTTTACTACTAAAGTGTTAACCAAGCGTACGGCCCACTTGATGGTCAGCGGCTACCATAGCCTATGTACGCATGCAACATCATAGGTATCACTTGCGTGTTACCACCCTGAGACGTTAGATGGTAAGTTTCATGTGCCTGTAATTTCACCGGAAACCATACCCTTCGAACCGGAACACAGCAATGCCAGTATTACTGCTTGGCGGCCGAAATAGGTGTGGTGGTCCTTCCACGGGCGAGCTCTATCACAAAGAACTCTACTACTCTACTACTTCTTTTTTGGGTGTGCGTTCAATGTCAGACACTCTGTCAGTTAGAGTTGGTAATGCAATGATTTCACGGCTAACATAAATACTGTAGGCAACTAAATGTATGATACAAGGGCGGAATTACAAAAAAAATAATGAAATGAAATTGAAATGAAATGAAATGAAATTGTTTATTTGCTTGAAGTATGGTGCATTAGTTTTCACAATATTGAAATGGTTCCACATATCTCTATGGTCTAATTATAGACCTGATTTTGGTTTTCGTATATGCAATATGAGTTATCTCGAGTGGTTTTGAAAATAAAACCGTGGTTAATTTAACACGCAGGTATACGATAAATTTCGAAACATTTCCTACTTTAATTAAAGTTTAAATTATAATGCGTTTCAAAACAATGCAAGCCTGTAAACTATTTATTGACTTATCAATTGTATGTAAATAAGTTATGAACAAGAGGTTGCGGGTTAGATCCTCGCTGTGGGACAAGTTAATGTTTGCATGTTATGCAATATTTTGTTCCAAGTCTGGGTGTTTCTATGTTTAGGTTTTTTATTTTATTTTTATACAACTGAAGTGGCAACCAAGCGTACGGCCCACAAGATGAGAAGCGGTTACCGCAGCCTATGGACGCTTGCAATACCAGAGGTATCACTCGCGGGTTGCCACCTTGAGGCGTAGATCGAAAGCCTTACGTGCCATTAATTTCACCGGAAACCATACCCTTCTCACCGGAACACAGCAATGCGCGCATTACTGCTTTGCGGCAGATATAGTTATGGTGGTAGTACTTCCCCGGACGAATTCTATCACAAGGAACTCTGCTACTCTTAAATTGGGTAGGTAGGTAGTTATTGTAAGGAGTACTGGTGTCGCTAGATGGCGGTGTGCAGTAAATACAGTGCGGCGCGCAATACGCATGCTCGTTCGTGTTACCTGGGCAACGGAAGAACGAAGATGTCAGGGAGTGTGATCGTTGACTCCGAATAATTGTGGTCTTGGGAAAATATAGCTTGTGTAATAATAACCTGATAGTCTTTCTATAAAACCCACCCCTTAATAGTATGTATTTACAAATGTATAAAAGTATTCCATCAGATATTTAGTATAAGTTTCGCTTAGTTTGGGGTTGGGGCTAGACGTTTCCTTTTCTGTGTTAATGAAAGTCTACCATTCATCGTGACAGCCTTCTAATGTTCCCACTGCTGGGACACTGGCCTACTCTCAGGCGAGAGTGGGTCTTAATCCACCACGCGGACCCAATGCGGATTGGTGGATGGCACATGTCTTTCGAATTTTTAGTTCTTGGACATGCCGGTTTCCTCACGATGTTTTCCTTCACCGTATGTGAGCACTGGCATTGCGCACATACATTTTTCGAGCAGAAAAATCCATTGGTGCACGACCGGGTTTGAACCCACGACCTTAGAGTAAGTCTACCATTACCCTGAAATTATTATACGGTTTATATCTACGTATTTAAGTATTGTAAAAGAATAGAAACCTAATGAGAAATCCGTTTTAATGACCTAAGCATTATGTAGAATTTAACATTGAATACTTTATTAATAAAAATATTGTTGCAGCAATATAATATCATAATATAACAACTTAATAAGCATCAATGTACCAATAATAGCCAATTTAAGATATTTTTATGTTTTTATTATAATGTCATTGTTATAATTTGTCTTTTTCTGGCATTGAACTTTGACATCATTGTTAGAAATATTAATTTGTTATTCTATAACTTTATTATAAAAATCTAGGTTAAGTGTGGGAAGTCATTATCATTCTAATTGGTATTTGAGCGGACCATAAGTCGATTGATATAGATTTTATTAAATTAATCTTCTTAAAGGCTTAAACGACCAATTTAGACAAGTTTTCTACATCTATTAGGTAGAATGTTGCGAGAAATACTACTAATATTAATAATTTAAAAGTTTGGTTGAATGTTTGTTTGTTTTTTGATAACTTAATCATTTTAGCTGTTGGTAAGACTTTTCAGCAAAATGTTGCCCAGTTTGGGTAAAGTAAGTTTGTCTGAGTCAGTGTTCTATAATATTAGTGTAACTAAATTATTAGGCTGCCTGAAGGCCTCCGCTATGACTATGATGATGATGATATTAGTAATTAGTAATTGTCAAGTAATTATGTCAATTAATAGACATAAATATAAATTTAAATATTTTTTACGGTCATTATGACGTAGCATCAATTTAACTTTGACCTTTATCAATATTATATAGGGTATTTTAATATCAGTTCACATAATTATAAAAAAATACATGTACATGACTCGCGAGTCATGCCGCGAGGATCATTCACATGCTCCGCCCGCTCCCGTCTCCGATTTTCAATAAGGATAACTAATAATTGACTAGATAAACTTTATCTATTTACTCGAAACGGATAATGTTTTCTAAAAAAATATTACATGTATTTTTATTGTGTGAAACCTATTTCTTAAAATTTTAGACTAATATAAAAAGACCCTGTATATATATTTTTATGATGAATATACATCGCCATCATTATTCATTATGTATAAGGAATGTTATGATAAAAATGTTCTAAGTACGCTCTGCTATTTCCTTGAGTAATTACTCAACACATGTTTACAATTACTTGAGTATTGCTTAATATTGGTATTGGATTATATTATGGCTAAATACGCTTTGGATCGTGCTTTGGATCTAGCTATCATAATGATAAAGGACTTTCTTGGATGAACTTTTTTACCATAATGGCTATAGTTACTTTTTTTTTTATATCAGCAAGTGACAGGACAATCAAGGCGCCCACCTGATGTTAAGCACCACGCCTGACTATTACAGATGCAGTGCCACCCAAAGCACTGCACTGCGCTTATCACCCCGAGGCATTGTTGTTAAGTCTCTTTCGCCCAGTAATTTCACTTGCTACAGTTCCCTTCAAACCTAAACACAGAAATGCTTGCACACTACTGCTCGGTAGTTTATTGATAATACGCTCACAATAGCTCATCATGACAGCCTTCTAATGTTCCCCACTGCTGGGACACTGGCCTACTCTCAGGCGAGAGTGATTGGGTCTTAATCCACCACGCGGACCCAATGCGGATTGGTGGATGGCACATGTCTTTCGAATCTTTAGTTCTAGGACATGCCGGTTGCCTCACGATGTTTTCCTTCACCGTATGAGAGCACTGGCATTGCGCACATAAAGTTTTCGAACAGAAAAATCCATTGGTGCACGACCGGGTTTGAACCCACGACCTTAGGATTGGAAGGTGGGGTCACTACCACTAGACCACCGGTGCTACTACCACTAGACCACCGGTGCTTCACAATAGCTAAAAACCATTAATTGCAATACATCTTCATCTTTTTTCACACGCGAAGGTCATTAATTACTTAGAATTACTTAGAAAAGCAAAGATGTATCAGTTTTAAATCAGGGCCACTAACAAACTTCAGAATCAATAAGGTAGTTCACAAGTTGACAGCAAAGTATTGTCAAACAAACAAACATTGAAGCCAAATTTACATATACACATCCGACGTTCACATAAATTCCGATAACTATGTTAAAAATGTATCTTAATAGTTCAAGTACACGTAATGTAAATAACTAAATGGCTAAAATTAAAAATAAATAAGTCGTGTGGTTGTTCCGATTGAAGAGCTACTGGTCTCTTCGCCCCCTACTATGAGATCAGCTTATACTCAAACCCTAAAACATCAACACGAGCATTACTGCTTGGCGGCATGGCAGAAGTGGTACTTCTTTGGACGAGCTCTATCACAAAGAACTCTACTACTCTTAAAAGATAAAGCTATTATACAAGTATATTCGCGGCTTTACCCGCGTTTTTGCAATTTTGATAGTCAAATTGTCCGGGATTAAAAGTAGCATATTTGTTATTCTAGAACTTAAGCCATCTACACTTTAAATTTCATCACAATCGGTTAAGTCTTCACGTAGATACGTATAAACACATACACACACCCACAGAGACTACGCATTTTTATATTATAATAGCAAGGATTTTATAAGAAAAATTACAATTTATTGGGTAGAAAATTCTTGGGTCGAACGGGTCAGCACTCTTCAAAACGTTTGTTTATGTTTGTAAATCGAGTTTCAATAGTACCAAGTCATTTGACTATTGACCTTGCATACTAACTTTAGTTAGATGATAAACGGAGCACAGACATTCAATATAGCTACTAATATAGATGTTTAATGTTCCATCAAGTCACTGAAGGTTTCCAGTTATGCAATTCGGTAGCTATTTCCAGTAGGTTCAGTAAGTTAAATTGAAGTAAGTATCATGTCTTGAGACTCGCTTCAGTAGTTAGATAAACCACATAACTCAGAAATAGAAATAGAATAGAAATATCCTTATTGTCATTTTTTTTTTGTGAGCAAGTTATAAGACGATCGAAGAGTAGTAGAGTTCTCTGTGATAGAGCTCGTCCGGGGAAGGACTACCGCCATACCTATTTCTGCCGCCAAGCAGTAATGCTCGCATTGCTGTGTTCCGGTGTGAAGGGTATGGTTTCCGGTGAAATTACTGGCACATGAGGCTTTCGATCTTAGCCTCAAGGTGGCAACCCGCGAGTGATACCTCTGGTATTGCAAGCGTCCATAGGCTGCGGTAACCGCTTACCATCTTGTGGGCCGTACGCTTGGTTGCCACTTCAGTTGTATAAAAAAAAAAAAAAAAAAAAAAAACGATCAAGGCACCCACCTGATGTTAAGCACCACGCCTGACTATTACAGATGTAGTGCCACCCAAAGCTTAAAGTTTTTAAGTGTTTGCGTGGTACTGCACTGCGCTTATCACCCCGATACATTGTTAAGTCTCTTTCGCCCAGTAATTTCACTTGCTACAGTGCCCTTCAAACCTAAACACAGTAATGCTTGCACACTACTGCTTGGAGGTAGAATGTCATAAGTGAAACACGTAAAATATAGTATAATTTAAATATAATATAGATTATGTGACGAACTTGATGTATACCTCAAAGAGTGGTCCCAACTAGCCGGTAACAGAGAGGTATGGAAAGAGAGAAGGGAGGCCTTTGCCCTGCAGTGGGACACTACAGGTTTATAATAATTGTAATATATTGAGTAGGATGCCAAAATGATACTCCAAGAGGTGGTACAAGTGCTCCGTATATTTCGACTGAAACATTGTCTTAAACTACCCACCACCATATATTATAATCTACTTACATCTAGACACCACACTCCTCTACACTAAATTTAGACATTTCTTTTAATTTAAAGGATCAATGGTATGTTTTTTTTTTTTTTATACAACTGAAATGGCAACCAAGCGTACGGCCCACAAGACGGTTACCGCAACCTATGGACGCTTGCAATACCAGAGGTATCCCTCGCGGGTTGCCACCTTGAGGCTAAGATCGATAGCCTCATGTGCCAGTAATTTCACCGGAAACCATACCCTTCACACCGGAACACAGCAATGCGAGCATTACTGCTTTGCGGCAGAAATAGGTATGGTGGTAGTCCTTCCCCGGACGAGCTCTATCACAGAGAACTCTACTACTCTTCTTTAGAAGAAGGACTTAACTATTCTATAACTATTCTACTTATTAATATATCAAAATTAACATTAATATTCTTAATACTTACAAACAAATACTTAGCACCTACCTTAAGGTAGTATACCTACTCCTAAATACTTAAATCTATTGTATAAATTCATGACTTATAATTTGGTTTATTTAGTCGACACTGACGTATAGGTCTACTCTGTGGTGGCCTTTTGCTACTAAGTGGCCTCTACCTACATCTAGACAACACAGTAATAATAAATAATGTGAACAGGCTATGACTCGTCATTTATTTGATTGAAACGACAATATTCCAAAACCTACCTATTCGTTTCCTTGTAAGTATTGCAGCGCGGGGCGTGAAATGCGGAAGTCAAGATGATATGGGGAAGCGTAAAATGGCTACTGGGTACTATCGAAAGCTCTGCGTACTGCGCAGTCCACGAAGTATGCGCAAACGGCAAAATCTGAAGGTTGATTTGAACTAAGTATTAGAGGTTAGCCTGTTTAATTATAATTAGCATGTTGAGAAATAACAAAACGGTGACAACATTATTTGACTAAACATAACATTGCATTTAGATTTGTGGTCAGCTTAATGGTCATGTGGTGAAATTAGTGAATTAAACTAAATAAAGGCAAACCAAGAAAGTAAGAGTAGTAGGGTTCTCAATAATAGAGCTCTTCTGAAAAAGAACTACTACCATGCTACTTCTGCCGCCAAGTAATACACAGTTGGTAATGCACCAACTGTGTTGCAACTCAAAGAGTAAAGTAAAAAATATATATTTATTCAATAATATCACCATTCCATTTTGAAACGTCTTAAAGCTAGGTGAATTTACACCAGTGCCAATCGCCCCAGCCTAGAAGAATCTGGCGACAAACTCGGCTGGGTTCCACTCTTTTTTTTGATGATCCCTCTTCATGATAAAGCTTCAGTGTGGTGCCAATCGAACTAGGTGAGGCTATGCCTGCTTAATGCTCATGGTATAATTAAGTTAGCGGTGAAATTGGCACATGAGACTTTATTTCTACGTCTCAGGATGGCAATGCGCAAGTGATATCTTTTATGTTGACAATCGTACATAGGCTACGTTTACCACCGCTACCATCAAGTGGGCTTAGTTGTCACTTTACTGGTAAAACAAAAAAAAATATATAACTGAGTGATACCAACAAAAACTGACATTTACTGAAGATTCATGCTAGGTACCATTTTATTTTGAATTTGTAATGAGCTCAGTATAGTTCTCACGGCGGATCTCGGCCGTCGTGAAGTTAGCCGTTTCGATGCGCAATGGAGCCTCAAACTAAATTGTCTTTGCGCATCACAAACGGCTAACTTCACGGAAGCTTAGATCCGCCGAGCAAACTATACCTACCTACGTATAGTATACTACCGGCGGATGTATATTAAGTTGTAATTTCATTGTTATCGATTCGTCAATGCCAAAACTTTGAACCGGTGCTAAGAGCAACTAACCAAGTGTTTGATCCTAACCACATCCTCTTCTATCACTGTTTTTATATCATTGACATTATAAAAATGAATTATTGTGTATCATTCAAAGAAGTTTACAAAGTACATCCCGTAAAACAACATAAAAAAATAATGACTCAAAAGTAATACCAAAAAAATGATGTAATGCCAAAACTGATGGCGTTTGAACTTTTTATTTGAACTCACTTGAATTAGTATTTAATTGTCCGATTGTGTACTAAAAAACTAGTTATAATTACTAGTAGTACTTACATAGCTTTACAGTACCTTGTTATTATATAAAATGACGGCGAGACTGTTTGTCTGTTTCATCCCACACAGAGAACATTTTGTTGCCGCGCCATGCCGCAAAAGAACTGGCAACAACACCGGCTGGGTTCCTATCGTTTTATTGGCATGCCCTTGCTATTGTTATGAACGCCGAGTAGAGTTGGCATAGAAACAGCAAGTGGAAATAATCCTATAAAACATAGCCTTTGTGATATTCTAGATCTTAATCCATCTCTATGCAAGATTTCATGCATATCTGTTCAACCGTGACGTGATTGAGTGACAAACGTCTATCCAAAGACTTCTAATATAGTCAAAGCATATATCTATCCAAACTTCGCATGTACTCATAAGATAATATTAACCAAATGTTAATCCTTCAGGATCATAAGGGTCCAGTATAATAATGCATACCGGGCCCTTATGAGGCTACCGAGATATTGCAGCGCGTCGGGCATGTTCTCTGAGGCGGGAGTTCCTGCCCCCCTACCATGAACTCTTAGAGCGATTCAAATTAGGACCTAAATTCAGATATATAACAGATATGCATGCTGAGTGGCTGCCTTTTTTTCGTCACAATAGTTAAGTTTTAATTTTTATTGTTATTTTTATTTTTATGTTAATTGTGTGGCGTTAAATAAATATTTTCCATTCTATTCTATTCTATAAACTGAATTGTTAAAAAATTTTGTATCATGAATTCAATAATTATTAATTTCACGATACAAAATTTTTGACAATTCAGTTTAGGTCCTAATTTGAATCACTCTAAGAGTTCATGGTAGGGGGGCTGACTTCTTTGCGATCATACGAACTCGCATAGCGGCGTTCTGGAGTCGGCTAAGTCGCTCCAACAATACCATCTTGTAGGCTGTCTATGACTTTCTGCCCAATCCATTATATAAACATTGGATTTCGGTCCGTTTGGACCGAAATAAAAAATGACCGTACCAATACCGGGTAACGTGGACAATGTATTTTGACAGTTTTTAAATTTTTATTTTTTTTTAAACAGTTTGCAATTCTTGGTTCTATGTTTTTATGTAATATTATGGGTGTATAACTAATTTTATTTATTATTTATTTATTTCAAATGTTTGTCTCGCGGAATCAAACCCGCACCCTGTTGCGTCTCAGGTACGCATTGGGTGTGAGCATGACAAATAAAACACTTCAACTCAATAAGGCAGTTGTCCCACCGCCAGCGATTGAGCGATGGGTGATACGCAAAATCACTCGCCGACTGGCTTTTTTACGTACAGTACTGTTTACTGAGAGCAAGTCACAAAAACATTTTTTTTAACATTACGTTAACATAAACGTTAATCACTCTCGCTTGAGAGTAGGCCGGTATTCAGCAGTGGGAACATTAGAAAACTGTCGTCAATGATGATAATGAAACGTTAGCGTAACGTCCAGCTGTCAGTAAGTATGTTTTTTTACAGCGCCTCTTTAGTGCGTTAGATGAACTACCAAAATTCGATGTGGCAACCAAGCATACGGCCCACTTGATGGTTAGCCGTACCATAGCCTATGTACGCATGCGACATCATAGATATCACTTGCGTGTTACCCTGAGACGTTAGATGGAAAGTCTCATGTGCCTGTAATTTCACCGGAAACCATACCTTTCGAACCGGAACACTGCAATGCAAGCAGTACTGCTAAGTAGCAGAAATTGGTATGATGGTAGTCCTTCCCCGGACGAGCTCTATCACAAAGAACTCTACTACTCTTATTCTCTTTTCGTGATATGCCTTCTAGCGACATATCGCTCATCTCCAGTCGCCCGCGGTGAGACAACTACATAAGGCTGCATTTACAATGACCTAGACACTACCGTTTATAGTTGTCTATTACATCAAAGATAATAAACACTTTATTACAATTTAAACACAATTGAAACTATTGCTAGCTTATTGCTGCCAAAGCATTGTGAATGATTGATTTAATTTTAATCGGTTGAACTTTAAAAATGTAATTTCCATGCTCATTAGAGTGCGGTTTGAGTGTTAATTGGATTCTATGTTTTTTCTGTTGTGTTAAAAACTGGCGGAACTTACAGCAGGCCTATAGTACCGGCACTTTAAAAAGTAACTCGGCAAGTGCTTTTAAAAAGATTAATAGCGAACGGTTGCGGGTTCAATCCCCGCTGCGGGACAAATGGTTGCATGATTTGCAAATGTCTTCCTGACTAGGTGTTTTTATGTAGGTCATCACGACAGCCTTCTAATGTTCCTCTAACTGTTGAGACATTGGCCTACTCTCGGGCGAGAGTGATTGGGTCTTAATCCACCACGCGGGAATAATGCGGATTTGTGGATAACACATGTCTTTCGAATTTTTTAGTTCCTCGACACGCCGGTTTCCTCACGATGTTTTCCTTCACACGCGAGCACTGGCATTGCGTACATACATTTTTCGAACAGAAAAATCCATTGGTGCACGACCGGGTTGAACCCACGACCTTAGGATCGGAAGGCGGAGTCACTTCCACTAGACCACCGGTGGTCTGTGATATGTAGGTATTTAAGAATAAAATTTATTTTGAGTCTAGATGGCACTGAATAAAATGTCCGCTTATTTATTAATTTATTTTATCTACCACTAGAACACAGTGCTAAACTTATCTTCTTATAAATAAAAATGAATTGCTGTGCGTTAGTCTCGCTAAAACTCGAGAACGGCTAGACCGATTTGGCTAATTTTGGTCTTGAAATGTTTGTAAAAGTTCAGGAAAGGTTTAAACGGTGAGAAAATATATAAGAAATAAATATATAAAAAAAAATTAACGCGAGTAAAACCGCGCCGGATCTACTAGTTTAAAATAATAATGGAAATAATACACTGATAAATAAGATAATACTACAAACCTCTCTGTTCATTCACCGTTCAATCATTCGTTCATTCAACAATATCCACACACTCGACCGCGTTGACGCACATCTTCAAAATTATGCAAGAATGCTATAATAATATGCCACTTAATTTCCTGAATCCGTTTCCTCGCATACACATGATAAATTATTTAATTCATTTTCATTTATGATTGGCTACAGACGAAACGACCACGGCTAGTTACGATGTTAAGTAAGTTTATAAGTCAGAGGCCAAAGTTTCTAGGCCGCCCGAAGGCCTCTGTCAAGGCCTAATAACTTTGAAAAAGTTGCTTAACGTCCCCTAAAAGGGGATTTCCGAAGTTTTCCACTGGCGGTCACCCATCCGAATGGCGACGCCGATACGTCACGAGCGGTAAAAACAGTTGTAATAGTAAAAATCATTTTCTGAACTTAGTTATTATTATTATCACAATATTTTAAACTACTAAGGATACAAAAGGATACAAAAATCGTCAAAAGCTAACTGAACACCAAATTGATGCGCCGGCGCCGGTACTGACTCTATTACGACTCAAACTTTATAGCACCAGTCGACCCTGGTAGACTGACTCGAAGATTTGATACATTCCTTTTTATAACATACTAGCTTGCCCGCGACTTTGTTCGCGTGGAACTCGGGAACTGTACTTTTTTCCGGGATAAAAAGTAGCCTATGAATGAATGAATGAATGAATGAATGAATGAATTAGAAGAGAGAAATCTTATTCCTATGTCCTATTTCTATGTCCTATTCCCGGAATTATCTATATATTTTTTTCAGCCAAATTGGTTCACTGATTGTAGAGTTTATTTATTAACTTATTTATCACTCTCACTCACAGCAGTGGGAACATGAGAAGGATATCATGTTTTTTTTATACAACTGAAGTGGCAACCAAGCGTATGGCCCACAAGATGGTAAGCGGTTACCGCAGCCTATGGACGCTTGCAATACCAGAGGCATCACTCGCGGGTTGCCACCTTGAGGCTAAGATCGAAAGCCTCATGTGCCAGTTATTTCACCGGAAAACATACCCTTCACACCGGAACACAGCAATGCGAGCATTACTGCTCGGCGGCAGAAACAGGTATGGTGGTAGTCCTTCCCCGGACGAGCTCTATCACAGAGAACTCTACTACTCTTTACTGATGATTATTGATGATGATGATGATGATTATTATGGTTCACCAACGGAAGATACAACCTAATTTGGTGTAAATTAAAATACGGTGACATGTTATACAGGCGAACAACCTAATTCAGGCACCAGTCTCTCACAAATAAGGTTTAATGAGATTAACTTTATAATGATTTTGAGGTGAGGGCAAAATTAGAGGTGACCACATCATGAGTTATGGAGGGACAAATATCTATCCAAACAAACAAACATACAAACTTACAGTTGTGTGTGTGATTTAGTTTAGAAGTCACGTGCGTTACTATTCTTAGTACATAATTTACGTCAAGCATTTGATGGGTTGAATTACAGAAACTCATTTTTAGTGCACCTTCTCTTCAAAAGAGTAGTAGAGTTCTCTGTGATAGATCTCGTCCGGGGAAGTACTACCACCATACCTATTTCTGCCGCCAAGCAGTAATGCTCGCATTGCTGTGTTCCGGTGTGAAGGTTATGGTGTCCGGTGAAATTACTGGCACATGAGGCTTTCGATCTTAGCCTCAAGGTGGCAACCCGCGAGTGATACCTTTGGTATTGCAAGCATCCATAGGCTGCGGTAACCGCTTACCATCTTGTGGGCCGTACGCTTGGTTGCCACTTCAGTTGTATAAATAAAAAAAAATAAAAGAAAGAGACCTTTTAATCAGAACATTTTTATTCTCTCAGACGGAGAAGGAAACCATCGCAAAGAAGGCATAGCTAAAGAATAAAAACTCGAAAAGAAGCTGGCATATTCAAGGAATAAAAACTCTAGACATTTTGTTATTCAAGAAGACACAATTACTCTCTTAAGAGTAAGCGCCCCTTGACGTACTCGTTGTCTTTGTCCATCCTAAGGTTGCCTGGAAGAGATCGCTGTCAGCGATAAGGCCGCCCATTGTACTTCCGCAATTTTTAGTTTCTGTGTGATTTACAATAAAGTGTTTTCTATCTTTCATTCTATCTATCTAGTGTCGTAGCAGGTATAAGGGTTGGTCCAAAAAATCCCTTAATAAATCCCCAGCGAAGAGGATTTCTAAACTTTTTGTCCGCAAATCTCATTACAATCGAATTTAGCTGCGGCACGGGATTTCTGAACAAAAAGTCTCAAAAAGACTGGTCACGATGAAGGCTCTACCATTTACCTGCCAACTTTTTCTGGGACGTTTGAGCAACGAACGGAACGAGATACGCCGGTTGGCGAAGGTAATGTCACTTATTTTATCTTATCTGACATTATTTAGTTTAGTTGAAAGATTTGTCGTTAGTCGTATCAACAAACGGCTGAAATTAAAATTTTGCCTGAGGAAAAAAATATATTCTCTGAACACCTTATCCTTGCTTTAAGTATTTATTAATGTTATGATTAAATTCCGATGATGCGTTGTGAAATTCTAGATAATCCTTGGTTTGCAGTGACTAATGCGACGTATTTTGAGTCTTAAACGTAGATTCTGGGTTAAAAAGGTAGGGTGTAACTGAGAGCGATGCAAGCACTATAAACAATTGTTAAATACTACAGCAAGATCAGCCTAAAAAGCCCAATTATGGCATACCTCCATAATTGGGCTTACCGGGTTAGTGTCAAAATCCCCTTTGAAAATCCCTTTTGAAGGGAATTTTGGGATTTTAGTGTCAAAATCCACTTTTGAGCTTGAAGCTCGGATTGAAGGCGATTCTACATACTTATTCACAATCAAATTATTTTTAAAGAATAATACAATTTTTAAACGGTTTTTCTGTAAGGTAAAATTAAGGGTTAGCTGTCAAAAGTAACAGATTACTTGGCATCCATAACAATAGCAAGGGTCATGCCAAAAAAGCGATAGGAATCCAGCCGGTGTTGTTGCCAGTTCTTTTACGGCATGGGCGCTTTGGAACTGGTGTAAATTTTCCTAGCTTGTAAGACGTTTCAAAGTTATCCTTGTGATTCTACTGAAATAAATAATTTTCGATTTTGATTTTGATTTTGATCATCACATGCCTTCGCACGCCACGCAGAACTATAATACACAATTTTTTGGGTGAGACTACCACTGTGAGTTGTATGACGTCACAGTCTTCAAGAACTAATTGAAGACACACCTATTTTTTTATTTTTTTTTCTCTGTGTTAATCTGCAATCAGTCTTGCGACTATAAGCAAATGTGTTGTGGGATGTGGTGTCTTGTGCCTGTGCTCCAATTTTGGTGCACAATTCCATTATATTCAGCTAGTGCCGCAGGTCTAGCGTTTGGACGTCATGTCGTTTGAGCCGTTTGCGGTAGCCTTATTTGCTGACATAAAATGCTTTTTTTGTTTTTACTACGGACGCAGGTATTTTCGCAAAGTCTGTATCCGCTATCACTAGAGCTGCACTATTCTGAGAGAGATGATCACAGAGCAATCATTAACTGCAGCAATGAGAAGGACCAATGGCCGTTGGCCTCACCGGTCACCGCTTCCATGGAAACTGTGGAAATGCTTCTTTGAACGCAATCCACGACCTCTGACGCGACTGAGTAGATGATGCTAAGATGAATGAAAGAGGTACTGGTTTTACTTTCATAGCAGAACTAGATAGATATATAGATAGATAGATAGATAGTTTTTTTTTTTTTTTTTATACAACTGAAGTGGCAACCAAGCGTACGGCCCACAAGATGGTAAGCGGTTACCGCAGCCTATGGACGCTTGCAATACCAGAGGTATCACTCGCGGGTTGCCACCTTGAGGCTAAGATCGAAAGCCTCATGTGCCAGTAATTTCACCGGAAACCATACCCTTCGCACCGGAATACAGCAATGTGAGCATTACTGCTTTGCGGCAGAAATAGGTATGGTGGTAGTCCTTCCCCGGACGAGCTCTATCACAGAGAACTCTACTACTCTTTATTGTACATCTTAAAAATAAATTCAGAAAGGATAAAAACATTTTCATAAAAGTGTAACGCTGACTTCGCTGGAATGCTTATCGTTATTTTTTTATTAGATTTGTCTAATATTGCCAAATTTAGTTTATTTTTGAGAAGCTGAATTTGGAAATGATGGACGAATAATTGTGTGAGGAAGGATGAGGTCGCGCGGTGGCTGTGGATGTGTAGGTAGATAGATAAATGGATAGGTAGCTCAGGTAGGTACCATAGTTTTATAAAACAAGTAGCAAGATCTCTTCAACCTAGATTTTATAGTAAGTTGTGGATAACGCTGTTGGTTATATGTTAATTAAGTCTGTTTCATATCTACCATTTACTCAACCATAAATGTATAACTGTTTGTTATCCCGAATAAATAAAATAAAATAAAATTAAATTAAAAAATGGGCGGCCTTATCACTAAAAGCGATCTCTTCCAGGCAACCTTAGGATGGAGAAAAGAAAGAACAAATGAGGACGGTGGCGTACATAGTAATATCTATAATTTAAATTTAAACTTATTTAGGTATACCTAATTTATAATAATTGTACATATTATACTAAACAATATACTTAAATATATATCAAAATAAACATAATATATTATAAATATATATAAATAATATTATATAAACAACTACATAATTTTATTAAATAGTTTATGGAGAGATGACATTATTTTGACGTTAAATGGATGACAGTTGTAAAACTAGATTTTTGAAAATTGGCAACGATTTAGCGTACACAACAGAAACTAGGTTATGGAAAAGGCTTTTTAATAGTTTTAAAACTTTTTTACTCATGTTTGCTTATTTTATTATTATTAAACGAGTTATGTTTTTTTTTTTTTTTGACAATCCACACAGTATCATCTAGCCCCAAGATAAGCTACTGTTAAACAGAGCTGTGTTATGGTACTAGATGACTGATATATACTTAATACAATACAATACATAGATATATATTTTTTATTATAATATATAGAAAATACCCAGAACACCCGGAACAAATATTTGTAGATCGTACAAACATTTGACCCGAGGCGGGAATCGAACCCGCAACCTCCGCGTCGCAGGCGGACCTGCGCCCGCTGCGCCACATCGGTCGTCAGTCGTAGTTATTGGTAAGTAAATGAAGTTTAAAAGCGACCCAAAATTTTCGTGATTCTAATGTTCACTAATTAAATTAGTTATCTAGATTAGTCATCAGTTATAATATTTACTGTTCAGCTATAACTTTTATTTTAATATTTTCTTTTATTATAAATTTTGATAGTTTTATCAATAATGCAGCGTGGTTCTGCATTATTGATAAAACTAATGCTTTGGACATTAAATAGTCTTTACCTAGTGAAAGGAAGGTACTTCTACTACTAGTAGGTACTGAACTTTATAAAGGTTGCTCAAACGAATGGACTTCTATTTGATTTATCTTTGATATTTTGATGAGTCTGTTTCGAATAAAAGATGCATTTTGAGCGAATATAATCATTATCGAAAAAGTACTGGAAATCCACAAGTATTTACTATTATTTTTTAAAGTGGGAGCACTCTTGACGTAGCTGGCTAAGTTATTCTTAACAGATGAACGAAGTTAAGCATTGTTCTGTGCAGTCATCATTTGGATGGGTGACCGCCAGTGGCAATTTCAACTGAGCGCTCCCGTGCTTCGGAGGGCACGTTAAGCCGTCGATCCCGGCTTTTTCAAAGTTGTTAGGCCATGACAAAACCTAGAAACTCTGTCACCAGAGTTGGCCACTGACTCGTACGTACCTACTTACTTTACTTATTTACTAGCTTTAGAATTTTTTGTTAACCATTTGGACCGAAAAACCAGAAACCCAACTAGTGGTAAATGATTGCTACTACGTGGAACAGTGCTTAACTTTGTTGATCTGCTATGAACAACTTAGCCAGCTACGTCACGAGCGCTCTCTATAGCAGGTCAGTCAGTTTTTAGGTCATGCATTATAAAGTTAAGTATATTATGCAGTACTTAAGGACTGGTGAGGAAACAATAGTGAAATACCTCACGCCTTCTGCTTAATGTACAATTTAGTGTTCTGCTGCATCCTTGGTTAAAACTGAGGTGTAAATTCGATTTGGAAGTCATCACGTATCTGTGTTAAGCTAATAAACATTGACACTTTGATGGTAGAAGCTACTTTTGTACAGAGGCCCTGCCTAATGTTATCATCATTGTCAGCCTCAAAGCCGGCTGTACACATTATACTGGGCCAACATTTAGCCAACGTGTAGAGACTATGTTGGTTGACTTGGCGTATGTTGGTAGAGTTGACCAATGTTGGCCGGCAAATCGAAAAGTGTTCGTTTTTAGAGCAAACATCAAAGGATCTTGGCTCTCTCCGCTAACAGATTTACACTAATGTAGAATGCCTAACCCTTAGCCCAATGTTGTACACATTCCCATAATACCTGCCTTTTGATGCTGGGAGCATTAGAAGGCGAGCCGTCAAAGACCCAACTTAACAGAATAAACGAAGTTTACTAATAAGTTAATTTCGAATTTCGCTTTTGGTCTCAACAGAAACTCAAAAAATACAAGAACCATAATTTTGAATAGACTCTATAATACTAATTACTCGTATTAGCAATTAGTTTTGCAGTATAAATATTATCTGGTATATTTTTTCTATATTTTTTATTGGTGGAGCATAAAATGCAACTATTGAGTAGCACAAGGATGCTACTTAGTTTTTTCTAACAAAGTTTGTGTTTTTAGAGTTCCGTACCTCAATAGGAAGAAACCAAATTGTCGGTGTCCATTTTCTCTTCTACTAATGATGAGGTGAGATGCGAGTTTTAAAGCTCTGTGCCTCAACAGGAAAACACGACGTGATCATTATTAGCGCAGTGCGTGGTTCTATTTTCATAAGAACGGCTGAAGATAAACTTACAGTGTCGTATAATCAATGGCTTTCCCTTAACTTTGTTACATAGTTATATGAAAATGTCTAACATTGAATATTTTTGACTTTTTTATTCTTCAATTCTCAGGTTATTAGGGAAAAGCAGCTGAAACTCGAAAAATAAGGTTTAGAAATATTTTACGTAGTGGAACTTTCTTCCTTCTACAGCACTAAACCCTTTATCCAACGAGTCTTGCTCGCACTTGTCCGATTTTTTATTACTTCTGTCTTCTACAGCACTGAACCCTCTGTATGCGGGTCTTGCTCGCACTTGTCCGATTTTTTATTACTTTTATTCGACGAATCTGGAATTTAACCCGTTATATCCGTGAATAATCACGACTAAATATAAATTTGTCTCAAGATCTAATAAAACCTATAAACTGTAACACAATACATTATGTCGTTTAAATTAAAATAATTTAATTAATTACAATAATTAAACAAAATGACTTAAAATTTGACATTGTGGATACAATAACATAAAGTTTGATTTCGTAACAAAGATATCTATTTTTTTATATAAAATGTATTTCGGCCAAGTCCAAGGTTTGTTACATTATGAAACCTGTTTAAGAGCATGTGTTTGTAATGCTTGATACTTGTTAACATCAATTTTCATAGGTTATTTTATGAACAAACGTAACATGATGACTATCTAGATAAAAAAAACCTCGCATTACTGACTATTACCTACAGCTAAAACTGATATTTATTTATTTATTCGTATGACTAGGCGTTACAAGAAAATATTAAAACTAAACAAAAAATGCTTTATTAGACACAGATTAGTTGCAATAATTAAAAAAAAACAAGGAACAAAATAGAACTTAAAAATTAATAAAAATGATTAAAACTAGGTAAATAACACGAAATTATGTCAATTTTCAGGTCCGTTATCCAAACGATCACTTCAGGGGTTAGATCTACTAGATCACTCTAAGGTCCTGGGTACGAGTGGATCGGGCAGCGCTGGATGGAGCACCATGGTCTGGTTCTCGTCGCCGCATTCGCAGAGCGCAGATTCAGCTAAAACTGCGTAAGACCTAGACCCAAACTTTTCAGGAGGTTGTTTTATTTTAAATATGTGGGCATCTAAAATGAATTTCTTAAAATTCAACTCTCATAGAACGCAGGGAGAGAAAGGCACGGGGAATTACACTAGTCTTTAGATAAAACTTAGATGCTCACCATGCAGTGATCCATCAGAGTGATCCTTGTGATTTTACTAAATAAAGCTTTTTTGATTTGATTTGATTTGCAGGTGGACAGGTTAGGGTGCCAATTAGTCTGCGCTGAGTTTGGTGAGAAAAGAAACGGTTGTACATATAACAGCTTTGTTGTCTGTCCATGTAAATGTAGCAAAAATATCACGGAGGTATCTCGAAGGTCCTTGATACGGGTACATCATGAAGATGACAAATTTCATAAAATTGCCGCAGGATCGAGTTTGGTTTTCGTTGATGACACTTCCTTTTCTAATTAAAATTATAGCACCGATATTTATGTAGTTGAATGAATGTGTATAACTTGACAGCAAAAATTATTGAAAAATAGTCTTACACAATGTTAACATTAGGTAAAATATTATAAAAAAAAATAAAGGAGTTAAAATTAAAAAAGTCTGGAAATGGATTAACAATAATTACCAGTGTCATCTGCAACATAATACAGATTGTTAGAACGCATGTCTATAAAAATTTTCTTAGACATGCCGCTTTCTGTACGATGTTATCCTTTGAAAATATACAGTTTTTTGTGGATACAATTGTGGAGTGGATACAATTTACTGGTTTTGAACCCACAACCTACCAATACCACTACACCACCAGTGCTCAGTAAATCAATAACTGATGCAGACTACCAGACGCGTTCTAACATGCTGATTGGTACTACCGCGTTCATTAGGGTTATCGCTTACCAAGCTTACCCATCTTAGTAACACGGGCCGACATGAAATCATACACAACAATACCTCATCTGGTAGAGCATATCTACGTATCAAGCGATAAATTGTGGGTTCAAGTCTTGCCTCAGTCTATTTTTTTTTAAATATTATAAAACTGCATCCACTATATAAATCGATAGACATTGGTTGCGATATTACCCAAATGTACCCATTGGCGCTGGCGTAGCGTTATTCGCGTTATACATATTTATAGCCTGACTTACTCAGCGTGAGAATATTACCAACAAAAACGCTTTGAAGTGGTGACTTTCATCAAGTCATGTCGTGTCACTTAGATAGGCAAGCTTGCTCATACAAATCCTTTCATTAAGTTATGTCATGTCGTGTCACTTAGATAGGCAAGCTCGCTTATACATAATCATAATCATAAGTCTTTATTTGCATGAATGTAAGTGCATAAACAGGTTTTAAAAATTTTCAGGCCTATACATTCTACCATCAAATTGGTGTGCAAATGTCATGTTACAAGTTATAAAAGTATGCCAAGTTATTATTAGTTATTACTTAGTATCACATAGGATCTTAGTGGTTCATAAATTCATTAATGTTTTAAAAACAGTGTTCACCTAGCCATTTAGTCAACTTATACAGATCTTTTCATCAAGTCATGTCGTGTCACTTAGATAGGCGAGCCCGCTTATACAGAAAAACCCTATGAGCCTAAAGCCTTAACCCCTGAAGCTATATATTGTTTGAGCAAGCGCATCACAGAGCTTATCCGTGTGCGCGCGCGTGTTGGCGCGCTCGTGTTGTGAACTGTGTTATGTGCTAGTCAAGCAAGGAAAATGGTAAGCTTTTAATTATATATTTTAAGGAAAGTGACGCGCGAATCAAAGGAAATTATGATGAAATTTAGAAAAGGAAATAAGTTTATTTCAGGAAAATATTTACGTTAAAACTAAAGGTGAACAAAGTCCTTGGGTCCTTGGATTCAATTCTTGTGCACGTATGAATGGAAAACGACATCTTAATAAAGTGAAATTTTGAAAAATAAATTAGTTTATTTCAGGAATAAATTGCGTTTCAAAGAAAGTCCTTGGATTAAATAATATTGTGTACTTACAATAAACTACTTCTATATAAAGTAATAAATGGATTTATCAAAAAATAAGCCAATCAAAAGAAATAACAATGCTACTCTATAATAAACTAGTTTATTTCAGGAAAACATAATTTTACGTTTGTACCTATTACCTACCTTTTTGCTTTGTGCTTAAAGTGAAACATATAGATAGAAATAACTTATGAAAAGTGAAACGCAAATTATTGTTATAGAAAAGGGAAATCATTTTACATTTACATAGGAGTCAAGTAATTATAGCAACTAAATGTATAACCTAATAATGCTTTTATTCAAAGTCGTGAATGAAGTGAGAGTTGCATGTGGGATTTTAAACTTTTCCTTAGGTCACCAGGATATTTCTTGATCTTGACAATTGATCACCCAAAAATCTCCTTAGGTGAGGTAAAATCGTACCTATCTCATGCATGACTGAGATAGCATTAAGTTTTTAAAGACAATTTACTGCATGCACTGCCTTACCTACTAATTATTTTATCATAATTTTGACCCATGAATAATAAATTGACATACCTACTTAACTACTGCACTTTTTACTTGATATTATTAATTTTACATATACATGTATATAATTTTATTTTTTTTGTATTATATTGTATTAAGATGTATTTTTATTAAACAAAATAAAATATGTACATAATTATATAACATTACAAAATATACAAAATACATATGAAACAGTTGAGCCATCTAAAGACCGTTACAAACGACCTATAGATAGCTCAACTGATCCAAATCACTACCAATAGGAAGCGTTCCCAACATGCTGGCTGCATTGCCACGTTGAATGGCAATGCTGATACGTTGAGCCAGATATGAACCAGTATAGTATGTATATAATTACTCGTGCCTAATAATAATGAAACTCAAACTTACAGGGTGCATGTACCTGACAAAAACATATTGTATTACTAAGAACTTATACAAGATAAATGCAATTAATTGAAATTGAAATGGAAATAAATATCATGGCAAATATATATATTTTAGTTTGAAATTCCATGTATTAAATTTTCATTTCGTCACGATAGATGTAAGATGCGTTTGAACATCAAAATAAGATAACGATGTGACCCGTGTCTCTATGACCTATGTTATATGTCCTGGAATAAGATACCATCTAAAACTAACAAACGGTTCATGGTACCTTTGACCCCATGCCATTTAAGCTTGTAAAAGGAATTAAAAAAATTTGCTTAGTTTGAGGCTAAATGGCGTTATAAACTATGCAAAATATCTGTCAATAATTGTTATGGTTAATACATTTTTGTATAAAAAATCCCGTAACTTGATAGGAACTGAACAAGAGTTGGAACTGAATAAAACGTATTAGAGAATCGGCCCCCTGTTGTGTATAAATCATAATGTTCAAGTCTAAACACATTTTCCCGCGACAAGTTTTCGATTAACAGGTATGCAAATGGCTACATCTTGCTAGATGAATTTATCACCCAGTTCTAAATAAAATTCAAAGTTTTCAAACCAGCACGTTTGATTCAAGTAATTATTTTGCCAGTGGTAGATACCTAAACATTATTTAAGTACCATCATCATTATATAACACCCAAAAGACTGCTGGACATATGCCTTATACATCATCATCATAATAATTATTAAATAGGTACTTAGTACTTTTAATATAGTTTAGTTACTCATAAAATAGTTTATTTGTCATGTAGTCTTGAATTTCACGTTGAATTGAGCAGAGTTTTATATGACGCAATATATTGCAGTCTATCCAAAACCACTTGCTAATTATTATTTTGTTTTACTTTTGGAATTTAATATTACAATGTTGGAATTCAGCCGAGTTCCATAGATGACACCACCCAATCCTAAACTACTTGCAAATGATTTAAATGACTTTACGATGTTCGATTTTGAATCAATAAAATCATACTTAAACAAAACGTCATTTAAATGTCCGAAAGTTTTGAAATACTTATATTTACTTCGTTATTAATAATGTCTTTTACAAAAAATAATAGCTTTTGGTTTTGGTTACCTTTGCAGCTGGTCAGGCGTTGCGCTTAACATCGGCGAGCGGCTTGAACGTCTTAGTACCTGATTATATAAATAAGTTATCACTTTTGCTTGACCATGACCGGTAATATCACAGTATAACCTTAACCACGTGACTTAGAAAAAAGCAGTTCTCTTGATGTCAAATCTAGTAGATGAGTACCTAAATATTACATAAAAAATGAGTGTTTCTAGGCGGATATATTTTTACTTAGCAACCATCATTAGCTATGAAATTTGGCATCTTTTAAATACACTTTATTATAGTTACTGGTTAGAACTTTTTAATATTACCCTGTCCGCGTTGAATTGTTTTAAAAGAACATCATCTTCTACACAGTAGGATATCTCATAATCTGTATGAGTTCCATTTATAAAATTTATTTCTTAGCGTACCCCTCCCTATAAGAAGAAAAAAGCCTCCAAGTTTCAAGTTTCTAGGTCCAGTGGTTTAGGTTTTGTATGTTAGGTTAGAACGCCACTAAGCCTTATAACAATTGAGAACATTCTTGCAGGTTCGAAAAAAAAAACCTAAAAAAAATAATATTAGCTCACCAATAGACGAGCAAAAAGGTTCTCAAGTTAAAGCTACCATGAACAGTTTTTGTATTAAAAATATGTCAAAACTGTCAAAATGTTTGCACCACGCCTGTAAATCATAACAGTTGCAGTGTCACCCAAAGCTGTCTTGCGTGGCATTGCACTTGTCACTCGGAATTTTCACCCAGTAATTTTAATCGTAATAAATCATACTCAAAACAATGGCTTTGTTTAAAACCACTAATAACATTCGCACAAACGAGTTCATTATTAAATTAATTCAATTCCAATAAATTAATTTACTGCATCATGTTAACAGTCGAGTATACGTTTTTAGTAACACAGTTTTTTATGAACGAAAGAAAGAAGAAGAAGAAACGAAAAGGTGCTGCAATTTAAAGACTCAACACAATTATCTAACTTACTCGATAAGCACTATTCTCCGAGTAAATCGTAGTTATTCGAGTAAAATGAGGTTTACTTGTATTTCACATTTCATAATTCGCGGAATAGTTATTCCAAAAGTTGGTCGAATCCAGCCTTGATCAGACAATTAGCTAATTATTCGTGTTCTAAGTGGAACAGAAATAAACACTGCGGCAATGCTAATAACAAAATGACAACATAGAGCATTGTAAATTACAGTGTTGTAAATTACAGCATTGTAAATTTTTGATACTTTCGCCTTACATGTAAAATGTCATTGCGTATTTCCGAGACAGCATTTTATTCCTACTTAGTTAGATTGGATATTAATCTACCAAACGGACCCAATGCGGTTTGGTGGATGGCACATATCTTTCGAATTTTTTGTTGGACATGTCGGTTTCCTCACGATGTATTCCTTCACCGTATGAGAGTACTGGAATTATGCACATACATTTTTCGAATAGAAAAATCCATTGGCGCACGAGTGGTTTTTTTATTTTTATTTAAACAACTGAAGTGGCAACCAAGCGTACGGCCCACAAGATGATAAGCGGTTACCGCAGCCTATGGATGCTTGCAATACCAGAGGTATCACTCGCGGGTTGCCACCTTGAGGCTAAGATCGAAAGCCTCATGTGCCAGTAATTTCACCGGAAACCATACCCTTCACACCGGAACACAGCAATGCGAGCATTACTGCTTTGCGGCAGAAATAGGTATGGTGGTAATCCTTCCCCGGACGAGCTCTATCACAGAGAACTCTACTACTCTTTATTTGGACCCACGACACTAGATCGGAAGGCGGGCTCACTACCACTAGACCACCAGCACTCACTGTGTATATTATAGTTGAAATAAGAGCGTGGATGTCGATATCCAGATGTCGACGTAAATCGTCTAAGCCGATGCGTCGTGAAGGACGTCGTTATGCAAGAAGGCCGCACCGGGTAAAGGTTACGCGACAGATCCAACCGGCTTTTACGAGAATATTCAGTTCTTGGTTTCATTTATAAATGTAAAATCGTTGCTTTACTAACTGACAACGTACAGCCTTAACCGTATCTAGTTTATTCTAGTCTAATCGAGTCAGCGCGGAAAAAGAGAAGAAGAAGAAAGTAAGAAAATACGTTCAATGCAACCTACCTTAGACAGTGTGTAAACTTTAATTTAAAAAAAAATGTACCGCTAATAAGATTGACAGACAGGGCTGTCAATTTCATATTTAGTTATATTCAATGACAATAATCACATCGTATTTGAAATAACAAAAAACTGTCGAGGTCGATTCTCGTGCCATAAATGGTCACATGTGATATGATATCGTCCAAACTGTCAAAAGTTTATAGAAATTTTGACAGTTTTGACGAATAGAGATATAGAGAGAGCACTGGTGGTCTAGTGGTAGTGACCCCGCCTTCCGATCCTAAGGTCGTGGGTTCAAACCCGGTCGTGCACCAATGGATTTTTGCGCGCAATGCTGCGCAATGCCAGTGCTCTCATACGGTGAAGGAAAACATCGTGAGGAAACCGGCATGTCCAAGAACTAAAAATTCGAAAGACATGGGCCATCCACCAATCCGCATTGGGTCCGCGTGGTGGATTAATACCTAATCACTTTCGCCTGAGAGTAGGCCAGTGGCCCAGCAGTAGGAACATTAGAAGGCTGTAATGATGATGATGATGACAATATATATCACATGTAACCATTTATCTATGTACGACAATAGCCCTCCAGTAGTGTTGTTTTAATTTGCTTATTTTCGCTATCTGATTCAAATGACTTCAATGACATCTTATAAATAGAATTAGAGTGTAAAGTGGTACATCAAGAAGGTAAAAATTATACTTTGCTATACTGTCTAGTGGTAAGAAGTTTCATTATTATTTCTAGTTGGTAAAAAGGCAGCAATACATACATGCACAGCAGCTTGCCCGCAAATGTGCACTTCTTATATACTTCTTCTTCTTTATATACTTCACTTCTTATTTTCATATTGCATGCCATTTAGTTTTTATGTCATAACGCGCAGTTTGTTTATTATATGTCGTCATTATATTGTTCGTATATTTAATTATCTAGTTGGTATCTGCATATTATATACATAAATTCTACTGAGAAAGCTACAGTAATGTATATTATAATTACTCGTATACATTATTAAACCGCTTTGAGTTAGGTTGGCGGAAAATCATTTGGCATTCTAGACGAAAAATCGCTTGCAGAGAATAGCACGTGCACATTTTTCCTCGTGATTTTCCGTCAAAATGTGTGACCTACCTGTGACAAAGTTCAATCATAAATTATTTCTTTATTCTGTTGTTCATTCGAAGCTAATGACTTCCAAGCTTGCGACTACTTAAAATAGTCAGTAGGTAGCCTTTAGCAGGCATTAAATTTGTTATTTAAATGGTCATTACAAAATTTATTGATCATTTAATTTTATTCTCATGTTTGGTAATACGTACTAAGTTTTCGATATTTAATAATTCTCTTATCTTAATTAAAAAAGGGATGGTTGTAGCATGCAATTTAATTGCATGCAATTAAATTTTGATATGCCAGTCATATTTCTTTTTTAAGTGTATTCTTTTGGATATCTGATTTCAAAAGTTCAAGTTTTCAAGTGTTTAAAATTTTGGAACTACACGCCGGCAAAATTAGGGGAACACAAGCGAAACGTTAGGAAAGTTAAAATCATTAGTTTATTTATATAACTAATTTTAACTGTCCTGACGTTTCGCTTGTGTTCCCCTAATTTTGCCGGCGTGTGTAGATGGCACTGTATAAAAAAAACTGCAAAAATATATTATTCAATCTGATCATCTAACTATTTAAAACTGTTAAAGCTATTGTTTAGTAGTTTGAAATCCTGTTAAAATATATTTCCGGCTAATTTAGTACCAATCACTTGTTTTGTAATCTAAGCTGACGTTTTGCATAACTGACAAAAACTGTTTTAATATAATTTTTTTACCGTTTCTCAATCAATATAAATAAATTATAATGAATTCACGTAATATTTGGAAGTTTGAATTAATATCAACCATATCAAATATTTGACGCAAAATATTTGTTACTATTAGCAGATGAACTATAATAACAACAATACTCGTAATGTATGTTTGTCACGCCTTGACATTTTAAGGTGCTACATTTCATACCTTATTATTTCGATGAACCTTACTATTTGATGATCTAAATTTTTCAAGGTTAATTCCAACATTTGAAGGTTAGAATTTAGTATTTAGTAAAATAATTTTTCTTATATAATTTTTATTCAGCAGGACGATTATGTAAAAATAAATAAAAATAAACTATATAATAAGTTTTAGATATTATAAAAAATAAGTAATCAATATAAAAAAACAGAAATTAGAACAATAATGCAAGCACTACAGTTACTGCTTAGCAGCAAAAATGAGTATAGTATTCCTCTGAACGAGTTCTATCATAAAAAGACTATATAACTGAATATTAGGAGCGTTCGTGACGTAGCGTAGCTGGCTAAGTTGTTCATAACAGATCAACGAAGTTAAGCACTGTTCCGCGTAGTCATCATTTGGATCAGTGACCGCCAGTGGCAATTACAACTGAGCGCTACCATGCTTCGGAAGTCATGTAAAGCAGTTAGTCCCGGCTTTTTCAAAGTTCTTAGAACAGAGCCCTTCGGGCGGACTAGAAACTCTGTCACCAGAGTTGGCCACTTACTCATACGAACTTACTTACTTTTAACTGTAATGTCGCTTAAAACTTAGTGCTAACATTATTACCGTTCTACCATGTCGCAAGCAACAGTTTGTTGACAGGTTTTATTATTCTGATTGGCACTTCTTCACCTCACACAAAACAAATTATGCACTTTTTGCAACACTATCTTTGTACTGTTTTGTATAGTTTCAGTTTTCTTTGCTGTGAATGCGTTGAAAAACGTTTCAAAATGTTGTAGGTCACAGCAATGATATTTCAAAATAGCAATTTTTTGTTTATAACTATTTGACGCAGAGGTTGCGGGTTCGATTCCCGCCTCGACAAATGTTTGTACGATCTACAAATATTTGTTCCGGGTGTTCTGGGTTCTGGGTATTTTCTATATAATAAAAAATATATATCTATGTATTGTATTGTATTAAATATATATCAGTCATCTAGTACCCATAATACAGCTCTGTTTAACAGCAGCTTACCTTGGGGCTAGATGATGCTGTGTGGATTGTCCAGAATTATTTATTTATTTTATTTAAAGGTATACACGTGATAAACGTCGGACTATTTTTGTATTTTTAATATACCATCTTATCTTATAGCTCACATACGGTGAAGGAAAACATCGTGAGGAAACCGGCATGTCCAAGAACTAAAAATTCGAAAGACATGTGCCATCCACCAATCCGCATTGGGTCCGCGTGGTGGATTAAGACCCAATCAATCTCGCCTGAGAGTAGGCCAGTGTCCCAGCAGTGGGAACATTAGAAGGCTGTCATGATGATGATGATCTTATAGAGCAGTTTTTACAATAAAATCATTCTTGTTCTTATTTGTAAAAACCTCTGCAATATAATCCGACGACCGATGTGGCGCAGCGGGCGCAGGTCCGCCTGCGACGCAGAGGTTGCGGGTTCGATTCCCGCCTCGGGTCAAATGTTTGTACGACCTACAAATATTTGTTCCGGGTGTTCTGGGTATTACTATATATAATAAAAAAAAAATATTCATCTATGTATTGTAATTGTATTAAATATATATCAGTCATCTAGTTACCCATAACACAGCTCTGTTTAACAGCAGCTTACCTGGGGCTAGATGATGCTGTGTGGATTGTAAAAAAAAAAAAAAAATGTTTCATTAAAAATATTTTCTAATGATAATGTTCTTAACAATAGTGATTCTACGTAGTAAGACAAAGGAGAGTTTTTTTTTGTATGGGGAGTGGGCTATGAACCAATAGCAATACTGAAGTGGTATTTATGTGGGTATACCTCAGCTACATCCTTGTGCAAAGGGGCATCAAAATCGAACGCGGCAGTTTTGAGAAAAAAAATACTTCAGAATTACATTTGTTATTACATTTTCTAATTTTAAAATATTTTGAACAAGTATAACAATTTTTTAATGTGTTTCCCTGCCACTTGCCACCCAAACAGTTTTTCAACTACTACTACTACCTGTTTCTGCCGCCAAGCAGTAATGCTCGGATTACTGTGTTCCGGTTCGAAGGGTATGGTTTCCGGTGAAATTACAGGCACATTAGACTTTAGGTCTACGACTTAGAGTGGCAACACGCAAGTGATATCTCTGGTGTTGCAAGCGTACATAGGCTACGGTAACAGCTTATCATCAAGTGGGCCGTACGCCCAGTATCCATTTTAGTTGTATAATAAAAAGTTTTTTTGAGTTTTTTTTCGGTTTTAATAGTATTATTGTGAGAAGGTATTAAAACAAAATACTTAAAATAAGAAAGATCCTACTTGTAATATTAATATCTAAGTATTTAATTTATTAACTAAATAAAATATGTACATAATTACATTATATTACAAAATATACAAAATACATTTGAAACAGTTGAGCCATCTAAAGACCGTTACAAACAATCTATGGATAGATAAACTGATCCAAATCACTACCACGGCAGCGTTCCCAACATGCTGGCTGCATTGCTACGTTGAATCCGACATTTATTCGTATACGGTTAGCCAATTCCACATTTTGTTCAAACAAATGACTTGTTATTAATCTTCTTTGGCGAACTCTTTGCACAGAACGGTTGCAGATTAAACAAATCTCTGGGTCGATACCTACATTATTTCAACACAACAACTGTCTAAATCACCAAGCAAAATTAAAAAGTTCAGGATATCAGAAGCCGTATTTAAATAATAAGGCAAAATACATGAACGGAAAACAGTAAACAAAAAGCATTTCTATATCTCCATTTTTATGTTTGAATTTAGAACACACCAATAATAATGTATTCAACATCTCCATGCACAACCTCCTTGCGCAAAAATACTCGATATAAACTTCTTGTGCAAAAAGAAAAGAAACACATTGATTAAGTAGGGTACCTAGTCATCATCATGACAGCCTTCTAATGTTCCCACTGTTGGGACACTGGCCTACTCTCAGGCGAGAGTGATTAGGTCTTAATCCACCACGCGGACCCAATGCGGATTGGAGGATGGCACATGTCTTTCGAATTTTTTAGTTCTTGGACATGCCGGTTTCCTCACGATGTTTTCCTTCACCGTATGAGAGCACTGGCATTGCGCACATAAATTTTTCGAAACAGAAAAATCCATAGGTGTACGACCGGGTTTGAACCCACGACCTTAGGATTGGAAGGCGGGGTCACTACCACTAGACCACCAGTGCACCTCAGATATATCAGTGGTACCTAGTATTCAGTCAGAAATACCAGTTGAAACAAAATGAAATGTAGCATAAAAATATGTATTCTAAAATAATATAGTATACAAAACTGCCGGGTCAGATTTTGATAGCACTTTGCACAAAGGTATAGTAAAAGTACCCCTACCGAAATACCACAACAGTATTGCTATTGGTTCATAGACCACTTTCGGGCACTCTCCTTTAAGACAAAAGATCAGAGTTTCATGTCTTCACTTTATTATAGTTATAACTTTTACAGAAACAGATTATTAATTATTTTGATAAAAAGGTTAACTTAAATGCCCGTAATAACGTGGAACTTAACTTGAGCCCACACTCATAGGTTAACGGCAATACTTAAAACTTAAAAGTTTATTGGAAATCATAAGTCAGTAAGTTAGTAACAGATATTTTATATAACTAACTCAATCAATAGCGTTTATTTATATCAATGAAACTGTTAAAATTTTAACGACATCATTCAAAAATAATTTTTGAAAGAGTTATAAGCTATTATAATGAAATAATGAATATAACAGGAAAAATAATCGACAAGATACGAGAAAATAAAAATGTTGTGCGTTTAATTTGCATAATTTTTGCTAAAAGATTGTTTAAAAATATTTAAGTATCTTAACCTTTTCTTCGCATGAGTTCATATTTTAATTAATATAAAGTTTTAAAGAAACATCGCTTACAAGGGTCAGATAATGTTTTTTGATATTATCATTATTATAATTTCATTCGAAGTATAATAATCCAATCTGTAGCTTTATCAGCGTGTCATCTAAATATATAAATATACATATACACGATTTAACAAATTATGTATGTATAAAATCGTGGCATATAAGTACTGACTGACTGGCTAACTGAAAATTAATAAATATCTATCTATGTATTGTATTGTATTATGTATATAGTACCCATCTAGTACCCATAATACAGCTCAGTTTAACAGCAGCTTACCTTGGAGCTAGATGATGCTATGTGGATTGTCCAGCATTATTTATTTATTATTATTTATAAAAATATTAAAGCATAACCCCTGCTTAGAAAAATCTTAGAAAAAACTAATTCCTAGCTTTTTGTCGATGCAAACTTCTTCCTGCTTCAAAGACAAGCAATGTGATCCTTGTGATTTTAGTGAATGATACTTTTTTAGGTTTAAATTTGAATTTAAATTTGAATTTAAAAAAAAGTCAGCGCGACAGGGTCAGCAGACTTTCCACTAGTATTTACATCATATTATCTGGTGATTCATCACATTATGAAACTCTTGTTATTGAGTTGCAAAACTGATTTTTTAACGAAAGTTACTTAAAGCTGAGTTTCACGAGATGAACCTTGAAAACTAAGAATGTGTATTAGGACACGTGTCATGGACATTAATAATAATTTATTATCTTTACCATGGGTTTAATCAGCGATTATACCGATCAGAAGCCATCTTAGTTTCTCAATATTATATTAACTGAGTAAGTCTTTATAACGCATGGTGGATTATGAGTTATGACTCAAACATTCTCGCTCGATTGTGTGTCCTAGTGGGAAGATTAGAACCATGATGGTGACATTTTGTAAAACAAACCAGGACATCCGTAACAAAGACGATGACTACTTCTAAAACGAATTCATAAACGATAAACATGCATGATTACACTTTATAAAATTCATAGTGTCAGCACTTCTAATAACAAATCTTAGCTTGCAGGATATAAGTGTGAAAATTGATTTGGCAAATCAAATTGTCTTCAATGTCAACGGTTGAAGAGCGATGTTGAAATAATATGTCGATAGTTGAAGTGCAAACACACGGAAGTACTCGTAATTTCAATCTGTAAAAATATACTCTATGATTAGTTATGTGCTGGGATTAAGAAAGTTATGTCATAATAATATTTTTTCTCAATAATTAGCTTGCAATAATTGCAATTAATTAAATACAATTTAAAAAAGCTAAAACACTAAATTCATATTGTTTATTTGGCGATTTGAGTAAAAGAATACCTTATTATATAATTAGTTGCCGTTTTAATAGATACAGACAAACTTTTTATTGATAGGTTAAATTTTTGCCAAAATAATACAGTTTCAAAGGTCGACAAACTCTTGGAAGACGGATACAAAAGTTTTAAATGGTTTCCCCATTTTAAATAACATAAACACTTTAATAGTTAGTTACCGCTAACAATAAATCAACAAAAGTATAAAAATAAGTATTAATTTTATTGCAGTATTTGAATTAATATGGAACTGCCGTACACATATTAATGTTTAGCGATGATGGTTTGAGATATTGTCGTCATAAATTACGATTCAACATTATTATTAGTATTAAATGGTTCGGGTACAAAAAAAAAGGTAAAACTTAGATTTTAAGGTCTCTAAAAATCATTTTTTCAATATATTACTATTCTATTATTTCCTTATCTAATAACTACATAATGCCATTTATTATTTTTATTATTATTAGTATTGTATATTTTTACGAGATTTTTTTTAATATAATTCATAACATAATGATTTTGATTTGATAACACTACACACTTTTCGATCATCTCAAAGTATTAAAAATAAAACAATACAGGGTTAGTTTTAATAATTTAAAATTAGCTGTTTTTTAGTTATTATAATATTTGTTTATTTTTGTTTTTATAGTGTTAACCATCACACTAGGGGAATACTAAAGATTATAATATCCCAAAAAATATTTTGCCTCAAGCGGGATTTGAACCCGCAACCACCGCTTGATACGCGGGCGCTCTACCGATTGAGCTATCGAGACATATCTCGCTTGGACGAAATAATCATTGGGATGTCTTCGGCTCGAAGCGCCGATAGCTCCTAGGTTATAGGTGGTTGCGGGTTCAAATCCCGCTTGAAACAAAATAATTTTTGGGATATTATAATCTTTATTATAATATTTTAATTAAAAGGTACTTATCTGTCAATTTAAGAGTGAAGTCATGGTCAATATTGAGCATTTACTGATAATTATGTAAGTACCTATGTCAAGATAAACCTGTTGATTGCATAATGTAACGGTGGCGCGCTTCTTTTTCAAGTTTAATTTTTTTATTCAATTAAAGTGGCAACCAAGCGTACGGCCCACAAGATGGTAAGCGGTTACCGCAGCCTATAGACGCTTGCAATACCAGAGGTATCACTCGCGGGTTGCCACCTTGACGCTAAGATTGAAAGCCTCATGTGCCAGAAATTTTACCGGAAACCATACCCTGCACATCGGAACACAGCAATGCGAGCATTACTGCTTGGCGGCAGAAATAGGTATGGTGGTAGTCCTTCCTCGGACGAGCTCTATCACAAAGAACTCTACTACTCATCAAATATTATAAGATTCAAGATATTTGCATAAAATAAGTACTTTTTTCACTTCATAATGAACATTAAACTTGACCAGCGCGACCTTTTTACTGTTTCGCGTGTCGTAAAGTTACATTTTCAAAAACTATCGTAGACCATTGGCCGTTACCGTCAACTATCGTTGACCATTTATTTTATACCACCAAGGTGGAAAGGTGGAAAACCAGCATACCGCCTACCTGATGTTAAGTAGTTACCGTAGCCTATGGACTATTGTAATACTAGTCAGAGGTATCACTCGCGCGTTGCCGACCCTTTTTTAAAATTTAAAAACTCCCTTTTTGAAGGACCCTTTTGTAGTCTCCAGGGAAAACCTCAGGGAGATCCACAGCTTAATTGTACGTGTATTTCAAAAAATCTAAGCGTACATACAGAGGAACAGACGATGGGAAACGACTTTGTAATAAATATTTATAAACAAAGAGTAATAGAGTATTTTAGAATGAAATATTATATCATACAAATTTAAAAGAAATTATCATTGGACCCATGTAAATTGTTTGAACAACTCGTTTTTTTTTTTCAAATTTATTGAATAAAAAAAAAGGCTTTGTCGCTGAGTTACCACACCGCCTAATCGGTAATATTTACAAAGCTGTTAATTAAACTATAGATACTTAAACTAGGTAACAAGAGAGAAAAAAAAAACAAAAAAAAACTTAACTCTTAAAATAATTATCTACTAAAATATACATGTATTGGGCTACGTCAGACATTGGATCAGCCAACACACTATTGCATAGTCCAACTCGTATTTTTAAACTGGTTTAATTTTCAATAACAATACAATTTCAAAGTTCAATAAGTTAAGTGACAGAACCCTGTCAAAACTCATTAGATACCAAAACACTTAAGACAATACTCGTATCGAGAGATCAGATTGACATCACACGTTATAATCGGCAGCTATTTGGCATTGACAGGTCTGTCTTAGGTACGTGGGCTCATTTAACTGTATCCACAAACAATCCGTATCACATATACACAAGGTTGACATTTGAATAAATACCTGTGTGTTCAGATTATGGACAAGATGACATCTCCGTTGAATGTAAAGCGTAGGCAAATATAATTGAGATTCCGATTTTGCGTTAAAGAATTCAGTGACGCATTATAAATAGACTATAATCTTTGTCAATCTGTTTTTAACTGCGTAACATAAAGAAATCACTAAAAAACAGTCATCAATATAATTCTACATGTTGATGCAACTAAAGGAGTTGTAGTCAAAATGCGTCACGATCATTGGCTATCAACAAAATACTTGTTCAGAAAGGACCAATTTCATAGTGGCCTAGGTCTTTGTAACACCATAAAAAAATTTGAAAAAATATAAGACTAACAGTAACAAACAATTTTATTTTAATTTAAACATAGTTTTAAAGGAAAAATGTTTGTTGTGTTGAGTTTCCTAAAACGGGAACACTAGAGGTCTGACAACGATGACAACGACTTAAGAGTAGTAGAGTTCTTTGCAATTGAGCTAGTCCGGGGAAGGACTACCATACCTATTTCTGCCGCCAAGCAGTAATGCTCGCATTGCTGTGTTCCGGTTCGAAGGGTATGGTTTCAGGTGAAATTACAGGCACATGAGAGATCTTACGTCTCAGGTGGCAACGCGCAAGTGATATCTTGGATCGTAGCCTATGTACGCACTCGTAGCCTATGTACGCACATAGGCTACGGTGACCGCGTACCATCAAGTGGGCCGTACGATTGTCACTAGGTGGTTTAAAAAAAATGTTATAGACTGTTTTCCCAGACTGTGCATTTTTCATAAGCCTATAATAAATTTAGTTCTAAAGCTGTGAAATAAATCTAGATGCATTGAATATTGTACCTAAACTTTAACAATAACAGCTGTTTAATTACATTTGAAGATAAAACGTGCCCAATGTCGAATGCAAATGAAACGGAATTCTTAATTATTAGTTATCGTACTAACTGTTCCATAGCCTGTGCCGATGCTGTAGTAACTGTTACAATAACTTGTGTGACTGTAATACTAGCAATTCCATATTCTGTGACAGTGCGGGAACCTTCAATCAAGATAACAACCAGACAGCTGATTTCTACTTATTCATATATTTTAAGAGTAGCAGAGTTCTTTGTGATAGAACACGTCCGGGGAAGTACTACCACCATATCTATTTCTGCCGCAAAGCAGTAATGCTCGCATTGCTGTGTTCCGATGTGAAGGGTATGGTTTCCGTTGAAATTACTGGCACTGAGGCTTTCGATCTATGCCTCAAGGTGGTGAGTGATACCTCTGGTATTGCAAGCGTTCATAGGCTGCGGTAACCGCTTATCATATTGTGGGCCGTACGTTTAGTTGCCACTTCAGTTGTATAAAAGCAAACCTACCTCTTTACTTTTTTTTTTTATTTTTCTTGGTGTAATATTTTATTGTAAAAAATCTAATTAATTTTTGTTGAAAAACTTAATTAACATTTAAACAATTACTTAAAAGAAATATCCATTTAAAATAATTAAATCGTAAATTAAGTAACCGACCTATTTATAAAGTATGTACCTATAATACTAATTAATTTTCACTTTAATTTTTGACGCTTTTTTTAATAATTTGCAGTCGATATACAAAAAAAAAACATCCATATCTTATTTATTTTTTCCTCTTATCTATTTGCTCTAAGGCTGAAAAATACTCTAAAAACAATGCATATATATTTAAAAAAGCTTTATTTATCAAAGTACTAAAGTGTTAGTTCATAAATTAGTTTAATAACAAAATAAGATATGTACATAATTACATTACATTACAAAATATACAAAATACATATGAAACAGTTGAGCCATCTAAATAAAGTTACAAACGACCTATAGATAGCTCAACTGATCCAAATCACTACCAGACGGAAGTGTTCCCAACATGCTGGCTGCATTGCCACGTTGAATGGCAATGCTGATACGTTGAGCCAGATAAGTACAAAAATGATCCTTATGTTTTATTTATTACATTACGCTGAGATAGGTAATAAATTAATATTCTTTGATTTGAACATTTCAAACATTTCAAAAGAAACAAATTCCATCGTCTGTATAAACTGCAATCTTATATCACTTGATGCGTTGTTAGAGTTCGTAAATCGTGAATTACCCAAGACTTAAAAAGGCCAAAGGCCAGCGCAGTGACCACTAAAAAGCGATACAAACTAAACACTACTCTATGGTTTAGACATACTGACTCCACACTTAGATGTGACTTAGCTTTTTTGCGTGAGATGAAACGCTCAAACTTGAGATAAATGTTAATACATGTAACCCTAATTTGGCAGTGTAAATGTCACTTGAATCACTTCAAAGTGAATGGTCTAGTAGTAACGATAATAAAAAGATCAATTCAAAAATATTGCAAAAAATAATAGAATACAGTGTAGGTAGATTTATACATAAAAAGTATTATAAAAGACCTGCTGACAGTGATCTTTATCGCACAGCTTAAGCCGCTGCACCTAGAATCATATAATTTGAATAGTGCGTTCTTGGAAATGTAAATAATTAAATCTATGTACCACCAAGAAAAAAATTTCGAAAAGCAATTCCTAGTTTGTACGCCATTTGGTAGGATCTAGTGAAACTATTGACAGAAATGTCAAATTTTACCAACTACCTTTACGCCTAGTTCCACAAACAATAAACATTTCATTTCATTTCATTTCATTTCTTAAGGATGCTAAGGAAAGATGAAGTTTGTGTAAAAAAACAACGCAGACATAGTCGTGGGGTATTGCAAAAGTTTCAAATATACCTAATGTAATATTTCACATAGACAAAATCAAAACAGTAATGAAAATAAAATTATTTCATCATCATCATGACAGCCTTCTAATGCCCACTGCTGGGACACTGACCTACTCTCAAGCGAGTGATGATATAATGATTACAAAGTAATGAAGTTCTTGTGTTTTTTTTTAACAATTGACACTTTAGCGTTCATATTTTGTAGAGGCTCAAATTTAATTTTATAATAAATATTGGTAGTTATTGAAACCAGAGGCCGATTATGTTATTTGGCTGCACTCGATTTCACTTGGTTTCAATCAAAAATTAACGTATTTTGTATGAGTATGACAGCTTATTAACAGTTTGCTGATTGAAATTTGATTACAATCGAGTTGCGTAATCGATAGCTGATAGAATACAATTGTTTTATTGCCAGCTTACAATGAAAATTGTTTACAATAATATTCGTGGTAGAGCCTTAGTACAGACGATTTTCAGCATCTTGCTATTACCTTATTATATATCATTATACCAACGAACCATCATTGTTCTTAGAAGTTCCATCATTGTTTATATCTGTAAAATTTTACCCGGATCTGTCTCACCGGACAAATAAAGGGGCGAGGTCGAAAATCTCATTTTGTTTAGATAATTATGGAAATGTCAAGGCTAGTTCATAGCGAAACTCGTCCATGTTATATATAAATGGATGACGTTTGAATCAAACGCTAAAATCGTCCAACTCGTATCGAATATAAAAAATAACAAGCTTAATTTTAACCTTTTGCCATCTGGTAATTTTATTAAAAAGTGAAAATTAAGAATAAATAAATAATAAATAAATAATGCTGGACAATCCACACAGCATCATCTAGCCCCAAGGTAAGCTGCTGTTAAACAGAGCTGTATTATGGGTACTAGATGACTGATATATAAATTTAATACAATACAATACATTGCAGCGCCCATAATGTGTGTATTTACAGTGTTGATGGTTCCTAGATTAATAAATCAATTTCTATAATGAATGCACAAAAATATATATATATATATATTTTTATACAACTGAAGTGGCAACCAAGCGTACGGCCCACAAGATGGTAAGCGGTTACCGCAGCCTATGGACGCTTGCAATACCAGAGGTATCACTCGCGGGTTGCCACCTTGAGGCTAAGATCGAAAGCCTCATGTGCCAGTAATTTCACCGGAAACCATACCCTTCATACCGGAACACAGCAATGCGAGCATTACTGCTTGGCGGCAGAAATAGGTATGGTGGTAGTCCTTCCCCAGACTAGCTCTATCACAGAGAACTCTACTACTCTTAAATGCCTTTATGTCAGTTAAAACATCACCGAGTTTTTAAATTGTTTGTTTCTAAACGTTGTTTAGTCTTATGAAATGCGTGTTTTCATAACAATGAACACTAGTACAGCATTGCATTGAACAGAAATGAATCAAGACAAATTCCATTTATTGAACCGTGGTGATGATAAGGTATTTAGCACATTCGCTTCCTTTACGAGCTATTGAGCTGTCGGCTTCAATAGTAGGATGTAGGATGCTCTTTGGTAGAATTCAATTTAAAATGTCCATGGAATATGAATGCGGATTGTCTACTGATTTAACATACGGTTGTCATAACTACTGGTTTATATAACCCTAATATAATGAGATAAATAATAAAATAAACTGTTTATTTCGAGTAATTTTTGACTCTAAGCAGGAAATATTTACTGTAAGATGTCTTGCTTTACAACTGCATTCCTAAGGTTCACAAGATCAATTTGTGATTATGATTTTAAAACTCAACTCGTGATTTATTCGCAACTATTGAATCATCTAAATATACAACTGAGGTAACATACAATAAACTTTTCGGCAGTCGTGACCGGATTGTCAGCGGTCAGCATCCAAAAAGGTCATCAGAAATTCAATTTCACAACTGATTGCAAAGATAAGGATAATTTTGAATAGTTGGGCGTTAAATAATTACACCTGTCAAAAGGTAGTCTCGGATACAAAAGATTTGTGTCAGGTTGGGCAAGCGGTCGCCGGCGCCGGTCAGCTGGCTAAATACGGTCGTGGCGACACTGATAAGACGAAGCCAAGGGCACGAGTAGGTATTTTAAGGATGTACCTACACAACCTGATCTTTAGTTCAAAGGCTATAGAGTACCTTGAACGCAAACTTAAGAAGAAAGGTTTAAATGCCTCTTATAGACGTAGCCAGTGGTGGGTGTAGCGATTGTAATGATATTTTTTTAATGTTATAGCCGGTAGGCGAAAGGCCTTACTCACAACCATTGTTATTATTATATCAGCAAATAGTCCACTGCTGGACATAGACCTCTCCAAAGTGTGGCATGCATGACGACTGATCTTTGATAGTTTTGAATTCTCAGGGAATCCCGAAGCTCTGATGTAAATAAATTTAAATAGAAAGCTTGTGACCTTGGCGAATCGTATTCTCGGTAAACAAGCATGAATGTCAAATTTAATGTTTCGGTAACATTTTACGGCAGATCTTGTAAACACAAAATAGTAGTCTGAACAAATTCATGCCTGGTGGTAAGACTGCCAAAAGTTCATCTTGGTGGGTACCATCACAGGGCCAGATATTCTGACTCCAAGCAGCAGTGTGCAAACATTACAGTGTTTAGGTTTAAAGGGCACTGTAGCAAGTGAAATTATTGTTTGAAAGAGACTTACTACGTCTCGGTGATGAGCGCAGTCCACGCAGGATTTAATAATCAAAATTTTTGGTCAGGCGTTGCACAAAAAAAACCTCATCAAAAACTAGATACATATTTATACATATTCATTTGTTTCCGGGTTCCGGTTCAAGGAAGTGTGTTTTGTTTGTTCGATCATTGATATTTTAGACAAAAGTTTATTTAATAGTAGAGTAACGTCTGAATACTAAAGCGGCATTTAAATATTTAAGATTGTATCAACTCTTTGAGACGTGTCGTTAGCCTTCAAAATTGCATAGAGCAGCGTCAAAGACTTCATCACTTACATTTTGATTAGTTGAATAGCTTGTTTGTTTCGAGTTCATTGAAATAATTTGGTGTCTGGATTAATTCATTATTGTTATTAATATTTATAATAAGCCAAAGTGTTTTGACCCTTTGAAACCAATTTACATTTTTTTTATATAATCCTATAATTTTGCTCCTATTCTGCAGTTACTGTTATTTTTAGAAAACAAATTGTCAAAAATAATCATTTGAAGTCAAAACAATACGTGAAGGTATGTGCATTAGGAACGTTGCCATGTACAGTAAGCTCAACAACAAGTCATTTTGAGCTAGACGCATAAAATATACCTTCAGTACTATATACGTTAAGCAGTCGGTCCCGGCTTTTTCAAAGTTGTTATGCCATGAAAGAGGCCTTCGGGCGGCCTAGAAACTCTGTCACCAGAGTTGGCCACTGACTCATACGAACGAACGAACGAGTACTGAGCTAAGAACGAATTCACAACGCTGGTTTAGGGTTTGCAAGACGTTTAAAGTAATACTTGTGAGTTATTGATAAATCTATTGAGTTCTATAAGTATTATATCAAGGTGTAAAAAATGGGTAAGATCAAAAGTTCGGAGACCATGACCTTTTCTGATGCTTTATTTGCTTTACATTACAAATACCAAGTAGCCTGCGGTTGGAAGCTAGATAATTAGTGGAGTTTTTTGCAGGTGTCAAATTAAAAATAGTTTAGTAGTTAAACATGACATAAACATTAGACAAAAAAATCAAACTATTTGTTTTTAGGTATTTGTTTACGCAGAATTCATAAAACTCAACATGTACTACCTGTTTCTGCCAAGTACGGATTAAGTCAAAGTCAAAAAAAGCCAAATATGATATATTACAATAAAATCACAAGGATCATTCTGAAACGTGTTACAAGCTAGGACAATATACGCCAGTTCTAACGCGCCCATGCCGTAAAAGAACTGGCAACAACACCGGCTGGGTTCCTATCGCTTGCTATTGCTTGATGCCGAGTAGAGTTGTAGCACATTCGTCCCAAGCTTTTTTATCATCTAGGTAATCGGTTTATTACTAACGATTCATATGATCAGTTTGTGGTTGCGATTACATATACAAAGTTCCCAGTGAATTGCATTACTATTTGCTGTGTTTCGGTCTAAAAGGATAGTTACAGGCATAAGAGATATTCGATATGAGAACGTCTTAAGGTGGTACGCGAGTGATAAAAAAACTCTATGTAAATGTTTTTTTTATGTCAGCAAGTGACAAGACCATCAAGGCGCCCACCTGATGTTAAACACCACGCCTGACTATTACAGATGCAGTGCCACCCAAAGCTTAAAGTTTTTAAGCGTTTGCGTGGCACTGCACTGCGCTTATCACCCCGAGACATTTTATTTTGTTTATTTGAGAAACCAACGGCGATTTACAATGTATGTACTTAAATAGATTATTTATCCTAGGTAAGCTACTAAACGTAAGGCTAATAATAGGTTTCTACATTTGTCTGAAGTAAGCAAAGTTGTTGGAACAAAATATTTGCAATTTTGTTATGTCTCTTTCGCCCAGTGTCTCACTTGCTACATTGCCCTTCTAACCTAAACACAGTAATGCTTGCACACTACTGCTTGGATATCACATATGTAATAAAAAGGCGAAAGTTGTGGATGATCTATAAAATCGACAACCACTGTACCAATTTGGCTGAAATTTAAAACATAAGATGATGACTTTTTTTTTTTTTTTAATACAACTGTAGTGGCAATTAAGCGTATGGCCCACCAGATGGTAAGCGGTTACCGCAGCCTATGGACGTTTGTAATACCAGAGGTATCACTCGCGGGTTGCCACCTTGAGGCTAAGATCGAAAGCCTCATGTACCAGTAATTTCACCGGAAACCATACCCTTCACACCGGAACACAGCAATGCGAGCATTACTGCTTGGCGGCAGAAATAGGTATGGTGGTAGTCCTTCCCCGGACGAGCTCTATCACAAAAAACTCTACTACTCTTAATCATAATAGGACATACCTAGGCTACTTTTTATCCCGGATAAAAGTACGGTTCCTGAGTACCACGCGTACAAAATTGCGGGCGACAACTACTCTATACTAATATTATAAAGAGAGAAGATTTGTATTTTTGTATTCTTGTTTGTTACGAATAAACTCAAAAACTACTGGTTCGATTTCAAAAACTCTTTCACCATTAGAATGCTACATTACCCCTGAGTAACATAGGCTATATTTATTACTAGCGATCCGCCCCGGCTTCGCACGGGTGTGGTTTCATTGCACCCGCGCGAAGCTGGGACGGACTGCTAGTAATAAATAAAGAAATAAATAAATGCACCTTTAGTCCACCTGGGTGAACTACGGGAAAATAAATGTGCCCGTGGTACACCTAGGTGAACTAACAAGGTGGACCACGGGCAAGGACCGCACTTTTGTTCAAGTTCAAGTTCAAGTTATTTATTGGTAACAATAGGTAGGTTACATGTCATTTATAAGTAGTTAGGTAAATTGTACCTAAATAGCTCATTTACATAATGTTATAAGGAATTACTAATATAGGAAAAGTCCTGATAATATGTAACTATAATGTTCAAATACTTATATAAAATTCAAGTAAAGTAATTCAGTATTCAGTCACTTTAGTCAATTGTACAATTAACAAATAGAATAGAATATAAGAGATAATAATTATTCATTAAATGTCAATAATTAATTCAAAAATTCGTCAATCCTGTAATAGGATTGCTCGATAAGCCACTGTTTTACAGATAAAAAATTAAGTCAGCAAAATTTGCTGATTTAATTTTCAATCTGTAGAACAAAGTGTATCTTTAAACATCTGTGGGCTCAGTTAAAGTACAAGTAGCAGTTACCTGCAAGTACCAAGGATTGAATACAAAAGATTAGCCTTTGAGATAAACTGTACCATTTTTCTTTGCTCTACAATTACTATACAATTTTGAAGCCGCAAGGTGTGAAGGTTCAAGGAATGCCCTTGGGCAACATTGTAGTCGTAAATATTTAGATAATGCTATGAATCTTAACATTATAATAATATTGGTTAACGACGAAGATCATCCGTATAATAAGGAATAAATAGGTAAATAAATAAATAAATAAATAAGTCAATAAATAAATGGATAAATAACTAAACAAATAAAGGAATACAAGTAATAAATTATTATAGGTAAGTAAATTAAGGAACAACTTTAAATGAGTTTATGGAAATGCAGAAGTCTAGTCGCCGTGGTCGAAATCGGCCTGGATGACATCATCATCAATATTGGTTAATGATTCATATAAAACTCCAGTCTTTAAAAATTATGAATACTGAAATACTGATGGTTTTTTTTTCAATTCAAAATAGTTTATTATTTACACAGTGCCATCTAGTTCCAAACAAAGCAAATCTTGTACTATGGGAACCAATTAAAAGATATTAAATGAATACACTTCTAAATTTATTTTGTGTAAGTATTCATTTTAAAAACGGGTGTTTTCACGTACCGGTATAGCGTTTTTTATTTTATACTACTAAAATGGTAACCAAGCGTACGGCCCACTTGATGGTCAGCGGTTACCGTAGCCTATGTACGCATGCAACATCATAGATATCACTTGCGTGTTACCACCCTGAGACGTTAGATGGTAAGTCTCATGTGCCTGTAATTTCACCGGAACCCATACCCTTCGAACCGGAACACAGCAGTGCGAGCATTACTGCTTGGCGGCAGAAATAGGTATGGTGGTAGTCCTTCCCCGGACGAGCTCTATCACAAAGAACTCTACTACTCTTCGATGAAGAGAAACAGTGTCGGTACCTCTTCACCGATATACCGGTACGTGAAAACACCCGTTTTTAAAATGAATGATATAGTTCACGATAGTTTTATTCGTGTAAGTATTTGTAAATAGTCCGAAAAGTGACCAGTGTCAAATCAACGGTTAGACATGCTTCTGACTGCATAATAAATTTAACGAAAGTCTGCCTGCGACGCAGGAGGTTGCGGGTTCGATTCCCGCATTAGAACAAATATTTGTACGATCTGCAAATATTTGTTCCGGGTATTCTGGGCGTTTTCTATGTATAAAAATTATCTATCTATGTATTGTATTGTATTATGTAAATCAGTCATCTAGTACCCATAACACAAGCTTTGCTTAGCTTAAGCTTGATGCTGTGTGGATTGTCCAGCATTATTTATTCATTTTTTTATTTACAAATCTATTATATATAATAATATATTGTATTATATATAATAGAGATTATTTAAACAGAGCGTCTAGTTCCAAGGTTACTCTTATTGCCCACGTTAGATGTGTCAAGTCAAGTGCAAACGCTGCAGTAGGTACCTGGAACAGGTTAGAGTAGTAAATGAGTTATTTTTCTCTGAATAAATAGATACTTTACCATTAAAATAACACCTCATCATAATAACTCGCTCCGTCGTTTAAAGTATTTGTGTCAAGAGTCTTCGTGTCGTATAAATTGGTGTTCGAAACCGGACTTGCAAATCCGATGAAAAATTGAGCATTGTTCGTGTCGCTACGTGCAATTTTGGCTCACTAGCAAAAACAACAATTGAATTATTAAATTGCAATGTTTTTTAGTTATTGTGCGAATCGCATTGTGCATTCGAGAGGCTGGTCGTATACTCGCAGGTCAATAAAAGAACTACAGCTGGTAATGAAGCTGCAACAAGAAAGGCATAAAAATAAATATAGGAGTAGTAGAGCTCGTCCGGGAGAGGACTACCATTTCTGCCGTCAAGCAGTAAGGTTTGCATTGCTGTGTTCAGGTACAAAGGATGGTTTCCGGTGAAATTACAGGCACATGAGACTTTCGATCTACGTCTCAGGGTGGCAACCCGTGAGTGAACTGGTATTGCAAGCGCCCAAAGGTTGCGGTAATAGCTTACAATCTTGTGTGCGCTTGGTTGCCACTTTAGTTGTATAAAAGAAAAATTGCCTGCGCTGTCACTGCTAAGCAACGAGAGAACTTCTCTTTCTATATCTCTCGGTAGTGACAACCTCATTGGCTGCTGAGCAAAAAACCTGGAAAACAGGTCACTATTATTTGATCCCATGAAAGTTTAGTAATGAATGACTATTGAAGACTGTCATAAGTCATAATTTAATCGAAACAGTGTTGGTACCTCTTTACTGATATACCGGTAAGGTAAAACACGAGCTTTTAAAATGAATGAGATAGTTTTATTCCTAGATTCTAGATCCTAGTTCCTAGCGCTTTGTTTCGCGTGAAACGGTAAAATTGCGCTAGTTTTGTAACATGCGTCTGTTTGTCCGTCTGTTGCAATGGGGTCAGGTTCATGTGCTTATTGCCTTACGACAATATTTGCTACAGGCAGGTAGCATAGCGTAGTGGTGGTCAGCTTGTACAAGAAGTGAAGGTTCGAATCCCAGCAGCTGTTTTTTATACGTACCACTTCATTATTGACGACCGATGTGGCGCAGCGGGTGCAGGTCCGCCTGCGATGCAGAGGTTGGGGGTTCGATTCCCGCCTCGGGACAAATGTTTATACGATCTACATATATTTGTTCCGGGTGATCTGGGTATTTTCTATATTATAATAATAAAAATATCTATCTATGTATTGTATTGTATTAAATATATATCAGTCATCTAGTACCCATAACACAGCTCTGTTTAACAGCAGCTTACCTTGGGGCTAGATGATGCTGTGTGGATTGCCCAGCATTATAGTCTAAATATTTCCGCCAGTATTCATTAAACTTAATTTGCAAAATGAAATTTCTCAAACGGCAGTGTATTTTTTATTATGCTACTACTATTAATATGAATGGATGTTTTGATACGAATTCAATATCATTCGATTGCAATAAATGATTTTGACACATCAAAACTGCTCTTTCCGATTCAAAGCTACACATCACTAGAGCCTACGTTACGTACGAGGAATAAAAAAAAAAAATGACATTTATGCCTACCGAACGAAGCGCACCTAAGCGGGTGCGCTATGTGGAAGTACTTAGGTGCGCTTCGTCTTGATGCGCTTGAGCTGGGTGCGCCACGAGGAATACCTCAACTTAACAACGTATTATGAATTGAATTGAGTTAACTTCATCTAACAGGTTTAAATGACATTGATGTATGTCGTTAACAATGACTTAATTAAGTTAACATCTGTCGATGCCAGTATTTGTGATGCTGATTGGTTATTATACTTTATCCTTCGCACGTAATGCGTTACCACGGTGCAGGTAACTGACTTGACGCAAGGCCTCCGTATCAGTAGTACTACTAAAAGAGGTACAACTGGTAGTACAAATGACACACCATTGTATCTCTAGTAGTACTAAAAAAAATATAAGTTAATTCACTCGATTTCACTTCAGTAGTACTACTAAGAAGTACAACTGATAGTACAAATTAAATAGATTTGTATCTCTATTACCACTACAAAAAAAAACAAGTAAATTTACTCGACTCGCAAGCGAAGACTTACTTGCGAAGACTCAAGATTCACCGGTAGGGTTTTTATGTAAGCTGGTCGCTATAGTCCGTCTGCCGTTGCGTCAGCCGTCTCTTAAAATCGTATGAAGTGCACTAGGTGTAATAGAAACGGCCTGCCACAGAAACAAAAAGACCTATACAAGCAACTTATTGCTATAAATAAATATGAACGTGAATATGAAACTCGCAGATAACAGCGACAGACTTATTAGGTTACTTGCATTGTTGAAACATCAAATTGCAAGCGCGCGGATTCATTAAAAAATTAAAAATAATATATAATTTTTATTATTATTTAGTTCTAATTTTTACTAACAGATTAAAATAAAAATATGTACATAATAACATTTACAAATATACAAAATACTTATGAAACAGTTGAGCCATCTAAAGACCGTTACAAACGATCTATAGATAGCTCAACTGATGCAAGTCACTACCAGACGGAAGCAATCCCAACATGCTAGCTGCTATTACCCCCTTATTAAACGAAATGTTGGGGCTTGATAGAACAATACCAGGAAGTCGGTGCATACCACGCAAGTAGCGCATGTAACATGCACTGTGGTGACGCAGCTTTCAAACGTATTGTTATTTAACAGAGGTTGCCGTTTATCATAAAAAAATTAAAGACGTTTGATTGCTATTTATAAAAGCGGCAATGGGCTTGTTTCCTTGAAGTAGCCTATTATTAAGCTATTCAAAGTTTCATTAAAATTGGTTCAGTCGTAGCATATTAATTGATACGCAAGATCTAAAGTTTCGGATTAATAATATTAGTATCAATGCATGATTGTGAAAACAATATTATTGAACACAGTAATAAAATAATTTAGCTCCATCGAAGCGGATCTTATACTTTTTGTTATTAAAATAATACAAACAATTTGGTCGATCGCTTACCTTATGTCACAGACTGGCTACATTCCGCAAACCGGAGTGCCTTGGTCTTCTTCTTCAAAATATATCGCACTTTGCGGCTGTTGGCGTGGGACATTTTTATGCCAGCAATTGTCGAGATGGTCTACTCGTTTGCCTGATGTTACCAACCTTCCATAGATTTGTGTTACATTGTCACCTAAATCTTTTAATGTTAATCTTTTTCTCGCCTAAATAAAATAAATTTAGGTATGTATATAAAATAGATAACTTACTAAGATGATTATATTAATTATATTAATCAATTTTACCGTATATAAGTTAGAATTGCGAGTTCAAACAGCATCCGAATTTTGAAACATAGAAATGACCTTTAAAAAAACAATGCATAATCTACACAAGAACGAACACCTCATGTGCCACATCTTCAGCCGCAAACTGTAAATACATCTTTAACTGTTTTAATATATATTTCTTTGCTGACGCATTTACTATATTATTAAGACCGAATTTATGCAAATAATAAAATCATTTGATTCAATGTTATGACAAGGTTAGTTTTATAATAACATAATTATTTTTGATCTCACTCCATGGGGTGAGATTTCATTGTTGCGTAAGTTCTTTATAGCCCAATAAATAGTCAAATACATAGTTCTGAATTATGTAACTTATACTATAAACTTATTTATTACTTATACTATTTCGTAATTCTACTTTAGCAAAGAACACTAGGATTCCCTAGGCTGTGTCGCTTGTATTTTACTCTATTCTATGGAACATTTAGATGTCAAACACTTTTGCTCATGGCTAAAGAGGCCTATACTATAAATATATACTATAATAAAAGTACTCGTAGTAGATATTATTGTATAGTATAGTATTGGTACAACCAGCCAAATTCGGAACAAATATTTGCAGATAAATATGCAAATAAAAGTGTATAGTATGCGTAGCGTAGTTACAAAACCGGGCCCTTATTTTCCATACAAAACTAGTAAGTAAGACAACTCTCTATGACTACTGGGAATTAAATAGACCGTAATTAGTGCTTATTGTATTCGGTACAACTTTAAAATAGAATTAAAATTAAAAAAATCTTGTGGAATGTCTTGTTTAATGAAGTTAGCAACAAGGATTTTCGATCTAGCTAGCGCATATTCGATTCGGTCTTGCCGTTGTCTGACAATAAAAAAACACAGTTTTGAACTTGTCTGAAAATAAGTAAACAAGATGACCTTGACCTAATTTTATTACTTAAAGATGAGTTTACGTAACTTTCCCCGTGAATATAAGGTTGCTCACCCATCCATGTAGCATGTGATATGACTTGACAACCGACAGAGGAATTATCAATTGTAAATCGATAGCAGTTCGTTCTTATCAAAAACTGTATTGACATGTCGTAACATGGATCACGCCACTTGTTGTTTCTTATATGGGAAACCACCTATGTTTATCAAAATGTCTCGTTTATTATCTATTCATAAGTTTCATACTTTCAAAAACTTAATTTTAACAAAACTAATTAAAATAAAACTCATGCAAAACAAATGAAAACTTATATAACCTTAAAAATAGTAAAACTTCAAGCAAGATTTCTTAAATTTCTTAATTACGCTTTAAGCCGTGCAGTATTTTCATTCAAAATATACATTCACATACATTTTGGTGTACATGTAAAGTGAAAAAAACATGCATTTTCACGTCGTATGAATATGCTCGTTACATTTGTGCTTGGTTTTATGAACCGACAGACAGATAATACTAACGTAATGATAATTACTTTAGCACTGCGTAGACTGATACAGAATCTATTAGTATAATTTATTCTATGTCATGTCAGAGGTCAATATTTTATATAAATAAGGTTATTTACTAAACAGTATTGCAGAAGCGCGTCCCTGACACAACGATATAAGTTCAAATATTTAGAATTAATAATCGTGGCATTTCACACTACTACTCATAGTATTTTGTCACGATTTCTCCAGTAAGCTTCATAATATGATAGTGGAGTTAAACATGAGTACCTTGCAAAAACTTTTTTTTTTATCATAAATCAAATATAATAATAATATAACAGAATCACGTTTGCCGCATGTCCAATGATCTCTGGGCAAAATTAACAACGGAGTGGGCCCCCAACGACGGAAGACGACATCGTGGCAGACCCAGACTTAGATGGCGGGATGACCTGGACTCATTTAAAAAGGATTGGTCCTTAAAAGCACATGACCGTACTATATGGAAGGGGGATGGGGAGGCCTTTGCCCTGCAGTGGGATGATACAGGCTGATAATAATAATAATAATAATAATAAATCATAAATAATTTATTGTTTGTTGTAAAATCTTTTACATGCAATTGAAGAGTTATAACTAGAGTGGTTAGAAATCATATTAAATAATCATCAGCTATTTACCACTTGAATTTGTATTCAAGTATTTGCCGACTCGGCGACTCTGAGCAACCGTCGAAAGAGGTCGCGGGCGGTGCTCATGAAATAGAGCTTCTAAATAGCTTCGAAACGTCAGCATAAACGACAAATTTCAAGTGGTAAATAGTCTTACATGCAGCCAAATATCTCAGAAGCAACTATCATCTGTTCTTTGGCAGAAATCCCACGCAGAGGGGCAAGAAATGGGCAACAGATGACAAATGTCAAGAATAAAATGAAATAAACCAAAGAAAAATAAATGTAATCAGTGCGCCTAAGGAAATCAAATAAAAACATGGGCATAAAATGCGGATACAAAAGGTGAAACTGTGTATGGAAATGCAATGATTTACTCAGTACCATAAAAACGTATTATCCTATTATAATGTTCCTTGACAAACATTCTGTACTGACTTATTGACGCACGCAACTTCTTTACTTATTATCTACCAGCAGTAAACTTAAGCCTTATAGGACTCAGGGGTTAGATGCTGGCAACATTACTTTTACGCAAATGTCTCACACAAAGTGGCGCACAAATTGATAGTATCAATATAATAGTTTTCGATGCGTTTGTTCGCCAACGCGGTTTATTTTTGTGTTTAGGTAATATTAATAATAATGATAAAAAAAAACCGTTTATTTTGTTACCAACTAAAAACATCAACTACGACTCAAAATATAAGAATAACAAATATGGCCAACACTCAGCATGTACTATGGCTATAGCAGAACAAGTGATCCCTAGCGCTGGTTTTCTGTGGTTGCCGTAAAATTATGAAAGAGTGCGTCGAATTATTTATGCTTACTATGGCTCTAAATGTATTTTATCGTTCTTTTCAGAGGCTGTCACTGCAAATAGCAGTGGTCCTCCTGTCCGTGTACCACACGTGCACAGCGGACCGTGAAGCGCGCGCTATCCAGTACAACTCCAACCAGAACTATGCCGTCTACGGCTCCCCCATCAGCGCTAACTTGGACGAGGATGGATACTTCTACCCGAAGCCTAAGATACCCTTCCCCCAGCCGGTACCGGACCAGTCGGTGACCCAGGGGTATTATACCCCCCCACCACCGGTACCGACTCGGCCCCCACCACCGGTGCAGACTCGGCCCCCGCCGCGGGAGACGACTGGCTACGTGTATGAAACGCCACGTATTCCGTTTGAGCTTCCCACAAGGTACCTAATAAGAACTGTAGCTTACATTATAATAATAAAAATAATGAAATCATTTATTTAGGAGACAAGTCCATAGTCTCAACAAGTGCCCTAAGTAATTAAGAGTTGTAGAGTTCTTTGTGATAGAGCTCGTCCGGGGAAGGACTACCACCATACCTAATTCTGCCGCCAAGCAGTAATGCTCGCATTGCTGTGTTCCGGTGTGAATGGTATGGTTTCCGGTGAAATTACTGGCACATGAGGCTTTCGATCTTAGCCTCAAGGTGGCAACCCGCGAGTGATACCTCTGGTATTGCAAGCGTCCATAGGCTGCGGTAACCGCTTACCATCTTGTGGGCCGTACGCTTGGTTGCCACTTCAGTTGTATAAAAAAAAAACTTTAACTTCACCTGGACAATGTGAAAACCTGCAGGCCAACATATTTCCACGAACCGCCAGCGCCCTGCGCCCCTCTATAACCATGCTAACGACCACCATTTTCCAATTTCAGGCCTCCGCCACCGCCGCCGCCACCACCAACAAGACCTCCTCCTCCACCACCGCCACCACCAACAAGACCTCCTCCCCCACCTCCCCCACCACCAACGAGACCACCTCCACCGCCTCCCCCACCACCCACCAGACCTCCACCACCACGAACATACCCAACATACTCAACTATCATAGACGTGACTAGAACCACCGGTTACAGCTACCCAGTACCTTCAGTTCCATTCACCTTCCCCACCAGGCCACCACCGACAACAGTCAGGCCGTTACCACCATCTACTTATTTACCTCCTACAACAAGACGGCCACTGCCACCTACGACGTATCTACCACCTACCACGAGAAGGCCACCGCCTCCACCTCCACCACCAACGAGACCCCCACCTCCACCACCGCCACCAACTAGACCCCCAACATACCCAACATACTCCACAATCCTCGATGTAACAAGAACTACTGGTTACACTTACCCTGTACCAAAAGTACCGTTTACAATTCCAACTAGGCCGCCACCACCGCGGACTACACCAAGACCATTGCCTCCTTCGACGTATCTCCCCCCTACAACAAGAAGGCCTCCACCACCACCACCACCCCCACCACCAACCCCACCGCCAACTACCAGAAGACCACTACCCCCGCCAACAAGGCCGCCTACATACCCAACCTATTCAACTATCCTAGATCAAACTAGAACCACAGGATACACATATCCCGTTCCCAAAGTACCATTCACATTCCCCACTAGACCGCCACCATCGCCTACAACGCCGAGACCGTTCCCTCCAACAACTTATCTTCCCCCTACTACTAGAAGGCCACCGCCACCCCCACCCCCACCACCAACAAGACCACCTCCACCCCCACCCCCACCACCAACTAGACCACCTCCACCCCCTCCACCACCAACAAGACCACCAACATACCCGACATACTCAACAATCCTCGATGTAACTAGAACTACTGGGTATACCTACCCCGTACCAAAGGTGCCATTTACCTTTCCAACAAGACCTCCGCCTCCGCCACCAACTACCAGAAGACCTCCTCCTCCACCACCACCACCGCCACCACCGCCACCAACTACCAGAAGACCACTACCACCACCACCGCCACCTACCAGGCCACCAACTTACCCCACCTATTCTACCATCCTTGACGTAACGAGAACTACTGGTTACACGTACCCTGTACCAAAAGTACCGTTCACATTCCCGACTAGACCTCCATATACTACACCAAGGCCACTCCCACCTTCTACTTATCTACCACCTACTAGACCTCCGCCACCACCACCACCGCCTACTCGGCCCTCGACGTACTTACCTCCTCCCCCTCCAACTCCGCCACCAACTCGACCCCCACCACCGCCAACCCCACCACCGACTCGTCCCCCGACATACCCAACATACTCCACAATCCTCGATGTGACCAGAACCACCGGTTACACATACCCCGTGCCGAAAGTACCGTTCACGATCCCAACCAGGCCACCGTACATCCCCCCTCAAACAAACCCACCTGTATACATCCCTCCCCAAACCACTAGACGTCCAGTATACATCCCTCCATCGACGACGCGAGCGCCAGAGTACCTACCGCCTGTGACTCCTGCTCCGTACACGACTCGACCCCCCTTCGTCAAAGAACAAGGTTACTTCTATGACCGTCCCCTAGTACCATTCTCGTTTTAAATATAAACGATTGCACCAAAATACAGGAAAATAACTGACGAAAATCACTGCCTGATTTTTTTTATTTACCCCTTTTTTATGATTGTATAAGAAGTAATTACTAGAGATTTATATTGTAAATTTTTGGTGCAATTGCCTACAGTACGTTAAACCAATGTTGCCATAAATTGTGATACCAAACTGTAAGAATGTATGATACAAGCATAATTTGTTTGTTATATTGTATGGTATGCATTAGGATACCGTTTAGAGGTTACCGACATACTAGTGATGATAAGTATAAATATATATTTTAATATAATTATTATGTAATACGTATATAATACTCAAAAATATGAGAAGTGGAATTTCACTGCCTTAACTAATAATAATTGTAATATAAGATTGTAGGTTTTTTTAAATAAATTAAATAATTTTACAGGTGTTTTTTTTCTACAGTTTACGCTGTGTGTTGATTTTTATACAGTCAGTAACGCAATAATTTAGTCGCACCAATGCGAAATCCAGTGTTTTTATTTTACCAATGTGGCAACCAAGCGTAACTGTTTGCAATATCAAAATTTCATTACGTGTTGTCACCCTGACACGTCTAAAGTCTCATGTGCCTGTAATTTCATCAGAAACCATACCCTTCCAACCGAAACACAGCAATGCGAGCATTGAAATACTTCCTTCGGACGATTTCTATTATAAAGAACTCTACCACTCTATAACAGTGTCCTCTCGATTTAAACTTCATACATTGATTCCCAAGCTGTGTTGAAATAGGTATAATGGTAGTACTAACTGAACGAACTCTATCATAGAGCAATATTTATTTGCTACTTCAAATTAAAGGTAAATCAAAATGAGTAGCATTCAGGTGTCATCTTGGATGTAAAAGTACTAAATTCAACAGATGCGCCTAGAATAATTGAATAGCTATCTGTTGGAACTGTAAATATTCTAACATAAAATAAAGGCACTGATATTTTAAGAAAGACGGTCTAAGAGACAATTGGTCTTGGACCTGGTGGTAGGACTCTTCAGCAAGAGTCCGTCTTGGTGGGTACCACCGCAGTGTCAGATATTCTATCTCCAAGCAGTAGTGTGCAAGCATTACTGTGTTTAGGTTTGAAGGGCACTGTAGCAAGTGAAATTACTGGGCGAAAGAGACATAACAACAATGTCTCTGGGTGATAAGCGCAGTGCAGTGCCACGCAAACACTTAAAAAAATTAAATAGCTACTATATAATTTTAATATGCGCCTAGAATAGTTGAACAGCAATCATACTGGTTCAAGCTGGAAATATTCATCAGAGTTAAGTGTTAATGACCCCGTCTTTCGATCTTATGGTCACGAGAGTAGGCTTACGTCACAGCAGTGGGAACATAGAAAACTGTCATCATGTCATCATGACAGCTTTCTATTGTTCCCACTGTTGGGGCATTAGCAATCATTTAATTTGGCTTGTTTGATATGAAAGATTTTTATGAGTCGGTCGGTGGCGCAAGTGTCCGGTTGAAAAGCGATAAGTTGCGAGTTCAATTGCTACTGCGACACAAATGTTTGCATAACCTGCAAGTTCTAGGTCCAATAATTTATTTTATTTTATTTTTATTTTTACATGTTTGGAAAACTAACAGCTTAAATCATGTGAGAATGGTAATGCTTGAAATATAGAACAGGATTAACCTAAACAGTTTTCACTAATAGTTCACTTATACTTAACAAAGTTTTAGTTGTCTACAAATTGCAACACTTGTAGGTTTTAACACATAATAATTTTTAGAAAAAAATTAATAAGAAAACATTGATCACATAATTTATAGGTACCTACCTAACATTGTCATTATTGTCGTGTTACCAAATTACTCGAGCGAAAAAGATGATGATGATGCTCACTGCTCATACCAGTTATACATAAAACCAAAATCATAACCTCCCCTTTACTATAAGTGCTCGTGACGTAGCTGGCTAAGTTGTTCAAAAATCAACGAAATTTAGCACTGTTCCGCGTAGTCACCAGTTGGATGGGTGACCGTCAGTGGTATTTTCAACTGAGCAGGGGCAAAATGTGTAGGTGAATGGGAGTAACGGTTATTAAATTATGCCGGTCTAAATAGAGTCTACATATTTGAGCCTTTTGGAGTAGAGACCCTGGGTCCGTGGCACACCGTGTTTTCAAAATTCTTTCCGGGCATCTGGTCGAAGCGACGCGTGATCCAAAGGCTGGTTTATTATCTGGCTCAACGTATCAGCATTGCCATTTAACCTGGCAATGCAGCCAGCATGTTGGGAACGCTTCCGTCTGGTAGTGATTTGGATCAGTTGAGCTATAGATCGTTTGTAACGGTATTTAGATGGCTCAACTGTTTCATATGTATTTTATATGTAATGTAATTATATACAAATATTTGTATATTACTAATAGAAGTATTTAAAAAATACCAACGTGACACATTGCAAACACGTATGAGCTATAAACCAATAACGTAATTGATGATCAATTTACTTTCACAAGGAAATGTTGCGGCTCTATCCATCATTACGTCGGTTATAAATGCTCTTATTACTACTTTGTCACACTTCATGCTTGAGTTAGTGCTTAAACAGTTGTTTAAGACAAATAGCCTGAATAACGATGACTTCTGTGGGGTAAAAATTATAGAGAAAAAAAGAAAGAAAACTTAATTGTTTCCACAAGAACTGAAAACTAAAACTTATAACATCAAACAATACGCTAGAAAAAGTAATTAATATAAAACAGATAATTACAACTAGATAGACTTGACAACCGATGTGGCGCGCCGGGCGAAGGGCGCCTGCGACGCAGGGGGTTGCGGGTTCTATTCCCGCCTTGGGACAAATGTTTGTACGATCTGCAAATATTTGTTCCGGGTGTTCTGGATGTTTTCTATGTATATTAAAAAATACCTAAGCATTGTATAGTATTAAGTATATCAGTCATCTAGTACCCATAATACAAGCTCTGCTTAACTTGGGGCTAGATGATGCTGTGTGGGTTGTTCAGCATTATGAATGAATGAATGAATGAAAACTCTTTATTGTACAATGTACACCTTACAACTAGATTAACAATAAGAATGAAAGACTACAAAAAACAAAGACAATGTACAATGGGCGGTCTTATCGCTAAGTAAGCGATCTCTTCCAGACAACCTTTGGATGGAGAGGAGCCTCAATTAAACTGAAGATTGGTCGGGGTGCACTAAATAACAATTTTGAACAACATGTAAAAGGGAAAGCATAAAAGTAACAATTACTTACATTGATAATACATTTATTATTTATGCATTAATGCATTATTTATTTATGTAATACTTTTACAAGTAGATGATATGATAGAGCACTGGTGATCTAGTGGTAGTGACCCCACATTCCGATCCTAAGGTATTGGGTTCAAATCCATCGTGCACCAATGGATTTTTTGCTACGAAAAATTTATTGTGCGCAATGCCAGTGCCCTCATACGGTGAAGGAAAATCGTGAGGAAACCGGCATGTCCAAGAACTAAAAACTCGAAAGACATGTGCCATCCACCAATTCGCATTGGGTCCGCGTGGTGGATTAAGACCCAATTACTACACTGGAGAGTAGGCCAGTGACCCAGCAGTGGGAACATTAGAAAGCTGTCATGATGATGACAAGTGGATGTGTTAAAATAGGTACAAGTACAGGTGGGGCCTTAAAAGGTCTCTATCTCGGCATATGCAATGTAACCAATATGCGGCTGCTGTTTTTTTGACAAAGCATGCCATCCACCAATCCACATTGGGTCTGCGTGGCAGATTATGACCCAATCACTCTCGTGTGAGAGTAGGCCAGTGTCCCAGCTGTGGAAACATTAGAAGGCATGAGTTGAGGTGAGTTATACAATGACCCCTACGAGAATAATACGAGAGCACCGGTGGTCTAGTGGTAGTGACCCCGCCTTCTGATCCGAAGGTCGTGGGTTCAAACCAGGTCGTGCACCAATGGATTTTTCTGTTCGAAAAATGTATGTGCGCAATGCCAGTGCTCTCATACGGTGAAGGAAAACATCGTGAGGAAACCGGCATGTCCAAGAACTAAAAATTCGAAAGACATGTGCCATCCACCAATCCGCATTGGGTCCGCGTGGTGGATTAAAACCCAATCACTCTCGCCTGAGAGTAGGCCAGTGTCCCAGCAGTGGGAACATTAGAAGGCTGTCATGATACAATGACCCCTAGTTATTGACAGAGTAATCAAGAAAGTCCCAAGTGATACGAAACAGCAGATAAAAAATAAACAGCTCAATGACTCAACAATGAAATCCACATAAAATTACATCAGCTAACATTACAAGTTATTACAGTAGTAATATTACTGTATATTATGTATGTTATGTGCCGTTTTATGTATTATATTAGAGTTAAATGGGGTTTCTCTCGTCGTTTGAATATTTAGTGGTGGCTGGTGGGGCGTCGGCACGCTCTAGTGCGCCGTGCTGTATGGCCGGTAGTGATGGGAAGTGATAAAGTCGATTAAAATACTTTTATGGTATACTAGCTGTCGCCTGCGACTTCGTTCGCGTGGAAATCAGGAGCCGTCCTTTTTATCGAGAAAAAAAGTAGGTTATTTCTTACTCCCGGTCATTACATACGTATGTTTTAAATTTCAGCTAAATTGGTTCAGTGGTTGTCGAGTTAACGAGGAACAAATATCCAAACATCCAAACTTTCTAATATTAAGAATAAGAATAAGAATGAGAATTGTTTATTTACAGAATGCATGTTACATAACAAAACGTCACATAGGTCTTAGAATGTAAATATAAACTAGATTCAATACATTCTACCAGTTAAGTACTGGTGTGCGAATATTTTATATGAAAGTACACAAAAAAAAAAAAAATTGTTAAATTTATATCCCTAAAATAAAAATAATGCCAACAAAAGTCACCTTAGATAATTCATTTAAAATGTCAGTTTCAATCAAATGCATGTCTTATTTAAAATCAAAATATTCACTGGCACTATTATTATTAGTATTTCTTTACATATTATATTTTATATCATAACTTATACCACTCGACTGCTGAGCAAAGGTCTCTTTCAAAGTTTTCTACGTAATTTTTCTCGTAGTGTTAAAATGTGTAATAGGATCTTGAATATTTAGAATCTAGGAGATTTTTTAGCAAGGCGCTCGTCATTCCAAGAAAAAGTTAAATAATTCTCAGTAAATTTAATTTGTTAAAAGGCAATGACATTTGACAGGTAATACGACGAAGATTCTCCTTACAACGAAACTGAATCTGTTAGCGACAGCTAATTTTTTTTATTGTATTGACAGATGTCTTAACCGCAAACAAAACAAAAAAAAACCATTTTAAAAGTCTACCAATCCAATCTGATTAGCAGATTTTTTTTCTGAGTACATCGAAACTAAAGTTTTGTGCAACACAACGCCGCACTCCAGTGAAATCACTTTACAATCTACAATTACGACTTTTTTTTAAAAATCTGAGCCGCACCCAAAAAAAAACCATCGCAAAAAGTCAATCCAATCTGGATTTGCAGACTGTAGAACCTTTTCGAGCTAAATGTAACTCTTTAAGATTACAATTACGAATTTGTTTGAAAAGATTTTGCAGTGGCTTACAAAACAGTTAGACTGTAATATTTCGATTATTTTGAAAAAACATCGACACTTTTTATAACATCCTTATCACCGAACACCGTCCATCTTATATGAAAACATATCACTGCTCATACGCGAAGACACCAGCAAGAGGCGCACACAGCCCAATACAACAGTGATGTGACAAAAAACCTATCAAACACAACTAAAATACATGTGAGAAGAAAAAAACCCATTGCTTTTACACTGTGATGTGAAGATGTCAAGTGAAGGTTCGGTTTCGTCGAATGGTTCGAGAATCAGGCAATTCGGACTGTATCGAGGCATCGATGCAAGAACGGAGGAGTTTCTGAGACTGTCGCGCAGGAGGCAGATCAGACAGGGATGCGCTTGCGCAGCCGTGTCCACGGTGATCACTGTTACCGTTGTTGTTGTAAGTTTATCTGTTTTTCACAATTTTTTGGTATTATCCTATTATTCATAATGTATCATTGTAAATGTTTTTAACATATCTTTGCGTTATTAGGTTTTGACCAAGCATAAAAAAGACCTAATAAAACATACTTAAAACTTTACTAAACTGTTCCTTTTTTTTTTTTTTTTATACTTGATTTTTTCTCTGCGTCTTAAATTTCTTAAATTTCGAGAATTTCTTTTTTATTGGATTCTAAAAAAATTAAACAAACACACCCATTGCTACCATAATAAGTCACCATTTGGATGGGTGGCATAATAGTGGCGATTTCAACTGAGCGCTTCCGTGCTTTGGAGGGCACTTTAAGCAGTGGTCTCGGCTTAAGCAAAGTTGTTGTTGGCCATGACGGAGGCCTTCGAGTGGCCGATTAATTCCGTCACCAGAGTTGGCCACTGACTCTAACTTACTTTCCTTTTCTCTATAGTAATATTAAAGTATTATAGAGAAAAATTACAGTTTACTTAAAAAAAAAGCTATTTATGTCTACTCTTTTACGGTTACAGTACAGCACGGCTTACAGTTTACGGTTGTCAGCTAGGCTGATGGTAGGACTATTCAGCACCAGTTCGTCTTGTAAGGTGATTACGCAACTCGGTTTTAATCCAATTTCAATCAGTGATACTTTTTTTTATATCACTAAAGTGGCAACCGAGCGTACTGCCCACTAGATGGTAAGCAGTTACCGTAGCCTATGCACGCATGCAACATCATTGATATCACTTGCGTGTTACCACCCTGAGACGTTAGATGGAAAATCTCATGTGCCTGTAATTCCACCGAAAACCATACCCTTCGAACCGGAACACAGAAATGCGAGCATTACTGCTAGGCGGCAAAAATAGGTATGGTGGTAGTTCTTCCCCGGACGAGCTCTATCACAAAGAACTCTACTATTACAAAGAACTCTACTACTCTTAAATACTGATGTCATTATGCATATAAAAATACGTCAGTTTTTGATTGAAACCAAATGAAATTGATATCAACCTTATTATACAATCACCCCTCTGATGAGTACCAGCGCAGTGCTAGTTGATAATAAATAAATAATGCTGGACAATCCACACAGCATCATCTAGCCCCAAGCTAAGCAGTGCTTGCGTTATGGGTACTAGATGACTGTTATAATGAATACAATACAATACATAGATATATATTTTTTATTATACATAGAAAATATCCAAAAAATCGGGAACAAATATTTGCAGACCGTATAAATATTTGTTTCAAGGCGGGAATCGAACCCGCCACCTCCGCGTTGCAAGCGGACCTTCACCTGCCGCGCCACATCGGTCGTCACAATAGACATGTCATGATGATTTCGAAGCTCAGTGCTGACTTTCTTATTTTACCGAATTTTGCAGTAGGTATTCAATACAGGTAATAGCGGAGTGCCGAATTTAGAAAATGTCTATGCAATTAATCGCTATTAGGTGATATGATATGGTTTTTTTTTTTTATACCACTAAAGTTGCAACCAAGCGTAAGGCCCACTTGATGGACAGCGGTTACCGTAGCCTATGTACGCATGCAACATCATAGATATCACTTGCGTGTTACCACCTTGAGACGTTAGATGGAAAGTCTCATGTGCCTGTAATTCCACCAAAAACCATACCCTTCGAACCGGAACACAGCAATGCGAGCATTACTGCTTGGCGGCAGAAATAGGTATGGTGGTAGTCCTTCCCCGGACGAGCTCTATCACAAAGAACTCTACTACTCTTGGTGATATGATACCTATCTGATATGTATCCCACATCATTGTTGCATATTTTCATAGTAACCTTAAGAAAATATGCCTAGTTAGTTACCTAGTTTACAGAATAGCTCAAAAATAAGCAATATTCTCTGATTAATTTGAATGCGTGTATGCATTCAAATTAATAGTGGCATTTTTGTTTGAGCGCTTCCGTGCTTCGCAGGGCGCGTTAAGAAAGTGTATTTATTTCGGAACGAACCTTTTCATGAAAAAATCAACCAGAAATAAAATTTAAATAATCCAACGATCCAACCAATCCATGGCTAAATAAACTTCATCATTAAAATACTACAAATATCAGTAGCAATCAAAAGGAAAAAAAAAACGCTTCGACTAACATGGAAAATGATCTGTGGTTTTCAAAGTACCTCTTTAGTTCATGGTTTTAACAAAGAGGTTTACAGCAAGGACAGGAATGAACCCGCTAATTCAATCAAAAGGCCCTTGCAAGATGATAAGAGCGCGTTGAACTCATTTATAGGAAAAATCTATTACCTGTCAAAACTTTAATATAATGAAATTTCGAGCGAACCTTGCGTTATTTTTTTTAATCGAAATATTATAAATTCGTTGAATTACTGACTGACTGACTGACTGATTGACTGACTGACTGATTAACTGACTGACTGATTAACTGACTGACTGATTGACTGACTGACAATCAACGCACAGCTACAGGTGAGTTCTAAAGACCTGAAACTATAAGGTTCCTTTGATGTGTATGAGTGCAATAAAGAGTTATTTACGAAATTTATGTCTTAAAGAACGCAGCGAGAATTGTTATAAACTTTTATTTTCCACAGAGCAAAAACCTTGCCCCATTCTATCCTGACTTCCTAATTCTGCGCTTAATTGCATTTGTTTTTTTTTTATACAACTGAAGTGCCAACCAAGCGTATGGACGCTTGCAATACCAAAGGTATCACTCGCGGGTTGCCACCTTGAAGCATAGATTGAAAGTCTCATGTGCCTGTAATTTCACCGGAAACTATACCCTTCACACTGGAACACAGCAATGCGAGCATTACTACTGTGCGGCAGAAATAGGTATGGTGGTAGTACTTCCCCGGACGAGCTCTGTCACTAAGAACTCTACTACTCTTAGTCCCACTTTTAGCACTCTTAATACTTTAGTGTTTTCTATTAGTAATAATTATATCAAAGCATTTTATAAACCTCAAAATATAAGTTCTTAGAAAAAAAAAAAATATTTTCCGCGCAAACAATGCAACCACTAAACATTTTTATTCAAAACACATGTCATTGTTTACAGTTATAAATGCCTATGCTTACTAATGTTTCATTGTTTTTGTTAGTTTCAGTAAACATTATCCAATGACGTGACTGTATAGATGTTTGTAAACACACTTCCTGACTTTGACACGCATTGAAATTAAGCTGAAGTATTGCTGGTTGTATGAATTAGAAAAGGCGTAGGAAACTCTCACAACTAATAAACGACCTTATAGCTGAGTCACCTAATCTAAGCCTCTTAGTGTGCTTTTTTATATTTCGTGAAAGCCTAGCACACTTAAATATTTGTAATATTATCATAATTATTAATTATGATATTAGCAAAAATAAAAAAAAGACTTTTGGTAACGTATCGGTAAAGTTTTGTTTTAAGTTTGCGTAGACTGGGTGGACTGCGCAGTGATATCGTTATATTAAAAAAAAAGTTTTTTCTTATCCCGAAATTTTAATAAATCGATGCTTGTTCAAAATTAAAAAAAAGCTTTTAAACTATAAACTAGCCAACTAGGTACTAAATTAAAAGTTAATTAAGTAATGGATTCAGTCAGTGACTATACTTGTACACTTACACATTATATTAAGATACCTACTTACCTTTTATCTTTGCTTTACATCTCAAAAACGAACAAAACAAAACAATAGTGCTACATATATACATAAAATTTGAATCAGGCTTATATAAAATACATACGAAACAGATAAGTCTACGCGAAAGTTTGAGAAATGTTATTTTGCATAAGACAATATTTTTGATGACACTAGAATAATAATAAGATGACAAGCTTATCTTAGAGATGAAATCGAAATTTAAGTATGAATAGTATTTAGTCTAATTTATAGTTTGAAAATCTGAATTAAATAAACCAGAGGCTGTATCCGGAATAACGCTTTTGACAATCGTAAAAAAAAAAAAAAAATGCTGGACAACCCACACATCTAGCCCCAAGTTAAGCTGCTGTTAAACAGAGCTGTATTATGGGTACTAGATGACTGATATATACCTAATACAATACAATACATAGATAGATATGTTTTATTATAATATTGGAAATACCCAGAAAACCCGGAACAAATATTTATAGATCGTACAAACATTTGACCCGAGGCTCCGCGTCGCAAGCAGGCCTGCGCCCGCTGCGCCACATCGGTCGTCACAATATACGATACTTTGGCATTGAAGTTTACGATAGAGGGCCAATTGTAGAGTAACGTAATTATAGTCTAGCTGTCAATTTATTTGGAGTTTTTACAACGCTTCGTAAGTGTGCAAAATGAAATACAAAAATTTTATGCAAATTGGACGATAAGTTTGTTAAAAGTGTTATTTTCCGAATACAGCCTCAGTAGACATTTGAATACTGTGTATTTTGTTTGAAAGTGTTAAAAAAGTAGCTAAAACATCTAGATCCATAAATCTTTGCGTTACTGATTGACTGACAGACTGACTGACAATCAGCACCATAAATTCAAAAATAATAATGTCATAATTTTGATGTATTCTCAAAGTTCAACTTTTGGGACACAGCAGGAAAAGAGAGTACCTAGGATACCTACCTAGAGTACCTAGAGTATAAGGGATCCTAACCTAACCATAACCCTGACCCTGAGTACTGGTGCTCGAGTGGTAGTGACTACGTTCTGATTCTAAGGTCGTGGGTTCTAATGGAATTTTCTTGACAAATGTATGTGCGCAATGCCAGGTTCCTTTTAGAGGTGTCTAAATGTTAAAATCATAGTATTCGAATCGTGTAAAATAATATTGATGAGCACTGGTGGTCTAGTGGTAGTGATAGTAGCCTTCCGATCCTAAGGTCGTGGGTTCGAATCCGGTCGTGCACCAATGGATTTTTCTGTTCGAAAAATGTATGTGCGCAATGCTAGAGCTCTCATACGGTGAAGGAAAACATCGTGAGGAAACCGGCATGTCCAAGAACTAAAAATTCGAAAGACATGGGCCATCCACCAATTCGCAATGGGTCCGCGTGGTGGATTAAGACCCAATCACTCTCGCCTGAGAGTAGGCCAGTGTCCCAGCAGTGGGAACATTAGAAGGTTGTCATGATGATGATGATGATGAAAATAATATTGCAAATGATCACTTTATTACATACCAGCGCGGCGCCGGCGCACGATCACACAAATCATTTTGTCAGATCACTACCGTATGGGCATGTTCCTTAGTGTTCCAAACTATTAAACTATCGTGTTTATTATTTAGTTCACATTTTAACTGTTTTGTTTTATTTTTACTCACTGTATCCAGGCAAATAATATTAATATATAATAATAAGGTCTCTCAGTAAGTGTTCCAAATCTTTTGAGAAATAAATCATCTGAAACCATAATAAAGATATTAATATAATTAACGGCCTAAAACACATACTTAATCCCTTATTCATAAACCAACTGTCAGTTCAGTGGCTTGTATTTTCTTTACTTGTCATTTTTATTATCAATAAACAAAGACGGTGATGGATTTGAAAGACACATTAGCTAACAAAGGTTTAAAGCACGAGTGAAAAAACAATTGCATTTATTATTGGGTTTAATACTTGAGCTATCTATAGGTCGTTTGTAACGGTCTTTAGATGGCTCAACTGTTTCATATGTATTTTGTATATTTTGTAATGTAATATAATTATGTACATATTAAATTATTGTTTAATACTAACATTGAAATTCAAAAGAAGTTCTGTCTGTCGGTTGAATTTACACGGTTAAATAATTAATTAATTTGGATGATATTTGGCACAGAGTTAGGTTACTTATTATGTACCTATGTACCGCGAGCAAAGCAGCAGTTGGCAGCTAGTACAAAAAAAAACTCAGTTTTTATGGCCTGTATTGCATTGTATATTTTTGACACATTCACCATTATACTGGAAGTGCCATAACGTAATAATGTTTAGAGCTCTCGAGCTCATATCTCTTGAGTGCTCGTGACGTAGCTGGCTAAGTTGTTCTTAACAGATTAACGAAGTTAAGCACTGTACCGCGTCATCATTTGGATGGGTGACCGCCAGTCGTAATCTCGTGCTTCGGAGGGCACGTTATGCAGTCAGTCCTGGCTTTTTCAAAGTTGTTAGGTCATGACAAAGGCCTTTGGGTGGCATAGAAACTCGCCAGAGTTGGCCACTGACTCATACGAACTTAGAGCTCTCGAGAACAAGCCACCTTGTAAACGTCACGGCCGGCGCACGCGCAACTCGATAAAACAAGAAAGCAGAAAGCATACTATAACCGTATGTAAAGTAGCGCAAATACTAAGATAATTTAACAAGATTCATGGCGTGTTTAGAGGCATATTTAATTTCATTTTTATTTCACAGGAAAACAAACAGTAGTTATAAAACAGAATATATTTTTATCTATGTATTGTACTGTATTACGTATATATCAGTCATCTTAGTACCCATAAACACAGCTCTGTTTAAAAGCAGCTTACATTGGAGCTAGATGATGCTGTGTGGATTGTCCAACATTATTATTATTATTATTATATTTTTTTAAACAACTGAAGTGGCAACCAAGCGTACGGCCCACAAGATGGTAAGCGGTTACCGCAGCCTATGGACGCTTGCAATACCAGAGATATCACTCGCGGGTATCACCTTGAGGCCTCGATCGATTGGATCGAAAGCCTCATGTGCCAGTAATTTTACCGGAAACCATACCCTTCGAACAGGAACACAGAAATGCGAGCATTACTGCTTGGCGGCAGAAATAGGTATGGTGGTAGTCCTTCCCCGGACGAGCTCTATCACAAAGAACTCTAGTACTCTTAAAATTTAATAAATATTAATAATCTAAAGGTATATATTAGCTGTAGGTAAGCTATATACCATTTAAAAGTTTTTGCATATTGCACATAATGTGATGATCCAGAGTCAAAGTCAAAGCTAAAATAGTGTTCAATAAATTCACAAAATTCCATTTGAAACGTCTTGCAAGCTAGGTGAACAGGTAGTGTCTCCGCCTTCTGATCATAAGGTCGTAGGTTTAAATCCGGTCGTGCACTAGTGCTAGAGTTTAACCTTCATGGCATCACGACATTTTTGCATTAAAACCTTGCGTGCCTTCCAAAACACGGTACGAAAGTCCTCAGATAAAATTGTCACTGGTCACCTATCTAAGTATAACCAGGCAGGACCTTGCTAACTTACTATAATATTTGTCCCAGTGAATTTAAATTCTTGACATTTACTACATAGATGTCAATTAGTTCCGCTATGTTCCCATTTGTAAACCTTCGACTACACAATAAACAACTCAGATAAGGATTCACTGCTCATAAAGATTTAAGATATTCTCACTTTAACATAAATCTTTATAACTGCTTGGCTAAAGACACGCGAAATTAACACTGACTAAACAATCCATACTAGGAGAGAGCACTGGTGGTCTAGCGGTAGTGACGCCGCCTTCCGATCCGATGGTCGTGGGCTTAAACCCAGTAGTGTACCAATGGAATTTTCTATTCGAAAAATATATGCACGCAATGCCAGTGCTTTTAAACGGCGAAGGAAAACATCGTAAGGAATCAGGCATGTTCATAAACCAAACAGTTCGAGAGACATGTGTCATCCACACATCCGTATTGGGTCCGTGGTGGATTATAATCCAATCACTCTCGCTCGAGAGAAGGCCAGTGTCCCAAAAGTAGATTAGAAAGCTGTAATGACGAAATGATCCATATTATTTTAAAGATTTAATTCATTGCGTTTCACAATGTGAAAACGGATTTTCTTATGTCGTACTGCAATGAATGCATTAGGTATTGTGCAAAATAACGCATTTTTAAGAGACGCCTTTATAATTGATGTATTCTAGGGGACGCAGTTTATCCCTAAGATAAATAATAATCTTCAATTTAATTTAGTTTTAACTTATTTTTCATTCAACCCAAATTTTATCTTCTCTATAGATACCTTTTTGTATTACCTCTGTGATAGAGCTCGTCCGGGGAAGGACTACCGCCATACCTATTTCTGCCGCCAAGCAGTAATGCTCGCATTGCTGTGTTCTGGTGTGAAGGGTATGGTTTCCGGTAAAAATTACTGGCACATGAGGCTTTTGATCTTAGCCTCAAGGTGGCAACCCGCGAGTGATACCTCTGGTATTGCAAACGTCCATAGGCTGCGGTAACCGCTTACCATCTTGTACCAAAAAAAAAAAAAACTACTCGTACCTAACTACTATATAAAAGTTTTTTTTAAACTTTCGCGATCAGAACTCATAGTTTTTTATAATATTTGCGGGATTTTATCGCGTAATTTACCTTTTTATTTCCCCGACGTTTCGGTTGTGTTGCAACAACCAAAACAACAACGTCGGGGAAATAAAAAGGTAAATTACGCGATAAAATCCCGCAAATATTATAAAAAACTATATATAAAAGTTGTTAACAATGTAAGACTTGTGTGGTTACTAATAGTTACTTATATTACGGAAACTCTAGAAATAATAACTACCTACAAGCCAATTTTGTGTTTGTGCCAGTAACTAAAATGTGGTAACCTGTCTTTCACTTTTATGGTAAGTTATAAATGTTATTATTCGTAAACAGTTTAACATTTTCGTGAATGTCATTTCTTTTAACAAAAACACTTGCGCAATTTATTGTTATTGTACTACGATTAGAGTTAAGTGGCTCGTCAAATTTAGTGTTTAATACTAATTACAAATACCAACCAATACTAAAACGCAACAACGCATAACTCAATAATAAGTATTTATTTAAACATTTCACAGAATAGCTAATGATATTTACTCTTCAAAAAAGGATTTTGGGAATTGTTATTGTGTCAAAATCCCCTTTAAACTGAGCTTGAAGCTTCAAAGGGGATTTTCGAAGTGGATTTTGACACTAACCCAAAACACCGAGGCGTAAACTTTAATCGTAGCACTATACTTTGTGTGCATTCAAAACTATTTGTGGCACATTATAATCGAGAGGGTGTTTTGTTTTTTTCAAACGCTACTTTACTTACGTTACTTTTTGTAAAATGTATGATAAAATCAAATTCTTAGCTTAGTTTGAGGCTAAAATAGCGCTGTGTCTGCCAATATTTATTTATTTATTTAACTCTTGTCAACGAAATATACTCTAGGTATTCGTTTTACTATGATATTTAAGTTTTAAAATGAATTTATATTTATTTTTCAGGTGGTGATATTCGTCTACGAATTCAGCTTAAACTCTGAAATAAACATCGAAGACTCATTGAGGACTAACTGGTTGAACTTAATAAACGACACTGCTGAAAATGTATTTAAAACAAAATACACTAAAAGTGACATCGACAAAACCACCCTTACGTTATTACCGATACTATTAAAAGCGTTAAAAAAAAACGTTTTTCTGGAAAAAATGTTGGAAGAACAATCTAGCTCTAGCCCTGCTTATCAAGTGAGGGAAACCACAGAGTATAGCATGGAGAAAAATATATTTACAAGGAATTTGTACCGAGCCCCTTCATCGAAGTTTTATGCCATTGCGTTTAAATCTTTACCCATAGAATACTACAAAAGTTCAACAAAAAATCTAGAATATTTCACGAAAATACGAAAAATAAGAGATTATCAAAGAATATTTAATTATGTTGACAAAATGATAAACGAAAAAGTTTATATTGGATCCACAAAACCCATGAAAGAGGAAATATATTCAGAGAAACCTTTGACCAAAATGCTTCCTATAATTGAAACAAAAGCTAAGCACAAGAAAAAACATGTGATTCCGACATCTAAAGAACTAGTTTTACAAGACGTAAATATCAAAAAGCAAGGTGAAACTACTAACTGCAAATGTCCATTAAAGCTTGGAAAGGTTCTGGATAGTATATTATCTGGAATCGAAAAGCTATTGTCATTAATCACAAATTCAGAGACCAAAATAAACAAATGTCATCAAATGGACTCTGTTACACAAAAAAACAAAGCTTTTAATTTAAAACCAGTTTACTCAGAAACCAATGAGTATGTTATAGTACCAACCGTTAAAACAATAAATGATGGTGACGAGAAATTTACGAGAGAATTACAGCAAAAAGAAAACATACTAAGAGAGAACATTAAATCTAGTCAAAAGTTTTCGTGGAGTAGCAATATTCAAAGCTATTCTGACTTAAAAACATCTGAAAGTTCTACCCAGATGCTAAACGACCAACTTGATGGAACTGATGACGTTATGACTATTTATACAAAGCCAATAACAAGGATTAATAAAAAAAAGAAAGTATTGAATCCTGATTCAATATATAAAATGCTTCAAAAGAATACGGAATTCTTAGATAAAATTAAACGAGGAAATGGTTTAATTAATAAAAAATTGAATAAACATTTATCTACTACAGTTGTTTTTAATGATTTATTAAATTCAAACAAAAGAAGACCTGTTAAAAATAAAGAAAGTATTTTTGTAGAAAAGTTTAATCGAAACACTCATAATTACAACAAAGTTATAACTTATAAACCAACGTCTAACAAAACGCATAAATTAATTGAAGCAAATTATTCAAGTAAAATAAATTGGTTGAAAAACCTTAACAAATCTATGTATGAAATCGTTGAAAAGAATAAAAACCTAACAATAAAGCAAACTAATTTGACAATCGGACCCACTATAAGTTTGTCCAAAATAAATTTTATGATAAAACCAACTGGCAATAGTCAATTAAATGATACACTCATTACGACTGAAATAGACAAGAATACGTTATCAAACATAGTAGACGATGAAGCAGAAAGTATAAACAATTTAACACAAGAAGATTTTTTAAAACAAATTGAAAACTCAATAGATCCTCTAATAATTGAAACCAAGGCTGCTGTTATTAACAAAACCGAAGAGCTTTGGGAAGAACTGCCAAGTGAAAATGTCCCGGTTTGGAAATCGATGATACCAAATAACAGACCGTTATACTTGGAAATTCAACATAAAAATGATTGGAAGCATGACGAGCCAGACTTTGATTTTAATACATTAAATACTTATGATAATGATATACTATAAAATATGTACCATAACACAATTTAAATAAAAGTCTTAACTTTGTTTATAATTTTTGTATTTTTTATTTATTTTAATTTTAATAAAGGTGAATTTGACCAACATCTGAATTCGTTTAAATAGTTATGCAATGTTTCAGGTAATTCTACTAATCTACGAGTATGTGATTGCAGTAGAATGGGGCTTAGTACAAAAGATAAGAAGTGAAAACGGAACCTATGACGTTACAAACATCACACACGATACTCCTTTTGCAGACAGACTCGACCGGAGTTTTTTTGGATTTGATCAAGACTACTACGAACGAATGCCACTATTGGTTAACGCTTTGCAGGAAAGCAACTACGTTGATCCTGCCACCGAAATTTCAATGTCTCTAAACAAGAGACCTCATGGAAAAAATAGCACAGTTTATAGAACGTTTGCTGGCGAACACAGACAAAGTAAAGTAAGAAAGTCCAGCCCAAGGCCATTTATATTTGAATACCGCAGTGCAACACCTTTACCTTTTAGCAAAACATATGGATCACGAAGTTGGGTCGACAGTTACAGAAACGCGCAAAGATTACAAAATATCCGACAAGTGATTAGGTATCTTGAAAAGACCATTAATGCAAAAGGTGGAGATATGCATACCAAACCTACAAACAGTCATACCTCTATAGCATTCTCAGGGGTTTATGTTGAACCTAAAATTGAAAAAGAAAAACACGATGAATCTAATGGCATGGAACTACAACAGCAGAATTCTGACAGAGTAGAAACGTATGCTAATCATAATGAAGATCCTTTGTTTAATTTCAAGCCAGATAGCCCAGGAGAAGTGAATCTACTAGCAGATACGTATTTTAGGTTTGCACCAGTGCCAACTCCTAGTATAATAGAAAATAATGAACCTAACAAAATTCCTATGTTCAGAAGGATACCCTATAGAAAAATTTGCAATGGCAATCACTGCAACAATAGTGTCCAAGAAAACTTGAAAAGTTCAACTGAGCATAACACGGAAAAGCCAAGCTCCACCAAATCGTTCAGTGTGATGCTGAATCTTTATCCACTAAAGCCAAACGCAAGTCCAGAGTTCAAGCGACAAGATGAATTGGTAACAAAACCATCTCTTGAGAAAATATACATAACAACACGCAGACCTTTATTACAGTTTAGGAAAAAGCCTGCTCCAATGAGGCAAACATACTATCGATATAAAAAACCTAGATACTTATCTAGAAACAAAAGTAACAATAATTTTAAACATAGTGTTGATAGAATTGAACACAACACAAAAAGTGAAAGTAACAGTTCTACAATGATAGTTCACGTCGATGTGTATTCATCGGAAGATAAACATGGTTATAAAAATCGAACCTTGAAACCATTTAATACTTCCACAATGCACCCTAATGCATTTCTACCTATTACTGAAAAACCTGTAGAATTATTTGCTGGGCAAGTGGAGGATCACCACGATGGTAGTTCAGGACTAATTACTATACAAATTCCTGAAATAACTGAAGCTCCTACTTTGCCTCCGGTACCTAAAGTTCCATTGATTCCATTCTTCGATACTATTACTACCAGCACAGAAGTGAATCCTTGGGCAACAAGTGCAACTACCCCTCCAGACGTGTTTAAATTTAGTGCTCAAGATGCAAAAGTTCCTGATCATTACATAAATATGGGAACCACGCAAACCATACCAATGTATTTAGATAAAAATAGCATGAATTGGAAAATTACACCAGCATCTGCGGAAACGGAAAGAATAAAAATAAATTGGCCTACTACACAAACGGAATCGATAAGAAAATATTGGGACACTACACAACCTACATCAACTGAAACTGATGGAATATTTAATTGGGAAACAACAGACACACCGATGGTAATAGATAGAAGAAGTATGAACCTGGTAACCACACAATCAGTACCAATGGAAACAGTTCGTGTTAACATGGATTGGTTAACCACACAAGAACCAATAGAACTGAATGAAACAGAAAATAATTCAGAAACTACACAGCTACCAACAAATACAGAAAGAGGAACCATGAAATGGGCAAGTACACAAACACCTACAGAAATGGACAAGTATGGAAACAGCATAGATAAACTAGTAAATAAATTACGTGATACGCTAATAATTAAATTAAGAAATGATGTAACTACGACAGAAAGAGGCAATCCAACTACAACTGAAAAGGTTGATGAAACGACCACATTGAAAACGTATGTTCCACAAATTAACGGGCATTATAGAAGTATACTTGTAGCAAGAAATCAAAGCAGATATAATCCAGAAGCTTACAGAAAACGTACACTTGAAATGTCTGTGACTGGTTTCCGTTCATACGTTCCAGTATACACAGAAATCAGAAGGAACAAGACCAAGACAATTAATAATAGTGAATAAAGCCTATAATCAAAAACATTTTGTAGCGTTAACCGTGCACGGTTAACGCTACAAAATGTTGCCGTGGTGTCCCGCCGTATTAACTTCTGTGTTCTACCAACTTTTATGAACGAACATTTTTGTAAATAAATAATTTAATTTTTTATTGTATTTTGATTCCGTTTCAAAAATTATAAATATTTGTGAGTTGTGTATTTTACAACTAAACAGTGACGAATTGAAAAACACTTATGGTGGTGAGGCCTTCTGATATTATGGTCGAGGGTTTGAAACCAGTCGCCCACAAACAGGAGTTACTCTTCAAAAACAATGTAAACGCAATGCTAGTCGTCTTATGCTGAATGAAAACATCATGAGAAAACAGGACTACCCAAAAACAATAACTTGCCATGTGCCATCCACTAATCTATTCTCGCACGAGAGTATGCCAGTGTTCCAGTAGTAAGTAAGTTCGTATGAGTCAGTGGCCAACTCTGGTGACGAGAGTTTCTAGTTCTCTTTCTAGATTTTTCGCTACGTAAAATTGATGTGCGCAATGCTCTCATACGGTGAAGGAAAAAATCGTGAGGAAACCGCCATGTCCAAGAACTAAAAATTCGAAAGACATGTGCCATCCACCAATCCGCATTGGGTCCAATGATTAAGATCCAATCACTCTCGCTTGAGAGTAGGCCAGTGTCCCAGCAGTGGGAACATAAGAAGGCTGCCATGATGATGATGATGATGACTAATGTAATAGCGACCATGAAAAGACTGCTAGCGACATACGCTGGCGTAGAGCAGAATTAACTATAGCCTGCGCTTGCGCAAGTAACTTTTGATAAAATGTTATAATAGAGTTTGATTTGGTTTCACACAGATGGCGTTCGAATGTTGTATAGTATTACTATAGGTAAATAAAATGCCCAAGGCCAAAAACAACTTCAGTTGACTATGTAGGGAAAACTAAAACAAAATACCTCTTAACTAATTTTACTAATGGTTTCTAGATGTAAAATAACATTTTTATTAAGGAGTATATTTTTTTAATCTTAGCTTTAGTGTCGTGCCTAGTTCATCAAAACTGTTTTTTGGATATAATAATGATTTTAGTTGTTTATATCGTGTATTGTGTGCCTAAATAAATAAATTCATCAACTAATTACGAAGCTTCCTGATCAAAAAGTCTAATTTTTATAGACGTAGGTACCGACGTACGTAAAGTAGGTACTTCATAGTATAAAAGATCATGAACTCTAATCATTATAAAGACCTATTTTTAGGATGAATAAAACAATCTCTAACATTCAAAGATTTTTACTCAAAACTGTTTTATTTATGTACCTACCTACCTATGTTTACAAAACAATGAATGGGTAATGTCAAAAAGTATTTACTGTTCCCAGTCATTTTCAACTTGAGTAACCTTATTGCAACTATTTGTTCACCCTTTTGAAACGTGACCTAGAATATCTTCTATCTCTCTCTAACAGCATTGACCTCACACATGCCATCTCATCTCAAGCATCTCAAGAAAAACCCCGTTACTTTTACCTGTGCAAAAAGGCTCTATCTGCGAAGCCTTACGGACGGCACTGCGGAAATTATCTATCTCTTTCCAACGCTCTAGATTAGAATCGAGTGAAAGAGAAAGCAACAATACAAGTTACCGTAGACCGGTGGCGCAAGTTTTTGACAGCACGATTCAAACGGTGTCCGAACTTCTTAGGTACAAAGTATGTTGTGTTTTATTTTATATAGTGTTCTAAAACTGTTAAAGTAATATTAAATTGTGTGAAAACATGTGAATGTGAAGTGTTTTCGATTAAAAGTAAGGTATGTTTGTTATTTTATAATAACTAAGTAAAGTAAATCTATATGCCGGACTTTCTTTGCATAACATTTCAGTTACTCATCAAGGTCAATATAAAAGTAGTATTTCCTTAAATTTATTAGTTTTGATAGAGATCAAGTATACATACACTATAGAAATCTTCTTTTGTTAATATTTATATAAATACCACGACAAAATATAATAGAATTATATACTACCTATTTAATACCTGTACCTACTTCGAAAAAAAGCTTAATTAAAAAATATACTTTAGCATCGAAAAATAAATTATATAACTGATGAAAAGCTGTGAGACTTAGATTAAGGGTAGGCATTTACTTTAAAATAAAGTTAGTGTAATTTTTAGAACTGGAAACTCGTCTAAAAATCGTTTGTGGCAATACCTAGTAAGTTGCCTCAGAGACTACGAATATAATGGTTTTTGCTGTGTTGTTGCTGTGCTACAAGAAGAGGACGCAGGCGGAAAGATGAAATTTGTATAATAACCAATACGCGAACAAAGACGCGGGGCGATCACTAGTTCTCTAAACCCAGCTTTAACAAGATTACTTCTATCCGCCTATTGCTTTGGGCAGTCTTAAAACTAAAACACCGACACCAGAGTTGACCAGTGTCTGTGACTCATAAACGAACTTATTTTATAACGTTTAAACACTCATCAGGAGCACTGGTGGTCTAGTGGTAGTGACCCCGCCTTCCAACCCTAAGGTCGTGGGTTTGAATCTGGTCGTGCAGGGGATTTTTTGCTTTATAAAATGTATATCCGCAATGCCAGTGCTCTTATAATCAAGGAAAACATCGTGAGGAAACCGGCATGTCCAAGAACTAAACATTCGAATGACATTGTCATCCACCAATCCGCATTGAATCTGCGTGGTGGATTAAGACCCAATCACTCTCGCTCAAGAGTAGGCCAGTCCCAGCAGTGAGATTAGAAGGCTGTCATGATTCAAAAACTTAATTAAACAAAAACTGTCTCAAAAAGCTTACTATAAAATAACCGATTACCTAGATGATATAAAAGCTTGGGACGAATGTGCTCCAACTCTACTCGGCATCCATAGCAATAGCAAGGGTCATGCCAAAAAAGCGATAGGAACCCAGCCGGTGTTGTTGCCAGTTCTTTTACGGCATGGGCGCATTGGAACTGGTGTAAATTTTCCTAGCTTGTAAGACGTTTCAAAGTGATCCTTGTGATTCTATTGAAATAAATAATTTTTGATTTTGATTTTGATTTTGATGATACACCATACCTATTTCTGCCGCCAAGCAGTAATGCTCGCATTGCTGTGTTCCGGTGCGAAGGGTATGGGTTCCGGTGAAATTACAGGCACATGAGGCTTTCGATCTTAGCCTCAAGATGGCAACCCGCGAGTAATACCTCTGGTATTGCAAGCGTCCATAGGCTGCGGTAACCGCTTACCATCTTGTGGGCCGTACGCTTGGTTGCCACTTCAGTTGTATAAAAAAAAAAAAAAAACACTCGTGCTCGAGTAGGTATTCTTTATATCATCTCTCAGGATCAGGCAGGATCAGGGATATGCTTCAACTCTACATACCGTCTAACAGAAACAACTTTTTAAGAAACCGTAGTAAAATTTTAGCTTTTCATTTATCACTCATACACCGTTTCGTAACTCTCAGCCGCTAAAACATGAATAAATATACTTCCTCCTAAACAAAAATTGAAGTACAGTCAACTGCAAGGGTTTACCAATAAATTAGTTTGATAATTTTTCTGCCACTAGGTATATTTATCTATTTATCTATTCAGCAAGGTACTCCCACTGCTAAGTAAAAGCCATATTTTCTGTTCTTAGTGGTGGGTTCATTTCCCATCGAGGATAGACATTTTGTAAACATAAAATATTGATTTGTATGGTAGTTGTAAAATATAATAAAAAAGTATTGTAGTTAAAAAATATATTCTAGTAATGTTCTGATTATTTTTCTAATTAGAATCTCGCCATCTTATTATTTAACTGGCAACCTTCAAACCAGAACACAGAAAAGCAAGAATACTTCTTGGTGGCCGAAATAGTTATTGTAATCGTAGATACAAAATTGATAAAATTATTAGAAGAAAGAGCGTATTATTCGATGAAATAATTTTTAATAAATAATGGTCTAAATTTGACATTTAATTTTTTAATCTTTTTTGTATATAATTTTAATTTATTAATTTTATTTTTATTACGTTAAATGTTTTATGATTGCTGTGATTTGTTTAAATTGTGACCTAGTGTAATTTTTGTTAGCTTAATAAGTTAGACTAGAGATACTTAAATATTTTAGAATTGATGATCCATTTTATTTGTAACTTGTTCTACAAAAAAATAATTTATTTTTATCTTCATACTTTTTCGCACGAACTCTATCCTAGAGCACTCTACCCCTGAAACAATTCTCGTCAAAGTTTATTCTTTGTAAGACTCTAACCGCTTGTGCAAGTACCTCTGCAGCCGACTGTACCAGAATATAAAAAATTATCACAATTTCCCACGACTCACTGCACGGTTCACTGACATGTACTGACAGTACACAATACCTTTTGTCTGCTGGCAGTCAGTTCGGCTAAACGCAATTTAACCTAGAATCCAATGCGTTTAAACTCTGAACTTTTGATACCGCAGGCGCACGCACTATCAAATATTACAAGCTATAAAGACTAATAACAAAATAAACGTTTTTGGTGAAAATTTTATTCACAGAACCCTTCAAGAATATAAACGATTACTCTTAATGTCTTTGACAGAACCAATATAAAAATATCTAGGGAAACTACATTATGAATATACAGAAACCTTCAGAAATAGTTGGGCTTTCTATAGACTAGTTTAAACGATCTATAGATAACTCAACTGATCTAAATCACTATCAGACGGAGCGTTCCTTAAACGCTGACAAAATTACCATGTTTTTGTTTAGTTATCAATTAAAATAACTTATTGTAGGTCACCACTCAGCATAATATGCGACCGTCGTTTTAAATCGAGGGCATGACATTTCTTTAGAATTCCATTGTGTTTCGTGTGTTGCTTTTGTGAATATCAAATGCATATAAACACATTAAATCTTCCAATAAAACAAGACATTATAAACTTCTTGCCTATAAGAAAGAAAATAAGTGGTAGTTAAGCTTACTTCTCCGGACGAGCTCATCGGAGAACTCTACAACTTGCAGTATTCCTTCTGCATCTCATAAGTACATAGTGTTTAAGTACTATTGTTAATGTGTATTATTCGTGTACTATGATGACCACTAGGAAATAAACATTTATCTTATCCTCATCTATCTAGTGTTTTATTATAGAACCCAAAGTTAATTAACAGCACAGGGTTCTATGCTGCTCATAATTAATAATTAATTTAATAGACATTAATTGTAAATAATAAATAAATAATGCTGGACAATCCACACAGCATCATCTAGCCCCAAGGTAAGCTGCTGTTAAACAGAGCTGTGTTATAGGTACTAGATGACTGATATATACTTAATACAATACAATACATATTATAGATATTTTTTATTTTAAATAGAAAATACCCAGAACACCCGGAACAAATATTTGTAGATTGTACAAATATTTGACCCGAGGCGGGAATCAAACCCGCAACCTCCGCGTCGCAGGCGGATCTGCGCCCGCTGCGCCACATCGGTCGCCAACCTTTTAATGACATAATTATTCCTGCTGATATAAATTACTCAAACCTAATCTATAAACTTGTAGCAAGCGTGGGATCGTAGTCCAAAATAGTTACAGCTAACGGTACAAGCAGTTATGTTGACAGAAAGAACCTTGGATAAAAGTTAGTTAGCATTGATTATTGACACGCAGTGCATGAGTATTTTTCTCTCATTTAGTTGTAAAAAGAATAAGACGTTTTAAGTAAGTAATATTTTTATGCAGGCTTTAAAAGTGAAATAAAATTCATCTTCATTATTTTGCACCAGCATTCTGTGTTCACTGCTAAAACAATGCTCTACTCTCGTACGAGTGATTTCATGACCTAATCTGGTATGGTGGTTGATACTTGGCATTATATTTTACCTGGTGGTAGGACTCTTCAGCAAGAGTTCATCTTGATGGGTACCACAGCTGCCAGATATTCTACTTATATTGTGTGGCGTTAAATTAATATTTTTCTATTCTATTCTACCTCCAAGCAGTAGTGTGCAAGCATAACTGTGTTTAGGTTTAAAGGGCACTGTAGCAAGTGAAATGAATGGACAAAAGAGACTTAACAACAATATCTCGGCGTGATAAGCGCAGTGCAGTGCCACGCAGAACTTAAAAACTTTAAGCTTTGGGTGGCCCTGCATCTGTAATATTATAGTCAGGTGTAGTTCTTAACATCCGGCGGGCGCCTTGATTGTCATGTCACTTGCTGACATAAAAAAAATATTATAGTCCTTGGGCATGTCAGTTTCCTCAGGATGTATTTCTTTGGGTATCGCTTGAAAGCTTGGGCAAATTATGCGTATTATATAAAATGACCTAACAGTTAAGTAATTCTAATTACTTAAATTAAATTATCACAAGTCATACAATAAAATTGCAGTGCCTCTGCTCTACGGTGAAGGAAGGCAAACATCTTAGAAGCATGTTCGCGAAATATAAATTTGAAAGACATGTGCCACCTGCCTTGAGAGTGGGCCAGTGTTTAGTTTAGACATTAGATTTTTTAAAATTTTTTTTTACAAATACAACTGAAGTGGCAACCACGCGTACGGCCCACAAGATGGTAAGCGGTTACCACAGCCTATAGACGCTTGCAATACCAGAGGTATCCCTCGCGGGTTGCCACCTTGAGGCTAAGATCGAAAGCCTCATGTGCCAGTAATTTCACCGGAAACCATACCCTTCACACCGGAACACAGCAATGCGAGCATTACTGCTTGGCGGCAGAAATAGGTATGGTGGTAGTCCTTCCCCGGACGAGCTCTATCTCAAAACACTCTACTACTCTTAAATAATAGAATAATATAATGCCTTATTAATATATTATAATATATAATAATAAGTCATAAATACCTGCAGATTATCTTATGCAAAGAGGCTGAAACATTTACCCAATCACACACACACTGTTGTAATCTATGGGAGGCCTACACCCAGCAGTGGGTGAAGTCAGACTGTAGATGATGATGAGGACTCATGCATTTCTTAAGTGTTTTAATTGAAGCTACAAGTCATCGCGCGAGCATAGAAAGTCTACATTGAAAGCAACAAACGATAATTTTGACAAATATCGTAGTTCAACTTATTACATGTCGGTGTCAACTTTGTTTAGGTTTGAAGGGCACTGTAGCAAGTGAAATTACTGGGCGAAAGAGACTTAACAACAATGTCTCGGGGTGATAAGCGCAGTGCAGTGCCACGCAGAACTTAAAAACTTTAAGCTTTGGGTGGCACTGCTTCTGTAATAGTCAGGCGTGGTGCTTAACATCAGGTGGGCGCCTTGATTGTGTTGTCACCTGCTGATATAAAAAAAAAACTAAGTTCAAAGCATTAAGGTACATAAGCTGAACCTCAAAGACTTCACAATATATCGTTGTCGCACGCAAGAGGTCGCTCAGGTGTTAAAATATCGTCGTGCGGAGAGATCGCATCATTTGATCGTACGATCGTTAGTAAATTAGGACGACGCCTGTGTACAAAATGTGACTATGACGTAATAATATTTTAAAGAATAAACTAAGCCCATCATCACACTGGTTCTTAAAGGCAAATAATACTAAGAGCTATGTATACAAATACCTTATAAAACAGTTGCTGTATATCTGAGTCAGGTTTACTAGAGCGTTTTGAGCTAAAGTATTCTTTAGTCATTGCAATTACTTGCGTATGCATAAATGAGTACCTACATAAGTCATTGAACTTATGTAATGATAGTCATAATGGTACATAAATACTTCTAACTGAAGTTGTTGTAACTGTAAACTAAACCTTATTACTTTGGCTGTAGAGTTGTGATTATGTGATAGGCATCTCTGCTTTACAAATTCTTCAGTACAGCCGAAATACGCAAAGCGACGCATTTTTGCAAAATTTTCTGCTATGTATATCTCGAGACATATAATTCGCCTAGTATGACGACCGATGTGGCGCAGCGGGCGCAGGTCCGCCTGCGACGCGGCGGTTGTGGGTTCGATTCCCGCCTCGGGTCAAATTTTTGTACGATCTACAAATATTTGTTCCGGGTGTTTTTTCAATCTTCTTTTTGCGTACAAATAAGTCCGTATTTAAGAAACATACATGATTGGAAATTGTGTCCAAGCATCAATTTGATAAAAGTCTCTAAGTTCTATGAAGAATTGTCAAAAATTTATGCTTTAGCTTGAGTCTCGTTCTTGAATACACCCCTTATTTAGACTAAGGTATAAGATTTCTACCTTACGCAGTATTTATATACCTTCCGCATACATGCCTGCTTTGAGTTGACCGGCGCGTGAGTGTACACGGCCTAAACAGGTCTAGAGCAACCGCAAACCACTATGTTGTGAAACTGGCCTAAACAATCGCGGACTAGTTCAGTGACATACAAGTGTAGATACTACGGGCCTTTCACAATCAATTAGTAGTTTTTGTCTCAAGTTATTAAAAAAAAGGTGTCTATTTAGATGGCGGTAGCTCAACTGGCGAGCCCAAGAGAATTTAAGCACTACGTTTGGCGAGCTATACTAAATGTGTAGGGAATTCAACATCGGTTGCTCCTGCTGTCACTGTCTGTCATACCTCTGACTGGTGTCAAAGTCATAGTACGTACTACGTAGTAGTACATTAACTTTGGTCGTACTGGAGTTAAATTATTTTGCCTCAAGCAGGATATGAAACCTTACGCTTGACACGAGACGAAACAAAAACGGAGTTGCCAACTTTTTTCTTGTTTTAATAACCGTTCCCAGTATGGCAGTAGGGCAGATAGCGCCGTCTGTCAAAGCAATCGGAACTATTTTTAATTTTAATCTCGAATAGAAAACCCCTCATTTTAAACCTATTTCTGCCGGTAACCGTAAGGCTGTGTTTCCACCAGAGATTTGATGATGTGTAGTGAAGTATGTGCTTGTAAGGAACCAATCCACTTCATTTACCTAGCCTCACTCTGACAGCTTTAATGAAATGATTCTATTGGTTCCAAAAACATCTCTCGCTACACATTCTCGCGCGTCTCTGGTGGAAACGCAGCCTTAGGCTCGTATTGCGGTTCAAAGGGTATGGTTTCCCGTGCAGTCACATGCACATGAGACTTGAACTACGTCTCAGGGTGGCACGCAAGTGATATCATAATAATGTTGCAAGCGTACATAAGCTACGGTAACCGCCGGAATATGGTGTGGAAAATAATAAAAATTTGCTAATGTGTCTTTCAAATCTATCATCGTGTTTGTTTATTTTATTGACATAAGAAAAACAAGGAAAGACAATAAATAAATAAATAAATAATGGTGGATAATCCACACATGTAGCCCCAAGCTAAGCAGAGCTTGTGTTATTGGTACTACATGACAGATCTAAGTATGTAGGTACCTAATACAATACAATACATAGATATATGTTTTTATACATATTTATTCATACAAAAAATACCCAGAACACCCGGAACAAACATTTGCAGAGCGTCCCATGACGGGAATTGAACCCGCAACCTCCTGCGTTTCAGGCGGATTATCGCCCACCATGCTACATTGGTCGTCACATTAACAAGCTTAGCAAGCCGTTAATATGGTCCTCACAATACCACAGCAGACAATACTTAGCTAGCCGTTAAAATGAAACTTTTTTTTAAAATAAGGTATGCTCTCAGATTTTTACGATTAAGGTTCGATTCGACCAAACTCGAATAAGCACTATTTGCAGAGTAAATCGTAGTTACTCGCGAGTAAACGTACAGGTTTACTTGTATTTGACATTTATTATTCCGCGGAATAGTTATTCGTTCGACAACTTACACCGTGAATCTTGTCCCAACAAGTGTAAGTTGACGAATCGTGTAATATTATTTTCGTTCTGCAACTCACACCCTTTGCTTATATTCCAAAAGTTGGTCGAATCCAGCCTAAAGGGCATTTGTATTTTCAGATGGCAGAAATAATACTACAAAGGCGGAAGGCAGCCACAATATTCAGTGAACCTAACCCTCTGCTCATCCTGCTCCTCGTGTCCCTGATCCAGTCATGCATCAGCCAAGTCGTGAATCGAGCGCCGCACTTCATCCCACAAGTGGGCGACATGTCGCAGTTCACCCTACCCGAAAACACGCCTGTGGGCACGCCGGTATATCATTTGAAAGGTAAGGAAAGGGCCTTAATTTTATTAGCATCTGTTAGTTATTATGTGTGGCTTTCAAATATAATTTTCTTTCATAATAATGACATGTAATGACAAAACTTATCAAGCCGCTGAAATTACAGTTTATTTTATGATTAAGGGCATAAGAGTAGTAGAAATCTTTGTGATAGAGCTCGTTCGGGGAGGACTACCACCATACCTATTTCTGCCGCCAAGCAGTAATGCTCGCATTGCTTTGTTCCGGTGCGAAGGGTATGGTTTCCGGTGAAGTTACTGGCACATGAGGCTTTCGATCTTAGCCTCAAGGTGGCAACCCGCGAGTGATACCTCTGGTATTGCAAGCGTCCATAGGCTGCGGTAACCGCTTACCATCTTGTGGGCCGTACGCTTGGTTGCCACTTTAGTTGTATAAAAAAAAAATTGTAGATCATACAAACAAAGAAGATAATTATACAAAAAAGAAGACAAAATTTACAATTTTAAAGCATCAGCTACTACTTTGTATCCTCATACCACACGTGCAAAGCCGCGGACGGTAGCTCGCCAGAAATAAAATAATCTCAGATCTAACAAACAGTAACTCAATTCCAGGTATTGACCCAGAAAACGGACAGCTGAGGTACTCGATATCGGGTCAGTACTTTACAGTGGACTCCTTGACCGGGGTCGTCACCCTCGCCAAGAGCCTGGACAGAGAGGAACGGAGCTTCTTGGAAATCGTCATCAGTTTGACAGGTCATTTTATATTTTTAATTATTTTATTTGACGACCGATGTGGCGCAGCGGGTGCAGGTTCGCCTGCGACGCAGAGGTTGCGGGTTCGATTCCCGCCTCGGGACAAATGTTTGTACGATCTACAAATATTTGTTCCGGGTGTTCTGGGTATTTTCTATATATAATAAAAAATATCTATATATGTATTGTATTGTATTAAATATATATCAGTCATCTAGTACCCATAATACAGCTCTGTTTAACAGCAGCTTACCTTGGGCTAGATGATGCTGTGTGGATTGTCCAGCATTATTTATTTATTTATTTATTTATTTATATTTATTAGCTAGCAGTCCGTCCTTGCTTCGCGCAAGGCCGGGACGGGTCGCTAATAATAAAATAAAGTAGCTTTTGTTGCGCATCGATAATGTAGCATTCCAATGTTAAAATAATTTTTAAAATCGGACCAGTCGTTTTTGAGTTTTTTCGTAACAAACCAATATACAAATATACAAAAATAAAGTAAGTCTTCTCTCTGTAGAATATTAGTATAGATTAGTTTACACGTAAAATACTACGTTTTATATCTACAGCAATGATACAACAGACTGTGTTCGTGTCGTTAACCAGGATTATTCACCTAGTTTTGTCCCCTTAAGGTGACTGATCGCACAAAAAAGTGCCATCTGTCACTCTTTTTAAAATTGGATAACCACGTTTTTTTTTCAAATAAATATAACAGTACAAATCTAGTGGTCGTGACCCCGCCATCCAATCCTAAAGCCGTAGGTTCGAACTCGGTCGTGCACCAATAAATTTTTCTACTAGAAAACAATCAGTTCACAATGCTAGAGTTCTCACACGGTGAAGAAAAAATATCATGAGGAAACCGGCATATCCAAGAACTAAAAATTCGAAAGACATGTACCATCTTTAAATTTGCATTGGGTCCGCGTAGTGGATCAAGCCTAATCACTCTCACTCGAGTGTAGACCAGTGTCCTAGAAGTAGGAACATTAGAAGGCTGTAATTATAAGGACTTTTGAATTGTTCATTGTTAGTTAGCCAGTAAAACAATGATTTTATAAATGAAGACAAAAGATTTAGACGTTTTGCATAATGTTAACAATGAACTTTTTCTGAATATAGATGAAGCAATAGCAAATGCAGAGCCAAACACCATCTCTCTTCGTAGAGTGATCCCTGTGAAGGATGTTAACGACAACCCTCCGGTCTTCCACAACCGACCCTTCATCGTCAACATCAGTGAAGCAACTCCGGTTGGAACAGAAATTGAGGTAATGCATGGTTGTTATAAAGGAAAAATATAAAGTATTTATTTGACAACACAGAAACAAAGAACTGACATAAAACATAGTAAAAAAATACCTATTTGAAAACATATTTGGTAAGAAAATACAAATACTACCTACAAAATTACAAGGCAGGATATACCTGAGGTGAAGGAACCTATACTAGAGGTACCTTTATAGAAATCTAGAAAACTAAACCTGAATATTAGTCATGCATTAATGGAATTGTTCACTACAATATTATTTTATCGAACAAAGGGAAATACTAATCGCGACGTTAGCCGAAAAAAATATTTGAAACCAGTCAAAAACACTTTGGTATAAAGTATAGCAATAAAATATAAAGCTTATGATCAAAAGCGCAATTACTAACTACTACTAACATGGACTCCTGGAAGTAAATAACAAATAAAATGTTTCTGATTTTCAGGTCAATCCTAAAATACTGGTAACAGACAAAGATGAAGGTGACAACGCTAAATTGCACGTAATTTGTTCAACCAAAGAAAAAGGAAGTGATGCTGAAGCGTGTGCTATGTTCAGAGTAGAGACTGACATGGTGAGTTTGATGGTCAACACAAAAATTCCCACTCTAGTGGAAATGATAACTGGAATGAATCTCTTGGCGTAGCATGCGCAAAATTATAAGCACATCAATCTATAAATATCGGGATACCGAGACTGTCTAGGCTATAAACAAACATTTTGTCATGAAATGCTTTGGGCTGGTTTTGAACTCCAGCATTAAAATTGGATACTATACCAGTGAGATTTTTTGTGTTTAACTTAGTCTTTACTAATGACTTGCTCTGACGCTCCAGATAACCCCAAATGAATACCAAGTTCGACTGTATTTAAACCGGCCACTGGATTACGAAAGCAGATCCGCCTACGTCATCAGCTTAGAAGCAAGTGACGCTTCAGACAAGCCTCTTCGTGCCATAGCTAGTGTAGCTGCAGCTATATGGGATGTGCAAGATCAACCCCCAGTCTTCTTGAACGCACCATATTCGGCAACCGTGCCAGAAAACACACCATCAGTATGTATAATAAACCTTCATGCTGTCATATCTAAATCAAAAGTATTTTTAATAAAAATTATAATGACTCAATTAACAATTTTTAGCATACCAGCATAATAGAAATAGTAGCAAAAGATGGTGACACAGCGAATCTCAGACCGGTTCTTCTAACCCTTGAAGGTGATACTGAGCGTTACTTCAAACTATTACCAGACAAGCCCCTAGGACGAGCTGTGTTGGTTACTACAGATGTACCAATTGATAGAGAGAGTGACGTTGTGATGCAAAACGGAGGAGTGTACAGCTTTTTTATTAAGGTTCATTTCAATTTATTTACGCATCATAATTATACATCATATAAGGTTACTAAAATAATCTTTTTGGTATTACAGGCTACAGAACTAATTAACAACGAAGTGCCATCAGACTTTACAGTCACGCCGATAACAATAATCGTAACAGATGTGGATGATCATGTGCCAAAATTCAATAAAGGAGTGTTTGACATATCAATTCCTGAAAACATTGAAAACGGAAGTCCGGTACCAGGCCTTTCAATTTATGTTGAAGATAATGATATCGGTCAAAACAGTAAATATGATTTGAGTCTACGGAATGTCTATAACGCTGAAGGTGTATTTGCTTTGAGCACTGAACACGGTGAAGGTAGAACACCAATAAGTATAAAAGTAAAAGATAGTTCCAAGCTAGATTACGATGTAGATAGTGATGATAAAAGAATGTTCAGTTTTGATATTGTTACTTCAACAGGCAATAGAGAGTTGTCATCAGCCAGAGTAAATATAAAACTGTTAGATATGAACGACAACCCTCCAGTTTTCGAAGAAACTAGCTATAAGCTAAATGTCCTTGAAAATGCAACTATTGGTACTAAAATTGGTGATGTTTTTGCTACTGACAAAGATTACGGCATTTTTGGGGAAATCGTTTATACCTTGACTGGGTTCGGGACGAATTTGTTCAAAACTGATAAAAACAAAGGGGGTATCTATGTAGCACAGTTACTAGACTATGAGAAACAGAAGAGTTATAGTTTGAATTTACAAGCTAAAGATGGTGGAGGAAAAGGATCTACTGCCAGCATTTTTATTGAAGTCTTAGATGTAAACGATAATGTACCAATATTCGAAGCTTCTGAATACACCAGGACTATTAGAGACGGTGCAACGAGCTTTGAACCACAGTTTGTTGTCAGAGTTAGTATGATCATATTAACCTAAATCATAATAATATTCTAAAGAGGAAAGATTTTGTATTTTTTGTATTTTTGATTGTACCGAATAAACTCAAAGACTAAAAAAATTAAATGAAATTTGTTTATTTGACAAACACAGATAGAAAACAAAAAAAAACTAATGACAATTTTTTTTGTACCATTAGAATGCTACATTATTCCTGAGTAACATAGGCAATATTTATTACCAGTGACCTGCCCTGGCTTTGCACGGGTGTTTTAGTTAACATTGCACCCGTGCAAAACGAGGGCAGGTCATTAGTATAAAATATTTTGATAAAAACGAATTACGATATTTTATTAACTGATTTAGAATTTTTAACTGTTTTGTTTTTCAGGCATTAGATGCTGATGGTCCAACTCAAGGTGATGGTAGAATAGCATACTCTTTAGAATCCGACAATAGTATCAGCCGCAAAGGAAATGTTTTTGCTGTAGATGAAAATTCAGGAGAAATCACAATTTTGAACAAAGTTGATTCTATGGACACGCCACGAGGACAATATGAATTGGTTATTCGAGGAACTGATTTTGGTAATACTTAAATTACTTTAACAAAGCATTATCAAAGGAATAAAGTAATCATTAGTTAACATGTAATTTTACCAATGTTTTATCAGGGACACCACCATTACACAATGAAACGCGCGTCTTTATCAGAGTAGGAGTACCAGGTAATCAAAGACCAACCTTTAAAGGAAACTATCATCACTACAAATATACAGTATCACAAAGCCAAGAACTCACTGATGATTTCACCTTCGACCTCAACCCAATGAATTACAAAGTAAACATAAAAGAAGATGCTAAATCAGGACTGAATGTAACCATGGTTGTAGCTAATGACCCTGATGGGTTAGATGATCTGTTGACGTATCATATTGTATCGGGCTCAAAAGATAACTTTGTTATCAATGAAAAGTAAGTACGCTTTACAAAGTGTAGTATAATAAATTAATAGACAATGTAATAAAGAAAAAGGCTAACAATAATTTGTTTATGAGATTATACAATGATATTTTTTCAGGACAGGACTAATAACAGTTTCAAACGACGCAAACTTAGACCGTGATACTAACCCTGATAGATATGAAATTTTGGTAGCAGCAGTGGACAGCGGAGTGCCTATACCTGAAACTGCTACCACTACAGTTTTTGTGAATATTCAGGATGTGAATGATAAACCACCAAAATTCAATATGACTGAATCCACGACATACATAACAGAAAAATCTAAAATTGGAGATTTAGTAACAAAACTGGAAGCTTACGACACTGACGTGAATTCAAAATTACAATATAGCATAACAGAGCCTACTAAAGCATTATCAAAAGCTGGAGTTCAATTGAAACCAAATTCGCCTTATGACTACAAAAATTTATTTCGAGTTGATGAAAATACTGGTGAAATATTTGTTAATGGAAAGTTAGATTACAGTCAAGCATCTATTGTCATATTAACTATCAAAGTTATAGACGCAAACGCTGAAGTTGATAAAGAAAAACAGTTTGCGTTGGTTGAACATACAATTTACATCCAACCGTATGCAGATAAAAATCCTCAATTCACAAACCCAGGATGGACAACTGCTAATACTGTTATTTATCACAAAATAAAGGAAGAACAACCCATTGGCAGTACTGTAGTGATATTAACAGCTGAAGATCCCGTGTCAGGACATTTGGTATCAAACTTTAAAGTTATCTACTCAGAAAATGGTCTGCTACAAGTAGATCCTCAAAGTGGACAAGTTGTACTAACAGGACACCTTGATTATGAAGAATTATCAAGTCCTAATTTAACATTGACTGTGAAAGCTACAAGCAATGACGGAAGTAAACATAGTATGGCCAAACTTATTGTTGAAGTAATAAACTTAAATGATAATTCACCTATTTTTGAAACAGAAGTAAGTTTATTAAGATTAAATAAAGAATCGGTTCGCAATCAACTTATTATTTTAATAAATATTTCTTATTTTTATTCACAGTTCTACAAAGTTAGTATTTTAGAGTCCATTAAGCATCCGGAGCAGATTTTAATTGTAAAAGCTAATGATGCTGATAAAGTTCTGACAGATGAAGACAGAATCAATGGATACTCTGATATTCGATATACGTTAAGGGGAGAAAGCTCAAATTTATTTGCAATTGATAACGTGACAGGTGTTATTCAGGTAGGCAATTACATGATAAAGTAGATGATATCTCATGAAATAATATAAAATAATCACTTAATTTTTGATAATAATTATTGATTTTATAGGTAGCAGAAAATAAAACTCTTGATAGAGAGCAACAGTCGGTTCTAAGGTTGGAAGTAGAAGCAGCTGATACGCCAAAAGGTGGATCAGAAAGGCAAAAAACAACTGCAAATATTCTTATTGACGTACTAGATGTAGATGATAACGCTCCTACGTTTGAGAAAAATGTTTATACAGGTAAGAAAATACTATGACCACGAAATGTATTTATAATAATAACAGTTCAAAAAAATAAGTTGTATTTTTTATAGCTGTTGTTCCTGAAAATGTACCAATAGGTATAAGCGTAACTAATGTGACAGCAACAGACCCTGATGAAGGCTTAGGAGGAGAAATCAAATACGAGTTTCTAGATGAAGGGGAGGCTAATGGTAAGTTAAAATAGCAGTTATAAACCAATGTACAGATCTTTCATTGAAATCATTCAAATTTTTTTTATTTAGGTCTATTTACAATCGATCCAGTTACTGGTGAAATTCAAACAAATATAGATCTAACAGGACGTGGTAGAACAGATCCTTATAGAATGTTAGTTGGAGCTACCGATGGAGGAGGTCACAGTGGTGATACATCACTTTCCATTTATATTGGAGACGTGAGTGCCAATGATGGTGTGCCTAGATTCATCAGACCTGCAGCTGGAGAGGTCTTAAAGATAAGTGAGGTCAGTCATACTATTGTTGGATTTCCATATTTTGTTCATATTATGCAAAAAAATAGAAAGGTCGTTTTTTTCAACCTTTTAACAACCTAAACTTTTAACAACAATTGATCATTGTGTTCTGGTTTTAGAATGCAACAATAGGATCACCCGTTTTCCAAGTTGTAGCAAGTGATCCTGATGACCCAACTCAACCCTCTGGTCAACTTTTTTACTCTATTCAACCAAGCAACCCTGACGCAAAGTTATTTTACATTGGTAACGTCGCTTAGCATTTAAACCTTTACAATACATACAAAGATCTTACAAATTTCATAGTTTATTAACAACAAACACTTAATTTCAGACCCGCATTCAGGAATAATAACAACACGTCAGACGCTAGATCGCGAAAAGAAAGACTCTTACACCCTTGTACTTCTAGTCACAGATAGAGGTGAACCTCCTCAGCAAAGCACTAGAATTGTAAATGTGATTGTAACTGATGTAGATGATCATAAACCACATTTTGGAAGAAATTTGGTACGTTGAAAAATTAAGGAAAAGCTGAGGAATAACATAATGATTTTTTATTTAATCTATTTTAAATATAAATATAAAATAAACAGAGCAGCGTGTATCTTATTTAATATTGATTCTCCAGGGTGACCCGCCTATTTTGATGACAGTTGAAGAAGAAGTACCAGTTGGAACCGTCATTGGAAGTTTAGAAGCTATCGACGAAGACATTGGCGATAACGCTGCTATAGACTATGCAATTATTACTGGTAATGAGCTCGGTCTTGTAAGACTGGAAAGGACCAACGATAGCAAAGCGTTGGTTGTAACAGCAGCAAGACTAGATAGAGAAACCATGTCCAAAATATTGTTGAGCATCAAGTGTTACAAATATGGCAACAAACCGAGATTACCTCAATCTTATAATCGATTGGTGCGTACACAGTACCTATACCTTAAGTAGATTATAGTGTTACAAGAAATATGTCAGTTTATTATAGAAAAATACTTATTTACTATTAGTCGAATCCAACATAGGCTTGTTAAAACGAATTCAAAGTTTTTTGTTTAAAATAAAAGTGACAAAGAGTTGATGGCATAGTACTTTAATACTATTTATAAAAGAGTTGTGAAATTTCAGGATCCATCAGAAACCCAAGCTTTAGTCAAGATCATTGACATTGATGATCATCTTCCCGAATTCGAAAGAGCAAACATGACTGTTGGTGTCAGATTGAATGTACCCGTAGACACAGTCATAGGTACAGTCAAAGCTACTGACAAAGATCCTGATGCTATGCCTATTATTTACGAAATTGTTAATATGACTTTTGAATCACCGATAAAGGGGAAATCATTTAATAACATCAGTGATGTGATTATGTTAAACAATATGACTGCTGATTTGAAGATCATGAAGAATTTAATTCATTATGCCGATGGAATATTCAAGTAAGAACTAACTGAATTAAATTAATAGCAGGTTCAGTATATAAATAATTTAGTTATTTTTGTTTTTATAGTGTTAACCATCACACTAAGGGAATACTAAAGATTATAATTTAATTAATTTAGTTGATTTTACGTTTTTCTTCTAAATATATTTATTAATCTTAATCGGGTATTACTACTATTTATTGTTAAAAACGCAATCAAACAGTCGTTAATTTATTCAAATGTATGTAAAAATCTACCTTTTTAAAATATTAATAATTAATTGATACAGCTAGTTTTACGTCATATATCTTTTGCTCACTTCTTGTTTATTTTTTTTATCAATTTCAAGTAATATATTAATCAAATTATCATTATTATCTTTATAAACGTCACCACCCCTTAACGTACTCGTTGTCTCTGTCCATCCTAAGGTTGCCTGGAAAAGATTGCTGTCAACGATAAGGCCGCCCATTGTACTTCCGCAATTTTTAGTTTTTAAGCTTTTATTTTCTTGTTTTCTGTGTGATGTACAATAAAGTGTTTTCTATCTATCTATTTATAGATTACTGTGAGTACTAACTGAAACTTCAAGTTTTAAATTAATTCACCCGTTTGTCACCCATAGTAGATAACTTCCACTCTCAGTCACTTTCTCGTGTAATGTATTGTTATTTCAACGGATCTTGGCCTTCGTATAGTTAGCCGTTTGCGATGCGCAAATACAATTTAGTTCGAAAAAGCTCCATTGCGCATCAAAATGGCTAACACGATGGCCGAGATCCGTCGAGAGAACTATTAGATGTAACAAGTATAGTATTTATTGTATTACAGATTGATAGTTCGTGCAAACAACTCTCTAGAACCAGAAAGGTTTACAAACCTACAAGTTGAAGTAAGTTTAAGCTTAACTTATTTAATTGTAATTTAGTAGTTTTTAAATTACCAAATTTAATAAAATACGATAAAGCAGCTTGACTGTGTCCTTGACTTGCGTTGAGTCGCCGAACCGTAAAGGTTGACGAAGACGTATTGGCAACAGATCAGCACCACCTCATTTTCTTCAGAATTTATAGAATCCATACTCTGAGAAAAAGATCTATAAATGTTAGTCGAATCCACACTTAATAAATAAATAAATAAATAACGCTGGACAATCCACACAGCATCATCTAGCCCCAAGGTAAGCTGCTGTTAAACAGAGCTGTGTTATGGGTACTAGATGACTGATATATACTTAATACATAGATAGATATTTTTTATTATGTATAGATAATACCCAGAACACCCGCAACAAATATTTGTAGATCGTACAAACATTAGACCCGATGCGGGAATCGAACCCGCAACCTCCGCATGCAGGCGGACCTGCGCCCGCTGCGCCACATCGGTCGTCAATGTTCTCTTCTTTCAGATAGTGGTAGTAAGAGAAAGGGACCTTCTCCGACTGGTGATGGTGGGCGGCACACGGCAGAAGTACAGCGAGCTTCGTGATCAGATGACAGCGGTGCTGGCGCAGAAGAATCTGAGGATGCAGCTACATGACGCCAATACCGCTTTTCTGGCCAACCCTGGGTAATTACGGAGACAGGCAACACCACACCAATTTTTGTAGTTTGGGGTTGGTTGGTTCCTTTAAAACTCGACAACCACTTAACCAATTTAGCTGAAATTTAAAACTTAGATAAGTTTTTACTATTATGACATATAAGGTCTCTAGGCTGGGGATTTTGAAACTGGCATATTAAACTAACTTTAGAATGGTTTAAAGTGATTCTTGTGATTGAATTTTAAGTTAAATTTTAGCAGACAGGTAATGTGTTTATTTGGTGTGGTATTTTTGGTACAACCACTTAACCAATAGCTGTAAAACTTAAATAAGTTTTTACTATTATGACAGCCGCTTAGTATCCCACTGCTGGAACATAGCCTACTTTTTTCTTTGAGCGAGAAGGATTGGGTTATAATCCATCGGACTTAATGCGGATTAGTGGATGGCACATTTACAGTTCTTGGACATCTTTTCCTCACGAGACGACGGTTTAAATCGTGTCCTATCTAATAGATTTACGAACGTCACGACGTTTTCCTTCACCGTACCGTTTATTCCCGATGTTCCTATTAACCGTGTCCCTGTTCATGGGGACAGTGGGATTTTAATAAAATTATTAAAAAACATTCCCGTTGTCCCCATTGTCAATAAAATAATAATGGGGACAGTAACATTTAAATAAAATAATAAAAAATCGTTCTATTGATGCACGACCCGGATCGAACCCACGTTCTTAGTATCGAAAGGCGAGGTCACAAGATCACTGCTCTTACTGGACCACCTCAGTGCTCTTACAAAAGTACGAGTATTATTTATTCAATACCCTAAAAAAAAAACAAAAGCAAGAGTCCAAAAAAACTGTTCTTATCTAAATATTAGCTAAAACAACATTATTAAACACTTTACTCTAATGATCTTAAAAAAAATCTTATTGACTAACTGACAATCAACACACAGCATAAATAGTAACGGTAGTTTTTTTTTAATACCAAAGTGGCAAACAAGCGTACGGCTCACCTAGTAAGCAGTTACCGTATCGTATAGAATCTTTTATTACCCGAGGTATCAACCGCGGGTTGCCAGGTTGCTACCCTCTAAGACATCGTTCAAAAGTCTCTATGTGCCTGTAACTTTGCTGGAAACCATACCATTCGCAAACACAGCAATGCGAGCATTATTGCTTGGCGACAGAAATAGGTATGTTACAGTTGGTATAGTACTTTCCCGGATGAGCTCTTTTACAATGAACTCTACTACTCTGTCTTGGAAAGTTGAATTTTAGAGGGTGTGTTCCTTCACAATGTAGAATATAGTTTCCAAAGTTTCATTCCACAAAGAAGATCAATTGAACGCAGAATTAATAATTCTATAATATTATTTGCCCAACAGCCCGTGCTTCCAGTTTAGGAAAACGAACTCCGGCGAAGCTTTAACTCCTAAAGCCATGAAAGCGACCATTCGTTCGCTAGGCACAGAGTTCCAGAACATTCTAGAAACGTACCATGTTCAGAACATCACTAGCTGCGGAGCTTCGAGGACGAAGCATTCATTGGCGCAGCATGCATTGCTGGCTTTGGCTGGCGTGCTGCCGCTTGCAGCGTTCATAGCCACCGTTGTGCTGTGTTGTATGCATTCTAGTGGTGAGTTTTTGAACAATTCAAATCATGCAAGCCGTAAGTAAGTGCTTACTGAGTAACCACAAGCTCAAAAGCAATATTGAAACAATGTTAGACTGACATTTCGGCATTCAAAAAAAAACAGTGTAATATTATTTCAATATTGCTTTAAGAGCTCCCCCCCCTGATCCAATTTAAAATGCAAATAATAGGTATTCAGGTTTAGTTAAAAAATAATGTAGGTACAAAGCTTTTTCGAACTAGAGACCATATTTAGTTTGAAAAAACTCAATTGCGCATCAAAACGGCTTACTTATCACGACAACCAAGATCCGCTGGCAGTGGTTACATACTGTAACTAGTATAAAGCAAGCGATGCCGCAATTCATGTTAGTTTTATTAAGTAAATAGATTTTTAGGGGCCCTGTACCTTGCTTGCTTCATCATTCAATAAATAAACCAAGCACTTGAGCACGTTTGCGCAAACAAGTCATTGTACGTCAGTCACAAATCACAATAAATCTACTCGATTGCCGCACTTTGCTTTGTCACGTGAGTTCATCGACAAGTGATGTGGCGCAGCGGGCGCAGGTCCGCCTGCGACGCGGAGGTTCGATTCCCGCCTCGGGTCAAATGTTTGTAAGATCTACAAATATTTTTTCTGGGTGTTCTGGGTATTTTACGTATTTAAAAAATAAATATCTATCTATGTATTGTATTGTATTAAGTATATATCAGTCATCTAGTACCCATAACACAGCTTTGCTTACCTTGCGGCTAGATGATGCTGTGTGGATTATCCAGCATTAATTAATTATTTATTATATTTAGGATAAAACACTTTATGACACGGACACGGATATTTAATTTGTTTTCTTCGTCATCAGGCTTATTTTGAATTATACGGTGTAGTTTTTTGCTCTGAGCAAAAAACCAATATAGCAAAGCTACCTATATTTTTGTTACAAAAGTTTGTAACAAAAAATATCTTTGCCCACGCCATTGCTCGCTTGATACTATAATGAAAGTATTCCAAAAAAAAAAAGTATTTCCAGTATTTTGGGTCTTAACCCAAAAATCGAATTGTTCGTTTTTATAATATTGTGCAGTTTTTATCACAACGTGTGATACGTAAATAATAAAAAACATGTTCTATTTTAAACAACATGGTCTGTTACGGGCTGGTCACACCACCTGCGCCTGCGCACGCGTACCATGACGTTGCAATGTATAAAAGTGTGTGACATGGCACACCGCTTGCGTGACAGCTCTTAAGATAAACACGCGCGTGGCTACGTGCTACGTGCTGCGTACGCAACCAATGTGCCGTGGTCTAAGCTTGAAGGTACTATGAGAGTGATAGAATACGTACGTAAAAATGTATATTGCAATATTTTACATTAAATAGAGGGGGGGGGGCTTATTCTTGAACGCGATCGGTATTGGACAATTATTGGAATATGACATTTTGTACTTTTGACAGCAAACCTAGCGCCAAATTTAACTTTGTTTTCAAGAGCACAAAAATTTGACAGCAGTAAATAGAAATCGGGATTGGATCGGAATTGTCATTGGATTCAAGAGGGCACCAGATCCAGAACCAATATATGCAGATCAGGCAAACATTTGTCCAGCAAGGGATCGAACATCTCTCGGTTCTCAACGGGCACTCGCCCACCGCACAATTTTGAGGTCGTTATTATAAAACTCACACCCTTGTTACAGCTAAACACCGTGCAAAGTCCGCGCTTTTGATCGCGAGGGAGCCGCCACAAGTGGCAAGCAGCAACATCTCCGTGCCCACGAGAATGTACGCCGAGCCTTTGTACACCACGTGATGTGTTAACACTCGACAACATGTGCAACACAAACACTTGCCATCCTAACGTCTTAGCGAAGCGAATTCAGCCGGGGCTTTCCGCGCTATTTTAAATAATGTACCTAAATGTTAGCCACTGACTCATACGAACTTACTTACTTTTTGAACGCCATATTTAAAAGCGACATAAAAATTTACTTCATAAACGCTTACTTTATACCTAAGTTAGCCAAAAAATTTCGTAAAAAGTCGTTTTTTGTAAGCGAAAAAATACGTTTTGCAAAAATATAAATACATAATTATACGCTCAACGGTTTCGATGGCGCAAAGACAATTTACTTCGAAAAAGCTCTAACACGCATCGAAATAGCTAACATAACGACTGCCTAGATTTGTTGAACCGTCCTTTTTGGAAACTCAGTAGCCAGCGTAAGCGGCGCAATCCAGACGGCATCTTCAGATCTTTAGAATATACAAAAAATTTAAAACTGGAAAATTTATTTATCAATAGTATGTCATCTTCACCTTTAATTGTAATAACATTTAATTTGTATGTGTTGTTATGTATACTTGAATCTTTTAATAGTGTTTATTATGTGGGTGTTTTGAAATAAATAATAATAATAATATTTAATAAACCGAAGGTAATAACGAAGGTACTATGTCTTAGGCAGGATTTGGACATAATTGGGTATAGGTAGGTATAGTTCTCACAACGGATCTCGGCCGTCGTGAAATTAGCCGTTTCGATGCGCAATGGAGCTTTTTCAAACTAAATTGTCTTTGCGCACAAACGGCTAACTTCACGGAAGCCTAGAACCGCTGTGCGAACTATACCAAATTCATTACATGGCCGATGGTAATCAGCCTTCTAATCGGTCTTCCTTAGACACGGAATTTGGCTTATATCATGACAGCCTTCTAATGTTCCCACTGCTGGGACACTGGCCTACTCTCAGGCGAGAGTGATTGGGTCTTAATCCACCACGCGGACCCAATGCGGATTGGTGGATGGCACATGTCTTTCGAATTTTTAGTTCTTGGACATGCCGGTTTCCTCACGATGTTTTCCTTCACCGTATGAGAGCACTGGCATTGCGCACATAAATTTTTCGAACAGAAAAATCCATTGGTGCACGACCGGGTTTGAACCCACGACCTTAGGATTGGAAGGCGGGGTCACTACCACTAGACCACCGGTGCTCTTATAAATCATATTAATTGCCCTTGATTTAAACTACTTTTTATCGTGTCAATAATTATCGTCGAACCTTCCTTATAAAAACACTAGCTGTTTCGTACCAAAGACAAAGTCAAAACACTTCTATTCAATAAAATAACAATTATCACTTTGAAACGTCTTATTTAGCTTATGCTAGGTTGATTTACACCAGTAGGACCAACATTGTTAAAATGCTAAGAAAGTTGGATCACATTCGTCCCAAGCTTTTCTGTCATCAATTATTTTTTAATAAGCTTAGAGAGAGAGCACCGGTGGTCTAGTGGTAGTGACCCCGCCTTCCAAACCTAAGGTCGTGGGTTCAAACCCGGTCGTGCACCAATTGATTTTTCTGTTCGAAAAATTTATGTGCACAATGCCAGTGCTCTCATACGGTGAAGGAAAACATCGTGAGGAAACCGGCAGGTCCAAGAACTAAAAATTCGAAAGACATGTGCCATCCACCAATCCGCATTGGGTCCGCGTGGTGGATTAAGACCCAATCACTCTCGCCTGAGAGTAGGCCAGTGTCCCAGCAGTGGGAACATTAGAAGGCTGTCATGATGAAGCTTAGCGATAAAAATATAAACTGTTAGACGGTTGAAATAGTATTTTGATGTTCATTTCAAACCGACTATATGACGTATTTTTTAAACATGATTTAGTGACCTTGATGTATACACTGAATTTGTTCATGGTAAGGACAGTCTAAAGGTATTTTTTATTCAGTTGAATTTGGGCATTGCGGATAAGGGCAACTAGCAAGATTATAAAACAGTTGATACTAGTTCTACGTTATAAATAAAAGCTTATTTAACACCGGCTAAAAAACACAAAAACTAAATGTGCGAGCTATATAAATCAATAGTCTGATAACTAAACTGATGATTTATGATGATGTAATGTTACTTATAAACAAATAAATATATATAAATTATAGTATTATATTTTGCGCTTTGTATGCAAAGGGCAAAATACTACTTTATTTTATTTTACTGATTTTACTAATAAATTTAAAATATATATTTATTCGGGATAACAAATGAATGAATATGAATGAATGAATATATATATATATATATATTAAGATGTAGTACTCAACCATTTACTCAACCATAAATGTATAACTGTTTGTTATCCCGAATAAATATATATTTTAATACATCTTAATATATATAATATATTAAGATATATACAACCATAAATGTATAACTGTTTGTTATCCCGAATAAATATATATTTTAAATTTATTAGTAAAATCAGTAAAATAAAATAAAGTAGTATTTTGCCCTTTGCATACAAAGGGCAAAATATAATACTATAATTTATATATATTTATTTGTTTGTATATATATATATATATATATAAATATATAATGTAGTAATTTAATGAAATCTATATTATAATTATTTTACTTAGGTGTTAGAAATGATTGCTTCAAAATGAATCAAGCTATAATACTGTGCCCATAATTATTTTAAAGTGTGATAATTGAATTAAAAGAGGTAGTATCTTTTAATTTTTATTGTAGGTACCTATTTGTACAGTACACTTATATCAATTTAATGTCATGGTAATAATTTTTAGAGTATTGATATGTAAAAACAAAAATGTATTAATATTTATCTAGTAAATACAATAATAGTAAATTTAAGTAATCTTAATACTAGGTGTTAGTTGTTTTGTCTTTTCATAGTAACAAAATTATATATAATAATTGAATTCATTTAAATGTAAATAATTAGTTTTAAGAATTAAATTATTTTGAAAAAAATAAATATGTACGGAATTCACTGATTATTTTATTCAAAATCACTAGTGATTTGCCGGTCTACGGCTACGTTCAAGTTGGTTGCCTGTTGAAGCGCCACGCCTAAGAGTCAGTGGCTAACTCTGGTGACAGATTTTAGACCGCTCCCAGTCTGTCATGGCCTAACAGCTTTGAAAAAGCTGGGATCGACCGTGCCCTCGGAAGCACAGAAGCGCTCATGAAAAAAAAAACACCACGCATGACGCATAGCATGCAATTTCACTCAAAAAAAGGCCTTACTCTTGAACTGTTTCGTCGCGAATGGTCAAATACGCATTCAGTCAAATTCATGAAATCGCAATCCGTCAAAATAGCAAACCGCCAAAATAGTGAACCGTCAAAATAGTAAACCGTCAAAATAGTGTACTGTCAAAATAGTGAACCGTCAAAATAGTGAACTGTCAAAATAGTGAACCGTCAAAATAGCGAACCGTCAAAATAGCAAACCGCCAAAATAGCGAACAGTCAAAATTTGAAAATTTGTATTTATTGTAATAAGTAATTCTATGTAATTGTGATCGGTATTGGACAAGAGTATTAGAGTAGAATATGACATTTCGTACTTTCAACAGCAAACTTAGCGCCAAATCCAAACTTGTTTTCAAAAGTACAAAGATTTGACAGCATTAAATATAAATTGGAATTGGATTGGAATTGTCATTGGACTCATTAGTAGGGCACTACGCCCGTCACACTGCGACATAGTTATAGCCCATAGTAAATTCATTATCTACAGACACATATACTTGCACATTTCTTGGAGGCAGAATATATCAGGGGCACTGGCACTCATCAAGACGAACTATTATTACTGTTGTAGATTTTTCCCACTACTTTACGTAGGTACAAAATACTAGTAATTATTTCACTGCCTACGGTTATACAAAACCCTATACAAGGTTAGCTCGTGGCCAAACTTTTAACTCAGCTTCCGTACAATCATTACCAACGAGGCTGTCGTTATTTTTAACCAACTTCACCAAAGGTTAATCGATTGGCAGATCCGTAGGTACCTGTAATGTTTATCACTGAAGTATAGCAAATGAATAAATAATGCTGGACAAACCACACAGCATCATCTAGCCCCAAGGTAAGCTGCTGTTAAACAGAGCTGTGTTATGGGTACTAGATGACTGATATATACTTATACAAAACAATTACATAGATACAATACATAGATAGATATTTTTTATTATATATAGAAACGACCCAGAACCTACCCAGAATACCCGGAACAAATATTTGTGGATCGTACAAACATTTGACCCGAGGCGGGAATATAACCCACAACCTCCGCGTCGCAGGCGGACCTGCGCCCGCTTCGCCACATCGGTCGTCAAATGAACAAGTACACCTATGTATCTTTCAAAGTTTGTTGTTACGGCAAAGCAGCTATTTAAAAAACTTCTAAAAACTTTGAGGGATGAATGCTGTGCGAGCATTCATCTGGAAGAGCCTTTTAAATACATCCATAGGATCACCAGGAGCTCGTCTTTTCGAAGTGGGAATTAGAGCTCTATCGTCAAGTAAATTGGCCATATAGCTCGCAGAACCGATAACCGCTGGGGAATAAAGATTCTGAAGCGATAACCGCGAATTGGAAAACTAAGTGTATAATTGCCAATTGGCTGAAACAATGACATTAAACCAGTCTCAAAAATGTAGATGGTGAAGGCTCAAAGTCGTTATGGCATTTAGAGGAAGCCTATGCTCAGCAAGGCGTTTATTGGCTGATATGATCATGATGATAACATCATTACACCACTTCTTATAAATAGCTTTTGTCTTATTGATGATAGATTCTAAAAACCTGCGCCGCGGTAATTTGTTCCACGGGACCCAACCATTTTCCGGGATAAAAATAGCCTGTGATAAGCTTCTCTTTTTTTTTTATACAACTGAAGTGGCAACCAAGGGTTGCCAACAACTTGAGCCTAAGACGGAACACAGCAATGCGAGCATTGCTGCTTGGCGGTAGAAATAGGTATGGTGGTAGTCCTTCCCCAGACGAGCTCTATCACAGAGAACTCTACTACTCTACTTACTTTCTCTATGCCTATCTCTCTATGCCTATCTATGACTATGTTACATATTTCCTAGAGATAAGTTCAGTCATTCAGGCATGATACTTTCACAAACATACAAACATCCATTTTCTCTATATAGTATCGAATTAGTAAGATTATCTTACTCCTAATCTCAGCGTAGCAACTTTTCTGCGCTTAGGTTTGTTATACTATAAAATAGTTAGTAGAATAGAAGAGATCGCTTAGTCAGCGATAAGGTCGCCCATTGTAAACTGTGTTTATTTTCGTAGTCTTTTATTTTATTGTTTTTAAAATAATTATAATTTTATACTTTTAACGGATCTCGGCCTTCGTGAAGTTAGCCGTTTTTATGCGCAATGGAGCTTTTTTGAATTAAATTGTCTTTGCGCAGCACAAACGGGTAGCTTCACGATGGCCAAATTATGTCGAAAGTACTAACTATTCACTGTACAATCATCATGACAGCCTTCTTATGTTCCCACTGTTGGGACACGGCCTACTCTCGGGCGAGAGTGATTGGGTCCTAATCATCAATCAATAAATTCAATAAAATGTCTTTCGAAATTTTAGTTCTTGGACATGCCGCCGGTTTCCTCACGATGTTTTCCTCCACCGTATGAGAGTACTGGAATTGCACACATAATTTTATCGAACAGAAAAATCCATTGGGTTGACTGGGTTTGAACCCACGCCCTTAGGATCGGAAGGCGGGGTCACTACCACTAGACAACCGGTGCTCTTACACACTAAAATGATGAAAATTATTGAAATTTGTTTAATAGTAGCTCATGGTATTACCAGTAGGTATATTATGAAGTAAAAAAAGCTGTCCGAGTTTACCTTGATATTTAAAATAAATTTCATTAAAAATTGAACGCAAAAACAACAATTTAATTTACCTAAAAATCTATAAGAACGTATTTTTAAATTGCCATTTTTTTTTCATATCAAAATAATCGGTTAGTCGTTTCCGATACTGAGACATTATACTCTCAAGCGAGAGTGATGAAAAAAATTTTGTATGGTGGTTTTCTCACTGTTTTCCATTACTGTAAGGTGTTTAATAGGCTGGCGCACTTATCTTCCTAATGAAAAAAAAAATGATGGTGCACGACCGGTTTTGAACCTTAGATCACAGGGCAGGGGTGCTTATCATTAAACCACCCAATTACGTTGACTACATATTAATTTAGTCATTTGCAACTATGTTTTTCACTATACAGGGTCATTCATTATTAGTGCATAATATTTAAGGACACAAAAAAAATACATTTAAAAACACTTTGTCATAAGAATCTTGAGTAGATTGATTAAGTTTATCTGGTCAACTAGTACTAGGCGGACAGCGTAATAATAAAATATGCTAGCGCGCGCGCCCCGTAGCGGTTACGGGGGGTTCATTGACACATGCAGGTCAATGACGCGCGGTTCATTGACACGTGCCGTGCGCTGCTCTTCAGATTTTCAACAAGAATAACTATTAATTGATTAAATAAACTTAGTCGATTTACTCCAGATCTTAAGACAAATGTTTAAAAAAGTACACATTGTTTTTGTATGTGGAACCTATTTCTTGAATATTATGCTCCATAGTCTTTTTCACATAATATGAAGAGTGCTGGCATATTTCTGTTTTTCCTTTTTTGCATAATTTATTCGGCAATGTCAAAATTATGTAACAAACAAATAACCACAATTTACAATTATGTAAAGTTTGTTTCTTTTTGCAAATTAAAATAAATCAAAAAAATCAAAATGTATTTATTTTGGAACAAAAAACTTATAGTACAATAACAACACAAGAAGAACGATAATATCCGCGGAAGCTTAACACTGTGTCGCGAACACTAACGCCCACCTCCAAATATTTCAGGATCCAAACAAATAAACAAGAGATAGGTACAATACAAATTTAAAGACGTTAAGCTACAAAATAAGTATGAATGATAAAAACGATTAATTAAAACCATACAATACCAGCACCCTTTTTATGTAAAATATACTGTAATAATGGAAGACCCTGCATAGATTTTTTTCAACTAAGATCTTTATCGTTTACACAAACGTTGTACAATCCAGATAATTACGGCTACCACATCGGCGTGGTGTCCGGTTGAGAAACGAAAGATTGCGAGTTCAATCCCCGTGGCAGGACAAATATTTGATTATTCAAAATATTTGTCACGGGTCCGTGTTTTTACTATTATAATATCTATGAAAAATTCTGTGTAACGTATTTTATGAGTTTCTCATTGTTTGCTAGTTTTGCTTTATTAGCATCATTTTAACTAACCAATTAAAAAATAATTAAATGAAAGTAGCGCAATCTACTTAAATAGGTTGTTGTTGTTGTTGTCAGCCTGCACTGCCCCACAGCTGGGCAGAGGCCTCCCTTTGAGTTTTCCAGACTTTGCGGTTTAACGCCAATACCTTCCACTGATCACTGAAGGTGTTGAGTTCGTCTCGCCATCGCTAGCGTGGTCTACCGCGACGCCGCGCCGCCTCACTGTCCCAAGGCTCCACTCAGTGGCAGTCTTGGCCCACAGTTCATTCGGCATGCGGCAGTTCTTGATGAGAGTTTTTATGTCAGCTCAAAGTAGCTTAAAGGCGCTTAGCTGTTGTAGGTAGGTAAGGTTCTGGCTTTATTATATCCCGTTTTACTTTCGTCATCCACTAACTCTGCGTAGTGCTACTACGCAACTCAGTTGCAATCGAATTTCAATCAGCAACCTGTTATAAAGCTTTAGTACATTCATAAAAAATACGTCAGTGTTTGAATGAAACAGTGAAATATATTGCAACCGAATTATATAACAGCCACTCAAATCGAAGTATGACATCATTTTCAAACCTTCGACCGCGATTCTGATGATCACAAAAAGTGAAGGTAAATATCATAGCAAAAACACAAGCCGACAGACCATGTAAGTAGGTAACTCTCGTTTGCGTGCTCCGTCTCACACTTGGCAGTTTTAGTAAACATGAAATAAAATTGCTTACATTTATATTGGAGGTCCGCAAACGCGCGATTACAGTTCATGAACAAGTATTGAGCGCTGCGCGCGCACCTACGATGATAGCTGCAGTATTGATCGTTGTGTTCTTACTTATTATATCGCTCGGTGTTATTCAGAAAATAACCAATGCCGTTTGTGAGTCGAAGAAGCGTTTGGATGGGAAGACAGCGCTGGTGACGGGTGGGACAGCGGGAATGGGGCTCGAAATCGCGACGGATCTGGCGCGGCGCGGCGCACGGGTCATCATCGCGTGCCCCTTCCCTGAGGAAGGAAGGACCGCTCGCGAGAGCATCGTGCGGGACACGAGCAACCGCGACGTGCACTTCCAGCTGCTGGACCTGGCGTCTCTGGCGTCCACGCGCCGCTTTGCCGCAGAAATACTCGAACAAGAGTCTCGCCTCGACATCCTCGTCAACAACGCCGGCGTCGGCGGACCCCTCGCGGCAAAGACCGCCGACGGCATGAGCTTCGTAATGCAAGTCAACTACTTCGGAACCTTTCTGTTAACTTTACTTCTCTTGCCACTCTTGAGGAAGTCTGGACGGCCGGGTGAGCCAGCTCGGATAGTTAACACGGCATCAATCCTCCATATCCCAGGAGTTGTTAATTTCAACAACTTCAGCCGCAAGAAAGTCAGAATCACTTTCCTCGAGTACTACTGCGACAGTAAGTTCTGCATTGTGCTGTTCACGAGGGAGTTGGCGCGTAGACTGAAAGGAGAGAACGTGGTGGTGAATAGTGTGGACCCTGGTGCGGTTGGGACGAGGATATTCAGTGGTTGGAACGGTATGCTCGGGAAGACTGTGACGTGGTTCTGCTTTTGTTTGTTCAAGACGCCGTGGCAAGGCGCTCAGACGGCGCTCCACGCGGTACTTGACGATGGAGCTGGTGAAGTCAGCGGAGAGTACTTCAAGAACTGCCGAAGAGACAAGGCAGTGTCTAGAGCTTATGATGATAAACTAGCAAATAAAGTTTGGGAAGAGTCGCTAAGAATAGTCAATTTAGATTTATAGAAAGGAAAAGAAAAAAGATTTGTCCCAATATTTCTTCTGTGAAACAGGTTCACAACACATGGTTTGTAGGTTGAAACATCAAAGTAGGTATTAAAAAAACTTACATAGAATATGATAGATATAAAAATGGCGAGATCTAATTTAAATAAATGTAAGTAAATAAAAGAGAGATTAATTCTAAAGTAAGCTTGTGAGTCGCGTGAGACAAATAGGTCTCAGTTATAAGTTGAGTCAAGCATGGGGTAAGAATGGTGCTGAACTGATTTTGAAACGACGCAGATACTGTGATTATAATAAAATGTTTATAAAATTACAAAAGTTTTTGTTATAACTTGATAGACACTATTTAATTTTTAAATTGAAGATGTGTTTTCCTAAGTAAGTACATGAATTTATTTACAAAATATGTGTACAGTTGTTAACTGTGTTTAAATAGCTGTTAACGACCTCGGTAGCGCGGTGATCGAGTATCCGGTTGTGAAGCGTAAAACTGCGGGTTCGATTACCGCACTGCATTACCGCACGCACTTGTTCGCATGACCTTTATTTGTTTATTTCCGGTTTGTGTACCATTAGCACTCGTAGTTTTTTTTTTTATGTCAGCAAGTGACAAGACAATCAAGGCGCCCACCTGATGTAAAGCACCACGCGTGACTATTACAGATGCAGTGCCACCCAAAGCTAAAAGTTTTCAAGTGTTTGCGTGGCACTGCACTGTGCTTATCACTCCGAGACATTGTTGTTAAGTCTCTTTCGCCCAGTATTTTCACTTGATAAAGTGCCCTTCAAACCTAAACACAGTAACAAATTAGGTTCTGTCAACACAAAGTTTTCTATAGTATTTATATATGATTGTTAGCAATATTTGGCTAACACTATTAAGAATAGTACCTACCTACCTTACTTAGTAAAACTCCCAGAACTTCACTTGCTAACGTTAATAATAGCATTTATAAGTGGAACTTAACCTTCCGATACACGTCTTTAGTGACGTCAGCGTCACCATTTTGCTACCAGGTTCTGTGCCCAAAAGTTCATGTTTTAAATTTCTGTGTGCCACTTCGCTCGTCACTTCAAGACGCAGTAGTCTCTTTCACTCAGTAATATTCTCTGCACGAATAAAGTATGTAAGTTCGTATGAGTCAGTGGCCAACTCTGGTGACAGGGTTTCTAGGCCGCCCGAAGGCCTCTGTCATGGTCTAATGTCCAATTATGAAAAATGACATCTCTTAGTCTAAAAATGTCAATTCATAAATTATCCATTTTCACTTGCCCTTCAAGCCTAAACCACATGCACCTACCAAAGCAGACTCTTGCTGAAGACTTACCACTTTCATGACTTCCCTATCCTGTAGGATACAGGAACCTCTCACTGGACAATTCACACAGCATCATCTAGCCCAAAGCTAAGCAGAACTTGTGTTATGGGCTTATGGGTACTAGATGACTGACATACATAATAGATACAATACAATACATAAATATTTTTTTTTATACAACTGAAGTGGCAACCAAGCGTACGGCCCACAAGATGGTAAGCGGTTACCGCAGCCTACGGACGCTTGCAATACCAGAGGTATCACTCGCGGGTTGCCACCTTGAGGCTAAGATCGAAAGCCTCATGTGCCAGTAATTTCACCGGAAACCATACCCTTCACACCGGAACACAGCAATGCAAGCATACCTGCTTGGCGGCAGAAATAGGTTCCCAGGACGAGCTCTATCACAGAGAACTCTTCTACTCTTTTTTTTATTGTAAGTAAAAAATTCCCAGAGCACCTGGAACAATATAGATAGTAGTGTAGATTACCGGTTAAATTCTATAGCTACAGTACCTACCTGTGATATCTACCTATACCCTTTTTGTAAACTCTTAGCAAAACACGGAACTGTCATCGTCATCTTATCAGCAAATAGATGACCAATGCTGGACATTATGCTTCTTTTATAGAGTGCCATGACAATTGATCTTGAGCCACCGATTTCCTACGACCGCTTCAATATCATCGGTGTGGGTAAAAAAACAAACAGCATGGTGGGGCTTTTTGTAGTTTTTTCTAATTTGCTCCTAGAAGCTTCGTTTAAAATACCAAATAAAATAATATAGAAAAGCCTTTTTTTTTCTTGAATATTTAATGCTGTGCGTAATAGCGACGTAGGTATGCTGTTTTTTTTTTTAATGGCAGTCTGTCTGTCGACGTATACATCAAAGACGAACAAGTTCGAATTTTGAATTTGAAGAACAACATTTTGAAAGAAATGATGGCGTCCTTTCAAAATTTTCTAGGAGAATCTTCGACCAAATTACAAACCAACATCACCCTTCCATTTCAATCACTTACACTTCTGCCAAGACTACGAGTCGTATTGGTTAAACTGCCACCAAATATACATAATAAAACTCAAACTAACTCGAGAAAAACAATTAAAATGGGAGGAACATGTCGTACCGGCAAAATGACCGAAGAAACTCGTATGCTGTTTTACTAAGGGTGGATTTGACCAACCTTTGGAATAACTTTTACCGCGGAATGAAAAATGACAAATACAAATAAACTGTCAGTTTACTCGCGAATAACTACAATTTACTCTGCGAATAGCGCTGATTCCAGTTTGTTTTGTCGAAAGAATAATAGGTAATCATAAAGTGGAAATTACGCTGCTTTTTTTTTATACAACTGAAGTGGCCACCAAGCGTACGGCCCACAAGATGGTAAGCGGTTACCGCAGCCTATGGACGCTTGCAATACCAGAGGTATCACTCGCCGGTTGCCACCTTTTGGCATAGATCGAAAGCCTCATGTGCCAGTAATTTCATCGGAAACCATACCCTTCACACCGGAACACAGCAATGCGAGCATTACTGCTTTGCGGCTGAAATAGGTATGGTGGTAGAACTTCCCCAGTTTCCAGGTATCCTGCTTAGTAAGCTCCGCACGTATACACCATGTTTCTCGATCCTGAAGATTATATTGGCCAAGCTATGAAAATGGTATAGGTGCTACGCAAGCCTACTTCATTTAAACATGTGCCAAGCTACACTTCATACATAACCATTGCAGCAAATTGGTGTAGACATTATATACATCAACAAAGACTACTTTGTAGTTAAAATAAACGGAACGTTGATAAAATCTAATTATTTTATTACATATAATAGCATTGTTTATGTCATGGTCTAATTATAGTTTGAACGTCACGTAGGTATTTTACAAGTATTTTATTAGATTTCGAATCTGTAATCTGTAATAGTCAGGCGTGGTGCTTAACATCAGGTGGGCGCCTTGATTGTCTTGTCACTTGCTGACATAATAAAAAAAAGCACAGAACTGGTATTAAAAGTCTGAAATGTTTTATAATTATTTACATCAGTGCAATTTTTTATCGAAACCACGCGAGCAATACAGCACGCAGAAGATTTGAAAAAATCCCGTCTTTCGATCTTATCGTCATTGGTTCAATCCCGGTCGTACTTCAATAAATTTTACTATTAAAAAAATATTTATATGCGCAATGCCAGTGCTTGAATAAGAAAACGTAAGGAAACTAGTATGTTCAAGAACATCACTCTCGCTTAAGAGTAAATCTGTCACAGCAGTGGGAACATAGAAGGCTGACATGATGATGATGAAGTGGGGCGATAAAGGAAAGTATAAAGCTACTGTTTACTTGGCCAGTTAAGGATACATATTTTAAAGTTCATTAGCAAACTGCTCTACGGTAAAAACTTTTTTTTGTGTTATAATAATTCCGAAGTCTATTTTAATAATTACCTAAAACTTTAATAACGACTACCAAAATAAAATAAATGCTACGTATAGGTATCTATCAAACTCATTATGTTTTTGTTAAATAGGATAGAAAATTTTTCATTTACCTATTTGATCATCATGTCAAATGTCAACCACTTGGAATTTTATTTATTTTTATTTTATTTTTATTAATTTGAGAAACCAACGGCGTATTACAATGTATGTATTTAAGGCCCATACCCCACCTAAAGTGGCGCTGCCACCTTATTTATCTTATTATTCCGTTTAACAAAGGAATTTTTAAAAATCCATCTTCCAATTTGTGATACCTATCATAAGCTTTTTTTTAATGCCTCTGTAATAGTTTTATTCTATTTAGTTTAGGAAGAGATACGAAAATAGATTTTGGTGGCCACCAAGGGCAACTTCGTATCTCTGCCTAAACTAAATAGAATAAAACTATTACAGAGGCATTAAAAAAAAGCTTATGATAGGTATTACAAATTGGAAGATGGATTTTTGAAAATTCCTTTGTTAAACAGAATAATAACATAAAGTAGGTGGTGGCACTAGTTTAGGTGCTGTATGCGCCTTAAATAGATTATTAATCCTAGGTATAAGCTAAACGTGAGGCTAATAATAGGTTTCTACATTTGTCTGAAGTAAGCAAGGTTGTTGGGAACAAAATATTTGCAAGTTTTTATCTATCTACATTTTAAATTACGATCAGTGAGGGACAATAAAATTTATCCCTAAGTACGGGTAGTAAGCTATGTATAATGGATTCATGGACATGATGCTTATTGTATATTGAGTGTGTGGGTATATAGGTAGTAATAGTAATTTGTGATGGACTGTATCAGAAATTCCTGAGTTTTTTTAGTCTATGTATAATCTAAGTGGGGGTGGGTATAAACACACACCGCCTGAAGCTAGAGATGTTTGATTTACGGTTGAGTTTAATTTACGATCTCGTGGGGTAAAATAATAAGGTATAATAATTATTTGATAGTTAGGGCAAATCCAATTAGAGCACCGGTGGTCTAGTGGTAGTGACCCCGCCTTTCAATCCTAAGGTCGTGGTTTCAAACCCGGTCGTGCACCAATGGACTTTTCTGTTCGAAAAATTTATGTGCGCAATGCCAGTGCTCTCATACGGTGAAGGAAAACATCGTGAGGAAACCGGCATGTCCTAGAACTAAAGATTCGAAAGACATGTGCCATCCACCAATCCGCATTGGGTCCGCGTGGTGGATTAAGACCCAATCACTCTCGCCTGAGAGTAGGCCAGTGTCCCAGCAGTGGGAACATTAGAAGGCTGTCATGATAGGGCAAATCAATCGGGTAAAAAATATTTATTTGCCTTAATTTTTAGAGTTTCTTACAAAAGCTTAGAAACCCAATGACCACAGGTACACAACCAATATCATTTTCTTGTCATTCTTTGTGAACAAGATTTAAAGGACCATGACAATTATAAAAAGCCAAAATATTACCTTTTACTTATAAATCATTTCACTGTGTATAACAATAAAATTGCTGTTCATGGACATTTATTTATATCAATTCACCTTGCAACGGAACTACAAACTTAATATTTTACAGCAGGTTTACTCGTACTTATTAGGTATATTGACTTTACATACTACCATAGTAGCTTCCATTCGAGGTAACGACCCTTCGACGAAACGTACCGTCGAAGTAGAGACATCAAGATAATAAACATCGAGGTAACGTCATTCGAGGTAGAGTACGGTGCCCCTTTTTTAGGGTCTGTTCCGTTGTTCCCGTATTCACCCGGCCCGTTCTCACCCCTATTTGGTTTTAAAAACGATCAGTATTTTTTATTTTTAAAATCCGTTATCTATACTAATATTATAAAGAGAGAAGATTTGTACTTTTGTTTGTTACGAATAAACTCAAAAACTACTGATCCGATTTCAAAAATTCTTTCACCAATAGAATGCTGCATTATCCCTGAGTGACATAAGCTACATTTATTACTAGAGACCCTCCCCGGCTTCGCACGGGTGCGGTTTCATTGCGCCCGCGCGAAGCTGGGACGGACTGCTAGTGTTGTATAATATAACTGTACTTCAAAACATTTCTCATCTACAGACATTATTCTACCTAAGGAACCAAGATGTTAATACAACTGGTACTGGCTCTCGTGGTGGTCTGGCTTCTTACACTGAAGTGGAAGCGAAGGCATTTCGATAAGCTGTACGAACAGCTGAAGATATCAACACCGAGGCTGCCTTTCATCGGACATTTATACATATTTTTCTGTAGTGGGGAAAGTAAGTTTGATATTTCACAATACATCCAAAATAAAAAATAAAAAGCATATGTTTTTTATTCTTTGGGTGGATGGATGGTCTTCGAATTTTCTAGTTTTGAAACATGCCGGTTTTCATGTTTTTTTTAATCATTTTTGAGAGCACTGGCAATGCACATACATTTTTTGATTGGTAAGACTCACTGGTACCACCACTTTCAAATCTACGATCTTAGGATCGGATAGCGGGGTAGGTATAGTTCTGACAATGGATCTCGGCCGTCGTGAAATTAGCCGTTTCGATGCGCAATGGAGCTTTTTCAAAATAAATTGTCTTTGCGCTTCACAAACGGCTAACTTCACGGAAGCCTAGATCAGCTGTGCGAACTATACCACTAGAGTAAATTGTACTTTCTGTATCAATAGAAACAGTCATAATCAAAAACTTTAAATTTGTAGGAAGAATGAAAATGATTCAACAACTTGGAAAAGAGGCGATCAATGCTGGAGGGGTAGCAAGTTTATGGATCGCTAATAATCTCTACATACGTATGTTTTTTTCTCTAATGAACAATATTATAAAGCTGTTAGACCGTCTGACAGTCCGTGACAGCGTTACACGAACTTTTGGCGAACGCAGTAGGCGCTGCCCGCAAAGATTTGAGTTTTTGGCAACTAGCGCAAGGGCACCACTTATGTACGAACCTCGGCTTAGGCTGTTGCCGGGGGGAATGGCCTATCTGTTGAGTATTTTCTCTGTCCGAGCTGGATGAAGGGATTGGCTCCGCGTCAGCGGAGGCGATCACGTCATCGGGATAACCAAGCACGTACCTTGGTCTACGGAGAGAACTGTCCTGATTTGTGATGATCAAACCCGTTTTGTTTTGTCGACTGCATAAGACATACAACGAAATTGTTAGTAGGTACTGACAGTGGATATCGGCTGTCGTGATGTTAGCTATTTCAATGTGTAATAAAGCTTTTTCGAACTAAATTATCTTTACGCATCACAACGGCTACCTTCACGACAGCCGAGATTTGCTGGCAGTACTGTTATCTTATATCTTTATTTATCATCTGCTGGCAAAGATTCAATTTCAATCAGCAGTCAATAATCATACACAGTTTTTGATTGAAACCTAGCGAAAACGATTGCAACCAAATTACATTGCATCTCATCAAGTGTATCTGAGTGGGTTGTCGACGCGATATATATTTTGAGTAATAATGTAATATGTAATTATTATATTATAACCGACTTCGAAAAGAGAAGGTCAAACTCGACTGTACGCTGTTTTTGTTTGCATGTTTGTTACGTGATTTCTTCGCCAATTAGTCTTTTTTTTTGTTTGATATTATGTGTTCCCATGTTATTTTTTTTTTAAATTGCTTCAGAGCTTTTTGAAAAAATCATCAAAATACGTGTCTAGTACACTCTCTCGTATCTCCACAATCCACTGAAACATTTTTTTAGTTTGGATTCGGTTTTTGTTTTATTTCTAAAAAATAAAAACTGTATCTGGGTCTTTTTAAATTTTTGCTGTTATTTTCCAGATATAGCGGATTCAGATGTCGTTGAAATTGTTACAAAGGCATGCCTCGACAAGGATGACCTTCTTAAATGTTTTCATATTGTATTAGGAGATAGCAGTTTGTTTGCTCCTGGTAAGATTGGTCAAAGATCATTAATAATAATGATCAGCTTGATGAGAGAGATGAGATGATTCAGTCTAAAACTGCACGCCCCTTCACCGCGTTTGTCATAGATTTGAGTGTAAAAATTATAGCAGTTTTCGGAGTGGGTCGAGCATTTTTAGACTGGATGATCTCTGCATGCATTTTTAGACTGGATGATATCTACGTGCATTTTTAGACTTTTTTTTATATATATAATTTGGAGACAAACAGGCTGACGGCCTGCCTGATGGTAAGCAGTTACCGTCGCCTATTGACCTCAGCAACACCAGAGGTACTGCTGAAGCGTTGCCTGCCTTGTAGGACCTTTTTTATATTTTTTTTGAAGCTGTTCATATTGTACGACAGCGGAAAAACATCAGAAGGAAGTTCATTCCACAACCTGCACGTATGGGGAAGAAAAGATCTCATGAAGCGAGTAGTGCGAGACACCCACTTATCGATTAGGTGTGGATGAGCCTTGTTCCGCTGTCGTGAGGTACGATGGTAGAACCTCGATGCGGGTATACGGTTGAAAAGTTCCTCAGAGCATTCCCCATTATATAGATGGTAGAATACACTGAGCGAGCCGATGTCTCGGCGAAGGCTTAGTGGCTCTAACTTGATTGAGATATTGGGATCGTTGACGATCCTAACGGCTCTTCTCTGTAAGGAGTCGAAACGAAGCAGCTGATACTTGAGACTGGATGATCTCTACGTGCATTTTTAGACTGGATGATCTCTACGTGCGCTTAAATCTTACAAACTACGCAATGGATATGACTGCCGTTTTATCAAATATAAATGTCGTAATTTCATTGAACTTCAAAACTATCAAAATTTCGGTTTGACTCAATCACTCTATAACATGGTACATAAAACAAAAACGTTTTTACAGGGAAAATGTGGCGTCCACGCCGCAGTTACCTAGCTTCAACGTTCGGCATGAAGAACCTTAGCAGTTTCGTAGAAATGTTTTCTAAAAATAGTCGTATTCTGGCGGAAAATATACAAAAGGTTGCAGAAGCAGAACCCATCTCTATGCACAATACGTATATATTGTACACAATGAACAGTATTTTTGGTAAGTTTATTTACTTTTTACTATAACACTGGTGGTCTAGTGGAAGCAACCCTGCCTTCAGATCTTAAAGTCATAGGTTCGGACCCGGTCGTGCACGAATGGGTTTTTCTATTACAAAAAATATGTGCGCAAACAGTGCTCTCAGTGAGGATAACATCGTGAGGAAACAGGCATATCCAAGACTAAAATACGAAAGACATGTGTCATGTATTAGGTCCGCGTGGTGGATTAACACCCAGTCACACTCGCCTAAAAGCAGGCCAGTGTCGCAGCAGTGGGAACATTAGAAGGCTGTTGTAGAGGATGGGAGTGCGCGGAGTGGTGAGTAGGTACTCGTGAATGAGAAGATTTATATTTTTGAAAATCCCGGCCGTTTGTGCGCGGACGCGGTACTGCGTGGTGTCAGAGCCACGGGCCAACTGTTTTGTCGTCCGTTGAGCACAAGCGGAGGGTAGATTCCGTTTTATTGCAGTAAGATAGGGTAATTACAAGTGAGTTTTAATATCTACCTACATAATTAAAATAGAAAAATAACTGTAATTATTTCGCGCGGTACGTCGTTTACATTCTCCACCCAGTGTCGTGTCAGGACACTCTTTCTCCACAGGAAGCAGTGCCAAGCGAATCACGGGTCGGGTTAATGCATCATTCTTGGTTTTAATTTCAACGGTCCGAACGTCTAGGTACTGCGTCAGCGTCCGCAAGCAGCTATCAGGTTGTATTTGATTATTATTTTTTAATAAATGTATTTCTGTAAAAAAATATTCCATCTTTGCGTAGCGAGTCCTTTTCTATTTTACAGGTTTTTTTTTTTTTTTTTCAATTCTCCAGGAACAGTAGAACGTAAGCGGTGCCTTACAAGAGGCGAAGCCACGACGAAAACTTCTCAGGATCTAGAACAGGTAAGATGTCGCTCTCAGTTGCGTATACATGGTGAATTATTTCTAATGTAAATTAATTAATTTTTATGTTTTATTTTTCAGGTGCGGATGTCATCCAGGAGCTGTCCTTTTCATACAGGAAGTTAGGACCTTTGAACCATTCGCAGTCTTCGCGTAATTTGAAGTTCACATTTTTTGAAGCGATATCGGCAATATTTTTATTTGATTGTATGTAGTGCCATTCATTTATTTTACTTAAATCGTCGATTTCACCAAGTCTATTTGCGACGAATGATTTGTAATTTCTTGTATAATTTTTATCCAGTGTAATAAAATCAGTCCAAAATATATATATATATATATATATATCTTTTTTAATTTTTTTTTCTTCTATGCTTCTTTTGTATGACAGCGGCGAGGCGGCATCGGCATGCGAGTACAGAACACACATGAACATACATGTTTTGAACGAAAATACCATCTTGGTATGCGAATATCTTTTATTTCGGGTAGTTGAGAAATCCAGTCTTGAAATAACTCGAACTGTTTCGTAGGTATTTGTTCATCCCAGTTAGTCTTAGATTTCCGTGTAGGTATCTTGAATAATTATTTTTACCTTTATCGTGAACGGCGTCAATAGGCCATAAATGTCGAACATAGACATAACAATGCGTAGAAGTTCTCGCTTCGTAGATTTGTCGTTACATTTTAATAAATTTTATGGTAATTTTTGTACTACTCTCATTGTTCTTAGGGTTGTGTCGGCTGAAGTAGCAGCGCCGGAGGCGTCGAAAACAAGGCGAAGTTTTTTCTTTTTTGGATTGTCAACACCAAAGTAAGGTAAGTACGATTCTTTCGTAGCTCTATGGTCATTCTCACTGGGATCGATCTTACGGGCATAGTCATTGACGAACAAATGATCAATTCTTTCTGTGTATCGCGAAGCGAATTCTTGGTCGTTTGACATCTTTCTTTTTATTGTTTTTAGGCGACGATACGCATTACAAAATGAACTAGCCATCTTGGCTTTTTCGTCTTTCCACGGAAGTCCAACTTCCCATTTCCCGTCAATCAATTTAGCAGAATTTTCGACAATTTGGATAGCTTTCAATTCATCTTTATTTTGTCTCGGTTTATTATGAACACCAATGCTTTCAAACATGAAAGATTTTCGTACCAGTTCGTGTAGTTGTTCATTATACTTTTGGTCCGTGTGTATCGAATCATCTGGGCGATAACAAGTTAGGCAATATTCATAGGTACCTTTGTTTATGAGCGCGTGGTGTAAAAATGGGTCAGCTGTGATCTCGCAGGTGTCTGTGTGCGTGCCCACCAGTGGGAAGGTGTTGGTGGCAGCGCGGGCGCAGACGTGGCGGGACTCGCAGGCCGAGGCGGGGGCAGAGGGGCGCCTCGGTTGTTCCACAGTTATCATTGCACACTCCAGTCTTGAACTTGAATATTGACGCCTTGACGGACAAACGCCATGTACGCACCAGCCTAGCGGTGTTAGTGTGGCGCAAGGTTCATTTTTGTTACGAATTATTGTTTTTATGGGCGCAATAAGATGATAATTGTCTTGCCCGATTAATAACATAGGTTTCACATTTTCACTACACGAAATGTATTTATTTAAATGGTTCAAATGTTCATAGTCTCTTAATTTTATGTTAGATAATTTTTGTAACGGTAAATTAAGTTCACTTATTTTTCTTGCACTTAGTTCGAATGAGTCATTGTTTATGTTAGTTACTTTACACTTTATACTTTCACTGTTACACATTAGTTCAGAATCCCACGCGCCACGGACGCGAAGGGTTTGTTTTTGCCCGTGTAAATCGACACGGTTGGCGATATCAGCTGATATTAATGATACCGTCGCGCCGTCATCTAAGAGTGCGTGGGTACGGAACACTCCCTTCGGTCCGTGGATGTTCACGGGCACCACTTTGAGGAATACACACGATCTTGAGCTGGTCATCGCATGAGCCACAGTTTCATTACTCACTGAGCAGTCATTGTCCACTATTTTATCACTGGTTAACACTTCGCCGTCGGTATTGTCACTGCTGGTGGGTTTATTGTCACTTTCACTTTTAGCACTGTTTGCACTGGTTTTTAGTTTCCAGTGCAGAAGACGGTGATGAGGTAGGCCACACTCATCGATTGGGCAGGACGCTGCAGAGCAGATGTCGCGACTGTGAGTAGCTAGCAGGCATTTATGACACAGCTTGTTTACACGCACGAAGCGCCATCGGTCTTTTGTCATCGCGCGCTTGAACCGCGGGCAGTCAGGTAGCTTGTGGTTTTTTACCTTACAGAATTTACAGCTGTTTGTGACGTCACTCTCCGTACTAATAAAAACAGATTGCGATTTTCGGTCTTCAGGTTTCTTGCGGTGGTCAGATTGACTATGTAGGTGAGTCAAACCTGCGGCGGATACTTTCATAGCTTCACTGTATAGGAACTCTGCTAGCATTTCTAACTTAGCTTTTTGTATGTTGCAGTTCGCGTTGTAGTAGTCAGCCCACTTGTTGATCAGCGCACCCGGACACTTTGTAAGTACGGAGGACACCAGTTCAGGACTTCTCAGGTAATCAGTTTGTTTTACTGCTTTTGCTGCGGCCACGAAATTCTTTATTTTGATTGAAAATGTAACAATTTCGTGTTGGTAGTTTTGCGACAGCGATGGTATTTTCTTTAATTGATTTGTAATTTTGTGTATTATTGTTTCAGGTCTGCCGTAGCGGAGTTCCAGAGCTTCAATGATGGTTTGCGGAGCCGTGGTACCGATGAGAAGTGAAGAAACAGTTTCTTTTGCTTCTCCTTTTAATGATTTGCGTAATCTCCACATGTTTTCAGCATCACTGTACTTGCATATTTTAGTAGATTCATTGTAAGCTTGTTTGTAAGCCAGCCACTCGAGGGAATCTCCGTGGAATTGAGGTAAGTCTCTTGAGGAAGCAAATCTTGACATTAATTGTTTATTTTGCAGGTTAGACTAGTAGAAAGCACTAACTAGGTTTTTCATGTTCGCGCCGCCATCGCCGGCGCCGCCGCCGCCACCGATCGCGTCACGTCGGCTACCGCCGGCGCCGTCGCCGTCGCCGTCGCGCTCAGCGCTTACACTGTTTTTTGTATTTTCAGCTATACGACTTTCTTCGAGCCACTGTTGCACTTTTTCAGCTGAATTTATTTCAGGAGGCTGGTATTGAAAGCTTCGTCGACTTTTTGATGACGCGTTTTCTAGGGCTGCTATATCTGCGGCTAACTTTTGTTCCACCAAAGACTTTTCCAGCTGGGCCTTCTTTTCAATTACTTTTCTTTCAATTTCAGCTTTCTTTTTAGTCGCTTCAAACTCCAATTGTTTCTTTTGGGCTTCGATTGACTTTGATGAGTTGGAATGTTTTTTAGAGGAAAGGGGCTTCAAACTGTGGGCGATATTTTTCAAACAGTTGCCTTCAGTTTTAGATTGTGATGGGATACTAAACGCAGGTTCAAGGTCCCCTTTTTTCAGTATTTCTGACTTCACGTCGCGTGCTGCGTTTGCCATCGTATTTCGAGCGAGTTCTTCTTTTTTCCAAGCGCTTCGTGTCCGCACCGATGTTTCGTAATGGCGGCTGCTATGCGGTGGAGTTTTAAACATTTAAGCGAATACTACACTGTTCCACGTTTAATCCGGTCGGAGGACCACTTGTAAAGGATGGGAATGCGCGGAGTGGTGAGTAGGTACTCGTGAATGAGAAGATTTATATTTTTGAAAATCCCGGCCGTTTGTGCGCGGACGCGGTACTGCGTGGTGTCAGAGCCACGGGCCAACTGTTTTGTCGTCCGTTGAGCACAAGCGGAGGGTAGATTCCGTTTTATTGCAGTAAGATAGGGTAATTACAAGTGAGTTTTAATATCTACCTACATAATTAAAATAGAAAAATAACTGTAATTATTTCGCGCGGTACGTCGTTTACAGCTGTCATGATGAACATTATAAGGCAGTCGGTGGATGGTCAAAGCTCAAGATCAGTCAAAGGCACTTTTTAGGAGAGGCTTAAGTCCAGACGTCTTTTGGCTGATTGATGATGCTGACATCAGTCGGACGCGAGGCGTTAAAGGTAGATGATGCTGCAAGCATTTTATTAACACAATGTCTGTTTTCAGAATCATTAGGCATTCATGTAAATGCACTGGATAATGAGCAACACCCATTTATGTTAGCTCTCAAAGACATAATAAGTGCTCTAATAGATCGCTTGTTCTGCCCCTGGCTGCACAACGACTTTGTTTACAAGATGTCACCGCGGTACCGTAGTTCAATACTAAAGCATAAGAGCAAAGTTTATGAGTTTTTTCATGAGGTGAGAAAAGTGGGCCCAGTAGTTTTACTGATCAGTCTCACCAGTAACTACTGAGAATTTTTATCCCAACAAATTTTCTGATAATAAGACTTCGCTGGTGTCATTTGTTTCCCATTAGTTTCACTTTATCGAAATTTATAAAACATAGACCTTGTAATTGATAGACAGCTTTAATAAGTGTGAAAGAAAAAAACAAAAAAATCAAGTACTAATATCAGCGAGTTGATCACCTACCACTGTTATTTATAGCAACAAATATCTATTGATGGAGATTAATGGAGATCAGTCTGTTAGCAACAGCTGTTGCTAAGTTAAGGTAGTAGTGAAGTGATGTTTGGGGTCTGCAAAGACAAATTATTTCATACATTTACGGGTGTTTTCACGTACCGGTACGTGAACACGACTTTTTTTTAAACATAATTTTTTTTAGACTTTTTTTTACTCGTTTTTTTTTAATGTATGATATAGTTCACGATAGTTTTTTTTTTATATACCACTAAAGTGGCAACCAAGCGTACGGCCCACTTGATGGTCAGCGGTTACCGTAGCCTATGTACGCATGCAACATCATAGATATCACTTGCGTGTTACCACCCTGAGACGTTAGATGGAAAGTCTCATGTGCCTGTAATTTCACCGGAAACCATACCCTTCGAACCGGAACACAGCAATGCTAGCATTGCTGCTTGGTGGCAGAAATAGGTATGGTGGTAGTCCTTCCCCAGACGAGCTCTATCACAAAGAACTCTACTACTCTTAACTTTCTCTACTCTCTAACTACGTAACTCTACGTTTTATGAGCAAGACAGATTCGTTCTAAAAAACTGCATTGCATTTGCATTTTTAAACGGCTAACTTCACGACTGGTAGCATTGATACCACTCTGGTATCATCTTGTACCACTCAAACAAAGCCGCAGGCACCAGCTAGTTTGGTGTTTTTTTATAATGATGAGACGGTCAAGTCCTTTGTCTGATATTAAGCACCACGCCTAACCATAATTGATCTAGTGTCACCGAATTAAGTTTTAAAGTACTGCGTGGCACTGCACGGCTTTCGATACCTCGAGACATAGTTATTAAGTCTCTTTCTCTGAGTATTTTCACTTGCGATAGTGCCTTTCAAATAAATATAAGCACAGTGCAGCTTGCTCGCAACTACTGCTTGGAGGCAGAATATTTGGCACTGCGGTGGCACCCACTAAGACGGACTCTTGCTGAAGAGTCCTACCATCAGGTGGCTAAGCTGTGGCTAAAGCAAATGACTACATGCCTACTTCTATCCTTTGTATTTTTAGACTATTCAAGAAAGACGAAAAAAATATGAAAATGGCGATAACAAAGGTACAGTACGTGTGATGTTTCTATCATTTTTGGAAAATAACGATAACTATTGATTTGTTTTTGAGGTAACTGAATTGTTTTCAGATAGCACAAGTAATGGTGTAAAAACTTTCATAGATCTAATGATAGAGTCATCAGCAAACGTGAGTGACGTGGTGATCCGTGAAGAGAGTATAGTTGTGATTGCTGCTGCGAGTGACACGTCATCACTCGCTCTCGGATACACCACTTTGATGTTGGCGAGACATCCTGAAATGCAGGAAAAAATATTTGAAGAGTAAGTCCTGTCAACCTTAGGTCGTGTCCAAATCTGATCCGATCAGCAATCTGATCCTCAAATGCGCCTCACCGATGCAGCCCATTCGTGGCGCATTAGTCAGATCTGGACACGCCCGGTATAACTATTTGACATTGCGAGTCATTAGGCTGCGTTTCCCGAGAGGAGAGCACTGATGGTCTAGTGGTAGTGACCCCGCCTTCCGATCCTAAGGTCGTGGGTTCGAATCCGGTCGTGCACCAATGGATTTTTCTGTTCGAAAAATTTATGTGCGCAACGCCAGTGCTCTCATACGGTGAAGGAAAACATCGTGAGGAAACCGGCATGTCCAAGAACTAAAAATTCGAAAGACATGTGCCATCCACCAATCCGCATTGGGTCCGCATGGTGGATTAAGACCCAACCACTATCGCTTGAGAGTAGGCCAGTGTCCCAGCAGTGGGAACATTAGAAGGCTGTCATGATGATGATTATGAGGCTGCGTTTCCACCAGAGCTAAGCGATGATGTGTTTGTTGGAACCAATAGAATCACTTGAAGATGATTGAAGATTTCAGCTGAGCAAGACTAGCTAAATGAAGCGATTCTATTAGTTCCTGACAAACACATCCCTCGCTACACATCCTCGCACATCTCTGGTGGAAACGCAGCCATATGGTCTTGGCAACATTTTACATGAAAATGTTTATGGTGGGATTATTTTTGTGGTTTCGGTCGTTTTGGTAAACAGAAGTAGACACGTTAGATAAAGTTAATTCAATTCATCAAAAAACCATACAGTTGAATTAAGAAACTCCTCATTTTTCAAGTAGTTTAAAACAAAGCGTCATTTAATTTCAGATTGAAAGAGACATTGTGTGACTTTGAGAGACCTATTACGTCAGAGGATCTCCCTCGTTTGAAGTATCTTCATGCATTCATTCGTGAGGCTCTACGGTTGTACCCACCAGCTCCGCTCATACTTAGAAAAATAGACAAGCACATTACTCTGCGTGAGTGCTTTTATTTCATTAGGAAACCATGGTGGCGCCACTTACACACCTAGGATCAGTTGATCATTCCTGAGAGCTCATCTGTGGCAACAGCGGACATTTAGTTATCAAAGGCGAGGCTGAAAAACAGCGTGGCTGAGTCCTCAACCTATTCACATCCATCATTTCTATAAATATAATTATTACTACTACTATTATAATAAAAAAAAACTATCGAAAAATTAGGTGCCTACTTAGTAATAAAATAATGTGCGGTTATGTGAATAAATGCCTTTTTATTTTATTTATTTATTTTACTTGCGTGTGCGTGTGATTCGGCCGCCGTCACCAATTCGGTTGTGCAATCAAGCGGACATCAGCTCCCCTATCTCGGTTTCAATCCGATTTCAATTAGCGAACTGTCAATAAGCTGTCACATTCATACAAAATACGTCAGTTTTTGATTGAAACCAAGTGAAATCGATTGCAACTGATTTACGCAATTGAGGGGCAGGTGTGGTACCCTCCATACAGCTGTATACATGTTGTTGGTGACGTGACTCGGTGGCACTCAAGCCATATAACAAAAAATTATGGTGTGAAGACCCAAGAATTTCACTAAGCTTACATTAATGTTTTTCAGCATCTGGAGTAACTCTGCTGCCAGGCTGTGGAGCTCTCATCAACATCTGGGCTATAAACCGCAACCCCAAGTACTGGGGCGAGGACGCGGAGCAGTTCCGACCTGAACGGTTCCTGGACTCCACTCCGCGGCACCCGGCAGCCTTCGCTACGTTCAGTCACGGACCTAGGAATTGCATAGGTATAGCAAAAAAAAATAATTAGGTGGATACTTTTTTTTTTAGTTATTTTTGGAATAGTATACTCTTAAATTATCAAATTTTGAGAGTAGTAAAGTTTTTTGTGATAGAGCCTGTCCGTGATGAACCTCACCTAATTTCTGAAACCAAGCAATAACTCTTGCATTACTGAGTTCCAGTTCGAAGGGTACCTGTGTGATGGTTTCCGGTGAAATTAGAGGCATGAGACTTTAGATCTACGTATTATCTATTACTACGTTATATTTATGAAACTTATTTCAGGGTGGCAACGAGCAAGTATTATCTCCGATGTTGAAATCGTTGCTAGCGTACATAGGCTACGCTTACCATCAAGTAAGCCGTATGCTTGGTTGCCACTTTAGTCATATAAAAATAAAAATGAGTCTTGACTTTAATGCATTTGCTTGTTTGATAAGACTAAACTGTACGTTTTTCAGGACTCCAATACGCGATGATGTCGATAAAGACAGTTCTAGCAACTATCCTCAAGCAGTACCGCATAGTGGCAGCGTCAGACGAGCTTGACCAACCACTGCGTGTCAAGTACGACCTAACGATGAAGCATGTCGACAATTTCCCGGTGAAATTCAAGGCTAGAAAATAAATTACATGATTAAGATTGTATTCTATCATAGACATATCACTTTTACACTTTGTAGATAATTGTCTTCAATTGCTGGGATAATTGGTTGATTATAACATTCTATCTCGCAGCATCACTTAACTTCAGAAACTATGATTTACACATAATTAAATTTATTTGTTACGACCTCATTCTCAATGTCTTTGTTTGTTATTAGAACGCTTCCCTCTGGTAGTGATTTGGATCAGTTGAGCTATCTAAAGATGGTTTGTAACGGTCTTTAGATGGCTTATGTTTCATAAGGTTTCATTGTATTTTGTATATTTGGTAATATAATTAAATTATGTACATATTTTATTTTGTTAATAAATTATTACAATTAAAATATAAATTTTATTGTTATTTAATATTTTAGCTTTCTAACTCAGTTAGGTCGGCATCACATAGCTTGGTGATGAAGAGGGATCATGAAGAAAAAGCCTAGCTGGGCTTCTAACCGTAGTTGTTGCCAGATTATTTTAGACTATACTGGCATGGAGCTGGCACATATTTACATAGTTTGTAAGACGATTAAATAAAAAATATTTTTGAACTCTTGTATTTTTAAAGAATATGTTTTGAGTTTGAAGTGAAAGTGCAAGCTTAGTTTAATAAGAAAACTATTATTCTTCAGGTACTTATTTTTTTAAACGGTATTCTAGAATTTGTCAAAAAGAGTGGTCGTTTCGCACATTATTATACCTAGGGCACGTAAAAAATCAATATAATATATATATTAAAATATTATTAAGGTACTCACTGACTTATAAATGGTCAATTAAAGGTAAAAAATGGAATATAAAAAAAATATGTATTGTAATTAAAACACCATTAATAAAGAAAAAGCTTAGCTGTACCCTAATAATAATAAAACAGACGAGTGCAAAGTAGACTGAAGTAGACTTGTTACTTGAAACTCAGTTTAATAGTTTGATTTTTTGACCGCAAAAACTTACAACGTATCGGTAGAAACAGGTGGTAATATATTATAGTAAAAAAAAAAGATGGATAGTAAAATCGTATGAGTCAGTGGCCAACACTGGTGACAGAGTTTCTTTCTAGGCCTTTGTCACATAGCTTATCAACTTTGAAAAAGCCGGAACCTAGTGCCCTCCGAAGTACGGTAGCGCTCAGTTGAAATTGCCACTGGCGGTCACCCATCCTCGTACCTCGTACCGTATTAGGTATTTTTTTCACATTACATTGCTTATTTTGAGTTAAAGGCAAACTACTCGTACTACTACTAGTCACAAATTTAGCCGTTTACGAGTGAAAATAAAACTTGTGTCATCGCGATCTACGAAACACTAATTATTAACAATTCGCAGGTTTCTTAAGTTCCGTACCTCAAGATAAAAAAAAAGATACAACAAAGTCAATTGTGGAATCAACTGTCTTTCTGAAACACAATGAAAACTAACTCAGAAACCAGTGAATCACTACTGTGTCAACATTTGTATTTGTGGTTAATAAAATATTTGTTATTTGTATTTCTCTCTCTCGTCTGTCTATTTGTCTGTCTATCTGTCCGTTTGTCAAGAAACTTTTTCTCTGAAAAAACTGAAAATAATAAAATAATAAAATAATTCAAGGCAAAAACGAAACACGAAAAAGAGTTTTTCGAGAATCTTTACACTGCATACATTAGTTTTTAAAAGTATCATGGTTATCACTAAAACGGGAACTTGAACTATAAAAATGCGCGCTACACAAAGTGCACATATTATTTTGTAGTCATAATGCTTTATTAGGTAGTAACTATGTTTAGCTGTAAGTATATTAAGATTTACAAAGTTTAACCTAACATAAATCATAATTTTATTAAAAAACTCATATTGGCGCCGTAGCTTGCAAAGTTATAATTTACATTAACTGTTGGGTTATACTAAAATGTGTTTAGATTATAATACTTGTATTTTTAATGACAAATAAAGAACTTTTAAAAACAAAACACTAAAAATGGGATATTTACCATGATTTGTAAGTTTTATTGATTCCCGATATTTCGGCGCAGTTACATGCACCATGATCACGGGAGCACTGGAAAAAGAAAAAGGCTTTTGTCCGTCTGTCAGTCAGTCAGATAGTCTGTTCTCGCCTACAGGTCGCATTTTGCTTGCAAATTATCGCAATGTTTGTAATAATAATAAGTTACAGTAGTTCTCCGGAGATAAATCCTCGGAAGCACAAGCTTATATATATATATATATATATCAATTATAATTTTATATTAAAAATATTATCGCAATTTTTAGTTCAACTTTTGTTTTTGTTTTTTTTTTATATTTTAATTTAGGTATTGTGTTTTTCATTTAAAATGTTTTCATTGTTTACTCATTTTTTTCTCTTATGGTGGTTTTTAATACTGTTTTAACTTTTTTTGGTTGTGAGTATGTCTGTGATAAATAAACGATTATTCTATTATATTATAATCTATTCTATAAAAGTGTGCAATTTACTGCATTTTAGAGTTCATTTTTTAGATTCCGCTCATCACTCTGAAGATCTTCATCAGATCTTCACAAAATTTTGATGAAACCAACATAAAGTTACTAACTTTCAAATAATACAACCATTGAAATAGTAAGGCGATGATATTCAGTTTTGGAAGAAACAAAACTAAAAGTCCCCGACGACAAGCAAATCTATAGTCATAGAACCTGTTTATTGAGTTTCAACCAGTTCGGTTGAAAAATACGACCTGTAGGTGAGACAGGACTGACTAACAGACTGAAACGTACAGCTTTACTGAAACGTTTGTAATCTACCAGATTTTTTTGGCAAGCTTCACACACACAAACAATGGCTTTAGGCTTTAAAATGCGGATCTACAACATTTTTTTATGTAGGCATTAAGAAGGTTATAGACCTACCTCTATATATACTTAACTTCATATATTTTTTTATTTGTAAGCAGAATGTTATTGCAAGTGTTGGCGGCTTTAGTGGTGGTCTGGCTTCTGGCACAGAGGTGGAAGCGAAGGCATTTCGATATGCTGTACGAACAGCTGAAGATATCAATACCAAGGCTGCCTTTCATCGGACATTTCTACATATTTTTTTGCAATGAGGAAGGTGAGTTTCATAATTTACATCAAGATCTGTTGACGGAAACTATTCATAGGTCAACGCGTATATTTTTTATGTACCTTGCTTTACAAATAGTGTCAATTGAAATCAAGTTGACAAGCCAAATAAAGTGATCCCTGTAAAATTATGCTTTTATTTTTAATTATTTGAATTAAAAATAAAGATACACTATTTTGGTTCTGTAATTATCTGTGTAATAATGACAGCCTAGCTATCTACCTAGGTAAATGCTGGTTGCCTTATTCGTCTGGAAAGTTCAACAGAGCTGATTGGGATCGGGCTGTGCTATTCAGCTTATGAAATGATTTTTTTTTTACACAAGACAAGAGAGTACATACCTGGTGAATTCCCAAGCTATGTTGAAATAGGTATAATGGTAGTAGTGGATGTAAAGGTACTAAATTCAACAGATGCGCCTAGAATAATTGAATAGCTATCTGTTGGAACTGTAAATATTCTAACATAAAATAAAGGCACTGATATTTTAAGAAAGACGGTCTAAGAGACAATTGGTCTTGGACTTGGTGGTAGGACCCTTCAGCAAGAGTCCGTCTTGGTGGGTACCACCGCAGTGTCAGATATTCTACCTCCAAGCAGTAGTGTGCAAGCATTACTGTGTTTAGGTTTGAAGGGCACTGTAGCAAGTGAAATTACTGGGGGAAAGAGACTTAGCAACAATGTCTCGGGATGATAAGCGCAGTGCAGTGCCACGCAAACACTTAAAAACTTAAAGCTTTGGGTGGCACTGCATCTGTAATAGTCAGGCGTGGTGCTTAACATCACGTGGGCGCCTTGATTGTCTTGTCACTTGCAGACATAAAAAATAAAAATACTACAATGAGACTTGATGCAGATTTGCAAAAAAGAGAAAAAGTGCAGCTTTTATGTCGCTCCCAATTTCTCCCTCTGGTGACTAACTAATTCTTTGGCTGCTCTTAATTTTTCGAGACTTAATTATCTGCATTATTAAAATTAGTTTAAAAAAATTATAAAAAATAATTTACATACTTAATGGCAGACCAAAACGGAGATGGCGGGACGAACTGGATAAATTTTTGGTAGATTATAGGATTTTGGCTCGGGATCGAGACGTCTGGAGGGAATGGGGGGAGGCCTTTGCCCAGCAGTAGGACACCAACGGCAGATATAATAAAATAATAATAATAATGAGAATTTATAAACTAGCTGTTACTGAGTGGCGTCGAATTGTGAAGCGAGCCACAGCTCCCCCTGAAGCGACGACCACGACCGCTCTGTCAAGAGTGTAACGAAGAATAAGAAGCTGTTGCCCGTGCCTTTGTTCGCGTTGAACTCAGGAACGATACTTTTATCCGGGAGAAAATGCCTTTACCTTATTTCCATATCTTCTATGTTTTTAGTTTCAGTAAAGTCGGTTTAGTGGCTGTCGAGTTAGAGAGGAACAAACATCCAAACTATCTTATTTATAATATCAGTGCGGTGTGATAATGTGCTAACTAGCTAGTTTTTTGATGTACCTATGTGTGAAAAAAAAACAACAGAAAAATACATTTTTTTCAAGATAAAAAGTTAGAGTAATATGTATAGTAAAAGTTTATTTTGGCAAATTATACACAGATTTACAAATTATTTAAAAAACAGACACAGTAGGTGAATGGTTCTGTCTATTCTGTGTGTGTGAGTGTATATATTTATGACTTAGAAAAATTTACCAATTTTAAATTTATGTAAGAGTAGTAGAGTTCTCTGTGATAGAGCTCGTCCGGGGAAGGACTACCACCATACCTATTTCAGCCGCCAAGCAGTAATGCTCGCATTGCTGTGTTCCGGTGTGAAGGGTATGGTTTCCGGTGAAATTACTGGCACATGAGGCTTTCGATCTTAGCCTCAAGGTGGCAACCCGCGAGTGATACCTCTGCTATGTGATAGCAAGCGTCCATAGGCTACGGTAACCGCTTACTATCTTGTGGGCCGTACGCTTGGTTGCCACTTCAGTTGTATAAAAAAAAAAAGAAAAAAAAAACCAACTAAAAATCGATTACAGACTTTAATCTAACAAATTTTATTTAGATACGTTCAGTTCAGCCTTCTGACGTAGGAGATACCAAATATCCACGCATCTATCCATTAAGTACCTACATCCATCCAAACATTCGCATTTACAGCCAGAAATAAACATTTATCTTATCTTATCTTATGGTATATGCTAGGTAGGCGCATATTAAAAAAAACTTATTTATTGCAGAAAGGATGAAAAAAATAATGCAACTCGGAAAAGAGACGATAGATGCTGGAGGTATATCTAGCATTTGGATAGCCACTAAACTTTACATACGTAAGTATTATCCTGTTTTTTTTTTTTATTCTTTATTAAAGAGACTCATCACAATGCGATTATGTCACCCTATTTAAACAATCGTAAATTAACGTAAGCTTGGGACGAATGTGCTCCAACTCTACTTGGAATCCATAACAATAGCAAGGGTCATGCCAAAAAAGCGATAGGAACCCAGCCGGTGTTGTTGCCAGTTCTTTTACGGCATGGGCGCGTTGGAACTGGTGTAAATTTTCCTAGCTTGTAAGACGTTTCAAAGTGATCCTTGTGATTCTACTGAATAAATAATTTTTGATTTTGATTTTGATTTTTGATTTTGACTACGTACACTAATTATACTAAAACTATCAACAAGTAACTTATGATGACAGGCACCCACCCGCCCTACAAGTTGAGAAATAACTAGAAAAGGTACCTAGGTATAGTTCTCACAACGGATCTCGGCCGTCGTGAAATTAGCCGTTTCGATGCGCAATGGAGCTTTTTCAAACTAAATTGTCTTTGCGCATCACAAACGGCTAACTTCACGGAAGCCTAGATCCGCTGTGCCAACTATACCAAGTAGACCAATCCATTGTACAAATATATTTTGATCCATAGATCAGTTCACTCGTTAGGTACCTATAGTGACGTAGGTATAAGTATGATCAGGATAATCCTGTTTTGTGATCAGTGAAAGTTGTGCTCATGAGATTTGTAAAGTAAAGTAAGTTCGTATGAGTTAAGGTCCATTTACACATGCAATATTTGCATGCTAAAATTACCTTGTCAAATTGATTTGGAACAAATATGTTTGAAAATGGATTCTTTAAGGCAATTATTGCATGCAGTTATTGTATGGTGTAAATGGACCAATACATGTTTTTAGACTGCTCGAAGGACTCTGTCATGGCCTAACCCATTAAATAAATCTTATATAATAAACTTTGCGTTAGGTATTTATTAACGCAATAACGTTTTGTAATTAACAGAATAATTAACGCGATGATGGGCATGGCGTTTTACGTTAGTGTTGCCGCAACATTAGTATTTTTTTAAATTTCAGATATAGCTGACTCAGAAGTGGCTGACACTGTTATGAAAACGTTCCTCGAAAAGGATGACATCTATAATTGTTTTCATATTGTCACAGGAGATGGCAGTATATTTGCTCCCGGTAAGAATGGGTCGCGACTCGTGGTCCCACTAATTTCACCCACTGGTGGGACAGTGTGTCGAATTAATGGGCTCGTGGTCCCACTGATTTGGTCATAAGGGCTATAACACAAATATTTTTTTGTGATATTAACAGAAAAGTGGAATTTATTATTAAATTATTTTATTTTATTATTAAAGTTTTTCTATGTAATTAATCTGAAATAGCATTGTTAGGCAAGATAAAAAGCATGAGTGAGTGACCCATTTTGGTTTTTTCAAACAAAAATAGCCCAAGTTGAACTAAATTCATATTTGTTTGTATTCATTAGATTTGTTTGCTTATTATCAAAAATATTTCAGTAAAAAAGTGGCGTCCCCGCCGCAGTTACGTGGCCCCGACTTTCAGTATGAAAAACCTTAATAGTTACGTAGAGCAGTTTTCCAATCAGAGCCGCATTCTGGTGGAAAATCTACAAGAAGTTGCCAAAGGGAGCCCTATCGAAATGCAGAAGATGTATTTGTTATATACTATGAACAATATATTCGGTGGGTTTGCTTTTATGCATAAATAAATCAAAATTTTAATAAGTATCATCATTATCATTATCAGTGTCCATTAACATTCATGTTTAAGTTGTGTCCATTTATGAAGCCATTAGACATCTACGTTCGTGACTAGAAAAGCCTATACGAAATGGACAGCCATTACCGCATTTTCTTAAAATAAATTGTGTTCCTGTGATTAAGGGTGCTGGAAACGCAGCATGTTGTTGTCTTAAATATGTATATTAATACAGCAATACATTAAAAAAAATTAGAACACATTAAATAAATAAAGTAATTTTCACTAAAAACGGGACATTGACTATGATTTGTGTTACAATACGCAAAACATACGGCGAAATATCGGGAATCAATAAAACTCACAAATCATGGTCAATATCCCGTTTTTAGTGAAAATTATGTTAATAACTATGATAGTTTTTAAAACTATAGATATATGAAGTAAAAATAACATAGCGGATTCTTGTACAAACATTTACTTACGAAAACAATCTAACGTTAACGTCAAATTGTTCAATCGTCGTCGAACAATTTGACGTTAACGATAGATGGTGCAACTCACCCTTAGTCATTATTATGTCAATTTGGCAGCTATTTTTATGGTGATATTCTCAAATTGAAATCAGCTTCAATGTCATAAACTTTATTCAGCATTCTAAAGTGTTTTAGCTTTTTAACGATATATTTTGTCAAAAACAAACTAACTGAACCCTCGCAGTCTAACTCGTGTAGAAATAAATACTACAATTCAGGCTCATTTATAGACCTAGTGTGGGGGAAGAGCTACGTCAGGTACTTAAGTCAAAATTACAGCAACAATCTGACTCAACAATAAGTAGGTAGGTACTTATTCAACACTACAGTACCATAACTATTATCATTGATCACTTACTGTAAACTGATAGTATTAAGAGACTGTTGTACCAAATTACTCTAAGAACTAAATAAATAAATCTTTAATCTTTAATCTTTAAATCAAAGTGTTAAAAAAACGTAAATAATGTTTTCAGAGTCCTTAGGAATTGGTGTACAAGAAATAGAAAATGCTAAACATCCATTTGTAATAGCACTTGAATATGCAATGAATATTATTACTAGTCGCATGTTCTACCCCTGGCTGCACAAAGATTTCATGTTTAAGTTGTTACCGCGCTACTGTACTTTGAGGAAGCATATGTTCATAGTTTTCGAGTATTTCCACAAGGTGAGCAAAAGCCTTTTCCTTTTTTAAGTTTCCTTAGATTCTATATACTGTTTATACCGGGGCATGTCCAAGAACAAGAATAAAATAGAATAACTTTATTAATTTCTTAGTGCTAATACAACTTAGTGCTAATTTAATATTTATAAGGAGCTATTAAAATTTTTGATATGCCTGAACTAGTAAAACCTGTATTTCACTAAAACTTTGAAAAAAACAATGTACCATCCACTGCTTTGCATTGGGTCTGATGGATAAGACACAATCACTCTCGCTCGAGAGTAGGCCAGTGTCCCAGCAGTGGGAACGTTAGAAGGCTGTCATGATGTTGTAGCTCTCTCTATTTTCTTGACTTACTTTTGAAGCGACTAGGTATGTGGTGGAGCTTGATAGTTTTTTAATGTATTTTTAGGCTATTCAAGAAAAACGCAAGCAGTTTGAAGTCAAAGACCATAATTTGAAAAAAGGTAAGTTGTTAAGTTCTTTTTATTTATCATCTCATTCTTTCATTTTATTTTTTTTATTTCGTTTATTTGTCCTTCGGCAAGTTCAGTCATCATCACGTCTACTGCTAAATAGGTCTCCTTCTAGAAGGTGCCATACTCGATCTTGAGCCTAGATAATCCACTATTTTCCTGCGACCACTTGGAAGTTGGTATAAGCCAGGCCAAACTCTAGTAAAGATTTTATTAACGACCAACGGATCCGCGCGTTTTTTTCTCGTAATTTTTTCATATTTTCTAAACGTTTAAACTTAGAATAATAACACGCGTTTAAACCTTCCCAGCCCTCCTAACATGGCGATATTAGGCTGGACTCCTACACATATTTTAAAGACCAAAATTAGTCCAGATTTTGTCGAATTTTAGCGAGACTTACGCACAGCAATTCGTTTTTATATATAAGAAAGATCGGTTTTTGATACTTGACGAGTGTAACATAGCTAAGTACTTACTTACATACAGGCACATATATAAGGTCATTCATTATCAACCTGACAAACTTAAGGGGTAGGTTCCACACATAAAAAAAAATACTTGTACTTTTTTTTTTTAAAGGGTTTTTTTATATTAAAAAAAAACTTACGTAATCTGCTTAATAATAAGTTATCCTTGTTAGAAATCAAAAAAGCAGCGCTCGGCACGTGTCAGTGACCCTCGCGTCAATGAACCGCGGTTCAATAACCCACGCATCCTTGACCTGCGCGTGTCCTTGACCCGCTACGGGGCGCGCACACTCGTATATTTCATTATTACGTCGCTTAACTTGATTCCCAACAATGATAAATAATATTTGAGCGGAAAAAACGTAATCAGTTTTTTTTTGTTTACTTGGGATATTTAAGACAAAATATACATAAAAAAATTATAGATACATATTCTTTTTTTTATGTGCGGAACCTATCCCTTAAGTTTGTCAGGTTGATAATGAATGACCCTGTATAAACATAAACTATAATTTTCAGATAGTAATGCCAGAAACAATGTAAAAACATTTATAGATCTGCTGATAGAGCCATCAGCAAACGTGAATAATGTGGTTATACGTGAAGAATGCATAGTTGTGTTTGCTGCTGCGAGTGACACCACAGCTGTTGCGCTTGGATACATTACTTTGATGCTGGCTAAATATCCCGAGATGCAAGAAAGAATATATAAAGAGTAAGTACCTACTAACAATTTGGATTCAGGTTAAAGTAAGTGGGTACACGTGGAGCCCCTTGATATGCATCGAGGCTGGCCACCGGGGACTGGTTGAGTGCTTACCCGTTCAACTCATAATTTTCTATCCAATATTATTTTTACCAGTTCTACACGAAACATATGCTACCCATTCCAAAAATCTAAGTCACAGTGTATTTTAAACAGTGCAGATTGCTCACAGTATTTTATTTTTAATATAAATCTTTTTGTTGATTTGTGTTAATTTAAAATGTGTTCCTAATTAAAATTCTAAGTTAATAAGCAATATAACAATATTCCTTGAATATTTTAAAAGTTGGCGTAAATTCATCAAATCTCAAAACTCAGAAATGCTTTATTTGATCCATCATCACACACACGACACGTTTAGTGAGTCGTAAAGTTCAACAACCTAAATGAAAATGGAATTGAAAGAATGAAAATTAATAATTATTATATTATTATTATATGACGACCGATGTGGCGCAGCGGGCGCAGGTCCGCCTGCGACGCAGAGGTTGCGGGTTCGATTCCCGCCTCGGGACAAATGTTTGTACGACCTACAAATATTTCTTCCGGGTGTTCTGGGTATTACTATATATAATAAAAAAATATCTATCTATGTATTGTAATTGTATTAAATATATATCAGTCATCTAGTTACCCATAACACAGCTCTGTTTAACAGAAGCTTACCTGGGGCTAGATGATGCTGTGTGGATTGTCCAGCATTATTTATTTATTTATTTATTTATTTATGACGGGATGTCTGGATGCAGATTCCTCCCCGTTAACAAAAAAAGTAGGTCTGGTCGTTGGATATAGGCAATCGTAATGTTAGCCGTTTGTAATGTGCAAAGACATTTTAGTTCAAAAAAGCTCCGTTATCTCGACACGGATAACTCCACGATTGCTTAGATCCACCGGCCGAGTGAGATACTGTGTGTTTAGTCCGCTCCGTTCATAGGTTGCCTGGCAGAGATCGCTTTCAGCGATAAGGTCGCCAATTGTATTTAAGTTTGTTGTATTATTTCTGTGTGTCGATCAATAAAGCGTTATCCTATCTATTTAAGTATCTATCTTTTTTTACAACTGAAGTGGCAACCAAGCGTACGGCCCACAAGATGGTAAGTGGGTACCGCAGCCTATAGACGCTTTCAATACCAGAGGTATCACTCGCGGGTTGCCACCTTGAGGCTAAGATCGAAAGCCTCATGTGCCAGAAATTTTACCGGAAACCATACCCTTCACACCGGAACACAGCAATGCGAGTATTACTGCTTGGCGACAGAAATAGGTATGATGGTAGTCCTTCCACGAACGAGCTCTATCACAAAGAACTCTACTGCTCTTACTGTGATTTCACTACTACAGCAGTAATTTATGACCCGAACAGGAAATTATAATTCTCAATGTCATTGCCCGAACAATATAGTTTCTCACGCACGATGTAAAAAAACAGGCTGCAATAAAAAAAAATGACGTCGAAAGCAAAATTATTATTACTTGCTGCTGCTTACGGCTTCGCTCGCGTGATATATAAATATAAAGTAGCCAATATCCTTTCTCAGATTTTAAACTACCTCCGCGACTTTTCAGCCGTGTTAACGTAACAGACAGACTTAGGTAGGTATATTATACTCGTATTTTGATAATTTTTGCCTCCATTTCACATAATTTGACACTTTTTTTAATCAACTATGTTTACCAAATTACAGGTAAGTCATATTTATGCTTGTTTATTCACAATCTTATTTCTCTGATTCTATTTCGCTGATTTTGGGCTTGAAATGTTTGTGGGAGTCTATAAAAAGTTGAAACGGTGAGAAATTATGGAAAATTTGCGAAAAAATAACGCTAATAAAACCGCGCCGGGTCTTTTATATAAAAAATAATTGCAATGCGTTAGTCTCGCAACAAAACTTAACAACGGCTGGACCGATTCGGCTAATTTTGGTTTTTAAATATTTGTAAGAGTCAAGGGAAGGTTAAAACGATGAAAAACAACGCGAGTGAAACCGCACGGGACAGCTGCTGCTAGTATGGTAATAATAAAAAATTTGCCATGTCCGATCATGTTTGCTGCTAGTATGGTAATAATAAAAAATTTGCCATGTCCGATCATGTTTGCTGCTAGTATGGTAATAATAAAAAACTTGCCATGTCCGATCATGTTTGCTGCTAGTATGGTAATAATAAAAAATTTGCCATGTCCGATCCTGTTTGCTGCTAGTATGGTAATAATAAAAAACTTGCCATGTCCGATCATGTTTGCTGCTAGTATGGTAATAATAAAAAATTTGCCATGTCCGATCATGTTTGCTGCTAGTATGGTAATAATAAAAAACTTGCCATGTCCGATCATGTTTCAACTGCTGAAAGGATATCGAAATTAACCCAAAATTTCTATACTAAATAATCAAAGCTGCTGCTACTATTTTTCAGGTTAAAAGAGACTTTAAGTGACTTTGACGAACCTATTACTTCAAAGGATCTCTCTCGTTTTATTTTTCTTGAAGCATTTATTCGAGAGACACTGCGGCTGTATCCATCAGTACCAATCATAATTAGAAAAATAGACAAGCACATAAAACTACGTACGTATCAATACAAATCAACTTCGCAAAGAGTTTGACTATACGAGAATGAAAGTAAAATCCAACAGAACAAAAACAGAAAATGTACTTTTATAGCATCCGGAGTAACCCTGCTGCCAGGCTGTGGAGCCATCATCAACATCTGGGCCATAAACCGTAACCCCAAGTACTGGGGCGAGGACGCGGAGCAGTTCCGACCTGAACGGTTCCTGGACTCCACTCCGCGGCACCCGGCGGCCTTTGTATCGTTCAGTCATGGACCTAGGAATTGCGTAGGTAAAGTAAAGAAAGCAGTACCGGTCGAATGGGGTGGATAGAAATCGTGGGGTCGATAGATAAGAATAATTGGCTGAATAGAAGTTCGATAGAACTACTAGTGGGGTGTATAAAATATATAGTGACGACCGATGTGGCGCAGCGGGCGCATGTCCGCCTGCGACGCAGAGGTTGCGGGTTCAATTCCCGCCTCGGAACAAATGTTTGTACGATCTACAAATATTTGTTCCGGGTGTTCTGGGTATTTTCTATATATAATAAAAAATATCTAAATATGTATTGTATTGTATTAAATATATATCAGTCATCTAGTACCCATAATACAGCTCTGTTTAACAGCAGCTTACCTTGGGGCTAGATGATGCTGTGTGGATTGTCCAGCATTATTTATTATTATTATTATTATAAAACAACTAATGGGGCCAATAGATTTGTTAGAATCTATTAGTACTATTAGTGTTAGGGTTGTCCCATAAGTAAAATTGCAAAATTTGAGTCATCATCAAATGGTTGGAAGTTCATATGACTGGTAAATATAATATATAATTCTTATTAGCTTTTTGAACAAAAAACGTTATAAAAAATATGATTCAGATAAAATAAAGAAAGCGTTAAAAGAATAAATAAAACCTACGTAACCGACTTTTACTAAAGTTGGTAAAAATAAGCGACAAACCTTGTAATTTTTTCTTTTCAACCCCATAGAGTTCCTATTGACCCCAAAAACGGGGCGTAAAGAGTTATTTTATATTTTCGTATTTTTTAGCTAAATGTTCTCACTTCTCACTAAAAGACTCAGTTCTCACTAAAAGAGACTAGATTTTGTCCTCGTGGTCCTGGACGGTATATTTTAACCGCCCAATAGTAAACCAAAAGCAAACACGATGCTAAAATGTTATTTAAAGTTTCAACGTGCTAGTCTATTCCATCTATAATACAGTCTATTCTACGGTGCTACATATAAAATAATAATAAATAATGCTGGAAAATCCAATGATAATGATATGGTAATGATAATATTTATTTCACTTTAGACATGTTACATGTACTACTTAGATTACCTACTTAGATTCACAACACAATTTTTGTAACGTATAAATATTCTGATTAAGAAGTTAAATTGTTTTCGATGTTCAGGTTTACAATACGGGATGATGTCTATGAAGACAGTTCTGGCAACTATCCTCAAGCAGTACTGCATAGTGGCAGCGTCAGACGAGCTCAAGCATGAACCGCTGCGTGTCAAGTTTGATATAATGATGAGGCACGTAGACGGCTTCCGTGTGAAGATAGAACCTAGGAAATAAACCCTTACAAACTAATTTTACCATTTTTATTTTTTATGCTGTGTACTGTATAATGGTGCTTTCTACTTATGATACGACGGAGCGCTCGTGACGTAGCTGGCTTAGTTGTTCCTAACAGATAAACGAAATTAAGCAATGTTCAGCGTAGTCACCATTTGGATGGGTGATCACCAGTGGCGCGCTCCCCTTTGGAGGGCACGTTAAGCAGTCGGTCTCGGTTTTTTCGAAGTTGTTAGGCCATGACAAAGGCCTTCGAGCGGCCTAACAACTCTGTCATCAGAGTTGGCCACTAACTAATACGAACTTACTTACTTTTACTTATGATACGAGTTAAGTGTAATTTACATTGAGTCAGCAGCCAAGTCAATGCTGATTCCAAATTCGAGCAAAGTCAACGCTGACCCGCTATTGACCTAGTAAACGCTTTCGAGTTAGTACTGACTTCAAATTATCACGTACTGACCCTTTGTAAACCAAAATCAGTCGCTGACCCAATGTAAATATATTATTTATCTCGCTCGTTCTCGCCTCTTTTCCTCCCTCGCATTTTTCAACAGCTCTCATTGAAACTTGATACACATAATCTATAAAAAAATAAATAATAACTTTATTAAGGACACAATTTACATGGAATTTTAGTCCTACAAATGGCGATCTTAGCGCTACTAGCGATTTCTTCCAGACAACCCTAACTAAACCTAAACCTAAATCTATGACAATAAATAATTTTGTTTGCCTTATGAAATGATTTCCGATTCCAATGTTTTTGAGTGCTTCCCCGTTCAACTCACAATTTTTCTACCCAATATTATTTTTACCCGTTCTACCCAAAACATATGCTCCGTTCTACCCATTCCAAAAATCTAAGTCACGGAATTTTTTGCTTTATTTAAAAACTTGGTAAAGATTTCCAATGTGCTGAACAAAATAGCTTTTCAAGATGCAGTAAACTGCTCACTTTTAAAAGTTTGAGCTTGCAAGGTCTTTTGTTCGGAGAACTACTAATATTTTTTAACCTGGTGGAAGGACTCTTCAGAAAGAGTCCGTCTTGGTGGGTATCACCGCAGTGTCAGATATTCTACCTCCAAGCAGTAGTGTGCAAGCATTACTGTGTGTAGGTTTGAAGGGCACTGTAGCAAGTGAAATTACTGGGCGAAAGAGACTTAACAACAATGTCTCGGGGTGATAAGCGCAGTGCAGTGCCACGCAAACACTTAAAAACTTTAAGCTTGGGTAGCACTGCTTCTGTAATAGTCAGGCGTGGTGCTTAACATCAGGTGGGCGCCTTGATTGTCTTGTCACTTGCTGACATAAAAAAAAAAAAGTTCTGCAATTCAGGGGGTTGACGTTTTAGGTAAGTAAGTAAAGATAATAAAGTTCTAGGACTACTTTGTACTGATCCTAAAAACTCTAGAAAGTTTCTAGGGCGGCCTAGAAACTCTGTCTGTTTGCTACCCCAAAATAATGATTTTATTATTTTATTATTATCACAAACTAGGTACCTATCCATTAATACTAAAATCGGTCCGCTCCTACTCAATTTTATAGTGCAACACCCTTACTGGGTACATAGCTATGTGTTGGCTGCTCTGATATTATTTAATATTACATAAGACCTGTGACAAGTATTACCCTCATAATTATGATGCAATAAATGATACTGAATACTGTCACCAGAGTTGGCCACTGACTCATACGAACGCACAAACGAACTGATCCTAAGTAAATAAATAACCGCTGTTTATAGATTTTTATATCTCAAAAAATATTTCTCTTCAAGCGGGATTTAGACCCGCAACCATCCTTAGTGTGATGGAAAACATTATGGAGCACTGCTGGTGGTCTGGTGGTGGTGACCCCGCCTTCCAATCCTAAGCTCGTGGGTCCGAATTCGGTCGTGCACCAATACAATTTTCGCTACGAAAAATGTATGTGCTCAATGCCAGTGCTCTCACGGTTAAGGAAAACATCGTGAGAAAACCGGCATGTTCAAGAACTAAAATTCGAAAGACATGTGCCCTCCACCAATCAGCATTGGGTCTCATATACTGATAGCATAGGTCTTATATTATAGAACTAACTGGTAAGTACGATATCTTTTTAGAAATAACATCAGACCTAAGAATAAGATAACCCCATCATAGTGTGTACAGTCATTAAAGAAAGAAAGAAAGAAAGAAGAAAGAAAAAATATTTATTATTTATTTACGTATTAAAGGACCTCACCGGTGTTTTTTCAACCGAACCAACCTAGATTTGGTAATTCAGGTTTAAGTAATATAATATATAAAAAAAAATTTAGAAATTTTTCAGAAAAATATTTTTTTTAAATAAATTTTCAGGAAAATTTATTTTCTATGTTCAAATTTAACATGGATGTTGTCAACAAGCCTCATCAACATGTCAAACTTGACCCGCAGCGGTTCATGCTTGAGCTCGTCTGACGCTGCCACTATGCGGTACTGCTTGAGGATATTTGCCAGAACTGTCTTCATAGACATCATCGCGTATTGGTATCCTGAAAAATAAAAGCAATTTAATTTATATAATATAACAAATATAAAACTGAAATATTAAGATTTCTTTACTTTACCTACGCAACTCCTAGGTCCGTGACTGAACGATACAAAGGCCGCCGGGTGCCGCGGAGTGGAGTCCAGGAACCGTTCAGGTCGGAACTGCTCCGCGTCCTCGCCCCAGTACTTGGGGTTACGGTTTATAGCCCAGATGTTGATGAGGCCTCCACAGCCTGGCAGCAGGGTTATTCCGGATGCTTTGAAAATATTTTCGATACTTAATACGACATTTTTTCTTAAAAGTTTAACGTTTGCGCGTAATTGATTATTATCTATCGCGAACATGATTTCGTGTTGAGTGTTGTCATACTTACGTAGTTTAATGTGCTTGTCTAGTTTTCTGACTATGATTGGACCTACTGGATACAACCGTAGTGTCTCTCGAATAAATGCATCAAGAAAAGTAAGACGAGGTAGATCCTTTGTAGAAATAGGTTCGTCGAAATCACACAAAGTCTCTTTCAGTCTGAAAAATAAGAGCAGTAGCTAAACTCTCATGCTAGAAACATGGTTTAAGTACAAAAACATTTGAGTAAATAGGTTTATCATCTAAGTAATAATTTCAGGATCAGGATCAGGATCACGATCAGGATTTCAGGTTCATCAAACACGCCCAAGCCTTGAAAGAAACCAACAACAACAACGACGACCAACGGTTGGATTCCTATCGATTTACCCACTTGATTACAATTTTTTTTATTGATTCCAAGTACGTATGTTGTATATTAAATACATATTTTTTTTATACAACTGAAGTGGCAACCAAGCGTACGGCCCACAAGATAGTAAGCGGTTACCGCAGCCTAAGGACGCTTGCAATACCAAAGGTATCACTCGCGGGTTGCCACCTTGAGGCTTAGATCGAAAGCCTCATGTGCCAGTAATTTCATCGGAAACCATACCCTTCACACCGGAACACAGCAATGCGAGCATTACTGCTTGGCGGCAGAAATAAGTATAGTGGTAGTCCTTCCGGGGCAAGCTCTATCACAGAGAACTCTACTACTCTTATATCTTTTGTCCCAAACAGAGCTTTTTAAAATAAGTTTCAAACTTAGTTTTTGTTAACTCGTACAAAGTTTCAATAGACAATGACTAAAACGGTCTTTAAAAATCTAAGTTTTACTTTCAGTCTGATGCAGCGTGGTACGAGATTTCCTGGACCCATGAGCATTCCTCTTTGCCAATTGATACAAATTCTTATACTCATGATCTTGGGATTGCAAGGCAGGGTCACTACCACAAACCACTAGAGTTTTTTTTTTTCGACTTACAACGGATGAAACAAACTGCTTTGCTGTAAGTTTGTTTGTGACGTTGGTCCCGGGTGACATCTAAAATTTATCGATTACGACTTACAACGGATGAAACAAACTGCTTTGCTGTAAGTTTGTTTGTGACGTTGGTCCCGGGTTTACGATACGATTACGATTACGATTACTATTAGCCTATTGTGTCCAGTACCGTAAGATAAATTTTAGATGTCACCCGGGACCAACGTCACAAACAAACTTACAGCAAAGCAGATTGTTTCATCCGTTGTAAGTCGAAAAAAAAAACACTTGTGGTTTTGTGGTAGTGACCCTGCCTTGCAGTCCCAAGATCTTGAGTTCGAATTTATATTATAATGCTAGTTATCTCTTAAGGAAACCAGCATGCCCAAGAACTAAAAATTAAAATGCCATTTGTCATCTATAAATACGCAAGAGGTCCGCGGGATAGATCAATCTCTCAATCTCGCATCTCTCTCCGCTCCAACTCTACTCGGCATCCATAACAATAGCAAAGTTCATGCCAAAAAAGCGATAGGAACCCAGCCGGTGTTGTTGCCAGTTCTTTTACGGCATGATCGCGTTGGAACTGGTGTAAATTTTCCTAGCTTGTAAGACGTTTCAAAATGATCCTTGTGATTCTACTGAAATAAATAATTTTTGATTTTGATTTTGATTTTTGATTTCAATAATCTCTCTCGACAGAGAGAGTAGGCCATTGTCTCAGCTGTGAGAACCTTAGAAGGCTGTCATGATGATATTACAAGCTTTGCTTAGTTTGAGGCTAAATGGTGTTATAAACTGTGCAAAATATCTATTATTTATTATGGTTAATAGATTTTTGTATAAAACCCGTAAGTCTATAGGAACTGAACAAGGGTTCGACTTCAATTTGATAGTGTACTGCTATTACTTACTCCTCATATAATCTTTCTTGCATCTCCGGATGTCTAGCTAACATCAACGTAACGAATTCAAGAGTAACAGCTGTTGTGTCGATGGCTCCAGCTGTTACGATTAAGCATTCTTCACGTATAACCACGTCACTCACGTTTGCTGATGACTCCATAAGCAGATCTATGAAGGATTTTACACTGGTTTTGGCGACATTACCTGAAAAATTAAAGTTTATAATTAAAACTGAGGGACGAACTTGATGTATACCTCAAAGAGTGGTCCCAACTAGCCGGTAACAGAGAGGTATCGAAAGAGAGAAGGGAGGCCTTTGCCCTGCAGTGGGACACTACAGGTTTATAATAAATAATAATAATAATAAATAAAACTGTGACTTGAAATTCTCATGTAAATATTTTTTTTTATGTAGGTGGCCATGTTTTTTTAAATATATTAATCCTACTAATATTATAAATGCAAAAATCTGTGTGTTTGTGTGTGAGGTCGTGTGGGGGTATGGTCGTGGTGTATGTTTGTCACCACGTATAATTTATTAATAAAGCGATTGTGATGAAATTTGAAATGTACATTACTTAAATCCTAGAATAACACATAGGTAACTTATCTGGGAAAAAATGACTGTTCCTGTGGGATAGCACAAAAACTGAAAAAAGCGGGTGAAGCCGCGCGGGTCAGCTCGTAATAAATAAATAAATAATGCTGGACAATCCACACAGCATCATCTAGCCCTGAGGTAAGCAGAGCTTATGATAAGCGTACTAGATGATTTCATAATTTAATTATTTTTTATTTTGTTTGTAAACCTAGGTACATAGACCGTAAACCTAGATGGTAATGCTTAAATTAGAAACTCTAGATTCTGCCCATTTGATACGATATCGAGCAAATTCTCATGTCGGTCGCCACCTTTAGACCAAAACAATATTTTTTCTAATCAACGCTAATGACAGTTGTAACGGTTGTAATAATGCATCGATATAATCATTAATTAAGTACTGTTCTGAGTAGTATGCCTTCCTACCATTAAAAATAGGTACAACTACACTTGCCTTTGTCCAGATTTTCGTCTTTGCTTTCGTACTGCTTGCGTCTTTCTTGAATAAGCTAAAACATAAATTTAAATATGAGACCCATTGTTATTTTTCAGTACTTGTTTGTTATCAGATAGAGAATCGAAATATAAAAAAAACAATATTGTTATGTTGTTTTTTTTGCATTTTTGGATTTTCTCAAAAAATAAACATCCTCTTCGATATTTTTAAATTTAGTTCTTACAAAATGATTTGTTTATATTTGATAGCTTTAACAGACGTCTGCCCCTCAGTCTGCCCTTAGACAATTGGCATGAAAACGAAAATTATGGTATTTAAGTGTTCCAACAACGTTTGTTATCAGATAAAAAATGTAAAAAAGCAAAAAATATTTTCTCGGAAACGAAACGATTTTGGCGACTTTTTTAAATGCACTTTTTATTTTTATCAATATCTAGCCCGTGTCTACTGACAACATTTTCCCATAACTAACGCCGTTTAGATTTTTGCCTCTGAGGGCGGTCGAGAATACCTATTTACCCTGTTTAAAAATGAACTACTGTGCGTCAGTCTCGTTAAAACTCGACAACGGCTTGACCGATTCGGCTAATTTTGGTCTTGAAATATTTGTAAGAGTCCAGGAAAGGTTTGAACGGTGAGAAAATATGGTGTAAAACCGCGAGTTTAGAATACTAACTGATGAGTTAAATTATTTTATTGAGTACCTACAAAAAAAATATAAGAATAAGAATAAGAATAAGAATTTATTAATTTGACACACACACAAAAAAGGAAAGTAATATAAGACAAGGTGAGTAAGTGAGTATAAGTAAGTAGGTACCTATTTCTTAGAATAAAATAAAAACAACAATACAGAAAAAAGCTGTTCGTTTGAGTATAACATTATTTTACTCACCTTATTGAGAATGTCAAATACAACAGTTTTATGCTTCATGGCAGCACGGTAACTTGGTAACAAACTAAATACAAAATCGTTGTGCAGCCAGGGGTAGAATATGCGACTATTAAGTGTATGCATTAAATTTATAATACCTAATTCAAATGGTTTTTTAGCATATTCCAGGTCATCCAAATCAATGCCTAATGATCCTGGAAATAATATAAGATTTTACGGTTTTGTTTCGAAATAAAAAAACAGGCTTAAATAAAGGTGGCCATATCGATCAATTAAATATAAATATTATTGGTAACTTAAGATTCATGTTTAAAATTTTGTAATAAGTAGATGTACTTATGAAGTAAAAAGTATTTAAAAATTTACATAAAAATTGGGAAAATCAAGCAAAGTTAGCCTTCTATTTTAAGCTGGCTTTTGGGCCCGCATGAAAATAGGACAGAGCGGTCCCAATCGCCTATTTGACAATGTATTATTAGTTCTATTGAAAAAATAGGGACAAAACTGGGACAAAAAAGTTTTTAACAGTTCCATGAAGTCACAGTCCCATTGAAAAAATGGAAGATATCCAAATGAACGCTACCTTAGTTTCGCCAAGAGCCAACTTACCAAATATATTGTTCATAGAATATAACAAATACATTTTCTCCATTGCCTTTATACTAATAATATCTTCTGAAACTATTTGTAGATTTTCCACCAGAATACGGCTCTGCTGAGAAAACAGTTCTACATAACTGTTCAGATTTTTCATGCTGAATGTCGGCGCCACGTAACTGCGACGAGGACGCCACTTATTCACTAAAATATTTTAGTTGATAAATAAAAAACTGATCAAGTGCAAGTCGAACTTTCCACTTAAGAAAGATTGATATTATATTATGTAGGTACATAATTATATTCATCATCATCATTATATTAGCCGATAGACGTCCACTGCTGGACAAAAGCCTTCCTCAAAGAGCGCCATGACAACTGATTTTGACTTAATTACAAATTTATACAAAATACCTACGTTTAAAATAGTTGAGCCATTTAAACACTTTATCAAAGCTAAGCTGAGATACTGGGGCATACCAAAACATTTAGAATGTCAAAACAACAAGTAGCAAACCTATTCCTGTAGGATCAGAACGACGATCAGATTCTTACCAGGAGCAAATAGACTGCCATCTCCAGTGATAATATGAAAACATTTATAAACGTTATCCTTTTCTAGGCAATTTTTCATAATAGTGTCAGCCACTTCTGAGTCAGCTATGTCTAGAAATTAAGCCAACAATCACTGAAATCTGACAAAGCGCAACCAGCTTCCGAAATATACAGTAAAGTGACAACCAAGCGTACGGCCCACAAGATGGTACGTAGCCTATGGACGCTTGCAATACCAGAGGTATCACTCGCGGGTTGCCACCTTGAGGCTAAGATCGAAAGCATCATGTGCCAGTAACCAGAAACCATACCCTTCACACCGGAACACAACAATGCAAGTATTACTGCTTGGCGGCAAAAATAGGTATAGTGGTAGTCCTTCCCCGGCCGAGCTCTATCACAAAGAACTCTACTACTCTTTATGTTCTCTCTGTGTGTTTCCACTCGAATGTAGCAAAGTCTTCTTAATATAATAATTTACTTGTGTTCTAGTCCAACACGTTTGCTAAGTAATACTTGTGTTTAGTTGACTACAATTTTTATTATATTCAATTCTAAATATTTTACAATGCCATTTTCCCAATTTGCACGTCGTGAATGATCAAGCATGTTGTTTTATTCTAAACATAATTTATCACCTGTTCTGTACATCCACACGTCATGTTTTTGCAAATAAATTATCTTTATCTTTATCGAGTCTACTCAAATCAGTCAGATAATCATAATCAGTCAGTCAATTTGACTGACTCAACTCAATCAATTTGAATATTGACGGCCGATGTGGCGCAGCGGGCGCAGGTCCGCCTGCGACGCGGAGGTTGCGGTTTCGATTCCCGTCTCGGGTCAAATGTTTGTACGATCTACAAATATTTGTCCCGTATTATTTGGGTATTTTCTATATGTAATAAAAAATATATATCTATGTATTGCATTAAGTATATATCAGTCATCTAGTACCCATAAACACAGCTCTGTTTAACAGCAGCTTACCTTGAGGCTAGATGATGCTGTGTGGATCTCGGCTGTCGTGAAGTTAGCCGTTTCTAATAACAATAGAGCTTTTTCGAACTAAAATTATATCTTTGTGTATGTGCATCACAAACGGCTAATTTCACGATGGTTGGGATCCGTGAAGTATGATTTGAGTTGTAGCAAAGTCAGTGCTGACCTGCTACTGACCTACTATGAACTCTGTCGGATCAGTACTGACTTCAATTTCTCGCGTACTGACCCTTTGTTATATGAGAAAGTCAATTAAGAGTAGTAGAGTTCTCTGTGATAGAGCTCGTCCGGGGAAGTACTACCACCATACCTATTTCTGCTGCCAAGCAGTATTGCTCACATTGCTGTGTTTCGGTGTGAAGGGTATGGTTTCCGGTGAAATTACTGGCACATGGGGCTTACGGTCTTAGCCTCAAGGTGGCACCCCGTGAGTGATACCTCTGTTATTGCAAGCGTCCATAGGCTGCGGTAACTGCTTACCATCTTGTGGGCCGTACGCTTGGTTGCCACTTCAGTTGTATAAAAAAACAAAAATCTCAAAGTCATAACTGACTTAATGGAGTCAGTCACTGACCCAATCTAAATCGCACTTTTAGCAGTACTATACGGTGCTGGCACCGTTTAGTGCATGTAGCAATGTTACACACTATTCTGATCAGATTATAGGTACATACGTATATAAAGTTTATTGACAAGCCATAAGCTAGCAATCCCTCCAGCATCCATAGTCTCTTTTCCAAGTTGCATAAATCTGTTCATCCTTTCTGCAATAATATTATAAAGTCAATTACTTAATATTATTAAAGTAAGTAAAAGTAAGTTCGTATGAGTCAGTGGCCCACTATTGTGAAAGAGTTTCTATGCCGCCCTATGGCCAAAGTAAATTACCTAGTAGTTGTAGTTTATTTTAAAGTAAATTACATTATTTTATTTACAGAACCCAAAATAAAATTTTTACATAATTGAGATTAAAAATAAGTGAAATTAACTATTTTGCTAGAAAAATGGTTAAATACCTACCTACATGTTTTATTGATTACATAAGTTATTAAAGCCAATGCGTCACACAATAATTTATCGTTTAACTCGGCATGCAAAAGTATCTACAAATTCAAAATAGCACGAAAATACCTAATTTGGTACTAATAATTATGAATTAGTAGGTATGTCTAATTATAATAGCGATGTCAAGATTTTAAAAATAGATTATAATTATAATACCTACCTTAGTAGGTATTAATTAAGTGTATTATTAAATTACCATACAAAATTATAAATATATAGAAACAGTTGAACTACAGTTTTTTAAACTAGTTTTATCTATTCATTATAATTATTATATACTAAAAAACGGCCTAGAAACTCTGTCACCAGAGTTGGCCACAGACTCATACGAACAAACGGCCTAAATTTAAAACCTCTAGGGTATACTCATCCAATAACCTCACCATTCTGGGCTTCAGCCTTCATTTCTGGGAAATTCAGCCTTTTTGAAGCCTTTTTTTTCAGCCTTCGTGACACAATTTATTCTAAGAATAAGTCTAAAATTTTACATTTTCGTTTATTTTAACACTATGAAATGGTAAAGTAATATAAAAAAAAAATAGTTACCTACATTGTAATTTTTTTCTTATCATAAGGTGTGCATTATGGATATTATAATCCCACTGTCCCCATTAACGGGGACACGGTTAATGGGGACATCGGAAATACACCATATAATTTATCAAAATATATTATTTATGTCGTTCCTTAAAGTGATTGTCAGCTGTGATTTCAATTGTCACTGTTTTGTTATAGAGATATAGTTCGCACAGCGGATCTAGGCTTCCGTGAAGTTAGCCGTTTGTGATGCGCGAAGACAATTTAGTTTGAAAAAGCTCCATTGCGCATCGAAATGGCTAATTTCACGACGGCCGAGATCCGTTGTGAGAACTATACCACTGGCAAAAATGTGGCAAATTAGCCACAGAGGCCATAAAAAAAGAAGAAAAAGAAGATGATTTCTAGGTATTATAGTCAAAGAGAGATACTTACTATTCATTTTAGAGCACGATCCTCAAAAAAAGTAAGTCAAAAGACTCTAGGGCCAACCACAATCAACCAAAAATAAAAACGTATAATTGTCTCGATCGACCTTTGCCCAGCAGTGGGACGAAACAGGTTAAAAAAAAAAAAAAAAAAAAAATTGTCTCGATGTAAAAGTAACAACTTACTTTCCTCATTGCAAAAAAATAAGTAAGCATGTCCGATGAAAGGCAGCCTCGCTGTAGATATCTTCAGCTGTTTGTACAGCTCATCGAAAGGCTTCTTTCGCTTCCACTTCTGTGCCAGGAGCCATACCACCACTAAAGCCACCACCACTTGCAATAACATTCTGGTTACAAATTAAAAATTCTGTTGTTGAGTTTATATTTCATAATATTATAGTTCCGCATTTTAAAACAAAAAGCCCTTCTTGTCTGGTTTTTACATCATTCTTGCGAGTTTATCTCAATTTTTGAGAATATTTATATTTGAAACCCAATTGTGTATTCCTAACGTATTTTGTCAACAAAATGCTTTTAGTTGTGTCACAAAAAGGGCTTAGCATTTCAAGACTGTAAGGTAGCATAAACTGAAAAATTTCATTACTACCTTTTCCATCCAGAAATTATTTAATTTTATATCTTTTCAATACATTGAGTTTAAAGCTTGATTATTTTACACATTTTTTTGCCACTTAACTTAACATAACATACAAATACAATATTAGTAAAAAACAATAGTATAAGCAATTAAAAAATAGAAAAATTACAGTACTAGCCTACCTAGCCAGTACTACACAAAAGTATTAAATTAATACCCAACGCATGTGCGTACCACAGTTCGATCTACGTTTTAGAGCCGATTTCACCATTCTAACAACGGTGTTGTTTAGCTTCAAACTAAGTTCATCAAGTTTTACTGCCAGAGGGTGTAAAACAGAAAAGATGTAGATAATCAATGTATAGATGTAATTTTTATTTCGGAACCCCCTTCACGCAAAATAAAACGACATAGCTAAAATAATTATAATAAAAGTTTAGAAGTAAAACTAGTTACATACAAGTAGTTAGGACGTCACTTTGAGCATTGTGCAAGGTTAATGTCAGTCGGAAAAGATACCTACAGGTAAAATTATCTTCAAGGCTTTTAACATATTGAAGATGATTTATATTTATATAGCTAAATCTTGGAAAGGCCTCTTAAGATTAAGTAGGCTTGGCCTGCACCTACATCATCCTTTCCGTTTAGCTAGCTATTAATCAAGTTGTAGAGGCAGTTGGCACAAAAGATCCAACCGTTTTTAAGACCTAGTTTTTCCTGTGGTCTCTACAGGAACGAAATATGGTCTCAAAAACGGTTGGGACTTTTGTGCGAACTGCCACTACAACTTGATTAATAGGTACCTACTACAATACCATTTATGTACCAATGTATGTGTATACCTCATCATGACAGCCTTCTAATGTTCCCACTGCTGGGACACTGGCCTACTCTCAGGCGAGAGTGATTGGGTCTTAATCCACCACGCGGACCCAATGCGGATTGGTGGATGGCACATGTCTTTCGAGTTTTTAGTTCTTGGACATGCCGGTTTCCTCACGATGTTTTCCTTCACCGTATGAGAGCACTGGCATTGTTGTGTAACATGTAAACTCAATAGAAATGAATGTCAATGTCATCTGTCAGACAGCTAGATAAATGGAATGTCACTTGTATTTTTTTGTTCCTTCTTCTGCTTGCTTCTCACGCCACGCTACGCTATTACTGTGCATCTGAATAAACTCCCGCTGAAACTGAAATCCTGCTGCTTTTTCTTCAATATCCTTCAGGCATTGCGCACATACATTTTTCGAACAGAAAAATCCATTGGTGCACGACCGGGTTTGAACCCACGACCTTAGGATCGGAAGGCGGGGTCACTACCACTAGACCACCGGTGCGGTGTATACCTAATAAACTGTAAATGCCCTTACAAACCCACTTACGAAATCAAAGCAGCATTGCCGCACCGTCTGCACAAGAGATTTTTGTACTGAAATCACAGAACAGATATTAGTAGATACTACATCTAGAATGGCCACTCCCTATTTTCCGCCGGTTTTACTTACCCCACCCTCGTCGCGAGTCTGCTGGCACCTTTTGCCGGCACTGAAGACAGACGAGAGACGAGAGAGGTGGATATTGGCTTTAGGAAATTCATCGGAAATCTGACACGCACGAGACGCCCAACGACTGCACAATAACGTGACTCCAAAGTTAGAAAATAGTAGGTATTAAGTAATTATGGTATATAGTATACCAGGTAAAGAATTTTGGCTAAACATTTATTTTATCATCTGAAATATATGATATTGTTAAGTTGTGTTCACGTACCATTGTTTAGAGTCATTTTATGAAAAATGAAATTAATTATTATATGCATATACTATACACATGAATCAGCATAACATTCTTACATATTTTCAAATATAATCTATGGTAGTGACGGCATCTTGATGGATGCCTTCAGTTCTGCTTCATACTTAACTACATAAAAATAGATGAGCTGTTATAACAATAAAGTTTATTTTCTAAGTTCAAATTTAACATAAATAATGTCAACAACCCTCGTTAACATATCAAACTTGACCCGCAGCGGTTCATGCTTGAGGTCGTCTGACGCTGCCACTATGCGGTACTGCTTGAGGATAGTTGCCAGAACTGTCTTCATAGACATCATCCCGTATTGATATCCTAAAAAACAAAAACAATTTAAGTTTTAAGTACACATTAAATACTCAAAACTCAAAGTTCTTCAAGAATAACAAGGATGACTTTGAAACGTCTTACAAGCTAGGAAAATTTACGCCAGTTACAACGATCCCATGCCGTAAAAAAACTGGCATAACAATGTGACGATGTAAATCATCGTTGTGTGTTTAGTATGCAAGTAGATTGTATATATTATATTTAGGTAGGTACTGTATATTACTCTGTATCAAAACATAAAGGTATTTACATATTTTATTTTTGAAATTAAGGTGTTTTTTATTTTAAATAAATGATTATTTAACTATTCAGTTTTATTTTTATGCGAAATTAAATCTGTTACAATTATGATATATGTTAAAAATAGCTAAAAGTAACGTGTCACTGTCCCCATTGTAGATAAAGCGTACTGGGGATAACGGGAAGTTATTTTTTGATTTTTTGATTTCCCGCTGTCCCAATTAATGGGGTCTAAATCATGGGGACCTTTCCTATTGCTTTTTTGCATGAAAATAAACATTGTTAGGGATGTCGAGTGGAGTTGGCACATTTATCACAAGCTTCTTTATTATCTAAATAATCGGTTATTCTATAATAAGCTTTTTGAGAAAGTTTATGTTTAATAAAGTTTTTAATTTGCCAATTGATAAATTTTGCATTTCACTTGGGACTTTGTTAAAGAAGCTTACACATTGCCCTTTTTAAGATTTACTGACTTTAGTGAGCCTAACAGCGAGTTTATTTTTATTTCTAGTATTATTATCACTATTTTTCAACAGATTAATATTTTTGCGAATATATATAATATTTTAAAAAGTATTTGACAGGGTACAGTCATAATGTTGATTTCTTTAAAAATATTTTTTAAGTGATTCCTTGGGATTAGGGCCCGTGTTATAAATAATTGCGCGAACAGCCCTCTTTTGCAATACGAACATGGTGTTAATTTTAATTTTCACAGCAAAATATCGTGAGACATAATGATGTGAAAGTAGCAGAAATAAACAAGTCTAGCTGTATCGACGTTGGACTTGGGTAAATGACGGATCTTTTTGACTGCGTATGTTACAGAACTAAATCTTTTCGATAATTTATCTACATATGTGTGGGCCCTGCCATGAACTCTTAGAGCGATTCAAATGAAGACCTAAACTAAATTGTCAAAAATTTTTTACCATGACATGATTCACTAAATGATATTTTAGTACAAATTTTTTTGACAATTTAGTTTAGGTCTTCATTTGAATCGCTCTAAGAGTTCGTGGTAGGGGGGCTGGGCTCCATTACAGTTTATTATCTAAGGTTATGCCTAAGAAAACTGTGGTGTCCACAAGGCCTAGCTTTTCATCTTCTATTTTCATATTAGTTTTGTTTTGTTTCATAAAAGAGAATATAATAATAATAACAAAAGCTGTATTCGTTTTTTTACTTTACCTACGCAATTCCTAGGTCCGTGACTGAACGTAGCAAAGGCTGCCGGGTGCCGCGGAGTGGAGTCCAGGAACCGTTCAGGTCGGAACTGCTCCGCGTCCTCGCCCCAGTACTTGGGGTTACGGTTTATAGCCCAGATATTGATGAGGGCTCCACAGCCTGGCAACAGGGTTACTCCAGATGCTTTCAAAATGTGTTTAGATTATAACATTAATTTTCTTTTATAGAACAACATAAAAACGTGATTTTGTTTTGAATTATAATAAACTTACGTAGTTTTATGTGCTTATCTACTTTTCTGGCTATGATTGGAACTGCTGGATACAACCGTAAAGTCTCTCGAATAAATGCATCAAGAAAAATAAAACGAGTTAGCTCCTTTGAAGTGATAGGTTCGTCAAATTCACATACAGTTTCTTTCAATCTGAAAAACAGGAACAGTTGTTAAATGCTAGAAACATGATTGAACAATTAACATAATTAACGTATGGCAACTAACTGCCTCGTAAGCAAATAAGCTCCTCACGACACAGGGTATCCTAGTGTGAGAGCTTATAATAACCTGCCTACTGTATTTACACATGAGACTTTCCATCTAACGTCTCAGGGTGGTAACACGCAAGTGATATCTATAATGTTGCATGCGTACATAGGCTACGGTAACCGCTGACCATCAGGTAGGCCGTACGCTTGGTTGCCGCGCTGTCATGTACTTGTGTGCCACAAGTCACAACAGCAAAAAGGCGTTGACTCAGCATTGTGCCTTGCCACTAGGAAGCAGCTAGGCGCTGATATTCTGTCGATACCTTTAGCCAATAGACCCTGTGAGATAGTGTGTGTAGTGTTAGTGTGTTATGAATCAATAAGAGAGGGATATCATGATAAAAGGGCTCGTCCGAAGAAGGACTACCACCATACCTATTTTTGCCGCCAAGCAGTAATGCTCGCATTGCTGTGTTCCGGTTCGAAGGGTATGGTTTCCGGTCGAAATTACAGGCACATGAGACTTTCCATCGTCTCAGGGTGGTAACACGGTGATAGCTAAGATGTTGCATGCGTACGCAGTAACCGCTTACCATCCAGTGGTACGCTTGGTTGCCACTTTAGTGGTATAAAAAAAAAAGATGACTGATGTAGTCAACTTCAACTGTTAAAACTATAGTGGTAAGAAATCATATTAAATCTTCTAAATAGCTTCTAAATCGCTTCGAAACGTCAGCATAAATGACAGATTCAAGTGGTAAATAGCCGTTAATAATCTAATATTGTTAAGTACTGTTACTTACTCCTTATATATTCTTTCTTGCATATCCGGATGTCTAGCTAACATCAATGTTACGAATTCAAGAGTAACAGCTGTTGTGTCGATGGCTGCAGCAGTTACAACTAGGCATTCTTCACGTATAGCCACGTCACTATCATTTGCTGATGACTCTATAAGTAGATCTATGAAAGTCTTTACACCGTTTTTGACGACACTACCTAAAAGTTAAAGTTTATAAAGTTTATCACCTATTTGTCACATATAAAATATATATATATAATAATATATATATATATATATATATTTATATATATTTATATAAAACATCTTCAATATGTATAGTTTTCTCGACGGATCTCGGCCGTCATGAAGTTAGCCGTTTGTGATGCGCAAAGACAATTTAGTTCGAAAAAGCTACATTGCGCATCGGAACGGCTAACTTCACGATGGCCGAGATCCGTCGAGAGAACTATAGTTTGCCTTATAGAATAGAAGAGATTTACTCACACAAACTACACAACAGAACAATAGCACAATTAGGTATCCTAACAGTAGCACAAGGAAATATAAAATAAGGATAAGAATAAGAATAAGAATAAGAATAAGAATAAGAATTTGTTTATTTGACACACACAATTAGGAGAGCAGTACAGTAAAAAGGCAAGAAAAAAAAGGTCAAAAACAAAAACAAATAAATTTATACACAAAAAAGAAAGAAGTACCTAGCGGTCAAACAGGTCCAGTCTCAGCTTTATGCCACTCCCGAACATAGTAAGGAAGTGACGCTGGTTTTCAGACTGAGCCTTAACAGGGTGACGTCACGAGCGAAACAACGGTTAAAGGTTAAAGGTTAGATAGTAAGTAAAGTAAGTAAGTTCGTATGAGTGGCCAACTCTAGTGACAGAGTTTCTAGGCCGCTCGAAGGCCTCTGTCATGGCCGAACAACTTTGAAAATGCCGGGACCGACTGCTTAACGTGCCCTCCGAAGGCACGGGAGCGCTCAGTTGAAATTGCCAATGGCGGTCACTCTTCCAAATAAAGACTACGCGGAACTACGTCTAGAATAGTAAAAACAGTACATATAATTTATGTACTGTTTTAATATATTATTGTGTATTTTATTATAGATTTATGTGCACTGAAAACGCTGACAATGTACCAGTACAGTATTGTGTGAAAAGCCCTAAGCTCAGGATGTTTTGTCAAATAATTCACAACACTAGAAGAATTAAAATGAGAATAAAATTTTACAATAAAGGTTGTCGCGTCACTACGTCATCGTTGTCCAAAACGGTAAATTTTAGAACTAATTTTTCAATTCAATTTTATAGTTCATCGAGATAAAAATTAATTACATAGTCTTCTGAGTATGCCTTCCTACCAATAATAATAGGTAGAAATGCACTTGCCTTTGTCCAAATTATAGTCTTTACTTTCGTACTGCTTGCGTTTTTCTTGAATAACCTGAAAAATAAACCTTTTTAAATAGTATAAAACAGGGTCAAGAGGCACGTGAAACAAACTTGAAAAAACTTAAATATTGTTACGAGCAAGCGTGACATGTTTCAATGGCTTAATTGGTAGAGCACCTGTTTTATTGAGTATTATTATAGGTATAACACCATTCGTTATCAAATGCCAACTTTTGCTACTTACTCATACCTAAACATGAATTGGGATCAAAATTTCATGGTAATTATTAGGGTTAAAAATATGTGATCGAACGTTAGCGCAAAAATAGGTTGTATCAGCCATATATGAGCTAAACAACCATGCCCATAGTTATAGTCAAAAAGCCAAGTCCCTGTAGCCGAAACCGGCTAGGATGATTATTACTATTGGGTTCAAACAAAAAAAAAATAGTAAGTCATCAAACGACCAACCATTTTGCTTACCTTACGGAAAATATCAAATACTACAGTCTTATGCTTCATCGCAGTACGGTAGCGAGGTAACAAACTAAACACGAAGTCGCTATGCAGCCAGGGGTAGAACATGCGACCACTAAATATACGAGTTATGCTTTCAAGAGCTAATTTAAATGGCTTTTTATAATATTCCAGTTCATTCAAATCTACACCTAATGTTCCTGGAAACAATAATTATTATGTAAAAACATATTGTGGTACTTATAACTTATGAACTCTACCGCAACACAAATTATAGTGACAGCTATATCACTATTTAGTATAGTATAATATACAGTGATAATTATACAGTAACAGTTTTTTTATCCTTAGTACTTTTGATGCTCATGTACCTATTTTAATAGTAATTTGAAATTGAAACTATTTTGATTAAAAAAATCAAGCAAAGTTAGCTAACTATTTTAGCTTCTGTAATGCAAGTAGCACATTTTTTAAAAATGTATTTAGGTATAAGCACACCCCGGACACTCTCAATAAATTGTATGAAGCAAACACGTCGCAATCACCACACGCGTAGTTTGCGTACGTAAACGGTGCCGTTGTATGTCTGAGTGACATGGTTTAGCAAGGCGATATCTGTTCTGTGGTATAAGTCAAGATAATAATAATAAGATAGAATACATATTTGAGCCTTTTGGAGTGGAGACCCTGGGTCCGTGGCGTACCGGGGCTCACCACGTTTTCAAAACTCTTTCCAGGCGTCTCTGGTCAAAGCGACGCGTGATCCAAAGGCAGGTTCATATCTGGCTCAACGTATCAGCATTGCCATTCAACGTGGCAATGCAGCCAGCATGTTGGGAACGCTTCCGTCTGGTCGTGATTTGAATCAGTTGAGCTATCTATAGGTCGTTTGTAACGGTCTTTTGATGGCTCAACTGTTACATATGTATTTTGTATATTTTGTAATGTAATGTAATTACGTACATATTTTATTTTGTTTAATATAGTCAAGATGTAACCCAACTTACCAGCTATATTGTTCATAGAATGTAACACATACATCTTGTGCATTGCCATTGTGGTAATAGGGTCTTCTCCTGCAACTTTTTGTAGATTTTCCACCAGAATACGGCTCTGCTGAGAAAACAGTTCTACATAACTGTTCAGATTTTTCATGCTGAAAGTCGGGGCCACGTAACTGCGACGAGGGCGCCACTTTTTTACTAAAATATTATCTTCTCTTATAGATAAAAATTAATTAAATTAATTTTTTGAAGTAATAAAGTTATGCGAAAAATGTAATGCTACTTGTAAAGCTTACATGTACTTAAACAAGAGCTCACACCTTACCACTTTTATGTAACAAAACATAATTAAAAAAAAAAACATTCAATCGTATTATTACTTATTATTATAAGTTTTAAAAAGCACACAAGCTAAAAAACGATTCTACATTATCCCAGAGTAACATAGGCTATATTTATTACTAGCGACCCGCCCCGGCTTTGCACGGGTGTGGTTTCATTGCATCCGCGCGAACCTGGAACGGACTGCTAATAAACGATCAAATGCAAGTCTACTCTGAACCTACCAAAAATGATTGGTATTAATTAATTTATGTACATAACATAGAAGTAGGTGAGCCATCTTTAGCCTTAGTTTTTTATTTATTAAGTATATAATCAGTCATCTAGTACCCATAACACAGCTCTGTTTAACAGCAGCTTACCTTGGGGCTAGATGATGCTGTGTGGATTGTCCAGCATTATTTATTATTATTGTGTCTAAAAAAAATGCCACGACGATTATCAAATTTATTAAAATTAGAACTATATTTTTTTTTTATGGCAGCAAGTGACAAGATAATCAAGGCGCCCACCTGATGTTAAGCACCACGCCTGACTATTACAGATGCAGTGCCACCCAAAGCTTAAAGTTTTAAAGTGTTTGCATGGCACTGACTGCGCTTATCACCCCGAGCCATTGTTGTTAAGTCTCTTTCACCCAGTAATTTCATTTGCTACAGTGCCCTTCAAACCTAAACAAAGTAATGCTTGCACACTACTGCTTGAAGGTAGCATATCTGACACTGCGGTGGTACCCACCAAGACGGACTCTTGCTGAAGAGTCCTACCACCAGGTTCACCAGGATAATAAACGGCGATCAGATTCTTACCAGGAGCAAATATACTGCCATCTCCTGTGATAATATGGAAACATTTATAGACGTCATCCTTTTCTAGACAAGTTTTCATAACAGTGTCAGCCACTTCTGAGTCAGCTATATCTGAAAATAAAACCAACTATAGTCTGGTTTTTAATTCAATTTTGAATACCAACTGGTTGGTGATACCATAGAAAAAAATACTTTTAAATAATACTTTTTAATGTTACGCTAAAATAATGAGTAATAATTTTTTATTCTAGTCAAGGCTTGTAAAACTATTAATACATACATAAACTATAATTACATATTTTTTTTAAACAACTTTTAAGTATTTACAAGTAAATACAGTTTTTGTAAGTTTACATTTTACTGTAAGGTTTTGCATTGCTATTACACATTTGGTTCATTTTCATTTGTTTACGAATGTGCTTGTCGGAAGGTTTCTTGTTGTGTTTTTTCGTCCCATTCACGTTTTATCCAGTTTGTTTATTGTAATAGTTTTCTTGAGTTTCTGTGGCGCGGTTACTGCAATCTTGTTGTATTTTTGTTTTGTTATTGTTGCTGTTGGAGACTGAATGAAACGTACTAATAGCTCTATTTATTCTACTCGGCTTCAATCTGTTGCTTCTGTTGAATTGGTAGGTAGTAGGTTTGATTCATATTATTACCACAAGCGAAACCGCGCAGATACAGGTATTATCGATCCAAACGTTTTGCTTTTCTGAGTTACACAAAATTGACATTTGATAATGACATTGTTCGTTTACCATTTCCGACTTGAATAAAAAACCGGATTGTCTTTGGCTATCTTGTCAAAACGACATGGGTCTTCCCATTTTAATTATTTTTCTCGTGTTATTTTAGGTTTTATTGCGTAAATTTGGTGGCAGTTTATCCAATTTAACTTGTTTACTTAGCACAAGTGATAGTAATTGAAATGGAGGGGTAATGATGGTTGGTAATTTAGTCAAAGACTTTCCAGGAGAATTTTGAAAGAAAAGTCATCGTTTCTTTCCAAATTTCGTTTGTATACGTTGCTAAGCGACAATCAAACTAACACTTGACACTGGCAACATTGTGGCAAACTAGCCACAGAGGCCATAAAACAAAAGAAGAAGAAGAATAATAAAAAACGAGGTATTCATAATTTATATACATAACTAAAGTGGATAAGAACGTTTCCAATCAAGTGTAGCAAGGTCTTCAAGAATAGATCTAACTTGCGTTGATTGTCATACAGTTAATCAGTCAGTCAATTTGTAACGTAACCATTTTAATAAGATGGAGGTTGGTTGGAGGTCATATAATATGGCCAAAGATTTCTATATGTCCAGATGGATAATTGATCTCAGCTATACGAACTCGAAACATTCTACTTTTAAGAAGAAAGTTATTTCGGCTGCATCAGTGTCACTTCTACCACTGCGTGTTGAACGTCTCATGAAAAATATTTAATAATGCCGGTTTGATTGTCTTTGGCTATCTTGTCAAAACGACATGGGTCTTCCCATTTTAATTATTTTTCTCGTGTTATTTTAAGTTTTATTGCGTAAATTTGGTGGCAGTTTATCCAATTTAACTTGTTTACTTAGCACAAGTGTTGGTAATTGAAATGGAGGGGTAATGTTGGTTGGTAATTTAGTCAAAGACTTTCCAGGAGAATTTTGAAAGAAAAGTCATCGTTTCTTTCCAAATTTCGTTTGTTTACGTTGCTAAGCGACAATCAAACTAATACACTTGACACTGGCAAAATTGTGGCAAACTAGCCACAGAGGCAATAAAACAAAAGAAGAAGTAATACCGGTTTCTGCTGTACAACATTGTCGGAACAACCCAGGAAATCCGAAAAACTAAACAATAATCTCATACCATCGGTAACTTTTAAATTTACCTGTTGTATTTTTGAGAAAAATCCAATAAGAGTTTTGATATTTTTAAGGCTTGTAATATTGAACAGTGTTGTAAGATGAATAAGTAGGGTAATTACCCAAATGTATGGGAAGCTTACATTTACTAATAACGAACTCTTGTTTGTCTTGTTTTTGTTACTACATTAATTTGTGTTTTAATTAAGTGCACCTGCTTAGTTATTTACCTACAAAATGGCATTTTTGTAATATTTTCTTATATTAGATTTCTTGCGAACCACATAACTGGCAAGACGTTGGACAGTCATATTTAAGAAAACATGTGCAGATGTCACATGGAAACCGCTAACTATTGGTCTTATTTCTCATAACAGTCCATCAATGCTGCCAATCATTATAATATTATGGTGATTGGCTTGGACATAGGCCTCCGCCAAATAGGGCCATGACGATCGATTTTGAGTCTTCACCATTCATTGAGACTATATACCTGTCAAGACTGAGCGTTTTCAAATGCACATTACACAAAAAACGGGCCAAACTGCATTCAATGTATGTGTATTTAGGTATACTACTAGTAGACTAATTTTTTAGTTTAAATAGTGGGGTAGGTATACTAAGTACCTACTTATGTGATAATAATAATATGACTGCGGTACCTATATATTCATTCATTCATTTCGAAGATTCTTTTTTATGATGGGTTGTTCCGACAAAATTTTACAGCAGAAACCGGCAATAATTTTTTTTTTCATGAGACGTTCAACACGCAGTGGTAGAAGTGACACTGATGCAGCTGAAATAACTTTCTTCTTAAAAGTAGTATGTTTCGAGTTCGTATAGCTGAGATCAATTATCCATCTGGACATATAGAAATCTTTGCCTATTACCTATGTTCCAAATTACTGTTGCAACGAAATATCTTAGAAAACAAGTTTTTTTTGCAATTAATAAAATAGAGTGTTGTAACTGTAGTGGTTAGAAATCTGAAAGTGGTAAATAGCCCTCAATAATTTAAAATTATAATATAAAAAATTTTTTTGGCTAGAAGTGTTTAGATAAGAATTTATTAAAATATATAAATTTAAGTTTGGGCATGTTATGAGGAGGGATGAATGTCATCTGACAAGAAGAATGTTAGATATGAATGTGGATGGATATATAGGTAGAGGTAGGCCAAAGAAAAGATGGATGGATTGTGTGAAAGATGACATGAGTAAGAAAGGAGTGAGTACTGAGATGACGGGTGATAGAGAGGAATGGAAGAAAGGAACATGTTGTGCCGACCCCACATAACGTGGGAAAAAGGGCAGGAAAATGATGATGATATAAATTTAAGTTTAAGTTTGGGTTTTGCTTTTAGTTACACTGCAACGCTATTGTTATTACTATTGTTATTACTATAAAATTATTAACTGATCTGATTCACAAATTTTATACTTACGTATGTAGAGTTTATTGGCAAGCCATAAGCTATTTGTCCCACCAGCATTCACTGCCTCTTTTCCGAGCAGTATAAATCTATTCATTCTTTCTGCAATAAATAAATAATTTTGTTTATATTGGGTATAAAAATAGGTACCTACATAATGTTCACTAGGTTTTTCCTTTTTCAAATTAATAGTTTTACAAGGATTATTCCCATCTGTCACCTAGTTTTGTCCCCTTAAGCGCAACACACACAGAACGCGGGCGTGGGTTCGCGGCAGATCTGCCGCGGGTGTTTTTTGTTGTATTTGTACTGACGTCAAGGATGACAACACACTCAACGCGGGCGCGGGTTGGGTGCGCGCGCGGCATCCGCTCCCGCGTTCAGTGTGATGTCATCCTTGTCGTCCAAACTAATTAAAACAAAAAACACCCTCGGCGGATCTGACCCGACCCGACCCGCACCCGCCCGCTGTGTGTGTTGCGCTTTAAGGTGACAGATCGCACAAATAAAATAAATTAACAAACTTACTTTCCTCATTGCAAAAAAATATATATACATGTCCGATGAAAGGCAGCCTCGGTGTAGATATCTTCAGCTTTTCGTACAGTTTATCGAAACGCCTTCGCTTCCACTTCAATGTTAGGAGCCACACCACCACAAATACCACTACTAGTTGTATTAACATTCTGTTTACAAATAAAATGTTATAATGGTTGACCTATGTTTATATACAGTGATCTGTTCTTAACAGTCCGTGCGTCAACCGAGGTTCATCTTAAAAATCAGCGCTGCAGTTATCTGCAGCATTATGCTGAGCAAGAACCTTTTTTGACGTACTGTATAGGTCTCACAACGGATCTCGGCCGTAGTGAAATTAGCCGTTTCGATGCGCAAATGAGGTTTTTCAAACTAAATTGTCTTTGCGCATCACAAACGGCTAACTTCACGGAAGCCTAGATCCGCTGTGCAAACTATACACAGAATAGACTGAACCACTCACCTACTGTGTCTGTTTTTTATATAAATTGTAAATGTGTGTAGTTTGTCAGAATAAACTTTTGCTTTAATTTTACTTTAACAGATCAACGAAGTTTTACAAGGATTATTCCCATCTGTCACTGCACTGCACTGTTCCGCGTAGTCATCATTTGGATGGGTCCGCCAGTGGCAATTTCAACTGAGCGCTCCCGTGCTTCGGAGGGCACGCGGTCCCGGTTTTTTCGAAGTTGTTAGGCCTTCGGGCGGCCTAGAAACTCTGTCAGCAGAGTTGGCCACTGACTCATACAAACTTACTTACTTACTTTTTTATATCAAATTTTATTCAAGAGTAGTAGAGTTCTCTGTGATATAGCTCGTCTGGGGAAGGACTACCACCATACCTATTTCTGCCGCCAAGCAGTAATGCTCGCATTGCTGTGTTCCGGTGCGAAGGGTATATGGTTTCCGGTGAAATTACTGGGACATGAGGCTTTCGATCTTAGCCTCAAGGTGGCAACCCGCGAGTGATACCTCTGGTATTGCAAGCGTCCATAGGCTGCGGTAACCGCTTACCATCTTGTGGGCCGTACGCTTGGTTGCCACTTCAGTTGTATAAATATATATATAACAGTTATCTTTTACATTTTAGACCTTTCTTTTTTAAAATTTTAGTTAGCTTAATATAAAAAAGGCTACAACAGAATCGATACAATTATATTTAAACTAGGATTAACAATGCATCAGACCTATGTATCCTTGTCACAATATAATTTGTAACAATGTGACAATATTGAGAAAAGAATAGTCAAAGTCGGGATAAATATGGCTAGACTATTGTATCACAATACGTAAGAATACGAAATTTATTACACAATACGAAATTTATTTACTTATTCAGTATTCAGTATTCAGTATCATTTATTGCATCATAATTATGAGGGTAATACATGTCACACATTATTTTTTACATTATTTATTTATTACTAACAAAATATGTTAAGTATTTAAAATTAAGATAGTAGTTCGCCTTGAACGGAGACCTTGGATGCCCAAATCATTTAGAAATACACATACATCATCATCATATATTTAAAAAAAATATTAGAAATTACGTTATAATTAAATATTTTTTTGTATTTTCTTTTATTGACGACCTTGGTTGTATGGTGGGTAAGCGCCCGGGTGAGAAGCGGTAGGTTGCGGGTTCGATCCCCGCTACAGTCTGTGTTTCTATTTTACATGTAATTTAATATTGTACCCAAAAACCACCTAGGGTTTGTCCGAGTACTCACATTCGTCAAGTACGTTAAGTCTGCTAGTACACATCTAGTAAACAATAATATATATCTTAGCATATTAAAAGTTTGGTGGCACATTAAAATTAAGTAGGCACATTTATCGTGTGTATTCAAATTACTCACAAGGCAGGCATAAAACTGCAGGTACCAGTACGATAAGAGAGCTTCGACAAAACCGGATTGCAGGCACTCCGTGCATCAGCGTTATAAATGTAGGTAGGTATAGGTACGGTGATAAAAATAGGATAATTCTAATAACAAGAAGTTTTATGTCTTGTAGTTGTAGATAGGTATATAAAAAAAATAAAAATGTAGGTTTATTTTTATTTGTGTAAGTGTGAATGTTTAAATAATAAATAATGCGTCGTGAATATACTTACATAATAATTATATGTGTAATATAATATACTTTTTTTTTTTTTTTATCCAACTGAAGTGGCAACCAAGCGTACGGCCCACAAGATAGTAAGCGGTTACCGTAGCCTATGGACGCTTGCTATACCAGAGGTATCACTCGCGGGTTGCCACCTTGAGGCTAAGATCGAAAGCCTCATGTGCCAGTAATTTCACCGGAAACCATACCCTTCACACCGGAACGCAGCAATGCGAGCATTACTGCTTGGCGGCAGAAATAGGTATGGTGGTAGTCCTTCCCCGGACGAGCTCTATCACAGAGAACTCTACTACTCTTATGATGATTAGATATAGATTAGATAATAATATAGATTAGATCGAAGCTTTCTTAGCAATTTTACTGTAAAAAGTAATGTTAAATGGAGAGGCCATAAAATCTTTTATTTATATCAACCTCCGTGAGGAGTATGACGTCCAACTGTAGGTACCTACCTATTTTCGATGAATGACTTATGCACCTACTTACCTAATTGTTTTACAAGACTAATAGCTTTAATGAGAAGAATATGAATGTAAACTGTAGGTAGTTAAATTAGTTTTATGTATGAATTTTTAATGCGAGATACAACCCCGTGATTCTCATAGAACTTCGTTAGACATAATGTAAGTAGTTAGAAAACAAAAATAAAGAGGATGTAATTAGTTAAAGGAACAAAAAATTACACACGTATCATATCCAATAAAGTACCTAACTAAAGTGATGTACCTACTTTAACAAAGGAGAACATAGTATACTACATAATTTGTGCGATATCTTCCTCACACCAAATCGCAAAAGGCTTATCAGCGTCACCTTTTCTAGCCAAAACCTTCCCAGCTTGAAACCACACGTACTTGAAAGAGGGTCGTAGTTTTTGCTGCGCATTCCATAAGAGGGTCTTGTTAGCTTTGGTGAGAGCGCGCCTTACAACTACCTTAGACTTAGCGTTATCCTGTTGAATGGAGGGAACTACATGCTCAGCAAGTATTGATTTTGTTTCTTTTTTGAAAGCTCGAGACCATTTGTCTGCAGACTCGACATCAACCAGTTCTACTATAAGTGGCCCATCAGCCCCTGACCTTCCTTCAATACGTTTCACACTCAATATATCTTCAATTTCGATGTCTAAAAGCTTCGCTACATTTCCCGCGATCGTTTTAATATTCTCATCTTTAGATTTGGGGATTCCAGCAATTTCTACCTTCTTATCTAATGTATTCTGCTCCAACTTACGAATCTGTATTTCTAGAGATGAGACCTTGGTTTCCAGATGCTTATTTTTATTTACTAAGTATGTTTGCTTCTTTTCTATCTCTTTAATCTTTCCACTGAAAATATCCATAATTTCACCAAAATCTTCAATTTCCTTCCCGAAGTATTTAATAGATTCCTCAATAGGTTCATATTCCTTTCTTATTATTTTTCTAACTTCTGAAGAGATATCACGGAGCAACTTTTTAACATCCAATGGGGCAAGGTTTTCTAATGAAGCTCCAAGAGTCTCATCTTCTTCATCTTCATCTGGTATTATGAACGAGGTTTTTCTTTTAGACAAATTACGGCTACGCTCTTGACAGGTCCAGTCCAGGCTTTCCGAGCTACGAAATGCTGAGAGCTCTTTAGCTGGTAGGCCGCTACACACCTGGTTGGCGTGTACGATCTTTCCACACTTGCTATACACTCCATCCCAGGTCTTCTTTTGGTGATACCTTTCTCACATGAATCGCACTTGGTCATTGTTAATTTCTTGACTTTTGAGGGTAGTACTAGGTAATATCACTAAAATGCGTACGAGCTCGCGCAACAACTAGCCAGAGCGACGGCTCTGAGACGAATGTCTTTTATAAGTGTGTATTTAAAAAAAAGGTGTTGTGTTCCGTTAGATTGTCTGGTTCCCATAGCTTTGCTTAGCTTGCGGCTAGATGGAGCAGTGTAAATGTCCGGAAGTATATTTATTTATTTGTTTATCTTTGATATGTATTTATGCATACAAAACATAGGCTATAAAATATTCAAACTACTAGATACAAAAGGTGCATTATAAAAAGTGAGCTGATATTATAATAAAGATATATACGCGTATCATAGAAAGTACTTTATTGGCCACCACAAAAACAAATATGGCAAAAATGTAAAAGGGTTTATTTTCTAAGCTCGATCTTCACACGGATGTCGTCTACAGGCCTCATCATCAAGTCGTACTTGACCCGCAGCGGTTCATGCTTGAGCTCGTCTGACGCTGCCACTATGCGGTACTGCTTGAGGATAGTTGCCAGAACTGTCTTCATAGACATCATCCCGTATTGTAATCCTGAACATCGAAAATAATTTCATTTATAAGTTTTACCTGGTGGTAGGACTCTTCAGCAAGAGTCCGTCTTGGTGGGTACCACCGCAGTGTCAGATATTCTACCTCCAAGCAGTACTGTGCAAGCATTACTGTGTTTAGGTTTAAAGGGCACTGTAGCAAGTGAAATTACAGGGCGAAAGAGACTTAACAATAATGTCTCGGATGATAAGCGCAGTGCAGTGCCACGCAAACACTAAAAAACTTTAAGCTTTGGGTGGCACTGCATCTGTAATGGTCAGGCGTGGTGCTTAAAATCAGGTGGGCGCCTTGATTGTATTGTCACTTGCTGATATAAAAAAAATGTACACATAACTTCTTAGAATATATAACAAAATATCTTTACCTAAGCAATTCCTAGGTCCGTGACTGAACGTAGCAAAGGCTGCCGGGTGCCGCGGAGTGGAGTCCAGGAACCGTTCAGGTCGGAACTGCTCCGCGTCCTCGCCCCAGTACTTGGGGTTACGGTTTATAGCCCAGATGTTGATGAGGGCTCCACAGTCTGGCAGCAGGGTTACTCCGGATGCTGGAAAATACATTTTCATTTTTAGATTTTACGTTCTTAATCAAACACTATACGACATATTTTAAATACCAATAAATTGGTAACCAAGCTTACGGCCTTGCGCATTACTACCCTGAGAAGTAGATCTAAAGTCTCATGTGCCTGTAATTTCACCGGACAACATACCCTTTGAAGCGGAACACAACAATGCAAGCATTACTGCTTGGCGGCAGGAATAGGCATATGGTGATATATGTGTTGAAATAATCAAGTCCGATATATAGCACAAAAATAAAGTTTATTTTAAGTATAAAGCACAAATTAAAACACCATATAAAATAAAAGAAGGAGAAACAAAAGTCAGTTAAATAGGCGGATAGCGTGATAGAAGAGAATTTAGCACAAGCACAGTATATAAAATATAATAGCTAATAAATTACGTAAAGTTTTAGAGCTTTTTGCCGAGCACAGTAGCGTGGGCTTCGCGACGAATGATCTGAGTCAACTGGTCGGATAGACCGGCGCAAAGGCATTAATAACTAGCAACTACTGAGCGGTCGACACAGCGTACACAGTAGTTAGTATGTAACATCAAACCAGTATCCTGTTTCCATACTACACGGCGGCCGGGCGCTCAATATCTGTTACTTGTTATTTAGTTTGTAATATTATAGTATTATTTGTATGTGTAGTATATATATATAATTTAATTAAATATAGGTAGGTAAAAGTAAGTAGTAAGATATTAGAATTTATAATTTATGCAAGTACCTAGTATTATAAATAATTTAGGTAGGTATGTATTTATTTATGTAAATATATATTTATTCTATATATATATAGATTTTATTTATATATATATAACAAAAGTAATTAAGAAGGTTCACCACATCACTCCCCCCCAGAGACCGAGTCTAACGGGCGATAATAGTCCGGAAACCGAACCTGACGCCCTGAACAAGTAGTTTTACTCGTAGGAGCTGGTGTTGGAGTTGGAGTTGGAGTTGGAGTTGGAGTTGGAGTTGGAGTTGGAGGTGGATTGGAAGTATAAGTAGAAGTAGAAGTAGGAGTATTGCCATTAGAGCGTGACAGTATGTAGGCTGGTTTTAATCGGTCTACAGATACCGTCACAACTTTACCTTTGACTTTTATTTTAAAAGTTTTGGCTTGTCTCTCGATCACTTCATGTGGACCTGTGTAAGCGGGTTGTAATGCACCTCTCAACGCATCTTCTCTTAGAAATACGTGAGAGCAAGATGAAAGATCTTTATAAATAAAGATTTTATTTTGAGAGTGGTGCGACGTTGGAACTGGCTGTAAATTGTTGGCAAATGATCTGATACGTGCTGAAAAATCAGTAATGTCAGTTGTACATTTATCAACTTTATTGACAAACATTCTCAAGTCCAAGCTCAAAGTTTGCCAACGTGCGATGGAGCGTAGCATTTTGGGTGTCAAGCGAACGGACAGAGTCCGTAACACCGATCTGCGCGCCAAAACCCAAATTGTAGATGTAGCTTCGAAGGCCGCTTCGCTGAAGTGGAATTGGGCTGGGCATATCTGTCGTATGCCAAATGAGCTGTGGGCAAAGGTAGCCACCGAGTGGCGCCCTGACCCAGCGAGAAGGCAACGCGGCAGACCAAAACGGAGATGGCGGGACGAACTGGATAAATTTTTGGTAGATTGGAGATTTTTGGCTCGGGATCGAGACGTCTGGAGGGAATGGGGGGAGGCCTTTGCCCAGCAGTGGGACACCAACGGCTGATATAATAATAATAATGGCCAAAGAATTCACCTGGTAGGCGCAATGGTTCACCGTATACTAGCTCGGCAGAAGAAGATTGTAAGTCTTCTTTGAAAGAACTTCTTATGCCAAGTAGTACTAGAGGTAATGCCTCGGTCCAGCTACTGTCGTCAGCGTGACACATAATCGCTGCTTTTAGCTGCCGATGGAACCTTTCGATGAGACCGTTGCATTGAGGATGGTAGCTGGTGGTCTTGCGATGCTTGAAACTAATGAACTTTGATAGTTGCTCAAACAGTGCCGATTCGAATTGCCGACCGCGGTCGGTAACAATATCGGTTGGGCAACCGAATCGAGCAATCCATCCCGACAAAAACGCTTTAGCCACTGATTCCGCGGTGGTATTGGTGAGGGGAACAGCTTCCGTCCATCGCGTGAAGCGATCGATCGCTGTCAGACAGTACCTAAAATCACCAGACGGAGGCAATGGTCCGATTAGGTCTAGGTGGACGTATTTGAAACGCGCTTTAGGTAAATCGAGAGTGCCCAAAGGCGACGATACATGACGATTTACCTTTGTACGCTGGCAAGCCAAACACGCCCTAGACCAATCGCGACAGTCTTTCCTCATTAGTGGCCAGACAAAACGTTCTGCTATTAATTTAACGCTAGCGTTAGCACCGGGGTGGCTTAATGAATGTAAGCAATCAAAAACTTGTTTGCGCAAGGTTTTAGGTACTAAGGGCCTGGGAGTCGTTGTGCTGACATCACAGTACATTTGATTGCGACTTCCAGGTATGCTTAACCTTTTAATGTGCAAACTGGTTTCTTGCTTTAAGAAATCTGCTAACTCGGGATCGCAGTCCTGAGCCTTGGCAATTACTTCTAGATCTACAGGACTTTGCAGTTCATCGACTCGGGAAAGAGTGTCGGCAACGACATTGTCTTTTCCAGCGATATGTTGTATATCTGTCGAGAACTGTGATATGTAGTCTAGATGTCTATACTGACGCGGGCTACAGTGGGCCTTCCTTTCATGGAATGCAAAGCATAGTGGCTTGTGGTCAGTATAGATGGTGAATGTGGTAGCCTCTAGCCAATGACGGAAATATTTAACACTCTCATAGATAGCAAGGAGCTCTCTATCGTATGGTGAATATTTCTGTTGCGTAGGGCTCAACTTGCGTGAGAAAAAGGCTAAAGGTTGCCAATTTCCATCATGAAACTGCTGTAAGACTCCACCCATGGCAAGATCTGAAGCATCAGTTACAAGACCAAGTTTAGATTTAGAATCAGGATGGGCCAACATAGCGGCATTGCAAAGGCTGTCTTTGCATGCTTCAAAGGCTTTTAATGATTCTCCACTTACGTCAACTGGGTGCGATGCCTTGATGGAGCCGGTCAATAAAGCGTTCAAGGGAGCTTGAATTTGGGCTGCTTGGGGGATAAACCTCCTATAAAAATTTATCATGCCCAAGAACCTTCTAAGCTGCTTGGCTGTCTTAGGGACAGGAAACTGCTTGATTGCTGCCACTTTATCTTCCAGAGGTTTTGTTCCATGTTGAGAGATGTGGTAGCCTAGAAATGTTACCTCTGACTTACCGAAAATACATTTAGCGGTGTTTATGAGCATGCTATAGTCCTTCATCCTGGTGAAAAGTTGGCGAAGGTGATCTACATGCTCTGATTCGCTATGGCTAAAAATTAGAAAATCATCGAGGTAGGGGTAACAGAAGTCAAGGCCACGGGTCATCTCGTCAACGAACCTCTGGAACGTCTGACCAGCGTTCCGCAAACCAAAGTTCATATAAGGAAACTCGAAAAGTCCAAAAGGCGTTGTTATGGCACATTTTGGAATGTCTTCCTGAAAAACAGGTATCTGGTTGAAGGCCTTTACAAGGTCTATGGTGGAAAAGACCTTACAACCAGATAAACTGTGAGCAAAATCATGTATGTGACGTATGGGGTATTTATCTGGTATCGTCCGAGCGTTGAGCATACGGTAATCACCGCACGGTCGCCAACCATTGTCCTTTTTAGGAGCTAGGTGAAGTGGTGATGACCAAGGACTCTCCGACGGACGAGCGGTACCATTTGCCAACATTGCCTCGAACTCAGATTTGGCAATCTTCAATTTGTCTGGTGCCAGTCTACGAGGTGTACAGGATACTGGAGGGCCTGGGGTGGTGCGAATGTGGTGGACTGTATTGTGTTTGGGTGTGTGATGAGCGCCTGCGGGTCGTGTCAAGTCTGGAAACTCAGAAAGTAAATTATGATACATAGAATCACCAGTCACGACCTTTACACTAGAAATAAGGTTATCGTTTACAGCAATAATGGTAGCTACAGTTGACAATGTTGTAGTGGCATCAATTAAACGTTTATTTCTAATGTCTACAACAAGATTGTAAAAAGATAAGAAATCTACGCCTATTATAGGTTTCGTTACATCCGCTACAATGAAACGCCAAACAAAGTCCCTACGGAGACCTAAGTTGAGGTTCATCTCAACCCAACCGTAAGTGTCTATAGACGAACCGTTCGCTGCACACAATTGGTAGTCCGACTTCACACGTTGTTTGAACGTAGATCGTGGTACGACGCACAAGTCGCTCCCTGTGTCCACAAGAAATTGGACTGCCGATCTGCGGTCTGTGACGAACAGGCGACCAGTGGTAGAAGGGCAATCTTCAGCCGCCATTATTGACTGCCCTTGTCGTTTCCCGCCTTGTAGTCGCAGGGCTTGATACACTTCTCTGCTTCGCTGCCAAACTTATAGTGGTACCAACAGTTGGGGAACTTCCTATAATTCGACATGGTCCTCTTCGCTGGTGTACGGCTTCGCCCACCACGTTCTTGTGACGTCTGTCGGTTGCGTGGGCGGGAACGGCCGTGGACTTCCGCAGTGAGTGCGCTGACCTGTTTGGTCAGTTCTGTGATCTGTCGGGCCATGATGTCCAGTGCTGAGTCACTACTGGAACTGGACGCCGCTGCTACTTGAAGTGTGGCGGGTGCGATGTCGTGGACACGATCAGCCAAGTCCGTGAGTTCAACGAGAGATAGGGTCATCTGGGACGCGATGATGGTTTGCAGGTTATTCGGCAAACGGCTCGTCCAAATAGATCTCAGGAAATCCTCTGGGATTGTAGGGCCAGCCAAATGCTGCAGGTGTCTCAGAAACTGCGAAGGTTTACGATCGCCTAATTCTTCAGACTGCAAGAGTTGTTTGACCTTTTTCTCTTTGGAAACGGAGAGACGCTTGATGAGCTCACTCTTTAGCTTCTCGTACTTGCCAGTTGCCGGGGGTGAAGTGATGACATCCTCCACCTCAACGGAATACTGCCTGTCCAAGTTCGAGATTACGTAGTGGAATTTTGTCAGGTCATCGGTGATCCGTGACATGCTGAACTGACCTTCGATTTGGGAAAACCATATTGTAGGTTTTTCGGGCCAAAAAGGTGGTATCCGCACGCCAACACGAAAAAGTTCCGATGGGTCAATGGAAACGCGCTCTCGTTTCTTCGGTTCTCGAACCGTCCCTTGCGTTGTCTCTGTATCGCTACCGCCGTCATCGCTCATTTTTCTGGAATGTTCTTCTCGGGGTCACCAGTTATGGTGTTATATGTGTTGAAATAATCAAGTCCGATATATAGCACAAAAATAAAGTTTATTTTAAGTATAAAGCACAAATTAAAACACCATATAAAATAAAAGAAGGAGAAACAAAAGTCAGTTAAATAGGCGGATAGCGTGATAGAAGAGAATTTAGCACAAGCACAGTATATAAAATATAATAGCTAATAAATTACGTAAAGTTTTAGAGCTTTTTGCCGAGCACAGTAGCGTGGGCTTCGCGACGAATGATCTGAGTCAACTGGTCGGATAGACCGGCGCAAAGGCATTAATAACTAGCAACTACTGAGCGGTCGACACAGCGTACACAGTAGTTAGTATGTAACATCAAACCAGTATCCTGTTTCCATACTACACGGCGGCCGGGCGCTCAATATCTGTTACTTGTTATTTAGTTTGTAATATTATAGTATTATTTGTATGTGTAGTATATATATATAATTTAATTAAATATAGGTAGGTAAAAGTAAGTAGTAAGATATTAGAATTTATAATTTATGCAAGTACCTAGTATTATAAATAATTTAGGTAGGTATGTATTTATTTATGTAAATATATATTTATTCTATATATATATAGATTTTATTTATATATATATAACAAAAGTAAATAAGAAGGTTCACCACAGGCATATGATAGAATAGAATAAGAAAACTCTTTATTGTACACCGTAACACAAAAGAAAAAATAAACATCTTTGGCGGCTTCGGGCGGTCTTATCGCTTTGAGCAATTTCTTACAGACCTTTACAATGGTAGTAGTTCTTCCGGGACGAGTTTTTTTTTTTTTTTTTTCATACTACTGAAGTGGCAACCAAGCGTACGGCCCACACGATGGTAAGCGGTTACCGCAGCCTATGGACGCTTGCAATACCAGAGGTATCACTCGCGGGTTGCCACCTTGAGGCTAAGATCGAAAGCCTCATGTGCCAGTAATTTCACCGGAAACCATACCCTTCACACCGGAACACAGCAATGCGAGCATTACTGCTTAGCGGGAGAAATAGGTATGGGTATGGTGGTAGTCCTTCCCCGGACGAGCTCTATCACAGAGAACTCTACTACTCTGAGCTATAGCAAAAGGTCATACTTACGTAGTTTTATGTGCTTGTCTATTTTTCTGACTATAAGTGGTACTGATGGATACAGCCGTAGTGTCTCACGAATAAATGCTTCAAGAAAAACAAGTCGAGGGAGATCCTTCGAAGTTATAGGTTCGTCAAAGTCACATAAAGTCTCATTCAATCTGAAAAAGCATTAGTTATATTTCATAGATTTCATCATCATCATGACAGCCTTCTAATGTTCCCACTGCTGAGACACTGGCCTACTCTCAGGCGAGAGTGATTGAGTCTTAATCCACCACGCGGACCCAATGCGGATTGGTGGATGGCACATGTCTTTCGAGTTTTTAGTTCTTGAACATGCCGGTTTCCTCACGATGTTTTCCTTCGCCTAATGAGCGCACTGGCATTGCACACATAATTTTTTCGAACAGAAAAATCCATTGGTGCACGACTGGGTTTGAACCCACGACCTTAGAATCGGAAGGCGGGGTACTAGACCACCGGTGCTCTCATGCTTCATAGGTTTATTGATTGCCAATTATGTATAGTTCTCACAACGGATCTCGGCCGTCGTGAAATTAGCCGTTTCGATGCGCAATGGAGCTTTTTCAAACGCAATTGTCTTTGCGCATCACAAACGGCTAACTTCACGGAAGCCTAGATCCGTTGTGCGAACTATACATTAAATTTTGACACTATAGTACCTACTCTTTGACGATGACATTAAAATTTATAAATCTTTGACCTTACTTATTATTTTTGTTTATTAGACGATGACATTATTATATATAGATATATATATATCTAGAATGTGAATAAATTAAAATTAAAATCATACAAAATAAATCCATAAATTAATAACATATTAGATAATTGATTAAAATTAAAGAAAATATTATAATTATAACTGTACAATTTTAACGAAACAAAGAACCGTCAACTATCTGCCTCACAATATTTTAAGCAGACCAACATTATTTTTTTCCATTCGTCTTTAAAAATATAGACATAGACATAGACATACTTTATTTCACATATAAACATATTAAAACAAAAGATACAATAATGAGAAAATAAAAAGGAAAACAATATAAAAAACATAATCAAAAAATTAAGAATAACACAGTAAAATGGTGTATGTGTGCTACAGCAGCAAAATGGCCTCGACTCAGCATTAATGTCTACTGTTTTAGCAGCAGACGCTGATATTCTGCCGAAACCATCTCTCGAATATCGACGTCCGGATTGGATTTGTGAGTACTGTCTCTATGGGTACTGTCTCATTCAGTAAGCGGATCTAGGCATTCGTTAGCCGTTTCGATGCGCAATGGAGCTTTTCAAATTAAATTGTCTTAATTGTGTTGCCGTTTGGCCCGTTTGTGCACATCACAAACGGGCCAAACGGCTAACTTTACGTTTGTCTAGCCGCCGCCGTACTGTAACTCAACTCTTACGTATTAGTTATTAGGTATCGACATAATATCAGCGCCTAGCTTCTTCCTAGTGGCAAGGCACAATGCTGAGTCGACGCCTTTTTGTACATGACAGCGTCAATTGTTGCTGTTACGAGTACTGCTGATTTTCTTTTTTTTTCTCTACGTACTGTATATGTGTGTCTTAATAGCAAATAAAAATATGTCTATGTCTATGTCTATGTCTATGTCTATGTCTATGTCTATGTCTGTCTATGTCTATGTCTATGTCTATGTCTATGTCTATGTCTATGTCTATGTCTATGTCTATGTCTATGTCTATGTCTATGTCTATGTCTATGTCTATGTCTATGTCTATGTCTATGTCTATGTCTATGTCTATGTCTATGTCTATGTCTATGTCTATGTCTATGTCTATGTCTATGTCTATGTCTATGTCTATGTCTATGTCTATGTCTATGTCTATGTCTATGTCTATGTCTATGTCTATGTCTATGTCTGGTACTGGTACTTACTCTTCATAAACTCTTTCTTGCATCTCGGGATATTTAGCCAACATCAAAGTAATGTATCCAAGAGCCACAGCTGTGGTGTCACTCGCAGCAGCAATCACAATTACGCATTCTTCACGTATAACCACATCACTCACGTTTGCTGATGACTCTATCAGTAGATCTATGAATGTTTTTACACCGATTTTGGCATTACTTTCTGAAAATAAATAGTTTCTGTTTATAGCCTGTATGTTGTATGTACGTCAAGTATCAAAAATAACATCGTTAAAAAGAATCGTCACTGAGTTTGGCCACTGACTCATACGAAATTTCAAGCGGTCTCAAAAAAGTTTGTTTTTTTCGGTTACCGTAGCCTACGTACGGATGCAACATCATAAATATCACTTGCGTGTTACCCTGAGACGTTAGATAAAAAGTCTCATGTGCCTGTAATTTCACCGGAAACCATATCTTTCGAACCGGAACACAGCAATGTAAGCATTACTGCTTGGCGGCAAAAATTGTTATGGTGGTAGTCCTCTATCACAAAGAAATCCCCTAGTACTCCTCTTACAGTAATGATAAGACTCAAGACCGGGCGCTAAAGCACTTTCTAAGGAGAGCACTTTAGTAGCTAACAGCAGACATCTATTGGCTTATTATGATGATGATGGTGATAAACCAAAATAATTTCTAATTTCGGATTACTAATTGCTTACCTCCTAGTTTTTATTTCTTCCTAATATAAAAAGAGTAGTAGAGTTCTCTGTGATAGAGCTCATCCGGGGAAGGACTACCACCATACTTATTTCTGCCGCCAAGCAGTAATGCTCGCATTGCTGTGTTCCGGTGTGAAGGGTATGGTTTCCGGTGTAATTACTGGCACATGAGGCTTTTGATCTTAGCCTCAAGGTGACAACCCGCGAGTGATACCTCTGGTATTGCAAGCGTCCATAGGCTGCGGTAACCACTTACCATCTTGTAGGCCGTAGGCTACACTAAAAAAAAAGTACAACTACACTAACCTTTGTTCAAACTATAGACTTTATCTTCAAACTGCTTGCGTTTTTCTTGAATAGCCTAAAAATACATTTTTAAAATAGAAAGGCTTAGGTATAAAACGATCAAGCTTCACCTCATACTCGCGCGAGTAGACAAAGCTACATTATTAAACTGCAAAAGCTAAGTACCTAAGATAATTAAATAAATAATAATTAATCGCACACCTTTTTATTAATGTTTAAAATACTTTTAAATAATAAAACCACAAGAATCATTAAATATTTGAAACGTCTGAAATGAATACGCTAGTACTACGCGCCTCAGCCTAGAAGAATCTGGCAGCAAACTTGACTGGGTTCCTAGCTTTTTTTTTTATGATCTCTCTTCAGAAAGTTCCAGTGCGGTGCCTATCAAACTAGGTAAGGCTTGGGTAAGGCTCATGAGCCTTACCTAGTTTAAGCATGCATGCTATTAAAATAAGTACCTATAAGGGTAAAATGAAGAAAGTGTGGCATAGTACTAGCTTTTTTTTTATTTTGATTTGATTTGATTGTCGTAAGCTGATAATGTCAAACTTATTTATTTTTTAAAGTAAACCGCTATTAGTAAATGTACTCCCAAAGAGTAATAATTAATAGTATTAAAGTAATAACTGAAAAATAATCATGTATTTGAACTTTTTGCTCACCTTGTGTAAATACTCAAAAGCTATGAACATATGCTTCCTCAAAGTACGGTAGCGTGGTAACAACTTAAACACGAAATCGTTTTGAAGCCAGGGGAAGAACAAGCGACGAATAAGAGTACTCATTAAATATTCAAGAGCTAATAGAAATGGATGTTTAGCATTTTCCATTTCCTTCACACCAACTCCTAAGGATTCTGAAACGATATTTTTATATCACTATTTAATTCAATTCGATGCAAGGATACATATTACAGCCAAAAAAAATTAAAATTACTTAAAAACACTTAAATTAATGGAACACACAAACTGGAACACACAATTTTCACAAGCGCGTTGTAATAATTATGTTTGCGCGTCCAGTGCTTCATGAAAACGCAGTCCGTGTCCAGCCTTCCTGCCATAACATTAAGATAGCTATCAGGCGCATCAGGGATGCTGTTCTGTTGCGGATGATTTCGTAAAAGTCATCAACGCGGGACTCTGCAAACATCCCTGATTCGCTACGGAAGCGGGGCAGTCCCAGTAGCTCTCTGAATCCGTTATTATACTGGGGGCGTTGTACTGAACTATAATTTCTACACTGCGAGGGTAATTTTTTTGCGGTATTTATTCACGGCCAAGTGAATAACATAACGATAGGATAAGCGTTTTCTTGCATAAACTTTCAAATAGTTTAACATGTATTTAGGATTGGAGCTTTCTGTATGTAGTTACCTTAGTATTTTCTGTTAAGAATCTATTGTTTTGAGGGACATAGTTAGGTGCTTTGGGATGCTGTGCCTGTGCTGGAGAGCACAGTGGCATAATGTATACCTGTCTTGTTCATTTTCCTTAAACTAGTAATTTCATCTATAAGTTCTCTGTGTATGTTTTCAGAAATAGTTTTCTGAATGTTGTGTATATTAGCGGCTGCAATGAGTTTATCTATTACTACTTTGTCAGGTCTATTGTGTAGTCTGTTGTCTGTTAAAAAGCAAATTTACCATATATATTTTTCATAGTGTATAACAAATACATCTTCTGCATTGCGATAGGGCCTTTTCCTGCAACTTCTTGTAGATTTTCCACCAGAATACGGCTCTGTTTGGAAAACTGTTCTACGTAACTGTTAAGGTTTTTCATGCTGAAAGTCGGGGCCAAGTAACTACGGCGAGGACGCCACGTTTTTACTGAAATATTTAATATGATAAGCAAACAATTGAGAACCATGCATGAGTGTGAATCACGACTCCAGCATTGATTTATATTTTTCTAAGAAGAACTGTTAAAAATCGGTGCTTGAGTCACGATTCACATTCAAGTATGACTCTTGAAAACGGGCCCTAATGTTGGTCGACCAGCTTTTCGAAAATCTAAGTTTTATTCCAGAATCATCATGCCATCCTTCTAATGTTGCCGCTGCATAAGACACTGGCCTATTTTTGAGCGAGAGTGATTGGGTTATAATCTACTACGCGGTATCAATGCGGATTAGTGGATAACACAATTTTTTCAAACTTTTAAGTTCATATTAGACATGCCTTGGTTTCCTTACGATGTTTCCTATCCCGTATTAGAGCACTGGCATTGCGCAGATACATTTTACGAATAGATTAATATTTTGGTATACGACCGGATTTGAGCCTTAGAATCGGATGGTGGGGTCTCTACCACTAGACTAGGGGCTCACCATGCACTGTTTCTTAATAAGTGCCTGCAAATAACATAATATGTTTGTCTTTTCTCTATTAGAGTACTAATATATGTTCTGTGCTATTAGACTCTTGCAGTGGTTATGAGTTTTGTAAATTGATACATTAATTTTCTAATGTGTGGCGCGCGGGCGATCAAAGAGATTGAGCGGCAATTGTTGTGATATTGTATGAACTATAATGAATAAAGTTACTGGCAGATGAGAAGCATACGGGACAAATCAATGGTGCAAACATAACCAGATAGAATTACAGAGACAAGACAACAAGAGGCATAGAAGCTTTAGCGTCAACGCTACATATTTTATCTTACCCAAAAAAAGATATTGCGCAGCCTTCTGCGACCAACATCACGAATGCCTAGATCCGTCGGACTACATAACGGATTTTAATGTGGTTTTCAACAATAGATAAGAGTGATTTAAGAGAAAGGTTTATACATATACTAGATAATAAAAATGGGTTGCCCGATTTAACTCTGGTTATAGCATTCGATACGTTATTGTTAATAAATCTCGTTCAGACTCATGATGAGTCAGTGTTTTCACGCTTTTTATCTTGCATATTATCAATGACATGTCAGATTAATGACATATTCTTACCAGGAGCAAATAAACTGCCATCTCCTGTGACAATATGAAAACAATTATAGATGTCATCCTTTTCGAGGAATGTTTTTATAACTATGTCAGCCACTTCTGAGTCAGCTATATCTGGAAAATAAATGAAGAATCACTAATGTTTGGGCCACACTAACAAAAAATGCCAATGCTTAGAATTAGCGATAAATAATGAGTTAATTTTAATAACGCCATAATGAAGTGACCACAATGGATTGTCAATATACCTGTCAAACCCTCTTTTCAGGAGATCTCCCTAAGAATATGATTGACACAGTTTTAGCAGGGTTCGACAGTTAAAACCGGTTAAAATATACCATAGTTTATGTGTTCACCCAGTTTTGCACGACGGCAGGCCAAACTGTGTATTCCTTACACATGCTTGGTTACGTTCTGATTTATGTGGTTCTGACCGGTTAGCACAACTTATCGCATGTGGCGGGCGCCCATACTCACTAATTTGCTCGCAAAACACTTACGTATGTAAAGTTTAGTGCCAAACCATACGCTAGCTAACCCCCCAGCATTTATCGCCTCCCTTCCCAGTAGCATAAATCTGTTCATTCTTCCTGCAATAAATAATTTTTTTCATAATAAAATGCAAATGTTTGTATGGATGATATCCATCTATCCATCTATCCATTCTCTTGTGTTACTCAATCACGCCAAAAAAGCTAAACGGAATAAGAAAAAATTTTACACAGAGATATAATTATTTATTTTATTTATTTATTTTATTTAGTAGTATTTTATAAATTTTCGATTTTACTGGAATTATTTTAAACGCCTTCCGATCCTAAGGTCGTGGGTTCAAACTCGACCAATGGATTTTTCTGTTTGAAAAATTTATGTGCGCAATGCCTGTGCTCTCATACGGTGACGGAAAACATCGTGAGGAAACCGGCATGTCCAAGGACTAAAAATTCGAAAGACATGGGCCATCCACCAATCCGCATTGGATCCGCGTGGTGGATTAAGACCCAATCACTCTCGCCTGAGAGTAGGCCAGTCTCCCAGCAGTGGGAACATAAGAAGGCTGTTATGATGATGATGATGATATTTTTAACCCTAAAATAATAATAAGTTAATTAAGTTAAGTTAAGTTAGCATAAGCCTCTTTATAAGCAGAAACAGTCTTCAGAACCAAATATTTTTTAAATTCAAATAATTAAAAATAGGTTTGTTTATTCAGTAAAATCATAAAGGTGACTTTGAAACGAGTTTTGAAGAGCAATTCAAGAATTATTATGTAATTGTACTTAAAGGTTAAAAAGTGATCTACTGTGATTGCAATAAAAGTTGGCACTTTTTTGTAACGTAGGCTTACTTTTTGAAAGAAATACTTTATAAGAAAGAAAGAAGACAGAAAGAAAATACATTTATTCATGGATACAAAGGCATAGTTAATACAAAGAGCAGTAAGTAGGTACATTTTGAACAAAAGGCCATTTTGACACATTGAGCCCCATATTCAATGCATATTATATATTCACTCTAGGGCCAAACACAATCAACTAAAAAAAATACATACGCGTCGACATAAAAACAGTCTCCGTTTATCGTCGATCAAAAACAAACGAATCTTGCTATATAATAATAAACTGACCTTCCTCATTGCAAAAAAATATGTAGGTATGTCCGATGAAAGGTAGCTTCGGTGTTGATATTTTCAACTGTTCGTACAGCTCATCGAAGTGCCCTCGCTTCCACTTCAGTGTCAGGAGCCAGACCACCACAAGAACCAGCACCAGTTGTAATAACATTCTGGTTACAAATAAAAACTATGTAGTAAAAACTAAGCACATAGAGAGGTAGAGATCACCCAGTCTAAAATACACAACCCTCCACCGTGTTTCATAGATTTGAATCTGATATCTAACGCGCAGTTAAAAATAAGACTGGTTTATCTCTACCTATTTAGTAAAAAGTAAAATCTTTTATTTAAACTTCAACATTTATAATGTAGCTAACATTAAAAATGTTGAAGTTTCGCATATTAAAATAAATTGCCTTTTTTGTCTCTGTAGGGTTTCGGCAAAAACACAGATCAAGTTTCTCGCAATTTTTGAGAATAAAAATGATTATGTTATGTATTGATGTAAAGATATTTATTGATTAAAACCCAATTACACATGCCCAAGACTTAAACCTTATTTTATTCCTTTCAGTATTTTGTACACAAACGGCTTTTAATTGTGTCGCATTTCAAATTGCTAAAATTGTGAGGTTATTGGAAGTACCTACCCTCCAAGTTTAATTTTTTTTTTATTAATAATGACGCTGCTGACTATATTAGATATTATGTCTATTTGGGTCAGTTGATTCAATGGTGCAACTTTGATAAAGAGGTCGAGATTGTCTTTGGCTATCTTGTCAAAACGACATGGGTCTTCCCATTTTAATTATTTTTCTCGTGTTATTTTAAGTTTTATTGCGTAAATTTGGTGGCAGTTTATCCAATTTAACTTGTTTACTTAGCACAAGTGTTAGTAATTGAAATGGAGGGGTGATGTTGGTTGGTAATTAAGTCAAAGACTTTCCAGGAAAATTTTGAAAGAAAAGTCATCGTTTCTTTCCAAATTTCGTTTGTTTACGTTGCTAAGCGACAATCAAACTAATACACTTGACACTGGCAAAATTGTGGCAAACTAGCCACAGAGGCCATAAAACAAAAGAAGAAGAAGAAGAAGAAGATAAAGAGGTCAGCTGACGAATCCAACTTGGATCGGCAGCGTTCGAGAAGTTACGGCATATATTTATTTTGTCACAGATACCGCAGAGCCTCAAGTCAAAAGTCTATAATCAGTGCGTGTTGCCAGTGATGACTTATGGAACTGAGACGTGGTCGCTAACTATTGGTCTTATTTACAAGCTCAAAGTCGCTCAACGAGCTATGGAAAGTGCTATGCTTAGAGTTTCACCACAAATAACCAAGCTCACCGGCATAGCTCTTAGAATGAGTTAGCTGAAGTGGTAGTGGGCAGGTCATATAGCTCGCAGAACTGATAACCACTGGGGAATAAAGGTTCTCAAATGGCGACCATGAACTGACAAACAATGTGTAGGACGGTCCGCACTCGAGGAACCGATGACATTGATGCGGTCGTAAGAAGGCGGTGGAAGGCTAAAAATCGGTCGTCATGGCGCTCTTTACGGGAAGCTATGTCCAGCTGTGGGCGTCTATCGGCTGCTAAGATGATGAAGATGATAAATAATAAATAATAATAATGTCTAGCAATCCACACAGCATCATCTAGCCCCGCCCCAAGGTAAGCTGCTTATTTAATACAATACAATCCATAGATAGAAGAATATTATATATTTTTTTTTATTATATATAGAAAATATCCAGAACACTCGGAACAAATATTTGTAGATCGTACAAGCATTTGACCCGAGGCGGGAAACGAACCCGCAACCTCCGCGTCGCAGGCGGACTTGCGCCCGCTGCGCCACATCGGTCGTCAAATGATGAATTGATGATGAAATGATTTATGTCAGATATTGATAAGATGGTCAAGTCGCTTGCCTGATGTGAAGCGCCACCACTTGACCATAGTTTGGCAACTGTTTATTAAGGTCAAGTGGTGGCTCTGGGGTGGCCTCCAAGCTTTGAGTTTTGAAGTTCTGCATGGCACTGCACTGCGCTCATCACCACGAGACGTAACTATTTTATTAAGTCTCTTTTTTTTTCTTTTTTTTTTTATACAACTGAAGTGGCAACCAAGCGTACTGTAATAAAACTCCTGTTTTCACAATCGAACTCGTATAATTATTTCACTTTCTTCGCGTAAACTCAAGACTGCTTTATAAACTAATATAATGCAACAACACGATAAACCACGTGGTTCCGTTTTTAAGTACTCGGTATGCGACCAACACTCTCCGGCTCTCAATACGAACTGCCACATTTTAAATCCAATTCTCAAGTCGCCATTTTCAACCGGAAGTGTTGGCCGCATGCCAAGCTTACAAAACAAATCAGCTCAGTGATAATTTACCAATAAAATTCAAAATAAAATTATATTAATTTAACAAAATTATTAAACTCATAAATATAATATACAAAGTATTTACCGTAATAATTAAACCTAACCAATTGTTTCCTTTTAATTTTCTGCTTAATATAAAAAAATACAAAAATCTTTAAAATATTATACAAAATTATTACAAAATTAACAAAACCTAACACTCGTCCATCCTGACAACGTGTATGTCCCCATACACGTATCAAGTGAACACTAATACCTAACACTCGGTCTGAATTAACTCGACTCACTATCGAGTTAACTTAGAACATGATAATAAAAAAAAAAAAAAAATCTAGTCCGTAAACCCATCCATTCTTACGGACTCTATATCTGTGACTCTGCGAACCCATCCATTCTCGCAAGGTCAACAGGAAGATGGATTATTTTGCAATGAAGCGTGAACCCATCCATTCTCATGTTCATTAGCAAACTAATCCACCCCTTAAGTTTTGACGTGAACCAATCCATTCTCACGTCTTATGCATCTATCTTATTCAACATATTACATAAAACATTGTGATCATGTGAACCCATCCATTCTCACAAGATCAGTAGTTTTGTTCGGTTTGCAATGGAACATGAACCCTTCCATTCTCATGTCCAATTACAACTCAATACAACTCTTGTATCCTAAAATAACGTGAACCCATCCATTCTCACGTATACATTGAATATATAAACATACATGTAAATATTAATCATAATCTACATCAATCTTAAGCCCTTATAATAAGATCACCTTTAGGTATTTACATTGTTATCATGTCTTTCTAGCGATTTTTCAATATCAGTCTAACTACTATATAATTTTAAATCAACCTTAAATTCTATCAGTTTTGCCATTAGTACTTAGTTTTCATCTTTATCGTTGGTTTTGCTACCTACCTCTGATCTAGATAAACATTTTTCCGCGACGTGACCTACTTTTTTACATTTTGTACAGTTTATTAAGGGCTTAGGACATTTTACAAAGTGATGTCCTTTTTCCTGGCAATTAAAGCAGTACAAGCCACTTCTAGCAGGTCTGTTCGGCGGTCTGCTGTTACTACTATCAGAATTTGTATCTGGTTCAGAATCTTGTTGATTGTTTTTACTGCACCGTTCAGAGAATACAGAACTATCTTTATTGCTAATCAAGAATTGCAACAATTGGTCGGGGTGATTACAACGCAACGCGAGGGCACTTGATTTGGTAGTTTTGTCAGTAATGCCGTGTATAATGCATTCGGCAGCTCGTTTGCCGTATATGTCACATTGATTTAAGAGACCTAACTTTTCATAAAAGTATACATCAATAGGTTCATTGCACCTGCTTTTTCTACTTAGCATATTCTCCAAGGATTGGCCATAATTCTGCTCGTGAGGGAATGCGCTTAATAATTTATCTTGCCACTCAGGCCATGTGAACAAAATAGTGCTTAGACTTTCGTACCACGTTTTGGCCAACCCTTGTAGTTTCTGCACAGCAAAATGCGCAGTAGTTTTGTCGTCCCAGCCATAAACGAACGAGCACTCGTTAACTTTTTTTAACCATATATCAACCCGTTGATTATTTTGGGATGGATTAAACTCCGGCAAAATGTTATGGTCACTGCGTCTAAATGCAGGTGCTGGTGTCTGTACTGGCTGAGACGTCAAGTTCTTAATAGTACCTAACAGATTTATTACATCTTTGGTAGAAAATTCTATACTACTGGGTCTCTTAGGTTGTTCTTTGTCAGCTTCAATATGTACATTGCCACTACGAGACCTCTTGCGACCACGGCTTGGTGACAAAGGAGCTTGCAGGGGCAATGGCTGATGCGCACGACTATCTCGACGTAGACTATTCGATGATAATAGGCTACGAGCCTGGCGTACCTCATTTTCTAACAAACGTAGTCGCTCACGCTCTCGTTCAAGCTCCTTCTCCTGCTCCCGGATGCTCCTGTAGCTTCGTTCTCTTGAGCGGGCCCGGCTGTGAAGGCGGCTGCGGTTGCGGCTGCGGCTGCGATTGTGGCTGCGGCTGCGATTGTGGCTGCGGCTGTGGTCTCGGCTGCGCTGACGGCTGCGCCGGCGACTTGATCTCGCAGTACTTCCTCTCGACACCACTTCAACCCGACGCGACTGGCTACGCGGCCTCGGCGTTTGTAGGCGATGAGCGTCATATTTGTTGTGTGGCATTGTCTGGAACTCAGAAACAAAGAGGGTTTCGGTATCTGTTTACCCAGAAAATAATAAACGATGTCTGAGGGTACACTTGGTAGCAGTTTCGAATTTTAGCATGCGATATGCTTAGTATATCTAGAATGTCATCTTAATCAGTACCCCGATTAACCGACGTCCTCGATTGTAATGACGTTGTAAAACAAAAACATAAAATGACTCATAATGTTATGCCGTTTTCATTTAAACTAATTTTATAAAAAGGAAAGATTAGATTGCCTGTTTGTTTGTATTTAGGTTTGTATAGGCTCCAAAGATATTGGGCAGGTAGCTAGTATTTATTAAGAAAAGGCAGAGCTAAAATAACGGTCGTAACAGAATTAATTTTTAAATGTAGGTAGTAGGTTTTTTTTTTTAAATCTAATCATTATTTTAGTTATATGCATTAAAATAAATAAGTAATGGGCGTGTACTTACCACTTCGGATATGTAATAAAACTCCTGTTTTCACAATCGAACTCGTATAATTATTTCACTTTCTTCGCGTAAACTCAAGACTGCTTTATAAACTAATATAATGCAACAACACGATAAACCACGTGGTTCCGTTTTTAAGTACTCGGTATGCGACCAACACTCTCCGGCTCTCAATACGAACTGCCACATTTTAAATCCAATTCTCAAGTCGCCATTTTCAACCGGAAGTGTTGGCCGCATGCCAAGCTTACAAAACAAATCAGCTCAGTGATAATTTACCAATAAAATTCAAAATAAAATTATATTAATTTAACAAAATTATTAAACTCATAAATATAATATACAAAGTATTTACCGTAATAATTAAACCTAACCAATTGTTTCCTTTTAATTTTCTGCTTAATATAAAAAAATACAAAAATCTTTAAAATATTATACAAAATTATTACTAAATTAACAAAACCTAACAGTACGGCCCACAAGATGGTAAGTGGTTACCGCAGCCTATGGACGCTTGCAATACCAGAGGTATCACTCGCGGGTTGCCACCTTGAGGCTAAGATCGAAAGCCTCACGTGCCAGTAATTTCACCGGAAACCATACCCTTCACACCGGAACACAGCAATGCGAGCATTACTGCTTGGCGGCAGAAATAGGTATGGTGGTAGTCCTTCCCCGGACGAGCTCTATCACAAAGAACTCTACTACTCTTTTGCCCAGTAATTCACTTGCACAGTACTGCTTGGAAGCAGAATATTTGGCACCGTGGTGGTACACACCAAGACGATTCCTTGCTGAAGATTCCAGGTTTAAATGTAAATATTGTATAAAAAAAAAATGCGTATTTACTTGCACGTTGTTGAACCAAGTGCTAATTTACTTTATAATAATAATAATAATAAAAAACGTTTATTTGGTTACCAACTGAAAATATTACATCAGCTATGACTAAAAATATAGAGTTACAAAAATGGCCACCACTCAGCATGTGCTATGGCAGAACAACTCATGCCATAGTGGCTTTCTGTGGTTGGTATTGGTTTTCTGTGGTTTTATTTTATGGGCTTGTCTATAATTATTACTTACTACATATCTTATATAATACATTTTTATACTTAATATATGAAAGCCCAGCAAATGTTATGCGTTAGTTTTAAAAAAATCTCATGTACGTAAGTGAAGTTATTCTTATTGAGAAATAAAAATTCTTAACCCTGAATATATTACAAAAGCAGACCTTAAATTTTAATAAGCGTGGAAACCACAAAAGTTATGCACAAGCACGTTGGAAGGATTCCCAGAACACTGTCTACTTGATAAGCACATGTCAAACGTCACACACGACATCCGTGCTTCTACTTCTTCTTATTTTAATTTGTGGCGTCTGTGGCGACATCCGTGCTTCTTTCCTCTAAGTAGGCCCCAACGGAAGACCAGCGCTGGGTAGCTATGCGACCCAGCAAATGCTGAGTTAAAGCCTTTTTGTGGTGACCGCATTTTTGTGTAGGTACCTGCAGCTAATGCACACGGCCTATTATAAGTGCTACCTACTTAGTTTTTTTTATTTTTTTTTATTGTTTGAGTAATTAGGTTTGTATGTACTTACTTCTATGCTCGTCACAAATAAAACTATTTTCTTTCTTTCTTTCTTTCTTTCTTTCTTTCTTACACAAAATGAGTGACGTTGGACATGAGACGTGCCGGAGCAAAGTGATGCCGTGCCGGTACGAAGTTGAGAAGTGTCCGTTACCGTATAGATTTTCGAATATAGAATTTATCAAGTAAGAGGTCACGTTGAGTTGTCGCCACACTGAGTTGATAACATTATCTGCCTTTATAAAACTCTCGTGAGACACTTCTTATATAAGAAGATAAAAAAAGAAGATAACACGAGAGTTTGATAAAAAATTAATAGCTGTGCGTTAGTCTCACTAAAACTCGATGGCTAATTTTGATTTTGAAATGTTTGTGCGATTCCAAGGAAGGTTTAATCAAACGGTAAAAAAATATACAGGGTATAAAAAAATTCTAAAAAAAATTACGCGAGTGAAACCGCGCCGGGTCTACTAGTATTAACTATTTACCATAGATCGCTGTTGTCTCAACTTACAAAATGCGATAGTACTTACCCACACAAGTTTCAGTAGATACTGGGAACTCTATTATTGGATAAAATGCATCTTTAACAGGGTTAAAGTTATCTAAAAAAAAATTCTGGAGTTCTGGGTCTATTGGCTAAAGGTATCGACAGAACATCAGCGCCTAGCTTCTTCCCAGTGGCAAGGCACAATGATGAGTCAACGCCTTTTTGCTGTTGTGGCACACAAATACATGACAGCGTCAATTGTTACGAGTACTGCTGATCTTCTTCTTTCAAATAAAAATATGTCTATGTCTATGTCTATGAGTTGCCTTTGCTACCTTAGCAAAGGCAACTCATATATACCTGCAGGTGGGTATACAAGTACTACTCTACTAGCGTCATCAGAGAGTGAAATGGCGGAGTTGTTGCAGCGGCCAAGAACAACAAGCCAGGAACTGGGTCTCCACATCAACAGCTGTAAGACCAAACTGATGATAGTAGATCGTTTCGCAAATATCCAACGTACAGACCTCCAAACGTATATGATGCCGTAAACCAGTTCGTTTACTTGGGTTCAGGCAGTTGCGAGCCTGAAATTCGACGTCGCATTGGCATGGCGAAAACTGCTATGACCCAGCTCATAGTTCGAACACTGTTCTTCTCTATTCCTGTATGGTTTAGAGTTGTAGACCATAAAAGCTGCTGATAGACAACGTATATAAATGCTTTTGAGATGAGGTGTTGGCGTCGCTAACTACGAATACCATAGACAACGCGCCGCACTAACGTCTCTATACTGGAAGAGCTCAAAATCAAGCTCCCAAAGACTTTCCGCAGTATTCTTTAACTGAATGAGACAATACATTGGCCATATGGCCATATCGCACGCAGAAGCTCCAACAATCTGGAGCCCTTCATGATGACGAGTAAAAGTAGTGGGAAAAAGACCTTGAGGTAAAAGCCCCAAGCAATGGACCGACTAGGTATCAGAACACCTAGAAATACCAGTTATTGCGGCTCAGGCAGCAGACAGAAACCGATGGTAACAAACTGAACCAAAGAAGTCACGATCAAGAATGAAGGAACGACGCAGGAGGAATGGTTTACTTGGAATTGCATAGGTGAAGTAAAGATATCGTATTTTGCTATAATTTTATTGTACAATTACTTAAATCGTATTCGGTATTTAGGATATCGATACGCAATGATGTCTATGAAGACAGTTCTGGCAACTATCCTCAAGAAGCAGTACCGCATAGTGGCAGCGTCAGACGCGCTCAAGCATGAACCGCTGCGGGTGAAATTCGACATAATGATGAGGTTTGTCGACAATATCCGTGTGAAATTTGTACTTATGAAATAACCATACGACAGCTATATGCCACAATTCATCGAAAAAAATATTTTAACTCTTCCTTGCATTTACATTCTCCAAGAAAGTACTGTTCCTGTAAGAAAGCACCGACATTAATTCAAATCTAATAATTATTTACATTTCGTCTAATGTAAATTACAATAGACGAAATGTAAATAAACTAATGCTACGATCGAAAAATTTAGTAATACACTCGAGAGCAATGAATCCGGGTCACTCAAATAAATTGAGTAAAATTGTAAATTGGAGTATTGAAGATTGGTCGAAAGTTATGTTCTCCGACGAACCAAAATTTATGCTCTACAAGCACGATGGAAGACACAGAGTGTATAGAAGACCAGGGGAAAGATTCAAGCAAGCATGCATCGAAGAAAAAGTAGCCTACGGTGGTGGGTCTGTACTTGTGTGGGCCGGAATTTCCTCTGAAAGTCGCACAGAGCTGGTGATCATAGAAAACGGCTCTTTAACTAGCGTAAGATATGTGGAAGAAATCCTCAACGAACACGTTGGTCCATTTATGGTCAATTTGGGTGAGGATGCTATATTTATGCATGACAATGCCCGACCTCATACAGGTAGGATTGTGAATGACTACCTTCAAGAGATGAACATTACTTGTATGGAGTGGCCAGCGCGCAGCCCGGATATCAACCCGATCGAGCATGCTTGGGACGAGCTAGGGAGATGCGTAAAACAACGAAACCCTCCCCCAATCACGCTTCCTGAGCTCAAAATTGCTCTCACAGAGGAATGGGAGAATATTCCCCAAAATCGTATGAGGAACTTGGTGTACAGCATGCCAAACCGCGTAAACGCAGTAATGGAAGCACGAGGAGGTAATACGAAGTATTGAAATTCAAGAAAATCGTCATAAAGTTCAAAAATTTCATGTTTCCTATTTTTGTTTTAAGGAGAGATCAGCAGTTTTTTTTCTTTATGTAATTTTGTGTAAATAAAATGTATGGTGACTCATATTTTTTTAACTTTCATTTAAGGAGTATTAAATTGTCTATTAAATACAATTTATTGCATTAACCTAGCATTCTTACTTTCCGAGATTTTTTGGATTCTTTGAGTGACCCGGATTCATTGCTCTTGAGTGTAGTAGGCAGAAGCCCTATATTTGGACAGTAAGGATAATATTATAATAAAATTCTAGAAATAAAGATCAGAGCAATAGGATAATGTATTTAATAAATAAATTCAAAGCCTGTGTTATAAAGGTTGCAACACCTTTGAAAGGGCACATGTACATACCTACTAACGTATTATAAGATCTAAAAATACTATGAATTAACATGAAGCAATAAATAAATGAAATGAGAATCTAGATACCAAAATCGTTCTGAAACGACATGACGTCATCAAACACATACTGCGGCTGGATCGCATTAACAGCATTCATCACTCTCAATATGGTGGATTGGTGATGGAGATCTTATTATTAAATTTAAACATTTTTAAACATTTTCAAACATTTTTTATCTGTTTAAAATATAAATAAAATTGTATCATTAACCTTGGCTATTTTATAAAATAATTAATTTTATAATTACCTACTAACTAATTACATTATTATGCTGAGATAGCACCAAAATATATAAGGTTGTTCCGAACACCTGACTTTACTTTTCCTAATAATCGAGTTGATTAATTTCGAAATGAAACGTAGTAAGATTTCAATGAAATTATGAAGGACCACAATTAAAGAAGAAAGAAGAAATACATAACAAACATTAAGAGTTTTTCGGAAAATCTCTCTAGACGCTACAAACATTGACAATGATAATACATCAAAACAATGCTAGACGTCAGTGCAGATCTTATTCCCTCACATAGGGGATCCAATTCCTATATGGATCGCATATAAGAATTGGAACATTTAAAGTACTTACTGAATAATTAGCCTTATTTTCAGCTCGGAGATGAGTAATGAGTCAGTCAGAATATTCACGTATATAGGTATATGCAGATTAAATGCATACGTAAATAGGTATATAAAACTTGTTTAGCACCAGAAGCAAATAGTCAAGATGTTAATACTAGTGGGTTTGTTGGTGATATGGTTTTTGATTGTAAAGTGGCAGAGGCGGCCTTTTGATAAACTTTATGAGCAGTTGAAGATTTCAGCACCAAGACTGCCGTTCATCGGGCATTTGTACATAACACTTTGCGATAGTGAAGGTAAGTTTGCTATCTCAAAATAGTAGATCGTTGAAAAGTTGGCAAAGCTTATGGTGAAATGGTAGTGTAGTTTTTGACTTATTGAGGGGGTGAAGCAGATGTAGTGGGGCGGACGGAGCGCGGAATCCGCACCTTCACCCGCGCTCGCCCATACTCACTAGAACAGCTCACGCGAGTCGCAGCTTGGTCATGTCAGGCTGATTTACTTTGATACAGTATCAGTCAGCATCACTGGATTCCGGCGCTGCACTGGCACTGACACCGGAAGGCGTAGTTTACACGCGTCCAGTAGTCTTTTCTACTTTGTCGCGGTGACTACACGTATGCCTTTTTAAAAAATTAGTGTTTCACAAAAAATGTGTTGATTGTTGGACAAATAAAGCGGGTGTTTACTGTAAGATGCACTAGCAATTATTGGCGCGCAGTGTTTATACGGATCCAGTGCCACTGACACGAGCTGTAAGGCGTACGGGGGCGGTCAATGTATCGAAAAATAGGCGGCCGGTTTTTTTAGATCCAGTGCTGGACTGGATTGAAACATGTTTACATTGATACAGATCCAGCGCCGGAATCCAGTGATGCTGGCGCCAGCTTATGTATCAATGGAAATCAGCCTCGCTAGACCGTGCCAGGTCCGAACCCAGCGTCGGCCGTAGCACGGTCTACTAATATTACCCGATACTGTCTATTTTAAATCTTCCTTTAGTCATTCATAACGAGTTGCAAAATCTTAAAATGCGAAGTAAATATTTTTGTTATTTGAGAGAAAAGTCAGTCGAAGGGTGACCACGTTCAGTTTAAGCAGCTTTTTTATTCAAAGTTATTTAACTAGCTAGTTTATAAGAATTCATTTGCATATTGTTTGGGTAATTTTTCCAAGAGATGTGTAAATAATGATATCTGTCTATTATTGATCTAAGACGTTTGCAATAAAACTATTTCAGAAGGGATGAAAAGGATTCAGCTTCTCGGGAAAGAAGCTATAAATGCTGGAGGGACTACCGGTGTTTGGATGTTCAACAAACTCTACATAAGTAAGTGTTGTGTAGTAATTATGTCATTTTAAACAATTAGAAACCATTGGGAATTCGTACCTTAATTTAAAATGTCAAAAATGAATAGATTTAAAAAAAAACTGGAATCAAACTTAAAATTCGCAACGCAGAATGCGAACTGCGACACGAACTGCTGCGATGTAAATTCATGCGGCAAGGTCTCCCACGGTTCAGGTGACCATTCCTTCGTCAACTAGTGTGACGCAACGCAACATCGCAGGAATGCGTAATACCTACGAATCAGTTCGCAAGTTCTTGCGATGCGTCGTGCAAGCTCGTAGATTTTTACGATGCGACGTCGCATCGCAGTTTTGTACATAGCTATACCGATACATCTGTGATGACGTTTTCAGATATAGCTGACTCAGAAGTGGCTAACACTGTTTTGAAAACTTGTCTCGAAAAGGATGACTCTATGAAATGTTTTCATATTGTTATAGGAGATGGCAGTATATTTGCTTCTGGTAAGAATCGATGCAATCTTTTAAAACAAAACTGAGGAAATGGCTAGTCCATCGATCGTTTTATGATTTTAATGAATTTATAAATATTTCATTTTACTGTATAATTAATAATTGTTTACTTGACGCCCGGATAGAATATGATTTTAATAACTCTAATGTTTTTCATTAACTCTATTTATTTTATGTTTCAAAAGGTGTCATCATTGACTTAATTTTATTTGACCTGTAATCTGTATTACTATTAAATAAACTATGAAGCCTGTGCTGAAAAGCAAACCAATCATATCAAACTGCCATTACCGATGTCATAGATAATATTATAATTTGTAAACTTAGTATAAGATTGTTAAAGAAAGGCTTTTGAAATTGAAATTTGAAATTGAAACTATGAAGCTATGAAACCATGAATCTGATCAAAGTTGAACTACACTTTTTAAACTATCACAACATAGCGCTGAAAGTCTCACTTTAAACCGATAACTCATACATAAAAAAAGAAAAATTTAAACTTTAGGACTATATTAGTTATGTCCTTTTAATATGACTTTTTATTCCATCAGTTATCTGGATCCCATAGTACAAGCTAGTTTAAGATTGGGTCTAGATAGCACTGTTTAAATTGTCTGCCAATGTTTATTTACTAGCTTACTAGCGCGGTTTTACTCGCGTCATTTTTTTATTATTTTCTCACTGTTTAAAAAATATTTCCTGGACTTTTACTATTATTTCAGACCAAAATCAGCCAAATCGGTCCAACCGTTCTCGAGTTTTAGCGAGACTCACACACGGCAATCATTTTTTTTTAGAAAGAAAGAAGAATGCTTTAATATTTTCCTTTTTTTTTAGTAAAAACATGGCGTCCTCGCCGCAAGTTTTTGGCCCCTACTTTTAGTATAAAGAACCTAAGTAAATTCGTAGAACTGTTTACAAAGCAAAGTGGTGTTCTACTGGAAAAACTAAAAAAAGATTTAGAAGCTGGCCCTGTAGCAACTGAGAAGATGTATTCATTATACATCCTGAGTATTGTTTTTGGTAAGATTTCTATGGTACCTACCTACCTACCTGTTTGACAAAATAATTTTGAATTTTGATATTTTGAATGACTAGCTGGTACCAGTAACTTCGTTCACCCAATGCGCACAGATGTATTATTTAGTAATATTTATTTTAAAAAACTAAAAAATTATAAACATTTAAAAAAGTCCTAAATGCTTAGAAACTCTTGGTAATAATAAATAGTTATGAGGTTCTAATCTAACAAAAATTTTAATCACATTATTTAAAATCGCATTAGCCGCTGCACTCTCACATAATTTTACGGCAACCACAGAAAACCAGCGCTATGGCATGAGTTGTTCTGTCATAGCACATGCTGAGTGGTGGCCATTTTTGTTACTCTATATTTTTAGTAATAGCTGATGTAATGTTTTTAGTTGGTAACGAAATAAACGTTTTTATTGTTATTATTATTAAAATGCGATTTTTTTTAACTTGATTTTACTGTAACTACCTGCTATCTTTAAAATATTAAAGTTTTGGTGTTACCCAAATCTTTAATATTTTATGATCCGGGAACGACTTTATCGATTCAAGACGGTCATTAACCAGTTGCAGTGTCATTTTACATTGCTGACATACAAAAAACTCAGTTTATACCACTAAAGTGGCAACCAAGCGTACGGCCCACTTGATGGTCAGCGGTTACCGTAGCCTATGTACGCATGCAACATCATAGATATCACTTGCGTGTTACCACCCTGAGACGTTAGATGGAAAGTCTCATGTGCCTGTAATTTCACCGGAAACCATTCCCTTCGAACCGGAACACAGCAATGCTCACATTACTGCTTGGCGGCAGTAATAGGTATGGTGGTAGTCCTTCCCCGGACGAGCTCAATCACAAAGAACTCTACTACTCTTTACTCTACGTTAACTTTACGTTTGTTTGTGCAATAGCTTTTTTTATTTTTTTTCTAGATTCCATAGCCATTAATGCAAATGTAAAGGAAAATGTGGTACATCAAACGTTATTAGCTATGAAAAAAGTAGTGAATGCTTTAACAGATCGGCTATTCCAACCCTGGCTGTACAATGACTTCGTGTACAAGCTATCACCACGCTACCGTGCTTCGGTATCGAAGCATAAACGTTGGGCTTACGAGTTTTTACATCAGGTGAGAGAAAAATAAAAATTACTCACTATTTCTGTAGGTGTGAGATTTTTGAAAATTCGCAGTCTCATCATGACACCCTTCTAATGGTCGCAATGCTGGCAAGCAAAAAGTGATTGGGTTTTAATCTACCCCGCGGACCTAATGCATATTGGTGGATGGCACATGTCTTTCGTTTTTTTTTTTTTTTTTTTATACAACTGAAGTGGCAACCAAGCGTACGTCCCACAAGATGGTAAGCGGTTACCGCAGCCTATGGACGCTTGCAATACCAGAGGTATCACTCACGGGTTGCCACTTTGAGGCTAAGATCGTAAGCCTCATGTGCCAGTAATTTCACCGGAAACCATACCCTTCACAACGAAACACAGCAATGTGAGCATTACTGCTTGGCGGCAGAAATAGGTATGGTGGTAGTTCTTCCCCGGACGAGCTCTATCACAGAGAACTCTACTACTCTTAAAATGTTCCTATGAGAGCACTTTTTTTTTCCTATGAGATAAATTGTGCACATAGATAAAAAAAAAAACCAGTGTCAGTTGGGACACTGTGTTCCAATAAATGTTCGAATCGACAGCAAGTCAAAATTTTTGAATAGAAAAATATATTGGTGCACGACCACGTTCAAATCCACGTCCTTAAGAATGGAAGGTGGGCGGGGTACTACCACTAGACCACCAAGTGCTCTCAGTCTCAAATTCTCTGTACTAAAAAGATTTGATCACAGGTCAAAGCTAAATAAAATATTGGTGCGTTTCGCTTAAACAATACCTAAATGGAAGGCGTTTTAAAATAAAGTTCCTCAGACAACATAAACAAGAGTAGTAGAGTTCTTTGTGATAGAGCTCGTCCGGGGAAGGACTACCACCATACCTATTTCTGCCGCCAAGCAGCAATGCTCGCATTGCTGTGTTCCGTTTCGAAGGGTATTGTTTCCGGTGAAATTACAGGCACATGAGACTTCCCATCTAACGTCTCAGGGTGGTAACACGCAAGTGATATCTATGATGTTGCATGCGTACATAGGCTACGGTAACCGCTGACCATCAAGTGGGCCGTATGCTTGGTTGCCACTTCAGGGGTATAAAAAAAAAAAAAACAATGTAAAATTTTAGGTTTTTCTTTATTTCGTCGAAAAAAAGGGGCCTAATTTACATAACGTTAGGCGCTAGCGCTGTATCTGCTGCCTAAAACCGTATCCCAGAATATGTTAAACAAGCACCCAGCCTTACTTCTTTCAAAAATAAATTAAAGTTTTGGCTTATCGAGAAGGCGTTCTATAATGTAGATGATTTTATTTGCAAATTGCAATAATATTTTTAAATTATAGTAATTTTTTTTTTAACTTTGACATTTGATTGATTTTTGTATTAATTACAAATTATTTTTAATATAATTTTAATATTATAATATTTTTAATATTTTGTCTATGCCAATTCATAGTGTGACATGTAAATTAATAATTTACCAATAAAATGATTATTCTGATTATACTGTTTATCTAATAATGTAGAAAGTACAAATGACAAACATTTTGAACTTCTATTTATGTCCTAGTTTCTTCTTTCTTTTAGATTATTCAAGAACGACGAAAAAGCTATGAAAATCACATCGATAAATTAGACAGTGGTAAGCACTTGCACTGGTGTACTTATTTGTTCCTAGACCTGAGTACTTAGCACGAAAAACTCATTTGACAATCGTAAACGTAAACGTATCGTCCAGCTGTCAATTTGTATGGAATTTTGACAGTTCATTTAACGCACTAAAGTGGCGCTGTTAAAAATCCTCAATTAAAAAATTTGAAAGACATCTATAATCAAATTGATTCGTTCAAATTTACAACCCAATTCAAGTTATAATGAACAAGCCTTTTTAAACATTTATTTATTTTGTTATTTCAAAGAAGAATACCTACGTTAAATTATGGCACTGAGGATAATTTTGTTTTTCAGATAAAACGGAAATGAATGATGAAAACGGTATTAAAAGTTTCATAGATCTGATGATAGAGTCATCAGAAAACTTGAGTGACGTGGTTATTCGTGAAGAGAGTATAGTAATGATGACTGCAGCCGGTGACACGTCATCAGTCGCCCTCGGCTATGCCACATTGATGTTGGCGAGACATCCTGAAGTACAGGAAATAATATATGAGGAGTAAGTCTTGGTAGAGACTAAGCTCAACTAGAGTCAACGGTCACGATTCTGTTAGCAAACATTTGACAGAGAGCTTATCATGAAAAACTCGTTTGACAATCGTAAAAGTTAACGTACCTACCGTGCAGAGTGCTTAGAGCGAAAAACTCGTTTGACAATCGTAAAAGTTAACGTACCTACCGTGCAGAGTGCTTAGAGCGAAAAACTCGTTTGACAATCGTAAAAGTTAACGTACCTTCCGTGCAGAGTGCTTAGAGCGAAAAACTCGTTTGACAATCGTAAAAGTTAACGTACCTACCGTGCAGAGTGCTTAGAGCGAAAAACTCTTTTGACAATCGTAAAAGTTAACGTATCGTCCAGCTGTCAATTTGTATAGGATTTTGGTAATAGAGGCACTATTATAAATCATTCACAAGTTTGACAGCTAGTCGAGTCAAACAAGTTTTCGTGATTCGCTCCCTAAGTGCTTAGCAAGAAAAACTTGTTTGACAAATGTAAACGTAACTTTTAGCTAGTAGGTAGTCTGATAGAAAATTAAAATTGAAACTTTTTTCAGATTGAAAGAGACTCTTGATGACTTTGAAAGACCTATTATGGCAAAAGATCTTCTTGGTTTGAAGTATCTTGATGCATTTATAAAAGAGACATTAAGGTTGTTTCCACCAGTTCCGGTCATAGCTAGAAAAATAGACAAGCATATACAGTTACGTAAGTAAGACCAAATGAATAAATGAATAATGCTGGACATACCACACAGCATCTTCTAGCCACAAGGTAAGCTGCTGTTAAACAGAGCTGTATTATGGGTACTAGATGACTGATATATATTTAATACAATACAATACATAGATAGATATTTTTTATTATACATAGAAAACACCCAGAACACCCGGAACAAATATTTGCAGATCCTTCAAACATTTGTCCCAAGGCGGGAATCGAACCCGCAACCTCTGCGTCGCAGGCGGAGCTTCGCCCACCGCGCCACCAAATAACTAATCACCACCCAACCAAATAACTAATTTATTATATTTTAAGAACATGAAATTAATGCATACGAGTAATAATCATTATTATTATATCAGTCATTCATGTCCCACTGATTGGCACAAGCCTCTCTTAATTTTCTCCAGACCTCTCGATCCTGAGCTATATTGCACCAGTATAATATTAATAAAATGTAAGCATTACTTAATATTTTTAACAATATTTGACTATATTTTAAAGCATCCGGAGTAACCCTGCTGCCAGGCTGTGGAGCCCTCATCAACATCTGGGCTATAAACCGTAACCCCAAATACTGGGGCGAAGACGCGGAGCAGTTCCGACCTGAACGGTTCCTGGACTCCACTCCGCGGCACCCGGCAGCCTTCGCTACGTTCAGTCACGGACCTAGGAATTGCTTAGGTAAAAAAAAATCATACTAATACGCATTTATTATAGATTTATTCTGAGAATGTTGTCTTCATTGCTCTCGTTTTTCAGGATATCAATACGCGATGATGTCTATGAAGACAGTTCTGGCAACTATCCTCAAGCAGTACCGCATAGTGGCAGCGTCAGACGAGCTCAAGCATGAACCGCTGCGGGTCAAGTTTGATATAATGATGAGGCTTGTAAACAAAATCCGTGTTAAATTTGTACCTAGGAAAGAAATTATTTCATAGATAATATTTCATTTCTATATCTTTATTTTTTAGTTAGTATCATGTTAGTATTTACTTAATATAGTTATTCATAAATCTGAAAGTTTAGATATTTGTGTTTTCATGTTGGTGGCTCAGTCACGTCTTGAAATGGATATAGAAGTAAAGAAAAGTTCGAATATCAAGGCTCAAGGCCCATTTACAACTTTTTTTTATACCAAGCGTACGGTCGATTTGATGGTAAGTTACCGTAGCCTATGTACGCTTGCTACATCATAGATATCACTTGCGTGTTACCACCCTGGGACCGTGTGAAATTTGTACCTAGGAAATAATTATTTATAAAGATATTATTCAATACTCTGCAACCATATTGTTTAGTTTACTATTTATTTGAAATGTAATTATGTATATTGTGTTTTTAAATTTTTCTAGCTCATGCACGCCTTGGAATATTATATGGTGTTCCCAAACTGCAGTTCAAAAATGTTTGCAAACATAATTTAACCATTTTCAACAAAACATTGCAAATGCATGCTTTGTTGAATCAATTTCGGAACAAATGTTTGACATTTTACCCCAAAATCTCTATTAAACACACTTTTAAGTAGGTAAATGATAATTTGAATTTAAAAGATTTGTTTTAGTTTTTTTTTTCAAAAACCTTTAATAATAGATTTGAGAATAGTTCTATTCTATCACACCCATATTATTTAATAATATAACAATTTTATTTAGGCTAAATCATCACAGTCAGTCAACACTAATCAATTCTTTATATTATTCTGTCTGTCTGTATGTATAGTTATTACGTTTTCAAAGCTAAAATGTAGGCTGTAGCTAGTACATTATATAGGCGAACATTTTACACAACGCCATCTAGCCCCAAACTGAGCAAAGCTTGTACTATGGGACCCATATAAGTGATAAAATACACATTATAATTTTTTGTAAATACATTCTTCTGCTTGTAATACATAAACACCCAGACCAGAAACAAACACTTGCAAATCATTCAAACATTTGTTCCATAGCGGGTATCGAACTCGCAACCTCTTGCTTCTCAGCCTTGCACAGCCTCCGCGCCGCCGAGGTCGTCAATAAACAACTATTGTAGGTTAATGTCTTGCTTCCAACTGAAGTTCAAAGTCATCAACATCTTTCATCATGACGTCAAACTTGACACGGAGTGGCGCGCTGGCCGCCTTCAGGTCCTTAGATGGCAGCAGTCGGTACTGACGGACAAGGGTTGACACCGCTGTTTTCATAGACATCATTGCATACCTGTAACCTGAAAAAGATTTGGATCAATGCAAAGAAAAACTATTTGTAGAGTTTATCTACATAATTATAACAGCCTGCTACTGGATATACGTAGGCCTTCTATAGAAAGATATCCTTTTACGAGTGCCTTGATCGATCTTGATCCTTCGCCACCAAATTCCAGAAACCGTTTTATTGTAATATTATGTCTAGTGCCTACACTTCGTTTTTTTAGAGCGGTCGCCAATTCGAGAACCTTTATTCCCCGTTTTGAGTCTGCAAGCTTTGAACTAGAATAATAGTTGAATGGAATTATCTATCACCGTATCAAAACTGTTTTTTTACCATCAATTAGTGACAAAGCCATCACAGTTGCAGTGTGTATTGAAGTTACGCACGCAAACTACAGCTTGAAGGTGGAATAGAATATCTGGTAAATAAAGTGGTGATACCTACCAAGGCAGACTCTAATTAAACTTACCTATACATCCTCTAGGTCCATGGCTGAACGCCATAAAGGCAGCAGGGTGCATCAGTGGCGCGTCTATCCATCTTTCAGGCTTGTACTCTGTCGCATCGTCTCCCCAATACTTCGGGTTGCGGTGGATAGCCCAGATGTTCACAACGATGCAACAGTCTTTCACCAGGATTATACCTGAGGCTGAAAGTGAAAAATACCTCCATAAAACGAGCACTAGTGATCAAGTTCTTAGGGTCGTGGCCTCATGTTTTGTTCATGGGTTTTCTATATTTTTAAAAAATGAGTGTTATGCTTTCGAAACGGTAAGAAAAAACTTAAGTAGTAATGTAGAAACAGAACATGATGATGATTTTTTTATAAAAGATGTTTACTCATTCGTACACAGACTATCCGAGTTTTAACTTATCCGTTAAGTGTGCGTGGCAAAAAGTAAAACTTACGTAGAAGGACATCTTTGGTGACCTTTCGCACTATTACAGGTACGGAAGGATACAGCCTTAAAGTCTCTCTGATGACAGCATCTAGGTATTTCAGCCGAGGCAGGTCTTCGACTGTGACCGGTCTGTCAGTGTCTCCGAAAATTTCTTTAATTCTGAGAACATTACCGGAAAACCTACTTGAAACCAGGCAAGCACGATCACTATGACTTACACCATACAATAATTGCATGCAAGTACTGTCTTGTCAAGTTCATGCTGGAACATCTTTGTTCCAAAATCAATATGATAATTGTATGGTGTAAATGGGCCATTTTAGACAAAGGTCTTCTTTACATGACAGTTTTTACTCTACCGTAGAGAAAATATTTATATTCGATGCTCATTCTCAGTTGGTTTGCTGGTTATCAGATAAACCAATGCTACTTATTATTACTTATAGTTGTCAAGTAAACAATTAGTTACTCACTCTTGATAAACTTTTTCCTGGACATCAGGATGTCTGGCCAGCATTAGAGCCGTAAAAGCGGTACCCACGGCCGTGGTGTCTGTCCCGGCTAGAACCAGCACCAGGCTTTCCTCCTGCAACTCCAGGTTTGAAAACCCACGTTCACCTCCAGTAGATTCAATAAGCAGTTCTAGGAAAGTTTTTGGTGTCGTTTCTGAGCCTTTGAAAACAAATAAGCAATGTTATCGTCAGAACTTTAGTAGAACAGCTTCTTTTTCATTATACATTAGTAGCTATACATTTGGCTTATTATGGACAGCCTTTTAATGTTCTTCTGGCAGGGACATTAAACCTACTTCTAAGCAAAAGGTTTTATAATTTTCACTAAAAACGGGATATTTACCATGATTTGTGAGTTTTATTGATTCCCGATATTTCGGCGCAGTTACATGCACCATGGTAAATATTCCGTTTTTAGTGAAAATTATGTTAATAACCATGATAGTTTTAAAAACTATAAGAGGTTTTATGTTTTAATTATTTGCGCAGACCCAATGGAGGTTGGTAAATGTGAATTTATGGTTCTAGGACGCACCGGTTTCTTGACAATGTTGTTGAGCACTTGCACTAAGCACTACATAATTAGATTACAAGCTCTCTAATTTAATATTTTAGCACTTACATTGCTCAGACTCTGGTTTGTCAGTTCTCAATTCTTTTTCATCCCGAATAGATTGGCGCTTAGATTTAATTACCTGCAAATAATATAGGTTTTTATTACTTTGCACGTATAACATTTTTTTATTTTTTTTTTAATCATTTAATAAGAGTAAGTTATCTAACTGATTAGTACTATTTGAGTGAACTTTGAATAGTTAGTTAGATTAGAGAGACCTTTGGGAAGAAATACGTTGTGAAAATAATAAAAACGTGGATCTACTTGCTTTGTCAATAAAACTGCAAAGTGTATTACGATAGTCGGTGTGCGCTTTGTAAAGCGATGTCATCTTGAACAGGGTGTCATTGTGGAGCCAAGGCTGGCATAGCCGGGTAGAATCAATCTTCAACAGCTTCTCAAAAGCCTTGAGGAATGGATTGTCGTGCTGAAGTTGCGTGTTAACTTTGACGCCTAGCGTTGACTCTAAAACCAGTAATATCAGCTTACGATTTAAAGTTATAAAAAAATTGTTGTACTAAATAACTCAGACGATTTCTTAATTTACATGAGTAGGGGTTGTCAATTATTATTATTATTATTATTAGCCTTTTATTTCCCAATAATTCAAACATTAATTTAAACACTAATTAAAGTTTATACATAAAATCACTTTTTTAATATTGTACCTAGTTATTATTATTAAGTATATGAAATTATTATTGACATTATTATCATTTTAATTATTATTATTATTATTATTATTTTATTTTTTATTTATGTATTAATTGGTTTTTGTTTTTGGGGCCGCCAATCTGCGGATAAAGGCCTCCTCCAACCGCTGCCACTTTTCTCTTTGTTGAGCTAATCTGGTCCACGCAGCGCCCGCTACTCCCATGATGTCATCTCGCCATCTTCGTCTTGGTCTTCCACGGGGGCGAATTGCGTTTCGAGGATACCAGTGTATAATTTTTTCGCTCCACCTTCCATCTGTCGTTCTCGCCACATGTCCAGCCCATCTCCATTTGAGTTTGCATGCAAGCTCTGCAGCATCAATTACTTTTGTTTTGTTTCTTATGCATGTGTTTCTTTTTCTATCACTTAATTTAAGTCCCAACATACTTCTTTCAGCTGCTCTCTGAAACTGGGGTTGTCAATAGCGTACAATAAAGATGGGCAAATTGACTTTATAGAAAGAAAGAAAGAAGGAAAGAAAATACATTTATTGACTCCCCAAAGAAAAAAACCAACCAAAAGAATAGGCAATATAAAAACAGAGAAAAATCTCTAGTACTATTCCGCTTAACCTTTTAACTGATGAGGTCACACAGTTACCACAGTTTACCTCAAAAGAAAAATATCGACACGTGTTTCATCCCTCCACGGGACATCCTCAGGACCATCGACTTGTACTCCGGCAGACGTGTTGCTCCGTCGAGCGCTGGAGCCAAAGTTCTTTTGAGGTTAACTGTGGTAACTGTGTGACCTCATCAGTTAAAAGGTTAAGCGGAATAGTACTAGAGATTTTTCGTCTGTTTTTATTTTGTAATGAATTTCCGCAAAGTAACGCCTGAATCTATCAATTATAAAAGAATAGGCAACAAAAGAAAGCTAAAAACAAAATAATAAAAGGTATCAACAAGTATGTAGGGTTGATACTAGACTTGATAGGGTTAACTAAAATAGGAAAAAACTTAGTTACCACTTCCAGTTTTTTAATATAGTAAAAGATTTAGATTTATTAATAGGTATAATCTTTTATTTATCTGGTTTTTGATTAGATAAAATACATACCACAAACTGAGTCCATGGAGTATGTAGTAACATACTTCCAAATGGAGAAAGTGCCATTTCCTGCCTTAGTCCTGAGCTGGTCTGTCATGGTACTACTCTGTCGGGAAAATATATCCGCAAACTGAAGCAGGTTTTTGGGACTGAATATTGGGGCTAGGAACTTGCGACGTGGGCGCCATATCGAAACTAAAATACAAATTTGATCTTGAATATAAAAAGGGTAAAAAATGAGAAGTGGTAGAAAAATATTTATTTATTTATATTTATTTAAAAAACAATTATTAACCACCACTACAACAGAACCAAATGTACTACAATACCTACGATTTTAAACAATAAATAAACCCTAAGGGTATTGCATACCAACAACAATTGCTAACTTTTGGAAACTCTTTATCACTTATTTCAGATGTTACTTGATTACTAGCTTTTCTGTTGCTGTGACATTGCACTAGCTAGACCCACTGATCAAAAGCTGGAAGCAAAAGAACTAAATTAAACGTGCGTGCTGTCACGTGGTGTCAGTTAGGACAGTTCCATTCAAAGCGCTGAGTTTTAATTTGTCGTCGCGCTACGGAATTTGACACCACAGCCAGTTACGACATAAATTATGACCGGATGGTGATGTTGATCTCAAAACAGATATCAAACTACAAATGCGTGAGCATAACTTGAAACCATTTTGAGATATATTTACTTATTTAAAACTGTCCTTATAAAACAGGCAATGCAAGCTGTTTTTACCATTAAAACAAAGAAATATGGCCCGAAAGAGTTGTGACAGGAGTTTATAAAGCATAACCTTTACCTGGTGCAAATATGCTCCCGTTGCCAGTGAGTAGCCGGCTGCATTTCATAACATCATCCTTTTCTAAGCACACCTTCAACACCAGCTCTGCTATGGCTGGGTCACTTATATCTGGAATCGTATGTCAGCTGATGACGAGAAGGTCAAGGCGTTTGCCAGATGTTAAGCGCCATGCCTGATAATCTTCTTCTTATCTTCTTCTTAGATATAAAAATTAATTTATGTGCATTAGGCTCACTAAAACCCGAGAACGGCTAGACCGATTTGGCTAATTGTGGTCTTGAAATGTTTTTAAAAGTCCAGGGAAGGTTTAAACGGTGAGAAATTATGGAAAATATGCGAAAAAAATTACGCGCCGGGTGTATTTATTTACTAGTAGTAAATAAATAAATAATGCTGGACAATCCACACAGCGTCAGCGTTATGGGTACTGGAGACTGATATACTTAATTTAAAACCATATCTACATGGAAAGATATTGTTTAATATACATAAAAAATACTCAGAGCTTTCACACTACCTAGTAGTTAGTAGGTAAGTAGAATTGCGTTGAAGAGTGACGCCTAATTAAACATAATAATAGAGTTACAGTGTCACAACATTGCATTGAAACTTGAAACCTACTTACTCACGTATAGCCTGCTTCCTTGCCACATTGACAGGAGACCATCTGTAGCATAAGCTTCTAAACCAATTCGCTTTAACATTTTCATACGATCTGAAACATAATAATTTATAATGATTAAATAAAACTGTCTTGTAATGACCACTGAATTTGCAACACTTGTGTAAACATAATGTAAATAAGTTAGAGTGAAACGTTTACTTTGACAAATTTAGACACACATAACAGGTTGAAAGTAACTTAAAAAGTAAAACAAGTACATTAGTAGGTAGGCAGTACTTGTAGTAGTAGGTGTGTTTTGAATTCATACTTAAAAAAAAAGTAAATTTCAGCATCTCCTATTTTTTTTAAATATTGTGCAATTGTGTATGTTTATTTTTTGCGTGGTGCTTAACATCAGGCGGGCGACTTAAAATGTCTTGTCACTTGCTGATATAAAAAAAAAACATAAAAATGTGCACCCGGAAATGATCGTGGGACATGCTCAAAGTCAAAAGTATTATTAAAACAATGTTAGACTAACATTTCGGCTTACAAAAAAAACAGTGTAATGTTATTTCAATATTGCTATAAGAGCTCGTGGTTACCCCCCTGAGGGAATGAAATCTAAGTACTAAGTAGTGCACCTGGGTGAATTACCCCAGATGAATTTAAGAAGGTATACCTCCCAATATTTTTACAAATAACTTACCTTCGCTATCTCCCAAAAACAGGTAAGAGTGTCCGATAAAAGGCAGTAATGTGTAGTTGTTTTTCAGCTGGTTCCATAGTTTGTACATCCCTCGCTTTTGCCATCGCGACACCATCATCCATATCACCAGGAATATCACTAGGATTTGGAGTAACATCTCGTTTAATTCATTTAAAAAAATACAATATATTTATTTAGGTGTTGCTTTAGGTCACGGATGAAATTTATGATATTTTGAAGAAGAAAAGGAAAATGCAGAAATCGTTTTAGAATGTATCTACGAGTATTTCCTAGAGAGTTTGGCAAAGATGTGATCCGGGTATTAACAAATAATCTAAAGAGTGCGCTAAAAATACCCCCACTGACTTAACACATCGATACTAAAGCACTTATAAACTTAAAGTATTTGAACATAGCTCAAGATATGACGTAACGACAACACTTGATACGAGTTAAAGGCAGTGTCAACCTGTTTCGGACGCATCATCATCTAACTTTAGCCTGACTTCAACCACACTTTTTATATTATGTCACTCTTTTTGGTCCTGTGCCTGAGCTAGCCTTATCCAGGTTCGTACTGCGATTTTTGCGTGTCGTCTGCCCATTGCGCTGCTGGACGACTAACGTTTTTGTATCCATTTCTTAATTGCTTTTCAGTTTGCCTTGCTCTAGCAGTCACCTTGCTTCGCCAGGTCCTGCCCAACTCTATTTTAGTTCTGTTGCATAGTTTCCAACGTCTTTGGCCGATGTTCGATTTTGAATCTTTGACGTTAGGAATACAGTGTGTATCTACCAAGTATCTACAGTCGACCGACGGATCTCGGCCATCTTGAAATTAGCCATTTGTGATTCGCAAAAACATTTAGCTCAAAAACTTCCATTAACAAAACGACTAACTTCACGACGGCCGAGATCCTTTCGCTTTCGCTGACGCTTTCATGCCACTCTCATTCTCACCCTGTACACAGCCTCCTGCATGCATATTTGCGTCCCTTGGCACCGTTTGGGGGATTGACACAAAAATATTTTATTTACCTCGGCGCACAAAGACAGAATAATAATTTACTCTGAACCCTGACAAAGTAGTCGTAGCGAAATTGAATTTTTGCCTCAAGGAATTTTTATTCTGTTTTTAGAACGTTATTCGATGATTATTTCTTTCTTCCTATAGCTTAGGAATTTTTTGAACTAAATCACGCTAGCATGATTTAATTTAAAAAAATCCAATCATTTGTAATGACAAAAATAACTACAAATGAGCAATGTAATACCACCTTTATTCCAAACTCGAGCATGTGACAAAGGTTGAGTTTAAAATAAATAAAAATACAACTTGTATTGAAAAGCAAAACCAATACTCAATCAAACTTTTTCGTAAGCAAAAACGTACTACTAACGACCTACGTCCACTCAAACAAGGATTTCCACAAAGCCTTGATGATCACGATGAATCTTAGTTGTTAGTTTAAAATTGAAGCTAAATTTAGATCCGTTTCACCATTGAGTTTCAAAATACGCAAATTCATAAAGCAGGTCATACAGGATCATCATTAGGTACCTATAATCTATACTTACATTTATCACAAACATTATAAACAAAACAAGAAATAATATACAAGGGATTTGTCTGGCTTTGTAGGAAATGTGTTTTGTTTTTTGATTGCTAGAGAAACGATCCGCGACTTCGGTTGACATTATTTCATGCATGCCCTAGATTCAAGAAAACACAGATGAGGACTGGTACAAAGCTTATCCAATATTTTTATTAGCCTTTAGTTAGTACGTACATAAAAATCAAAGTGTCAGTTGTGACACTGTGTCCCAATAAATTTTGTCCGAATCGACAGCAAGTCTAAAATAAAGTCACTTCTCGCTGTCTGTCTCTATGTCTACCATAATATTAGTAAAATTCGACTCGCATTTGGCAATTTTTTCTGAAAACTCTGCACCTCGAAATTTTGTATTATTGCTCAGATCATCATTTCTTCAGGGCTTAGTTTAAGTAACCTCCTTGTTTCATCCCAGACTTTTGTTGAGAGTTCATCGTCATGTACTATTCGGGAAGCCTTGGAGATACAGCATTCCCTAAAGTGCTTCCCGCTGACAGCACCAGCAGCGTCATCCAGTGCCATATGAAGAGTTGTCTGCGCGCCTTGCCACGGAGACTTAAACACCAGACGTGCGATCCAAGTGAACAAAAATCCAACGTGACTGTTCCAAGTATCAAAAATGCGAGTGCTAGCAACACCTGGTTCCATACTGTTCACCACCACGTTTGTTTCTTTCAATCTCTTTGCCAGTTCTCTTGTAAAAATCACCAAACAAAGTTTACTGTTAGCGTAAATTTCAGTTTGTAAAATATAATAGTAACTTTCAACTAAACGATCACATCTGATCTTCCCAAAGTAAAATAAGACCGATGCTACGTTGACTATCCTGCTCGGCTCAGCCGGTCGTTCTGACTTCTTCAGTAACGGTATAAGAAGTATAGTCAAGAGCACAGTACCGAAGTAATTGACTTGCATGACGAAGTTGATTCCGTCGGCGGTCTGTTGCGTTAGAGGACCGCCGACGCCGGCGTTGTTGATGAGGATGTCGAGGCGAGACTCTTGCGAGAGTATTTCTGCGGCGAAGTGGCGCGTGGACGCCAGAGACGCCAGGTCCAGCAGCTGGAAGTGCACGTCGTGGTTGCTCGTGTCCCGTACGATGCTCTCGCGAGCGGTCCTTCCTTCCTCAGGGAAGGGGCACGCGATGATGACCCGTGCGCCGCGCCGCGCCAGCTCTGTCGCGATCTCGAGCCCCATCCCCGCTGTCCCACCCGTCACCAACGCCGTTTTGCCATCCAAACGCTTCTTTGTAATGCAGTTTTTATGCTTGAGCTTTTGATATATTGCTATAAGAATAAAAACAATGAACACTACGCATGTAGTCGTCAGAATGGCTGCCATTATAGTTATGTTCCTTGGCTGTCACTGTAGAATGGTTTTCACTGCCTGAGAAAGAGAAATCAGTTATAACGATATTTCTGAACTTGCCTTGTTTATTTATAATTTGCGTCACTTTAAGTACTTACTGGTTTGCCTAATATTTATTTACCAGTCTCAAACACTTGTTTTCTTTTGGTATAATAAAAATGTTAAACTTATGACTTAGTCAATCGTTTAAAAACCTTTGGCAAAAGCTAACAGTTACAGTAGTTAGGTAACAGTTCTATGAAAATATAGCCGTCGCTATGTGACTTTTTTATCGTTGACATACACAATCGTACTACCTAACAATCTTGAAATCGTATACAATCTTGAAATCATGTCAAAAATGCCAATTTCATCAACAAAAACTTATTTGCTGAGAATGAGAAGTATAGTTCGAGTCTTTAGTTTTAGTTTCAGCTTCTATAACTTCATTTCATTTCATTTTTAAATTTTCAAGTTTTTTTTACACGATTATGAGCTTACTGTAGGTACAACGCTAGTGGCTATCATTGAACCTTAATAAATATTAAGAAATGATGCGTGCAACGTTCTAACGTTCGTGATTGCAACTTGATCTGTGCTAACAATCAGGCTATTCAGCGCACGTTATTGAGGTAGTAATTAACCAACGCTAATTATTTAATTTGTTACTAACCTACAGTCAAGTCAACAAATATAAGACCTTTAAATATTGTTGCTGACATGACCCAAGTTACATCCAAATAAAAAGGGTGACAGAACTGTCACTGTCTGTCACCCTAGGCGGAAAAACTGGGTGACAGATGGGAATAATCCAATCTCACTACCAAGTGACTTACACAAGAGCAGCACTTTGCTGTCGACAGGTGGCTCTCGGTTGCTGTCAACGTGTTGGCAGCAAGCGCCGACCATTATGTTCAAGTTGATAGTGACTGCCTCCTGCGGGTTGATCACATAACTCTGTTAGCGACCAATTTTCACTGATTTCAAACTGTCCAATAAGACAGTAGAGCTATGGTCAAACTAATGAGCGCTAAAATGAGGGCGCCGATAAAGCAGCTCTTTGTCGACAGCACCAACTGCAAGCTGTCAGTGACATTGATTGCCATTGGCTGACAAGCAACAGCAAGCGCCTACCAAAATAAAATAAAACAAAATACGTAGGTAGGTAAATATTGTCGTAATAGATAGGTAAATAGGTTTTACCTATCTAATATGTTAAACAAATTATATCTCCTGCTTTATAATGCAGCTTAATAATACGTTTCTTAATCAATCCTCAATAGTAAATTTTTTGTTAAAAGTAGTAGAACTTTTAATGTTGACTGTAACAATTTAACCACCTTACTTATATAAGTACCTACCTAAGTTACCATTTAACTTACATGAGTGATTGAATTTCCGAAGACAAGTTTTCAATTCACGGCCTTGATTAGCCGTGTATTTAAGTTAGCTCGGTCAACGTCCAAATTAAAATAATAAAATGTCTTTAAAATAATATGACCTCTAATGCCATAGTTTTAATGTTGTGAATAAACCTACTGAATACTGAATACTGACGTTCACGCCACAGTCGCAATGGCGCGCGTGAGTTAATAACTTGCAATTGGGTCTCTGAAAGCAATTTGCAACATTGTTATAAGAATTGTAGTAACTAGGTCACCTCTATAAAAAACTTATTTTTTGCTGATAAAATAATTAGCGGAATGAGTCTATTATGATAGCAGGTAAATAATAACCAATTCCAATAAAATTTAAATGAAATTTTAACTTAAGTGTATTACGTCAAAAATCGCGTTACAAATAAAAAAGGCTTTTTGAAAGTCGGTTAAAAAGACTCAATTTGAAAATCGTGAATTTACTAATAAAATTATTAAGAGTTTTCATAGTCTTGTAGGAAGCCTGTTACGTAACAAAATAAATTAATAAGTTTAGATTAAAGAAGTTTCAATTTTAATATTTTAGAATAAGACTTAGTTATTAAGTAGTAGTACATATTACCTACTCCTAAAAAAGTGAATCAACATCTCTACATTTTAAAAATATTTTGTCCGAATCGACAGCAAGTCATCTAAACAAGACAACGCACTCCAGTCGCTCCAGCTTCACAATAGATTTGATTCCACATTTCTATTCTCTCAGCGTCTGCGTAACTTGCGGGAGTGATCGCTTCGTTGAGAGCCAGGTACTCGCGACCTGATGAACTGTACCTGTTCCATTTCACACTGCTCACGTCTGGAGTAGGATTGCTGGAAACACCCAAATTGATTACCTTTCATTAAAATAGTAAGGAGAGTTCTTTGTGATAGAGCTACCACTATTATTATCTAACCTACCCAGTATAAAAGCATCATCATTAATGACGACCGATGTGGCGCAGCGGGCGCAGGTCCGCCTGCGACGCAGAGGTTGCGGGTTCGATTCCCGCCTCGAAACAAATGTTTGTACGATCTACAAATATTTGTTCCGGGTGTTCTGGGTATTTTCTATATATAATAAAAAATATCTATCTATGTATTGTATTGTATTAAATATATATCAGTCATCTAGTACCTATAATACAGCTCTGTTTAACAGCAGCTTACTTTGGGGCTAGATGATGCTGTGTGGATTGTCCAGCATTATTTATTTATTTATTTATTTATTAATGCATGTGCTAAATAATGTCTCTTCCATAGAGTGCCAGAACAACCGTCTTGTTTTCTGTTATACTCGTATTAAACTATAAAAAGTTCTCGAAAACTGGAAAACGGACGACCCCTAACTTGATAAGGACCAATGGCAATACAGATCGCAGGATATCGCTGGATGGTGAAGGCTCAAGATTGGCAGCCATGGCGCTCTTTGAGGGAGCTCTATCTCGTCTATTGGCTGATATGATAGTGATTTTTTACGATGAAACTGAATGCAAACATAATTAAACCTAAGAATGTAACTAGCAATAAAACCTACCTAGGACTAAAAGGAAAATATAACCACAATATTTTATTTAGACGTCTTACATAGGTAAAAACCCAATAAGGCGAACAAACAAGGAAACAATGCAAATAAATCAGTGATTCAGTCCTCAGCAGTACCTTCCAATTCTTCCTTTTATATATTTGCGTCGCGATATAACTTACAAATTGCAAACAAGTATGAGTAAGACTATAAAACCTGCACTAGTTATTGCTAAAAGACAAAAGCAAAGTCTAAAATTTAGCCATCAGGCTCAAGCATTTCCAACTTACCCAGTCTTAGCAAAGTCAGTCCACAGCTTGGTTAGGGCGTAGACGATTTGACGCAGCTTCTCTTGTGACCTGATCATTTCTTTATTCAGCTCATTGTAGAAAAAATAAAACAGGTCGTCCGCATGGCACGCACCTGGCATGGCCGTCAAATTTAGGAAATTTTTTACAACGTTCAAATCCGTAGTATAATCAAATCTGTACATAAACAGAGGGGCCAGGCTGTTATACAACTGCGCGAATCGGTGTATGTTGTATGCAAAATGCATATCGGTTCTCATATCAACAATCCCTTGCGCAGTTAGATTATTCATTCCTCTATCTCCCGTGTAAAACTTCATTATTCTCTGACCGAACGATTTTAGTTTTGCCTCTGTCACTCTCTGAATCAGCTCTCTAGGCACAAGATAAGTAGAGTTTGCGTTGAAACGATCAGCTTTCGTCAGCTGGTCCGCTAGCATAATGAGTCCTTCTGCGGAATTGTATCCGATTATAAGAGGAACTTTATTAACTTTCTTGGACACCACAACATTTAATGGATCTTCCGAAATAAAAGCTTCGACGTCATGGAATTTATTTTCTATCACAGGACCAAAACGCATCGGCACTCCTCTAAGTCTCTCGTCTCCTGTTTCTGTTTTATAGGTCATATTAACCAGTTGACTAGCTGGTACGCTTCTCAAAAATTGCAGCAACTCATTAGTATCGTTTGTCTCTTTCCCTAACACTTTGGCAACTCGAAACGCTCTAGCTTTTGTATCGGTGGCAATCCCTGAATCGTCAATGCATACGCCACTTTGTGCAATTGCTTTATGGAATAGAAGTTTCGACATTGGAGATATCACATGGTACGTCACTGCAACCGATCCTGCGCTTTCTCCAAATATCGTTACATTATCTGGATCTCCTCCGAATTTGGCGATGTTTTCTTTGACCCATCGCAAAGCTAATACTTGGTCTTTCATACCCGCGTTCCCGGGCACTTCTGGAGTGTCAAGAGAAAGGAAGCCTAAGACTTCCAATCGGTAGTTTATAGTCACCATCACAACATTGTGCTGTAGTAAAAGCTCAGGGCCATACGACCCTTGGTTACCCGACCCCGACATGAAGCCTCCACCGTAAATGTAGACCATGACGGGAGCTTTGACATTGCATTTTAGAGATCTTGAATAAACATTCAGAAAGAGGCAGTTTTCGCTTCCATTCATAATCTGGTTGGTGTTAAGGTCGTATTGAGTACAGATGGATCCATGATTGCTGGCATCTCGAATGCCAGTCCACGAAATTGGTGGCTGCGGTGCCTGTAATAAAAAAACCGTAGAAATAAATATGTGCATCTACATCATCATCACGACAGCCTTCTAATGTTTCCACTGTCTCTAATATCTCGCAAAACAGGTGCATCTATGAACGCCTAAGGTACTTTAGATAATAAACCTTTATATGAGTATAGTTCGCACGGCGGATCTCGGCCGTAATATAGTGATGTTAGCCGTTGCGCAATGGAGCTTATTCGAACAAAATTGTCACTGCGCATCACAAACAGCTAACTTCACGGAAGCCTAGATCCGCCGTGCGAACTATACCTACCTTGTTTTACGAGAGAAATAAATATATTATATTTGATTGATTGTCCTACCTACTCCTATAAGCGAGAGTACCAATACATCATGCGATTCTAATGAAGTCTGGTGGGAAGCATTGTAGGCTACATGAACCTAAAATGTTTTTTTATATTCAAAAACTGTTTAAGGTTTTATCAGAACCATAATCAAAATCAAAATCAAAAAGTTATTTATTCAGTAGAATCACAAGGTTCACTTTGAAACGTCTTACAAGCTAGGAAAATTTACACCAGTTCCAACGCGCCCATGCCGTAAAAGAACTGGCAACAACACCGGCTGGGTTCCTATCGCTTTTTTGGCATGACCCTTGATATTGTTATGGATTCCAAGTAGAGTTGGAGCACATTCGTCCCAAGCTTTTTTATCATCTAGGTAATCGGTTGTTTTATAGTAAGCTTTTTGAGACAGATTTTGTTTAATTAAGTTTTTAAATTTGACAATTGATAAATTTTGTATGTCGCTTGGGACTTTGTTAAAGAAGCGTACACATTGCCCTTTAAAAGATTTACTGACCTTAGTGAGCCTAACTGTGGGAACAGCGAGTTTATTTTTATTTCTAGTATTAACATTATGATTATCACATTTTTTTTTAAACAGATTAATATTTTTGCGAACATACATAAGATTTTCATAAATATATTGACAGGGCACTGTCATAATATTGATTTCTTTGAACTTATCTCTAAGTGATTCTCTGGGACCCATGTTATAAATTGCGCGAACAGCCCTCTTCTGCAACACGAATATGGTGTTAATATCTGCAGCACTCCCCCACAACAAAATACCGTAAGACATAATGCTGTGAAAGTAGCTGAAATAAACTAGTCTGGCTGTATCGACGTCGGTGAAATGACGGATCTTTTGACTGCGTATGCTGCAGAACTAAGTCTCTTCGACAATTTATCTATGTGTGGGCCCCATTGCAGTTTATTATCTAAAGTTATGCCTAGAAAAACTGTGGTGTCCACAAGGCCTAGCTTTTCATCTTTTATTTTTATATTAGTTTGGTTTTGTTTTACATTAGGTAGTATGAAACGAACGCATTTCGTTTTATTTTCGTTTAACAATAAGTTGTTTACATTAAACCACCCTACAATTTTAGAGATTGCATTGTTTACTTTGTCAATGTTAGTCTCTTGTCGCTTTAATTTAAATAAAAGTGCCGTGTCATCAGCAAACAGTACAATCTCATGATCGTTCCTAACAAGCCGGAGTAGATCATTTATATATATTAAAAACAAGAATGGCCCAAGTATTGATCCTTGTGGTACACCAATTGTTACCACTGATCCCGGAGAACGCTTTCCATTTACGTCAACTCTTTGTATTCTATCACTTAGATATGAAGTGAGAAGGTCTAGAGCAACACCCCTAACTCCATAGTGTTGTAATTTTCTAATTAGTGTCTCATGATGTACACAATCAAATGCCTTAGATAAATCACAAAAAATGCCTAAGGCATCTTGCAATTCCTCCCAGGCTTCAAAAATGTGTGATATCATCTCAACACCGGCATCAGTTGTTGAGCGACCTCTTGTGAACCCAAATTGTTTACTATCAAGTAAGTTATTCATACTAAAATGTCTTTGTAACTGAATAAGAATAAGTTTTTCAAAAATTTTACTAAATGTAGGCAATACTGATATAGGCCGAAAGTTACCAGGGTCAGAATGACTACCTGATTTGAAAAGAGGTGTTATCTTGCTATGTTTCATTAAATCAGGAAACACACCACAGTCAATACATTGGTTAAATATAAAAGCTAGGTCAGGTGCAATGATTTCAATGAATGATTTCACAACGCTAACAGAAATGCCCCAGAGATCAGTGGTCATATGTTTTTGAGTGGTTACCGTGTCGTGTAGTTTGGCCTAAGTATAATCTAGAAAACTTACCTGAAACCGTAGCTCTCCCAATGGCGGTCGGGCATAAGGAATGCCTTTGAAGCTAAAGTAAGGACTACCATCTAACAGTTTCTGTACGGATCCTTTCAACTTTCCCTGTTTTACTGTTACAACATCATCCTGGAACCAATTTTTTTTTATTTATGTCAGCAAGTGACAATACAATCAAGGCACCCACCTGATGTTAAGCACCACGCCTGACTATTACAGATGCAGTGCCACCCAAAGCTTTAAGTTTTTAAGTGTTTGCGTGGCACTGCACTGCGCTTATCACCCCGAGACATTGTTGTTAAGTCTCTTTCGGCCAGTAATTTCACTTGCTAACAGTGCCCTTCAAACCTAAACACAGTAATGCTTGCACACTACTGCTTGGAGGTAGATTATCTGACACTGCGGTGGTACCTACCAAGACGAACTCTTGCTGAAGAGTCCTACCACCAGGTATATTAAGTAAGTATTTACATTTTATTTTATGTCTGCAAAATTTATGTGACAGTAATTTCGTTCAACGCCATTGGAGCTGACCATTGCACTGTCAGCAAAAGCTTTAACTTTTTAGACTCGTCACCTCCAGACGTATGTTTCATATGTTCAGTAATTTCACCTTGATAGGTATGAGTACATTAAGTACCAGTACCTAGGTTATATCTAGTGCTCTTGAAACTTAGGGCTAGTGTCAAAATCCCCTTTGAAAATCTCATTTGAAAGGGATTTTAGTCAAAATCCTATTTAAAAATCCCATTTGAAAAGGATTTTGGGAATTTTAGATTAGTGTCAAAAACCCCTTTGGAGCTTGAAGCTCGGACTGAAGGGGATTTTGACACAAAAAAGTTCGCACACTATATAATTTTATATGTACATAGATTGGAAGATAAAATCTCTAAGAGGATTTTGAGGAGCTATTCATTTGGCAAGTTGGATGACATCTTGAAATCAGTTGATACTCCACAGTGTCTGAAGACCCGTTTATATAACCAATGTGTACTGCCCACCATAACTTACGGTGCTGAGACATGGAAGCTCACACATGAGGCTGTGTACAGAATGAGAGTTTCACAGAGAGCCATGGAGCGAGCCATGCTTGGCATCAAACTTATTGACCGAGTTCCAAACACAGAAATCCGAAGACGTACCAAGGTCAAAGACGTCGGGAATCGGATAATGGAACTCAAATGGAGCTGGGCAGGACACATGGCAAGACGTGGTGATGACAGGTGGAGTAAGGCGACAACTGAGTGGTGGCCGAGAAGTGGCTACAGAAACGTCGGTCGTCCGTTGGCGAGATGGGTAGACGACATAGTGAAAGTCGCGGGCCGTAAGTGGATTAGATTAGCACTGGATCGTGGTAGATGGCACAAACTAAAGGAGGCCTATACCCAGCAGTGGGTGAAGTCAGGCTGTGGATGATGATGATGATGATTCATGAACTGGTGCACCAAGTATTTAAAGTTTGCGCGTTGATGTCTTTTGTATAAAAATTCTAAAATTATGCGTAACACGAAATGAAAATAATTATAAAGTTATTGGTTACGTCGTACTTATTATAGACAGTGACGTTCTTTTCGTCGAGCTACCAATAGACGTCTACTGCTGGAGACACGTAGCCCTCCCCAAAGCATCCAAAGAGTGGCTGGACCTGGACAGAGAGTGGAGGCCAACGACCGATCCTAAGCCATTCACCAGCGTTGCGTCCGCATAATACCTACTTAGTATATAGTAGGTAGTGCCGTAAATAATTTTAGTATGTAATGTACCTACTTACTGGGCATTACGTAAAGGTTATTTACTTACATTTTACTTGATTAGGTAGGTAGGTCTGTACTTACTTCCTCTGCGGCAGTTGTGCACCCAATCAGCAAAACTGCAGCAAGACCAGCTATTATTTTCCACTGAAATTCATAACAATAATCATCTCTCGAACCTGTGCTCGAATAAAACCAGGTGAGGTAGGTAGATACTTAAACAAAACATTAAGTAATAGTTAAGTAGCTACCTACCTACCTACATAGTTAGGATGCACGCCGGCAGAGTTTGTTGGGAAAAATCACCTAACACTTCTGTGTTCGGCTAAAACCATTAACCTACTTTACTGAATGCATACAGCACTAACAGTAGGTAGGAGGTACTGGGTGCTTAGCGCAAGACGTCCGCGCGGCAGACCAAGGAGTTTATGTTCCTTGGGCAGACCTCTGTGCCACCACGGAGATGGCGTGCGTGACGCGTGACACGTGACGACTTGGATGTGCATCAACCAGACTGGCCCACTGCATGCCTACTCTGCAGCAAGGGACAGAGAAGGTTGGAAAATGGGAGGGAGGCCTTTGCCCTGCAGTGAGACAAAAGAGGCTAAAAATAATAAAATAATAATAATTACCCAAAGAGTAAATTAATAGGTTACTTTGTAAAATTACCTTCATAATTATTGACCAAGTCTTGGTTAAACAAGTGTAGGTACAGCAGTTAAGTTACAGGCCCGTCCAACTTTCCAAGTAAGCACAGTACCTAGGTAAATTAAACATGGCACAGTTCGACACACCCAAGCGGGAAGAATTTTTCCTTAACACTATTAGTGTTAGCCTCAGCTCATAAGAATATTTAATAATTATTCTCAATGTCTTTGAGGTAGTTATGTTACTTAGTATGAGTATAACTACTCTACAGTACCTACCTACATATAGCATATCCCATGCAACAAACCAACTCTAATAGATCGACCTAAAGAGAAATAGCTAGAATAGAATATACCATTCATCTATCACGTTGTGGATTTCCCTCTGTGATAACCAGACTCTTAAGAGACTGGGAGGAACAAGGAAGTCCACATGCACACACCCACTTACAAACACACACACACTCACCCATACTCACACACGCACACACACACACAACACTTTATTTGCACCCGTACAATTTTTAGTCTACTCAATTTTTTATTTTACTTTACTTGTACCTACCTACTTAAAATATTCCTACTCTGTAAACTTATAAGTACCTATATACCTACTAATTTAATTTTTTCTTAAGAAACAAAAACGTAAAAACCCTTCCCCCATGGAACATTAATAAATCTCAGTTATGGAGGTGGGCGTTGTTAGCTGCAACACAGTTTTTTTTTAACTTATGCAGCTTTCATCGTTTTCTTTTAATTGTTACTAATGAGCCTTGTATACTGTTCCGAAATAAACTATTTGAATTTTTTTTTTTTTTTTTTTGAGCTAAAGGCAGGTACATAAACAAATTCAAAGAAAGAAAGGAACGCTTGTAATTGAGATATCAGCTATGCTACACCACGCCTACAAAATTAAATAACGGTTGTTTCTCGCACATCCGCACATTCTATCTGTAGTCTTGATATTTTTGGTTGCCACATGCCGTGAATTTTTCATTTGTCAATGTCAAAAATAGCTTAAACGTTAATGTCATAACATGACATTGACAGTGACATTTCAAATAATTTCAAAATAATAGACAATTTTTTTTTTAGCTAAAACAAGAGAGAACAAAAACAAGCAAGATTTCTTTTGTGTGTGTTTTGTTTTGTGGTACTCAGACAACAACAACAACAACATTTATTCAAGTTTCATTCTATCAAGTAATTCCTACATAATAATTCCTGATAAAAACTAAAACGAGAATAGATAAGGTAAGTTGCCAACCTTACCTATTACCACAAACTTTGAACACTCTAGGACAGACAGTTATATTATAATACCTACCTTCGAGACGAGGCTGCACCGTTGTCTGTATACCTACCTAGATTAAATTAACGAAGATGTTGGCTAAGAGAATTGTGCTGAAACTTCAACAAAACTGCAAATATTTATTTACAAAAAATATTCTGGTGAGCTTGGCTTGATCAAACAACACAACTCTCCGTCCTTCCCTGGGTAAATAACTAGAGTAGAGGTTACTTATTTACAGTCTGTTTATTTACGTTTATTCTAACTTCTAACTGGAGTTAGCTTAGGTACTCAAGTATAGTTCTCTCGGCGGATCGGGGCTTCCGTGAAATTAGCCGTTTGTGATGCGCAAAGACAATTTAGTTAGAAAAAGCTCCATTGCGCATCGAAACGGCTAATTTCACGGAATCCTCTATCCGCCGAGAGAACTATAAATACCACCTTTTATAAATAGGTTTTTTATTTATGTCTGTCATATATTGTTTTTTTTTTCATGTAAGGCTGTGTTTCCACCAGAGCTAAGCAAGGATGTGTAGCGAGAGATGTGTTTGTTGGAATCAATAGAATCGCTTTATTGAAGCTGTCAGAGCGAGACTAGGTAAATGAAGTGATTCTATTGGTTACTAACAAACACATCCTTCGCTACACATCCTCGCACATCTCTGGTGGAAATGCACCATAAATCTAATGGAACTAAGTAATCCTTATAAAACCGCTGGAACAGTGTTAGCCTTGAATTTTGTAATTATTTTAACTTATATTACCTATGTTAGCTAATATCATACCAACCTTACATAATTTTACTAATTACCAATGACATAAATAAGTTGGACCTTCTGTTAAGTTAAAAAAAAGTTTCTGATTCCCTTCTGGCTAACTCGTCTGTAGATTTACTATTACTCAGTGCTCCACTATATCCCCCATTGTAGAGGTGTACATGTTCCTTATGGCTTTATACTGTCTTACTAAATAAAATATACTGTTTTTTGTTTTCAGAACAGCCCCGAAGTATCAGTAAAAGAGGGGAAATTGAAGGGTTCTGTGAAGAAACTCATTGATGGATCAGATTATTACAGTTTCAAGGGAATACCCTATGCAACGCCACCTGTAGGAAAACTTCGGTTTAAGGTACATACAGGCTGATTCATAAGCAATTGATGACTTTGGTTCAGTGACCAAATCTCAATCGAGAAACAAGAGCATTCAAAATTTCGTTTTGTTGGAGGTAGTGGTAGTGACACTCACAATTTCTGATTAATGAGACGCGCATAATGCGTCATGCAAACTGTCATGGGTGCCATCAAAAAAATTGGTTTGTTTATTGGTATTAGAAGGCAGTCATGATAATGAGGATGTCATTATCATGACAGCCTTCTAATGTTCCCACTGCGACACTGGCCTACTCTGCAGCTAAAGTGATTGGGTCTTACCACCACGCTGACCCAATAAGATAAGATAAGGTAAAGATAAATGTTTATTTCAAAATGGTCATCATAGTACACGAATAAAACATATTAACAATGGTAGGTAAGGTGCAGTTAAATTATTATTATACAATACAAGTAATGTATTACTGTGTGTAAGAAATGACCCGCTACCGGAGGATATGTTGAGCTCCTCGTTCTAACGAAGTATAAACTTGTATGTAGAAACGAGGTGAAATGCGGATTGGTGGAAGGCAATGTTTTTCGAATTGTTAGTTCTTGGACATGCCTGTTTCCTCACGATGTTGATGACGATGATAAGGATAAAGACCCAATCACTCTCGCTCGAGAGTAGGCCAGTGTCCCAGCAGTGGGAACCTTAGAAGGCTGTCATGATGCTGATGACGATGATGACCTACATACCGATAGCTTCTTATTTCATTTCAGGCTCCTCTACCTCCACAAAAATGGCAGGGAGTGCGCGACGCGTCGAAACACGGAAGCGTCTGCCCTCAATACGACCTCTACACATCACAGACCTTAGAGGGAAACGAAGATTGTTTCTTTCTAAACATCTATACAAAAACATTGGAAACAACTTCCAAACTACCCATCATGGTCTTCATACACGGTGGAGGCTTCTTGTCGGGCTCGGGTAACACGATATACTATGGACCAAATTTCTTACTGCAACACGATGTGATACTCATAACATTGAACTATAGGTTGGAAGCCTTAGGATTCTTGAGCTTAGACATTCCTGAGGTCCCCGGAAACGCGGGTCTAAAAGACCAGGTAGCGGCTTTAAGATGGATCAAGGAAAATGTATCGAAATTCGGCGGCGACCCAGACAATGTTACGCTGTTTGGCGAAAGCGCAGGCGCTGGTAGTGTAACATACCACATGCTATCGCCCATGTCGAAAGGCCTATTTCACAAAGCTATAGCACAAAGCGGAACATGTATAAATGACTGGGCTATCGGTAGTAGCCCAAAAGCAAGAGCGTTCCGAGCTGGCAAGTTGTTGGGAAAGGAGACGCAAGATGAAAATAAACTATTGGAATATCTCCAAACTCTACCAGTTTTAGATTTGACTAAAATAACACTGAATACTAGATTGGACATTGAAAAATTCAGAGGTCTATCGCTGCATTTCGTGCCGGTTATTGAGAAGAAGTTTGATAAAATCGAGCAGTTTATAACAGAAAATCCAGTAGATGTGCTGACAAAAGAACCAGTGAATCAAGTCCCTTTTATAATCGGATACAATTCTGCTGAAGGATTAACCATACTGATGGATCAAATTAAAAAAGCTCATGTTATAAATAAAGAACCAACTTTTATGCTGCCCAAAGAAATAGCTCAAAGAGTATCAAATGAAAAGTTAGCAGATATGGGTGATAGGTTGAAGAAATTCTACTTCGGTGATAAAGATTTGAGTATGGAAACTGCCCAGGCAATAGTAGACCTGCAAACAGACAGACAGTTTGCATACAACAGTCATAGATTCGCGCATTATTACAGTAAGGTAGCGCCTACATTTATGTATAAGTTTGACTGCGTCACTGATTTGAATATTGCTAAGTTAATGATGGGTAATTCTAAAATAACCGGTGCATGTCATACCGATGAGTTGTACTATTTGTTTAGCACTGGAATGACTCGAGACACTTATAAAGAACAAGAGAAATTAAGAGATGTTGTATTCAAGTTGACGAAATTGTGGACAGATTTCGCTAAAACTGGGTAAGCAATATAAGGTCATTCATTATCAACCTGACAAACTTAAGGGATAGGTTCCACACAAACTTGTACTTTAAAATACTTAAAATATTTTTTATTTAATATTTAAAAAACAAAACGTATTTCTGCTTAATAATTAGTTATCCTTGTTAGAAATCGAAAAGCTGCCTTTTGTCCCGCGCGTCAATGAACCGTGGGTCACTAGCCCGCGCGTCCTTGACCTGCGCGTGTCAATGACCCGCTACGGGGCGCGCACACTCGAATATTTCATCATTACGCCGCTTAACTCGATTCCCAACAATGATAAATAATAATTGAGCAGAAAAACGTAATCGCTTTTTTTTTGTATACTTGGGATTTTTAAGACAAAATATACATAAAAAAAAAATATAGGTACATATATATTTTTTTTTATGTATGGAACCTATCCCTTAAATTTGTCAGGTTGATAATGAATGACCCTGTATATTAGTAACCGCTGCCCTGTGTCAAACTAGCTGTCGCTTTTTAATCAATCAATAACAATACTCTCGAGCGAGATCTCGAGGTCTCGAGGGTCGTTATTCACCACGTGGACCCAATGGGGGATTGGTGGATGGCGCATTTTTTTCGAATTTTATTCTTGCACTTACCAGTTTCCTCACGATGTTTTACTTGACCGTATGAGAGCACTGGCACATAATTTTTCCAAATATAAAAATCCATTGGTGCACGACCGGGTTCGAAACCACGACCTTGGTCGGAAGGCGGAGTCACTACCACCAATCGGGAACATATATAACGGCAAATATCGAACAGATTAAGAAATAATGATGGTCATCGAAAATGTTCATAATTTTAAAAGTCGTATAACAAAATATTGTTCTGTTCAAATGTATATTTTTTCAATTTATATGTGAGTTTTAAACACGCAAAGTAAACATGAAATTGTTACAGTAACCCAACACCAGATGGCAGCATGGGATTCAACTGGGGTCCATTCACAGCATCACAACAGTATCTATACATCGGTGACACATTCGTACCCGGACAGAAAACGAATAGAATTCTGGGACCTATTGTATGCAGATGCAGAACTACATAGTATAGCTTATAGTCAGAATAACTTATAATACCACTATAAGTGGCAACCAAGCGTACGGCCCACTTGATGGTAAGTGGTTACCATAGCCTATGTACGCTTGCAACATCATAGATATCACTTGCGTGCTACCACCCTGAGAGGTTAGATGGAAAGTCTCATGTGCCTGTAATTTCACCGGAAACCATTCCCTTTGAACCACCAGCAATGCGAGCAATGCTGCTTGGCGGCAGAAATAGGTATGGTAGTAGTCCTTCCCCGGACGAGCTCTATCACAAAGACTACCACTCTGAAAAGTCTTCATAAGACATTGATGTGATAAAGGGATGATAGAACTAAGAGTAAGTAAGTAAGTTCGTATGAGGCAGTGGCCAACTCTGGTGACAGAGTTTTTAAAAGTAAGAGTAAACCAAGTAAATGTTTCCACAGACGAAGATTTCAGTATGGTTAACGGTGAAATTACAGGCACATGAGACTTTAGATCTACGTCTCAGGGTACGCGCAAGTATTATCTCTGGTGTTGCAAGCGTTCATAGGCTACGCTAACCGCTTACCCGTACGCGTGGTTGCCACATAATGTGGTATAAAAATAATATTACCGGTATGTTGATGTTTTTAGCAACTTTTTAACTATTGATTTGTTGCACAATGAACTGTGCTAGGAGTTGATATAGCTCTTTGCTAATGTGTCAGTGGCCAACTAACGAATTAAAGTCCATTTAAATTGTAAAAAATAAAATGAACACCATAATCATAATAACCCCATTATCAGCTATATTCAGTCCTATCCTATATTTGGCGACCAATGTGGCGCGCGCGGCGGGCGAAGATCCGCCTGCGACGCGGAGGTTGCGGGTTCGATTCCTGCCTCGGAACAAATGTTTATACGATCTATAAATATTTGTTCCGGGTGTACTGGGTATTTTCTATGTATAAAAAAAAATATCGATCTATGTATTGTATTGTATTAAGTATATCAGTCATTTAGTACCCATAACACTAGCTCGGCTTAACTTGGGGCTAGATGCTGTGTGGGTTGTCCAGCATTATCATTATTATTATTATAATTATCCATCCAAAGGTTGTCTGGTAGAGATCGCTACTAAGCGATAAGACCAAACATTGTTATATTTAGTTAAACTGTTTCTGTCAACAAAACTTTATTTTATGGTGAACAATGGAGCATATTGATGTTGGGTATCTCAATGCTACTCTGAATGTATTTTTATGAATAGATTCCTACTTGCTTAATTTTAAAACATTTAATTAAATAGATACCTATCTATTTTAAGCATACTACTTAAAACAATTTGAATAAAACGGACAATATTAATAATGTTTAACTGTAGCCCCCTACTAGCAGCTTTGCTCGTTATTCTTTGTAGGCGCACAAACGCTTTAAATAAAGAGGCTTTCTACAAAATTCCCTTCCTTACATGTAGCTATGCTTCTAGGCATAATCCTGAAACAACTTTTAAGGTAGGTCAGTAGGTGCTTAACTAACTATAATTTTCGATGTTTTTTCTTCTTATTTTACTTTTGGCGTCTGTTGTTGAGTTTGCCACAATTTTGCCAATGTCAAGTCGACAAGATTTAAAACGGTACAACGATGGAGGTTTGAGTATAAAAAAACCATAATTTTGAAATTAGGTGATTTAATTTAACCTGCAAGAAAAGAACAACACATCGGCATTGATGTCTAATATCTACGCAAAATAAGATAAATGCTCCCTGACCCCCTTTAGAGCGCTCAATCATTACCTCATGCATGCTGTAACTTGATGTGTCATAATGGTGATAATGTGCGTGACGTTCGATCTGTCAAGTTCCGACGGTAAAAAAACAAGTGCAAATCAACAAAGTGTTCGACACGACAATACCAACAGGAATTTATAACAAGCGGTATTTAAGTTGTGCCAGTTTATGAAAACATTTAGTGCATTTTAAACCGTCATTGGAGTAATAAAGCGCCAAACATGGTAAGTGTTTGTTGTTTGTTTGATCTTTCATCTTTGATTGAACCCTGTGAAGTGTGACATCAGTTTGAGCGGGAAATTTAAAATTAGAATCTACTTTTTTTTCTCGTTTTGACTTTGCGTGGACACCGTAACGTAAACGATTTTTGATGTAAAAATTACAGTTTTTTTAATGGTTTTTGTATGTTTTACGTAATTACTGTATTTTTGTGGTGCATGATATTTTGTAAGTGTTTGCTTAGTTACATACCTACCTACCTAATTGGTTGGTTCATGGTTTATTTCTTGTGTTTGGGCAGTGGGTATTTTCCAGTCTGCTTCTTGCTGGCATTCTATTGGTTAGCGGTTCTGCTGTGACGAAGGTAAGAGTCATGCTTGTCTTGAAATGATGTTAAATACTAAGAGGAAGTTCCTATTGTAGGGCCTCTGTTATCCTTATTAATGAAGTATAGGTACCTACCTACCGATTTAAGTAAACTTACTTTTTACCACTTTACCGAGTCTTTACGGTAATCTGGGGCCTATTTGATGTAACTACATAGCTAAGTAGGTAGGTAAGGTACTTTGTTTGTCTGCACTTCGTATTTCAGAACATTTTACAAAAAAGCAGCTCAGCATTTGGCTTGCTCATGAATATCACATTCATGAGCAAGCCAAATGCTGAGTTGCAGAGTTAAAATCTAAGGTACCTACCTACTTACTAATTGATTGACCTACTAGTTTTGTGATTCCATGGTTTGGTGATTCCTGAGAGGACACAAAACTTAGGAATTCAAATACTTGAGGCACAAGGTCTAATTTGCTTTGTTTTGTACCTATAGGTAGGTACTTAATTGAGTTTGCATTATAACACGCCCGTGTCTGCTTCAATTTGTAATTATAAAACGCGAGCACCTAGGTTCTAGTTAACTAATTTATGCAATCGCATTTATCACGCCAATTTGTTTTTTCAGAATGAACCCATTGTGTCGGTGAAACAAGGACAGTTACAGGGCTCAATACAAAATCTGCTAAATGGTGACCCTTACTACAGTTTCAAGGGGATTCCCTATGCTCAACCACCGGTCGGAGACCTAAGGTTTCAGGTATGTTTGCAAATTTCATGACACATGAAATATAACGCTAAAACAAACAAGCAAATTATAATATGATTAATACTGGAACGCGTGCGCACACTTACCCGCGAACACTTGCCCAAAACAGACAAATTACGAATGCATGCTCACAAAATCAGAAAATTATTCAATAAGTCCAGCAGGCGTACCATGACATTTTAGCTAGCGTCTCAATTCTGATGCAATTGACTTTAGGTTCCTAAACTGGCTCGCATTACCATGACCTCTAAACAACGCAATCGTATTAGAATCGTTGAACGAATGAACTTTGTCTCTTCTGTTACCACCTCGCAATGGCAAGAGAAACTGCGTTCGGAAATAAATACATGAACTCTCTTTTGCATAACGTTCCAAATCCATACTAAAAGACTTACCGATATCGGCTCTGCAACTTTGATGTTACACGCTTCGTAAAAGGAACCAAATCTAACTATGAACAGGCAAAATTTTATTTATGTCCCTAATAATTCGTACACGCACAGCAGTGTCAAGCAACGCATCGCAACTAGTTGTCTGCATGGGTGCCAAAGGGCTGCTGCAGCTATACTCAGGAGTAAGCGGTTACCGCAGCCTATAGCCAGCCAAACCATACCCTTCACACGGGAACACAGCAATGCGAGCATTACTGCTTGGCGGCAGAAATAGGTATGGTGATAGTCCGTCCCCGGACGAGCTCTGTCACAAAAAACTCTACTACTCTTGAATGAATAATGTTTGATTTATTTTGATTGACTTTTAGTATGCAACGCGAACACGTTCACTTACCTCATAATGGTGCGCACACTTTCCCGCGAGTTGGGGCAAGTGTACGCATTCCGATTTTTTGTCTTAAAACGCATTTATCTATTTTAAAAATATGAATAGGTAGCTGACAGTACAAATTAGATTTATTTTATTAGGCAGATCATTTTTGTACCTAAAAACGATACTTTTACTGTCTTAAATACTGTATTTTGAGCATAGTAAGGTTTCAAAGTGAAAAGTGCGTACACTTGACCCGAATAACTCTACCAAAAAAAAACTGTGTACCCTTCGCGCCCCGTTCCGGAGATAATGGCTGTGCACTCACTTACCCACTGCTTACCCTGAATGACTCTACAGTTGCACTATAGATTTTTGGCACCATCGCCACCATACCTAATAAATGTTGCAAAATTCGATCATGCATAAAATTTTTTTGCTGTGCATAATCGATAGAGGTACCTACTAAGTTTTTTTTTTACTAAGTATAATATAATCGTAAATAAATCAAAAATCAAATCAAAATCCATTTATTTCAGACAAGATGTCCATAGTGGGTTAGTAAACATACTAGTAATGACAATCTTGTTAGTATAATAATAAACATGTTGCTTGCATTCCATTAAATGGTGGTGATGATGATGATGATAATAAAATAGTTTGTTTATTTAGATTGAATAAAATATTATATGAGTGGTACGCATTTTATAACCAAGTTGCGTTATCAAAGCAATTACACTAATAATAATTGATTTACCTACTTGTCGCCTTATCTTATGTATCGACAACTCCGTGACTCGGTATGGAATTGTATTTTATACCGATTTCTGACCAGATATACGAATGGTACGGTATGGAAGGACTACCACCATACCTATTTCTGCCGCCAAGCAGTAATGCTCGCATTGCTGTGTTCCGGTGTGAAGGGTATGGTTTCCGGTGAAATTACTGGCACATGAGGCTTTCGATCTTAGCCTCCTCCGGTTGCCTTAAGGTGGCAACCCGCGAGTGATACCTCTGGTATTGCAAGCGTCCATAGGCTGCGGTAACCGCCTACCATCTTGAGGGCCGTACGCTTGGTGCCCATTTCAGTTTTATAAAAAAAATCAAAAAAAAATCGAGGGATTTGATTCTGGCTTTGGCGAAAACTGCCGATCGTTGTGAATTTTTTTTTCATTCTGGGCTCGGCAACGCTGCCACGCCGCCATGTGCCCTGTTTAAAAGCGATATTCTCGCAGTGGGACAAATGTTTGCATGATCTGCAAATATTTGTTCCGGGTCTGGGCGTTGTGGTAGTACCTACTGCCAGCGGATCTCGGCCGTCGTAAAGTCAGCTGTTTCGATGCGCAATGGAGCTTTTTCGAACTAAATTGTCTTTGTGCATCACAAAGGCTAACTTCACAATGGCCGAGATACGTAGGCAAAGCAGTTCTATACACCATGGTACTCGTAACTTTTGATAACCACGATACAGAGACCTTTCATGCAAATATTGTCGTTGGTAACTACATGTCGCTGCGGTCTGCAATTGCTCAGCTCGGATAAGTCCACTTCGAACAAATAATTTAGTTTCTACCTAATTCGTTGACACAGTTTAGTTTTGATTGCACATTTTTTTACAATTTCAGGCACCATTGCCACCAACCGCTTGGTCAGGGGTCCGGAATGCTACAGAGCACGGCTCCTTCTGCACCCAATACGATCCGAATACCTTTCAAGTCCTCAACGGATCTGAAGACTGTCTTTTTCTGAATATTTACACAAAATCTATTGACCCCCATGCCAAGATCCCTGTCATGGTCTACATACACGGTGGAGCCTATTTGTCTGGTTTCGGAGACCAGGAATTCTACGGACCAGAATTTATACTACCACATAACGTAATACTAGTCACAATGAACTATAGGTTAGAAGTACTAGGCTTCCTTTGCCTTGATACTCCAGAAGTGCCAGGAAACGCGGGCATGAAGGACCAAGTATTCGCTCTGCGCTGGGTCAAAGAGAATATAGTAAAGTTTGGAGGGGATCCGGACAATATAACGATTTTCGGCGAAAGCGCAGGATCTTCCTCCATAACGCTTCACATGATATCTCCTATGTCGAAAGGTCTATTTCACAAAGCAATTGCGCAAAGCGGTGTTTGCATTCAAGACTGGTCCATTGCCAGAGGAGCAAAAGAAAGGGCCTTCCGTATCGCCAAAGTACTAGGAAAAGAAACAACAGACACTGAAGAACTGCTACGTTATCTCAGAAGCGTACCGGCTATAAGTCTACCCAAAATGACGTACAAAACCAGAACTGCGGATGAAAAATTGCGAGGACTGCCCATGTATTTCGTGCCGATCGTCGAAAAAAAGTTCGATAACGTTGAAGCGTTCCTTACCGAAGAACCGATCGATGCTTTGCTATCAAAATCTGTGAACAATGTACCTCTGATAATCGGCTACAACTCTGCAGAAGGACTCTTGATGCTAGAAGACCAGCTTAAAAAAGCTCAACGGTTCAACGACAACTCCACTTACCTGGTCCCAAGAGAACTGGTCCCAAAAGTTACTGAGAACAAACTGATAGATTTCGGAAGAAGAATGTTGGAGTTCTACACGGGAGACCAAGGAATGGGGAATGATACTGCGCAAGGGATAGTTAACATGAGTACTGACTTGTTCTTTGCATACAATACTCATCGATTCGCGCACTTTTACAGTTTAAAAGCCCCTGTGTATATGTATAGGTTTGAATACGATACAGATTTGAATATTCTGAAGAATTTGCTAGGTCTTTCTGCTATGCCAGGGGTCTGTCATGCTGATGACTTGTTTTATCTGTACTACAATGAGCTGAATAAAGAAATATACACGTCTCAGGAAAGACTGCAGAGGATCGTGTGGGAACTGACGAAGCTATGGACTGACTTCGCAAAAACTGGGTAAGAAATTTGTGTGTGCCTTATACATAAACTGTCATGTTAGAGGCTTGCTAAGTATGGTCTTACTTTGTTATTCATATGTCAATAAAAGATGGTGATGGATTTGAAAGACACATTAGCCAAAGGTTTAAAGTACGTTTATAACTAAAGCCTTCGCAAGGCACACACGACACTAATGTACTAGATAGATCTTAATCTACAATAATCTACATGGAATATTCGTTCGTAAAAAAAAAATAATTATGTGCGCAATGCCAGTGCTCTCAAACGGTGAAGGAAAACATCGTGAGGAAACCGGCATGTCCAAGAACTAAAAATTCGAAAGACATGTGCCATCCACCAATCTGCATTGGGTCCGCGTGGTGGATTAAGACCCAATCACTCTCGCTCGAGAGTAGGCCAGTGTCCCAGCAGTGAGAACATTAGAAGGCTGTCATGATGATGATATTCGTTCACAAAATTACGGTAACATTCATAGCTAAAAAACTAAAAATAAAAAAAAATATGAAAAAGCTCTAGTTTTTCATCTGTTTATCTAAATGGAGCAAAGTAACATCTGAATCTGACAATTAAGCTGAAAATGTAAAAAAAGCAGTTACGAACGAACGAACAACTTAAATCTGAGATCATTTTGTAGTCACATCACAGCTTGAGGAAAACATGTAAGGAAATTACACGACGGAAATTGTTAATGACAATGAATCACTCGATTCTTGTGACTAAGTTGATACAATGTGTTATTAGAGAATATCTTTGTTTTGCTAGCTTAACAATAAACTTTCTGCCCTGTCTTTCCCTCTGTATAAATAAATAATGCTGGACAATCCACACAGCATCTTCTAGCCCCAAGGTAAGCTGCTGTTAAACAGCTGTTTTATGGGTACTAGATGACTGATATATACCAATACATAGATAGTTTTTATCATCGTTTATATTTTATTATCATCGGTCGATGTGGCGCAGCGGGCGCAGGTCCGCCTGCGACGCGGAGATTGCGGGTTCGATTCCCGCCTCGGGTCAAATGTTTGTACGATCTACAAATATTTGTCCCGGGTGTTCTGGGTATTTTCTATATATAATAAAAAATATCTATCATGTATTGCATTGCATTAAGTCATCTTCTTCTTCTTTTGTTTTATGGCCTCTGTGGCTAGTTTGCCACAATTTTGCCAGTGTCAAGTGTATTAGTTTGATTGTCGCTTAGCAACGTAAACAAACGAAATTTGGAAAGAAACGATGACTTGTCTTTCAAAATTCTCCTGGAAAGTCTATGACTAAATTACCAACCAACATTACCCCTCCATTTCAATTACTAACACTTGTGCTAAGTAAACAAGTTAAATTGGATAAACTACCACCATATATATCAGTCATCTAGTACCCATAATACAGCTCTGTTTAACAGCAGCTTACCTTGGGGCTAGATGATGCTGTGTGGATTGTCCAGCATTATTTATTTTATTTATTTTTATAGCAAAACTACTGGCACAGAACAGATAGTACTACGCCTTGCTCTTCAACGCAATCTCATTCCTAATTTCAATCCAATTCTAATTTACTGCTGTAATTTTATTTAACTCTTGGAACAAGGTTAAGGTTTTTTTTTTTTTTATACAACTGAAGTGGCAACCAAGCGTACGGCCCACAAGATGGTAAGTGGTTACCGCAGCCTATGGACGCTTGCAATACCAGAGGTATCACTCGCGGGTTGCCACCTTGAGGCTAAGATCGAAAGCCTCATGTGCCAGTAATTTCACCGGAAACCATACCCTTCACACCGGAACACAGCAATGCGAGCATTACTGCTTGGCGGCAGAAATAGGTATGGCGGTAGTCCTTCCCCAGACGAGCTCTATCACATAACTCTACTACTCTTGGCGCTAGGTTTTCATAAAATGTCATTCCAATACATTATCCTATACCGATTGTGTTCAAGAGTAAGGTTCTGCAGGTGTATTTTGAAACTGTCGGATTCGGTATCGGATTTTACCCGAAGGAGATTGTTCCTGACAAAATCGAATTTTCCGACCCGACACCTTGCTAAAATTAATAAATAAATAAATAAATAATGCTGGACAATCCACACAGCATCATCTAGCCCCAAGATAAGCTACTGTTAAACAGAGCTGTGTTATGGGTACTAGATGACTGATATATACTTAATACAATACAATACATAGATAGATATTTTTTATTATATATAGAAAATACCCAGAACACCCGGAACAAATATTTGTAGATCGTACAAACATTTGACCCGAGGCGGGAATCGAACCCGCAACCTCCGCGTCGCAGGCGGACCTGCGCCCGCTGAGCCACATTGGTCGTCAAATACCTACTTTGTTGTGTTGTGTGCGGAACAAATAAATATTTTTTCTTTCTTTCTTTCTTTCCGACAGTTTCAAAATAGCCCTGCTGGTCTTATTTCAAAAATTATTTCACTACATGCTACATTATCCTTGAGTAACATAAACTATACAGGGTCTTTGATTATTATTGCGCAATATTCAAGGAATATGTTCCACACACAAAAAAAATACATAGTAGGTATAGTTCTCACGGCGGATCTCGGCCGTCGTGAAATTAGCCGTTTCGATGCTCAATGGAGCTTTTTCAAACTAAATAAAATTGTCTTTGCGCATCTCAAACGGCTAACGGAAGCCTCATCCGCAGTGCGAACTATACCTACTATTTTTTTAATTTTTGAAATTCCTTGAATATTGCGCACTAATCGTTCGTTCGTATGAGTCAGTGGCCAACTCTGGTGCCAGAGTTTCTAGGCCGCCCGAAGACCTCTGTCATGGCCTAACAACTTTGAAAAAGCCGGGACCGACTGCTTAACGTGCCCTCCGAAGCACGGGAGCGCTCGGTTGAAATTGCCACTGGCGGTTACCCATCCAAATGATGACCCCGCGGAACAGTGCTTAACTTCGTTGATCTGTTAAGAACAACTTAGCCAGCTACGTCATGAGCGCTCCAATATTCAAAGATTCTATGTACATACCCGTGCGAAGCTGGGACAGATCGCTGACTGCGCAGTTGCTGATAAAGTAACTTCCTTTTCAGCAATCCGACGCCAGATGGCAGCAGTGTGAAATGGCCTAGATACAGTAGATCAGGACGCGAGTACCTAGCTCTCAATGAGGTGATGACGCCTGCAAGCCGCGCGGACGACGCGAGGGTGCAGTTTATGAACAAGCTGTATTGCGAAGCCGCTGTACCGTGTATTGCTAAGAGTAACCTCTAAGTAGCTATTTTAATCATATTAGTATTATAAACGCGAACTGGAAAACGAAGTGTAGGACGCCCCCCTCGATGGACCGATGAGAGACGAGATGGTTGATAAAGCGGTCGCAGGAAGTCAGTGTATGGTGAAGGCCACATAACTATATTTAAGTAGAATGAGTGAGTGTGTGCTCCTCGCGTGCCGAAAAGACGGGCTAAGTAAGGGCTGAGTAACCTCTTTACTCGCCGCGAAACTCAGTCTGCTCCCAACCGCGGGCGGTGTGGTGGTGTGCCAGTGCTTTGCCGCGTGCTTAGCGATGCTTATAAATTATTCATTTTCGCGCGGCTTATGTTTCCCATAACTAAAATACGTTTGTGTGTAAAATACAAATACACAAATTGTTACACGCTCAGTTTCCATACAAATCGACGAACTGTACTTAAATATAGTTCTGTGGTGAAGGCTCTAAATCTGTCGTCATGGCGCTCTTTGGGGGAGGCCTATGTCCAGCAGTGGATGTCTATCTGCTGATAGGTATGATAATGATGAATAATATAAATGGAGCACTGGTGGTCTAGTGGTAGTAACTGCGCCTTCCGATCCTATGGTTCGAACCTGCACGAGAGTTTTTGGAGTATAATATACTTAAGTGTAATTCGTAACGTACCGAACTTAGGTATACGACTAATTATTTATTCAATATTAAAGGCTATTTCATTATTAGCGCTTATTATTCAAGGAATCCACACATCAAAATATATATACATGTATAGTAAGTACACAAAATGTTAAGTAAGCCCATAAAGTTTATCTGGTCAATTATTAGTAATTCTTGTTAAAAATATATTTGCCCCAGCGGCCATCATTTCTTCGACATACCTACGTATATTTTAATTTCACTTTCTTTAATAATTTCGGTGAGTAATGAATGACCACCTGTTGATTTGAAATATAATTTTCAAAAAAAAATTAATGTAAGCTATATATTTTTAACTGTTTGTGCCCTAGCAGCACAATTCTTATTTCTTCAGCTATAAGTTCTCTAAACATTACAAGTCCACAAATTTGTAAAAAAAAAATGTTAATTTTGACGATTTTTGTTCGAATTTACGACAAAACGCTGTTTGAAATACCTAAAATAATCAAAAATCTACAAGTATATATTTCTTACAATTGTACCGCCCAAACATTCGTTCATATAAAATAACATAATAATTGTAAAAAACGCACTTAAAGTTTAGATTACATTATAGTTCGCACAGCGGATCTAGGCTTCCGTGAAGTTAGCCGTTTGTGATGCGCAAAGACAATTTAGTTTGAAAAAGCTCCATTGCACATCGAAACGGCTAATTTCACGACGGCCGAGATCCGCCGTGAGAACTATACATTACAACATTTAATTGAATATCACAATTTTTAATGTTTATTGAATAAGGGCCAGTATGCAGGCATCTACTTTCTACGTACCTATTTGTAAGTATAGGTACCGTCTTGAAGTTCTTGAAGTCTCGCGCACGCGCCCTTCACATTAGGGTTGAAAGCTTTTATTATTCATTCACCCCTAAACCTCAGTTGTAACGCAATCGTCGCGGGGTGAACACATAGCCCAACCCGATTGGAATTACCGTAAACTTTTACGATCTTTTCTGTCCATATAATTTTTAGTTTTACATAAGACTAGTTTTTTGTGGTGCGCGAGCTGCAGGCAGCTCGCGTGTGGGTTTGGGTCCTGGATATTGACATGAAATATTTTCAAATTGAAAAAAGGGTATAAAATGTTTACATTTGGACTCCTACAAAAGATGTAAGGAAAATGAAGTTAAATTAGAATTAAAACGAATTAAAAATTGGTTATTACTTGCACGGATGAAAAATATAGGTCGCCCGGTGCGCTCGCTGCAAGCAGCTCGCGAGGGGTTAAAGTTTCTATAGAGGTTGCGTGGTGCGCTCGCTGCAAGCAGCTCGCGAGAGGGTTAAGTTTCTGTAGAGGTTGCGCGGTGCGCTCGCTGCAAGCAGCTCGCGAGTGGTCAAGTTTCTGTAGAGGTTGCGTGGTGCGCTCGCTGCAAGCAGCTCGCGAACGGGGTGTGCTCCTGTAGAGGTTGCGCGGTGCGCTCGCTGCAAGCAGCTCGCGAACGGGGTGTGCTCCTGTAGAGGTTGCGTGGTGCGCTCGCTGCAAGCAGCTCGCGAACGGAGTGTGCTCCTGTAGAGGTTGCGCGGTGCGCTCGCTGCAAGCAGCTCGCGAACGGAGTGTGCTCCTGTAGAGGTTGCGCGGTGCGCTCGCTGCAAGCAGCTCGCGAACGGGGTGTGCTCCTGTAGAGGTTGCGTGGTGCGCTCGCTGCAAGCAGCTCGCGGACGGGGTGTGCTCCTGTAGAGGTTGCGTGGTGCGCTCGCTGCAAGCAGCTCGCGAACGGGGTGTGCTCCTGTAGAGGTTGCGTGGTGCGCTCGCTGCAAGCAGCTCGCGAACGAGGTGTGCTCCTGTAGAGGTTGCGTGGTGCGCTCGCTGCAAGCAGCTCGCGAACGGAGTGTGCTCCTGTAGAGGTTGCGTGGTGCGCTCGTTGCAAGCAGCTCGCGAGGGGGTGTGCTTCTGTAGAGGTTGCGCGGTGCGCTCGCTGCAAGCAGCTTCGCGAGAAGATTGGCTCGCGAAGCTCGCTGCAAGCAGCTCGCGAAGGTAAAAAGTGCTCTCCATAACAGGGGCAAAAATATAAAAAAATTAAAAAAAAAAAAAAATTCATTCCGATAAAAAAAACCCAAAAAAAAAAAAAATTTTATGGTTGATTCAAAGTTAGTCTGGGGTATATTCGACATTCAGTTGTACTTCCATGGACAAAACCTACACGAAACTTGAAAAAAATTTCCAATCCCCTCAGTAGATTCGGAGATATGAAGAAGAAAAAAAAAACGGGGGTATTTAGGGGGTATTTAAAAATTGATTTCTACCAATCAGGACACCCTCTACACGAATCTCAAAAAAAAACGCGACTTTTCCAACGGCAAGTGGAAAATACCCCCTACGACCCCTTTAAGGGGGTCAAAAATGGGGGTTTTTGGATTTTTCTGGAAAGTTTCAAAACACCCCCTATACGAATCCGTAATCGGTTTTACCCCACCCCTACTGCAAGTGCCTCAACTCACATGTCAATGAGTGAATCAGTGAGTCAGTGGTAGTTTAGCTATATATAGTATAACTAGTTTTTTGTGGTGCGCGAGCTGCAGGCAGCTCGCGTGTGGGTTTGAGGCTGGGACTTGGACATTAAATATTTTCAAATTGAAAAAAGGTATAAAATATTACCAGTTTGACTCTTACAAAAGAAATAAGAAAAGCAAAGTGAAAATATGTTAAAAAGATAAAAAAATTGGTTATTACTTGCACGGATAAAAAATATAGGTCGCGTGGTGCGCTCGCTGCAAGCAGCTCGCGAGGGGTTAAAGTTTCTATAGAGGAAGCGTGGTGCGCTCGCTGCAAGCAGCTCGCGAACGAGGTGTGCTCCTGTAGAGGTTGCGTGGTGCGCTCGCTGCAAGCAGCTCGCGAACGGGGTGTGCTCCTGTAGAGGTTGCGTGGTGCGCTCGCTGCAAGCAGCTCGCGAACGGGGTGTGCTCCTGTAGAGGTTGCGTGGTTGCGCTCGCTGCAAGCAGCTCGCGAACGGGGTGTGCTCCTGTAGAGGTTGCGTGGTGCGCTCGCTGCAAGCAGCTCGCGAACGGGGTGTGCTCCTGTAGAGGTTGCGTGGTGCGCTCGCTGCAAGCAGCTCGCGAACGGGAGGTGCTCCTGTAGAGGTTGCGTGGTGCGCTCGCTGCAAGCAGCTCGCGAACGGGGTGTGCTCCTGTAGAGGTTGCGTGGTGCGCTCGCTGCAAGCAGCTCGCGAACGGGGTGTGCTCCTGTAGAAGTAGCGTGGTGCGCTCGCTGCAAGCAGCTCGCGAACGGGGTGTGCTCCTGTAGAGGTTGCGTGGTGCGCTCGCTGCAAGCAGCTCGCGAAGGTAAAAAGAGCTCTCCATAACAGGGGCAATAATATAAAAAAAAATAAAAAAAATTTTTCATTCCGATAAAAAAATCCCAAAAAAAAAAAAAAAAAAAAAAAGGTCGATTCGAAGTCTGGGGTATATTCGACATTCAGTTGTACTTCCATGGACAAAAACCTACACGAATCTTGAAAAAAATTTCCAATCCCCTCAATAGTTTCGGAGATAATACGAAAAAAAAAAAAACGGGGGGATTTAGGGGGGATTCAAAAATTGATTTCTACCAATCAGGACACCCTCTATACGAATCTCAAAAAAAAAAGCGACTTTTCCAACGGCAAGTAGAAAATCCCCACAAAGACCCCCTCAAGGGAGTGGAAAATGGGGATTTTGGGATTTTTCTAGAAAGTTTCAAAACACCCTCTATACGAATCCGTAATCGGTTTTACCCCACCCCTAGCGCAAGTGCCTCAACTCACATGTCAATGAGTGAGTGGTAGTTTAGCTTTATATAATATAACTAGTTTTTTGTGGTGCGCGAGCTGCAGGCAGCTCGCGTGTGGGTTTGAGGCTGGGACTTGGACATTAAATATTTTCAAATTGAAAAAAGGTATTAAATATTACCAGTTTGACTCTTACAAAAGAAATACGAAAAACAAAATGAAAATATGTTAAAAAGATTAAAAGTTGGTTATTACTTGCTCGGATAAAAAATATAGGTCGCCTGGTGCGCTCGCTGCAAGCAGCTCGCGAGGGGTTAAGTTTCTGTAGAGGCCGCGTGGTGCGCTCGCTGCAAGCAGCTCGCGAACGGTGTTCTCCTATAGAGGTTGCGCGGTGCGCTCGCTGCAAGCAGCTCACGAAGGGTTAAAGTTTCTATAGAGGTTGCGTGGTGCGCTCGCTGCAAGCAGCTCGCGAGAGGGTTAAGTTTCTGTAGAGGTTGCGTGGTGCGCTCGCTGCAAGCAGCTCGCGAACGAGGTGTGCTCCTGTAGAGGTTGGGCGGCGCGCTCGCTGCAAGCAGCTCGCGAACGGTGTTCTCCTATAGAGGTTGCGCGGTGCGCTCGCTGCAAGCAGCTCGCGAACGGAGTGTGCTCCTGTAGAGGTTGCGTGGTGCGCTCGCTGCAAGCAGCTCGCGAACGGGGTGTGCTCCTGTAGAGGTTGCGTGGTGCGCTCGCTGCAAGCAGCTCGCGAACGAGGTGTGCTCCTGTAGAGGTTGCGTGGTGCGCTCGCTGCAAGCAGCTCGCGAACGGAGTGTGCTCCTGTAGAGGTTGCGCGGTGCGCTCGCTGCAAGCAGCTCGCGAACGGGGTGTGCTCCTGTAGAGGTTGCGCGATGCGCTCGCGAACGGGGTGTGCTCCTGTAGAGGTTGCGCGGTGCGCTCGCTGCAAGCAGCTCGCGAACGGGGTGTGCTCCTGTAGAGGTTGCGTGGTGCGCTCGCTGCAAGCAGCTCGCGAGGGGGTTAACTCCTGTAGAGGTTGCGTGGTGCGCTCGCTGCAAGCAGCTCGCGAGGGTAAAAAGTGCTCTCCATAACAGGGGCAAAAATATAAAAAAATTGAAAAAAAAAAAAAAAAATCATTCAGAAAAAAAAATCCCAAAAAAAAAAAAAAAATTTTCATGGTCGATTCAAAGTTAGTCTGGGGTATATTCGACATTCAGTTGTACTTCCATGGACAAAAACCTACACGAATCTTGAAAAAAATTTCCAATCCCCTCAATAGTTTCAGAGATAATACGAAAAAAAAAAAAACGGGGGGATTTAGGGGGGATTCAAAAATTGATTTTTACCAATCAGGACACCCTCTACACGAATCTCAAAAAAAAACGCGACTTTTCCAACGGCAAGTAGAAAATCCCCACAAAGACCCCCTCAAGGAAGGGGAAAATGGGGATTTTGGGATTTTTCTAGAAAGTTTCAAAACACCCTCTATACGAATCCGTAATCGGTTTTACCCCACCCCTAGCGCAAGTGCCTCAACTCACATGTCAATGAGTGAGTGAGTGAGTCAGTGGTAGTTAAGCTTTATATAGTATAATAACTAGTTTTTTGTGGTGCGCGAGCTGCAGGCAGCTCGCGTGTGGGTTTGAGGCTGGGACTTGGACATAAAATATTTTCAAATTGAAAAAAGGTATAAAATGTTTACATTTGGACTCCTACAAAAGATGTAAAGAAAATAAAGTTAAAATAGAATTAAAAAGATATAAAAGTTGGTTATTATTTGCACGGATAAAAAATATAGGTCGCCCGGTGCGCTCGCTGCAAGCAGCTCGCGAGGGGTTAAAGTTTCTATAGAGGTTGCGTGGTGCGCTCGCTGCAAGCAGCTCGCGAGAGGGTTAAGTTTCTGTAGAGGTAGCGTGGTGCGCTCGCTGCAAGCAGCTCGCGAGGGGTTAAGTTTCTATACAGGTTGCGTGGTGCGCTCGCTGCAAGCAGCTCGCGAGGGGTTAAGTTTCTATAGAGGTTGCGTGGTGCGCTCGCTGCAAGCAGCTCGCGAGGGGTTAAGTTTCTGTAGAGGTTGCGTGGTGCGCTCGCTGCAAGCAGCTCGCGAACGGTGTGTGCTCCTGTAGAGGTTGCGTGGTGCGCTCGCTGCAAGCAGCTCGCGAACGGTGTTCTCCTATAGAGGTTGCGCGGTGCGCTCGCTGCAAGCAGCTCGCGAACGGAGTGTGCTCCTGTAGAGGTTGCGTGGTGCGCTCGCTGCAAGCAGCTCGCGAGGGGTTAAGTTTCTATAGAGGTTGCGTGGTGCGCTCGCTGCAAGCAGCTCGCGAGGGGTTAAGTTTCTGTAGAGGTTGCGTGGTGCGCTCGCTGCAAGCAGCTCGCGAACGGTGTGTGCTCCGTAGAGGTTGCGTGGTGCGCTCGCTGCAAGCAGCTCGCGAACGGTGTTCTCCTATAGAGGTTGCGCGGTGCGCTCGCTGCAAGCAGCTCGCGAACGGAGTGTGCTCCTGTAGAGGTTGCGTGGTGCGCTCGCTGCAAGCAGCTCGCGAGGGGTTAAGTTTCTGTAGAGGTTGCATGGTGCGCTCGCTGCAAGCAGCTCGCGAACGGTGTGTGCTCCTGTAGAGGTTGCGTGGTGCGCTCGCTGCAAGCAGCTCGCGAACGGTTTTCTCCTATAGAGGTTGCGCGGTGCGCTCGCTGCAAGCAGCTCGCGAACGGTGTTCTCCTATAGAGGTTGCGCGGTGCGCTCGCTGCAAGCAGCTCGCGAACGGTTTTCTCCTATAGAGGTTGCGCGGTGCGCTCGCTGCAAGCAGCTCGCGAACGGTGTTCTCCTATAGAGGTTGCGTGGTGCGCTCGCTGCAAGCAGCTCGCGAACGGAGTGTGCTCCTGTAGAGGTTGCGCGGTGCGCTCGCTGCAAGCAGCTTCGCGAGAAGATTGGTTGCTGTAGAGGTTGCGTGGTGCGCTCGCTGCAAGCAGCTCACGAGGGTAAAAATTGCTCTCCATAACAGGGGCAATAATATAAAAAAATTGAAAAAAAAAAAAAAAACTTTCATTCAAAAAAAAAAAAACCCAAAAAAAAAAAAAAAATATATGGTCGATTCGAAGTTGGTCTGGGGTATATTCGACATTCAGTTGTACTTCCATGGACAAAAACCTACACGAATCTTGAAAAAAATTTCCAATCCCCTCAATAGTTTCAGAGATAATACGAAAAAAAAAAAAACGGGGGGATTTAGGGGGGATTCAAAAATTGATTTCTACCAATCAGGACACCCTCTACACGAATCTCAAAAAAAAACGCGACTTTTCCAACGGCAAGTAGAAAATCCCCACAAAGACCCCCTCAAGGGAGGGGAAAATGGGGATTTTGGGATTTTTCTAGAAAGTTTCAAAACACCTTCTATACGAATCCGTAATCAGTTTTACCCCACCCCTACTGCAAGTGCCTCAACTCACATGTCAGTCAGTGAGTCAGTGAGTGGTAGTTTAGCTATATATAGTATAACTAGTTTTTTGTGGTGCGCGAGCTGCAGGCAGCTCGCGTGTGGGTTTGAGGCTGGGACTTGGACATTAAATATTTTCAAATTAAAAAAAGGTATAAAATATTACCAGTTTGACTCTTACAAAAGATATAAGTAAAAAACAAAGTTATAATAGAATTAAAAAGAATTAAAAGTTGGTTATTACTTGCACGGATGAAAAATATAGGTCGCCCGGTGCGCTCGCTGCAAGCAGCTCGCGAACGGTGTTCTCCTATAGAGGTTGCGCGGTGCGCTCGCTGCAAGCAGCTCGCGAACGGTGTTCTCCTATAGAGGTTGCGCGGTGCGCTCGCTGCAAGCAGCTCGCGAACGGTGTTCTCCTATAGAGGTTGCGCGGTGCGCTCGCTGCAAGCAGCTCGCGAACGGAGTGATTTCCTGCAGAGGTTGCGCGGTGCGCTCGCTGCAAGCAGCTCGCGAACGGTGTGTGCTCCTATAGAGGTTGCGCGGTGCGCTCGCTGCAAGCAGCTCGCGAACGGGGTGTGCTCCTGTAGAGGTTGGGCGGCGCGCTCGCTGCAAGCAGCTCGCGAACGGTGTTCTCCTATAGAGGTTGCGCGGTGCGCTCGCTGCAAGCAGCTCGCGAACGGAGTGTGCTCCTGTAGAGGTTGCGTTGTGCGCTCGCTGCAAGCAGCTCGCGAACGGGGTGTGCTCCTGTAGAGGTTGCGTGGTGCGCTCGCTGCAAGCAGCTCGCGAACGGGGTGTGCTCCTGTAGAGGTTGCGTGGTGCGCTCGCTGCAAGCAGCTCGCGAACGGGGTGTGCTGCTGTAGAGGTTGGGCGGCGCGCTCGCTGCAAGCAGCTCGCGAACGGTGTTCTCCTATAGAGGTTGCGTGGTGCGCTCGCTGCAAGCAGCTCGCGAACGGGGTGTGCTCCTGTAGAGGTTGCGTGGTGCGCTCGCTGCAAGCAGCTCGCGAAGGTAAAAAGTGCTCTCCATAACAGAGGCAATAATATAAAAAAATTGAAAAAAAAAAAAAAAAAATGTTCATTCCGAAAAAAAAAAAAAAATTTTCATGGTCGATTCGAAGTTAGTCTGGGGTATATTCGACATTCAGTTGTACTTCCATGGTCAAAACCTACACGAATCTTGAAAAAAATTTCCAATCCCCTCAATAGTTTCAGAGATAATACGAAAAAAAAAAAAACGGGGGGATTTAGGGGGGATTCAAAAATTGATTTCTACCAATCAGGACACCCTCTATACGAATCTCAAAAAAAAACGCGACTTTTCCAACGGCAAGTAGAAAATCCCCACAAAGACCCCCTCAAGGGAGGGGAAAATGGGGATTTTGGGATTTTTCTAGAAAGTTTCAAAACACCCTCTATACGAATCCGTAATCGGTTTTACCCCACCCCTAGCGCAAGTGCCTCAACTCACATGTCAGTGAGTGAGTGAGTGAGTGGTAATTAAGCTATATATAGTATAACTAGTTTTTTGTGGTGCGCGAGCTGCAGGCAGCTCGCGTGTGGGTTTGGGTCGTGGACATTGACATAAAATATTTTCAAATTGAAAAAAGGTATTAAATATTACCAGTTTGACTCTTACAAAAGATATACGAAAAACAAAGTGAAAATATGTTAAAAAGATTAAAAGTTGGTTATTACTTGCTCAGATAAAAAATATAGGTCGCCTGGTGCGCTCGCTGCAAGCAGCTCGCGAGGGGTTAAGTTTCTGTAGAGGCCGCGTGGTGCGCTCGCTGCAAGCAGCTCGCGAGGGGTTAAAGTTTCTGTAGAGGAAGCGTGGTGCGCTCGCTGCAAGCAGCTCGCGAACGGGGTGTGCTCCTGTAGAGGTTGCGTGGTGCGCTCGCTGCAAGCAGCTCGCGAACGGGTGTGCTCCTGTAGAGGTTGCGTGGTGCGCTCGCTGCAAGCAGCTCGCGAACGGTGTGTGCTCCTGTAGAGGTCGCCTGGTGCGCTCGCTGCAAGCAGCTCGCGAGGGGTTAAGTTTCTGTAGAGGCCGCGTGGTGCGCTCGCTGCAAGCAGCTCGCGAGGGGTTAAAGTTTCTGTAGAGGAAGCGTGGTGCGCTCGCTGCAAGCAGCTCGCGAACGGGGTGTGCTCCTGTAGAGGTTGCGTGGTGCGCTCGCTGCAAGCAGCTCGCGAACGGGGTGTGCTCCTGTAGAGGTAGCGTGGTGCGCTCGCTGCAAGCAGCTCGCGAACGGGGTGTGCTGCTGTAGAGGTTGGGCGGCACGCTCGCTGCAAGCAGCTCGCGAACGGTGTTCTCCTATAGAGGTTGCGCGGTGCGCTCGCTGCAAGCAGCTCGCGAACGGAGTGTGCTCCTGTAGAGGTTGCGCGGTGCGCTCGCTGCAAGCAGCTCGCGAACGGGCTGTGCTCCTGTAGAGGTCGCGTGGTGCGCTCGCTGCAAGCAGCTCGCGAACGAGGTGTGCTCCTGTAGAGTTTGCGTGGTGCGCTCGCTGCAAGCAGCTCGCGAACAGGGTGTGCTCCTTTAGAGGTTGCGTGGTGCGCTCGCTGCAAGCAGCTCGCGAAAGTTAAAAGTGCTCCCCATAACAGGGGCAATAATATAAAAAAATTCAAAAAAAAATTATCCGATAAAAAAAATCCCATAAAAAAAAAAAATATATGTTCGATTCGAAGTTGGTCTGGGGTATATTCGACATTCAGTTGTACTTCCATGGACAAATCCTACACGAATCTTGAAAAAATTTTCAAATCCCCTCAGTAGATTCGGAGATATGATGAAAAATAAAAAAACGGGGGTATTTAGGGGGTATTTAAAAATTGATTTCTACCAATCAGGACACCCTCTACACGAATCTCAAAAAAAAACGCGACTTTTACAACGGCAAGTAGAAAATCCCCACAAAGACCCCCTCAAGGGAGGGGAAATAGGGGATTTTGGGATTTTTCTAGAAAGTTTCAAAACACCCTCTATACGAATCCGTAATCGGTTTTACCCCACCCCTAGCGCAAGTGCCTCAACTCACATGTCAATGAGTGAGTGGTAGTTTAGCTTTATATAATATAACTAGTTTTTTGTGGTGCGCGAGCTGCAGGCAGCTCGCGTGTGGGTTTGAGGCTGGGACTTGGACATTAAATATTTTCAAATTGAAAAAAGGTATAAAATTATACCAGTTTGACTCTTATAAAAGATATAAGTAAAACAAAGTTATAATAGAAAAAAAAGAATTAAAAGTTGGTTATTACTTGCACGGATAAAAAATATAGGTCGCCTGGTGCGCTCGCTGCAAGCAGCTCGCGAAGGGTTAAGTTTCTGTAGAGGTTGCGTGGTGCGCTCGCTGCAAGCAGCTCGCGAACGGGGTGTGCTCCTGTAGAGGTAGCGTGGTGCGCTCGCTGCAAGCAGCTCGCGAACGGGATGTGCTCCTGTAGAGGTTGCGCGGTGCGCTCGCTGCAAGCAGCTCGCGAACGGGGTGTGCTCCTGTAGAGGTAGCGTGGTGCGCTCGCTGCAAGCAGCTTGCAAGGGGTTAAAGTTTCTATAGAGGTTGCGTGGTGCGCTCGCTGCAAGCAGCTCGCGAGAGGGTTAAGTTTCTGTAAAGGTCGCGTGGTGCGCTCGCTGCAAGCAGCTCGCGAACGGAGTGTGCTCCTATAGAGGTTGCGCGGTGCGCTCGCTGCAAGCAGCTCGCGAACGGAGTGTGCTCCTGTAGAGGTTGCGTGGTGCGCTCGCTGCAAGCAGCTCGCGAACGGGGTGTGCTCCTGTAGAGGTTGTGTGGTGCGCTCGCTGCAAGCAGCTCGCGAACGGGGTGTGCTCCTGTAGAGGTTGCGTGGTGCGCTCGCTGCAAGCAGCTCGCGAACGGGGTGTGCTCCTGTAGAGGTTGCGTGGTGCGCTCGCTGCAAGCAGCTCGCGAACGGGGTGTGCTCCTGTAGAGGTTGCGTGGTGCGCTCGCTGCAAGCAGCTCGCGAACGGGGTGTGCTCCTGTAGAGGTAGCGTGGTGCGCTCGCTGCAAGCAGCTCGCGAACGGGGTGTGCTCCTGTAGAGGTTGCGTGGTGCGCTCGCTGCAAGCAGCTCGCGAAGGTAAAAAGTGCTCTCCATAACAGGGGCAATAATATAAAAAAAATAAAAAAAATAAAAAAATTTTTTCATTCCGATAAAAAAATCCCAAAAAAAAAAAAAAAAAAAAAAAATGGTCGATTCGAAGTTGGTCTGGGGTATATTCGACATTCAGTTGTACTTCCATGGACAAAAACCTACACGAATCTTGAAAAAAATTTCCAATCCCCTCAATAGTTTCGGAGATAATACGAAAAAAAAAAAAACGGGGGGATTTAGGGGGGATTCAAAATCTGATTTCTACCAATCAGGACACCCTCTATACGAATCTCAAAAAAAAAACGCGACTTTTCCAACGGCAAGTAGAAAATCCCCACAAAGACCCCCTCAAGGGAGGGGAAAATGGGGATTTTGGGATTTTTCTAGAAAGTTTCAAAACACCCTCTATACGAATCCGTAATCGGTTTTACCCCACCCCTAGCGCAAGTGCCTCAACTCACATGTCAGTGAGTCAGTGAGTGAGTCAGTGGTAGTTTAGCTTTATATAGTATAAAGTAATGTGAAATGAATAGGTTCTAACGATTTTGAGTAATAATACTCAATCTAAAATAAATAAATGTGATCATAAACGCAGTGATGGAACACGATGGTGGGTTTGAAACCAGTGCAGTTATTTTGAAAGTTTTGGATTTTTTTGAGTTTATAAATGGAAGTGAATTGGTACCTTTTGATAAGTCAAGTGTTGCTGACTTTTTCTGTGGGCGCGGACACTTCAGTGAAAAGTGAGTCTGAGTAATGTTATATTCTTACTAAGTTGTTGCAAATAGCAGGTAGAAAAAACTAGAGAATGTACTAAGACTAGGTACTTAATTTTTTATTAATTAAACTGACACATTCTTTTATTTAGCGAAAATTTCGGCCACAACCACGGTTTTTGCAACGCAACCGAAAAGTTGCGAGAAATAAATAACGGTCAACGGTCAACAACTTTTGCAAAATACAAAAAACTTAGTACTAAGTGAGTAAGTTCGTATGAACCAGTGGCCAACTCTGGTGACAAAGTAGGCCGCCCGAAGGCCTAAAGGTACCCAAAAGCTTAAGTTATGCTCACCATTGTAGAAACTCATCAAGTAGCTGACCCAGAACCAGAAAACAAAGAACAGGAACTTAGTCACCCCAACGAAGTCAAAGACTACTTCCTACCACCAGTCTTCATCAGCCACGATGACGAAGAAGATGAGGACGATGAGAACCCGTACTTAGACTATGACTATGATAAAGAAACGAACTATAAAGATTCACCCGATGTAGCGACCGTGAAGAGTAACACACACGACTCTGACGATGATAAAATACCGCTGCACACAGCGAAAGATAATTTACCGATATTTTTGTTGGAGCCGGAGAACACTTATGTGGTTAAGAATAAGCCGGCGATACTAAAATGCCGAGCGGCAAATGCTTTAGAAGTGAGTACTCAAATGATATTATATGGTAGATGTAGTTTAAATTTTAGATATAAATAATCTAAACTATGTAGACTACTATATTACTAAGTATGAGTTTATATTGGTGTCGAATCTGTTGTAACATTTTCTAAATTAAACTAACTAAAATAATAGCGTTCTTTTCGCACGAAATGAAATTACGGGGCGAAAGAAACTTAATAACAATGTCTCGGGGTGATAAACGCAGTGCAGTGCCACGCTAACTTTTTAAAACTTTAAGCTTTGGGTGGCACTGCATCTGTAACAGTCACGCGTGGTACTTAACATCAGGTGGGCGCCTTGATTGTCACTTGCTGACAGAAAAAAAAAACAAAATCGAAATACAAAGGACCACGATAATTTTAGTTAGTTAAGTTTAGAAAATGCTACAACAGAATCGACACCATTGTAGGATCACGGTAGATGGCACAAACTAAGGGAGGCCTTACCCAGCAGTGGGTGAAGTTAGACTGTAGATGATAATGATGACGATATTGTAGTGCTCATGTAGACTACTATTAGCTACTATGAGTTCATATGATAAGAAGTGCTCAGTTTTGCTTAGTTTCTATACTTAGATAAAGCTTACAATAATAGCACTAGATTTTGGTTTAAATATAAAATAAACTAATTATTTAGCTCAGCAATACTAGGTATGTATTGTGACTAAAAACAGTAATTAGACAGCGGCTTTGCTCGCGTAAATACAAACTGCTGTTAAAAGTAGCCTATTACGTATTTCATGTCTAAAACTATTTATATTCTAACTTTCATCCAAATCATTGATAGATTCAGGCGTTACTTTGCGGAAATCCATTACAAAAAAATCTCTAGTACTATTCCGCTTAACTTAGGTTAAGCGGAATCGTCTGTTTTTTATTTCATCCAAATCATTTAGCTAGAGGATTTGTGCATGAAACATAAATATAATAAGTATAACTGTTCCAACTGGGTTTCAGGCACATTCATTTTTCTATTGTTCTAATTGTTTTAACTCTATAAGCTGGCATTTTGTAGGATAACTAAAATTTACTATTAATTTCAAGATCTACTTCAAATGCAACGGAGATAAAGCCCAAGCGATCAATTCTGAGTTCGTTGATCCGCAAACTGGAGTCAGGATAGTCGAAGGCGATCACAAAGTGTCGCGGAAGGTTGTTGAAGAGTACTTCGGCATTGACAAGTACCAATGCTCTTGTTTCGCCTGGACCAGCAGAGGGCAGATTAGGAGTCAACCTGCCACTATTGAAATCGCTTGTGAGTATTAACCGCAGAAATCGGAGTGCCTTATTCCGATTTCTGTGGTATTAACCGACATCAAAAAAGAAGTTATTGGACTGTAAAGTTCCCTCGGCGGATTTCGGCCATCATGAAGTTAGCCGTTTCAATGCACAATGGAGTTTTTTCGAATTAAATTGTCTTTGCGCATCACAAACGGCTAACTTCACGATGGACGATCCGCCGAGAAAACTATACTTATTTATATTTTGTATAGTGGTTTTTATAGTGTTAACCATCAAACCCGCTACGGAGCGCGCACACTCGAATATTTCATTATTACGCCGCTTATCTCGATTCTCAACAATGATAAATAATAATTGAGCAGAAAAACGTATTCGATATTTATATTCAAATGACTATGATTGAATCTAGTGAATAACAGGATTTCTCTCCCCAGACATAAAGAAACATTTCTCAGTGGCGCCCCAGTCACAGCTGGTGAAGCAACACACCTCAGTGACGTTCCGTTGCGAGCCCCCTCCAGCTGCCCCCTTCGCACAGCTCTACTGGCTCAAGAACGGGGCACCAGTCGCTACTGACGACAACGTGCAAGTGTCTAAAGATGGCGACCTGCTTATCAAACAGGCCTCTTTGCTGGTAATTTGGTACTTCGATAAAAACAAAAAGGGCATTAAGTATATAAAGAGTTAAAACTATAGTGGTTAGAAATCATATTAAAATATTAACGGCTATTTACCACTTGAATTTGTCATTATGCTGACGTTTTGTAGCTCGGTGTAGGGCGGCTTGTAGGGCGGTGCTCATGAAGAAGAGCTTCTAAATAGCTACGAAACGTCAGCATAAATGACACATTCAAGTGGATAGCCGCTAATGATTTAATAGGGCAATTTTTGTTAAATTATATCCAGACGGTTGCTCTCTCTGAAAACCAGCCATACAGCAGTTACCATTCATGCATGGTCGTGTCAAAATCCCCTTCGTTTGTTAGTTTTATTACGTGATTTTATATGTAAGTACCAGCAAGTACTTAGGCTTATTGTTTTTTTTTTACTGTTTGTTGTATGGTGCATCTAAATTAAATCACTGCGTAACTGACTGATTGACTAAATCAACACAGCCTTAACATAAGTCAACATTGGTAGAAACACATCTATTTGATACAATTTCTAAAATACTGCGCGAGTTTTTTTGTGGCAGATTTAAAAAAAAAATTTGTCACTAACCAAAGATTTCTATATGTCCAGATTTAGAATTGATATCATAAAAACAAAGTCAAACTTCTACCAGATTGGTAGATACTTTTTTCGTCTACGTCAGTGTCACTTCTACCACTGCGTGTTGAACAAGGATTTGTCTTTGGCTATCTTGTCAAAACGACATGGGTCTTCCCATTTTAATTATTTTAAGTTTTATTGCGTAAATTTAGTGGCAGTTTATCCAATTTAACTTGTTTACTTAGCCACTTGTGCTAGTAATTGAAATGGAGGGGTAATGTTGGTTGGTAATTTAGTCAAAAGTCTTTGACTTTGAGGAGAATCCTTCCAGGAGAATTTTGAAAGAAAAGTCATCGTTTCTTTCCAAATTTCGTTTGTTTACGTTGCTAAGCGACAATCAAACTATTACACTTGACACTGGCAAAATTGTGGCAAACTAGCCACAGAGGCCATAAAAGAAAAGAAGAAGAAGAAACTATAGACAAGGCTGGGTTACAACCAAAACCTACTTTGGTAGAGCGCCTAAAACTCAACAAATTAGTGTTATATGAATGAAGCCTATTGAATAATACTAAACTAATGAAAAATATTTTTTTTTATTAAAATATTAAGAACGCTCAGTCTAGACATGTATACAAGTCAAAATCACTAACCTTGCTTTTATCTTGCTGGTATCATTCCTTTCTCTAAAATTTAAAAAAGACTACTGTATCGGGACCTGGGAGTACTTTTGTAATGCTGCCAAGTCATAAATTAGCCGATTTGAATAAAGTTTCGTCGAAAAACACACGTCTAATACAAAACAAACCAAACGAAATTCCGAATCGTTCTGTAATGTTAGCGATTCATGAATATTTATCAGAATGGAAAAATAGGCACAAACCACTGCCAACACAACGCAACAACATTTTTGGCTTAGTGTTCATTGTGGAGGTTTCGGCAATTAAAATTCTTCTCTTTTCTTTACTAATAAGTTTAATAATAAGTACTGTTTAAGGTTTACAGCAATTACAATTTATATTAGAGATGTAGGTTATGTAGGAGCGTGAGTATTATATTGAAGTGAAGTGAAGTTGCCGCTGTGCCGGTGATAGACCGCTGTGACTTCAGCTTGATGCTCGACGCTGGCGCTGCTGGTTGGCTGTAGCTTGTTTGCTCACTTCACGATTGTGGTTAAGGCCGCGTTTGCTTGAACGGGCATAAGGCGCGGTAACAGTGGATTATTCCCATCTGTCACCTAGTTATGTCCTAAATGCCGTAAGTAAATGTGTGCTTAACCAAAGACATTCAATATTTTACGCCTCTTAGTAATAAAAAAAAATCACATATTAAAAATAATAAATCATGCTGGACAATCCACACAGCATCATCTAGCCCAAGATAAGTTGCTGTTAAACAGAGCTGTATTATGGGTACTAGATGACTGATATATATTTAATACAATACAATACATAGATATATATATATTTTTTATATGTAGAAAATACCCAGAACACCCGGAACAAATATTTGTAGATCGTACAAACATTTGTCCCGAGGCGGGAATCGAACCCGCAGCCTCTGTTTTGCAGGTGGACCTGCAAAACAGAGTCGCTCGAGTCGATGCTGCGCCACATCGGTCGTCCGATAGAAATCATAGTATAATCAATCATATTCTACGATTAGGCGAATGACCAAGAAAAATAATTTGATATACTTAGTAGGAAGAAACAAACAAGTAGGTACCTAGGTATCTATATAAAATGTAACATTTTTTTTTCTTGAACCCATATTGTCCCACTGCTGGGTAAAGGTCTCCCCCAAATCTTTCCATCTGTCTCGATCTTTGACAATCTCCCACCACTCCATCCTCCATCCATCAAGGTCGTCCCCCCAGCGCTTCCGCGGCCGACCCCTCCGTCGCCTTCCATCCTCAGGCAGCCATAGTGTGATCATATTTTCCTACTTTTTGGGGTGCATTCTATTACCGTGTATAAAATGTAACATAAGTACCTTATTTATTCTAATACCGACGCTTCATTAGAGTAGACAGAGTTCTTTGTGATAGAACTCGTCCAGGGAAGAACTACCACCATACCTATTTCTGCCGCAAAGCAGTAATACTCGCATTGCTCTGTGTTCCGGTGTGAAGGGTATGGTCGTAGTACTAATATCTATCCAGTGGTATGGTTTCGGTGAAATTACTGGCACATGAGGCTTTCGATCTATACCTCAAGGTGGCAACCCGGGAGAGATGCCTCTGGTATTGCAAGCGTTTATAGGCTGCGGTAACCGCTTACCATCTTGTGGGCCGTACGCTTGGTTGTCACTTCAGTTGTATAAAAAGAAATTAAAAAAATTAAAACCTGCCTAACTCATGTTCTAAAACAGCATGTTGCTTCAGTGGAAACTGGCCCTAACTCATACATACAATTCACAGGACATGGCAAACTACACTTGCGTTGCCGAAAATTTGGCGGGAAAGAGGCTTTCCGAGCCGGCCTTGCTCACCGTATTCGGTAAGTACCAGTTTTTTCTAAAAGCGGTAGCATTTTATGACGGCCGTCAAATCGTCAGTTTGCCTAATGGCACCTATAATAACGTGGCATGGTTTTTTGACTAGACGGAAACGTTTTGGTTTAAATTTGTAAAGACACGTCGTCGTGGACATTCCGCAAAGCTGTTGCAGTAAACGCATTCAAATAAAACTTTAATTCAACGGTGTTAAGTTCTAAATTAGAAAATCTCTTACCGAAAACCAAATTAGAACCAAAACGTTTCCGTTCACCTACCTATCTAGGTCTAGTTTTTATACTATTAAGGTCAAAGAATCACACTATGAATATCTGAGTCGGATGTTCACAGTGTGATTCTGGTCATAGGAAATAATACAATTTGATTCAACTCAACACGCGTCTCAACTCAACACGTGTCGCGTTTCATCGGGTCGCGTCGCATGATAATAACGTGTTTCGACCTTTGTGTAGAGAAATATTGCATTTTTCTTTTAAAAATTACATGTAATTTATGTCTGTCGCAGATAAATAAAAAGTGCTGACTGAACTCCTCAAACATAAGGTTGAAATTTGCGTCGAATTACGGCCGTCATGTAACTGGCATCACATTTCAAATAGTTCATACAGATTCCTTTAGCAACGTTCTAGAACGTTTGGCAGCCGCCAGCGCTGAGTGAATAGCGCGGCTTGAATAAAGCGCTGGATGTGCTTTGTACAATTTAGTTGTTTCGCTTTTTAGCTTTTGTAGGGAAAATATTTGCTTGCGTTTTCTCTGATGTTTACATGAGTCATACGTAGTATTGGTATGTTTAAGAAACATTAGATTCAAATAAAAATTCTGATTAAATTAGACGTTGTCACGGCACGGGGGTTGAGAAGCGAGAGGTTGCGGGTTCGATCCCCGCTGCGGGAAATATACAAATACAAAAGTCTGCATGGCCTGCGAATTTATTTCGGATCTGGGGTTTTCTCTTTATTAAAAGTTTTTTTTTAAGTGTATAAAAAAGTTTATTGTGCATTTGTCAGTTATCTACAAACATTTAATTTTTATTTACTTACAAAAAAAAACAAAACAAAACTATTTTTTTGAAGCAAATATGAAGCGATCGAAAGACGCTACAGGAATACATTTTACGCAACACAAGACATCAGCATAGTTAGCAAGCGCTCGTGGCATCCCTATTCATCCTATAGGCCCATTTACACAGTTCAATAATTGCATGCAACAATTGCATTGAGAACAAAAGTAATTCTTGCATTGATAAAACCGTGTAGGTCAAAGAGCTTTAAAACTCCAATGTGGTGCCAATCAAACCGCAGGCTCATGCTTTGTCACGAACGTTTAGTGAACGGCGGGTGGAGCGCGTGGGGCGCGTGGGAGGCGTGCGCGTGCGGCGCGGGGCGGCGGCGTGCGCGCGCCTGCACCGCGCCGCGCGCGCTGCACGGGGGCCAGCCCTGCCTGGGGCCCGACCTGCAGGCCTCGCACGACTGCCGCCCTTGCGATACGGGTGAGCATCCTGTTAAAGTCATTCATCATGACAGCCTTTTATTGTTCCCGCTGCAGATACACTGGCCTACTCTCGAGCGAAAGTGTGCGGGTCTTATTATCCTCCCCGCAAACCCTATTCGGATTGGTGGATAGCACATCTCTTTTACATTTTTAGTTCTTGAACATGCCATCATTTTCATTTTTATTTCATCTGCATGCCCTCCTAATTAGTACCTAGATTATGACTCACATCCTTAATTTCTGAATAGACTAATGTTCAAGGAAATTGTTCGAATACATCCAACGCATAAATTATTTGTTTGATAAGTTTAAATTAGGTGTTAGTGCTACGACGTAGCAGACGCGTAGCAAGAGCTACGGTCGTAGACCATTCTTCTCTTAATCTACATCATTCCAGCAGCACACGACATTGCTATTTGCTACCAAAACTATTATCTTGTCTTTGTTGCAGATTTGTACGTGGATGGTCTTGACGAATTAGCTGACGAGTCATCAGATATTGTGCTCGGTAATACCTAATTACATACCACTTTACTATACTAGCTGTACTTTGCCAAAACCTGCAGAAACAGCATTTTCCGAATGTGCCAAACTATAACCTATCACTGTGCCAAATTTCAAACAGATCCGTTCAGCTGTTCTGGCGCGATTGAGTAACAAACATACATCCATGCATCCATCCAAACTTTTTATTCGGGCTGTATGCCAGTACTCTCATACGGTGAAGGAAAACATTGTGAGGAAACCGGCATGTCCAAGAACTAAAAAATCAAAAGACGTGCCACCAATCCGCGTCACTCTCGCTTGAGATTAGACCAGGGTCCCAGCAGTGAGAACATTAGAAGGCTGTCATAATGATGAGTCTATCGTAGTCTTCGTAACCCTAGAGGCTTTACCCGAGGCACGTTCCAGGTCGCTGGTCGCAATGGTCGGAATGGTCGCACTGCGATACAGACTGTCTGCAGACCAGGCGACGCCGGTGCGTGGCTAGCACCTGCCTCGGCAAGGACTACCAGGTGGCGCAGTGCCCCCTCTGCGTCAGGACCTCCAAGTCTCATATACATGAGGGTATGTAACTAAACTGATTAGAGCTCTGGTGGTCTAGTAGTAGTGACCCCGCCTTCTGATCCTAATTTTGATGAGGTAGTTTAGTGGGTTCGAATCCGGTCGTGCACCAATGAATTTTCGTTTACGATAAATTTATGTGCGTAATGCCAGTGCTCTCATACGGTGAAGGGAAACATCGTGAAGGAAAACAAGGTAAAGAGGAAATCGAGCGCGCGGCGCGTATCAATGAGCCGCGCGTCAATGAACCGCGTGTCAATAACCCGCGCGTCAATGACCGCTACGGGGCTCGCGTGCTCGTATATTTTATTATTACGCGATTGTGCCATTGTATTCAAACATGATATTTGTTTCAGGTTCCTCGTATTGGCCACTTCTCATAGCGTTGTCCATAGCTTTTTTAATATTTATCGTTGTTATCGTACTGGGAATTAAATATATGAAATTCAAAATGACTGAAAACTCTCCGTACGCGAAACCGCCTTCAGGTAAGTCAAATCAAATTATCTTTAAATTACAGGCAAACCTCATAAGCTCAGACCATTTCTTGGAAATGTACAGGGGTGAGGGGCGGAATTGGCAAGGGGGCAAGGTAGTTCATAGTCACATGATTCTTTTAGCAACTTGACATTGGCAATTTGTCAAAATAAACAGACGCTATAAACTGAACAAAAAAAAATTTACACACCACCACCACTTTAGTCCCACCCACTTTCGCATTTATAATATTAGTGTGATAACGTTAATAACCATGATAACTTTAAAAAATATCAAACAGGGTCTAATTACTTGGGTAACGTGATAAGGAGGACGCTCACGAACCAGCCGGACCTCACGATACACGAGGAATTCCACACGATAGACTCTCGACGTCACAGGAACCGAAGCACCTCTACCAACACCCGCCACGAGCACTTGTATGAAGTTCCACAACTTGCTAACAGGTAAAGGAGTTGTTTCACGCAGTATGGAGCCGGGCCCTGATCCTTTGTAGGGATCTAGATAATTATATAATCATTATAGAAACCGTTTATTTATTTTATTTTGGCTTCTTCCTTATCTAAAAGTAAGTTTATCTTTGTAAAGGAGTGCAACACAATGCAAAACAACATGGCGGGTTTAACAAACAACTGGGTTTTTGGGTACTGTCAAAGTCAAGATGCGTCACATGATCATTGCTAATAACTGTCATAGCGGACCTCTAGTGTTCCTGTTTTAGGAAATTCAACACAATATACATTTTTCTTTAGAACTTTGTTTGTCCACTTAAAAATAAAATTGTTTGTTACTGTTTGTCTTATATTTTTTCCAATTTTTCTATGGTGTTACAAAGGCCTAGGCCACTATGAAATTGGTCCTTTGACTAGTAATGCTGGACTAATTACCCGACTGGAGTTGGAAAGTGCTGAGATCTTAAAGCTTGGTGGGTACCACCGCAGCCAGATATTCTATCTCCAAGCAGTAGTGTGCAAGCATTACTGTATTTAGGTTTGAAGGGCACTGTAGCAAGTGAAATTACTGGGCGAAAGAGACTTAACAACAACGTCTCGGGGTGATGAGCGCAGTGCAGTGCCACGCAGAACTTAAAAACTTTAAGCTTTGAGTGGCACTGCATATGGTCAGGCGTGGTGCTTAGGCGGGCGACTTGATCATCTTGCTGACATAAAAAAAACTATGTGTGAAATTCGCAACACTACCATACTACCTACTAGCTAAGCGTACCCTTGGTTGCTAATTTAGTTGGATAAAAAAAATGATTATTGTGAAATAACATTAAACTTTGTTTCAGCTACATAGCGCCACTAGACATTGAGGTAAGAACAGACGAGCGCGCGACCGAGAAGCACGCTTGCAACGATTTGGATCGCTCCGACTCTAGCTGCTTTATGAGCTGTGAGTGGCACCCTAAGCTTTTATCTCACTATCAATTTGTATGCTTCGCTTCGCTCTTTTCATCTTAACACTATCAAACCGTGGTCTTGCTTCGCTCTGTTCATCTAACTAAACACTGTCAAGTAGTAGCTCTTTTTACCTAAACACTTTCAAAACGTACTCTTTATTTGTATCTAAATATTATCAAATCGTAGCTCTTTTCATTTAAACACTTAAATCGCATTGATCGCTTTGCTTTTTTCTATCTTGACATTATCAAGTTGTAACTCTTTAATCTAAACACTTTTCAATCGTATTTGTTGCTTTGCCTTTTTCGTCTAAACACTATAAGTCGTAGCTCTTCGCTTCGCTCTCTTCATCTAAACATTAACAAGTCGTACTTTTCGCTTCGCTCTTTGTAACTGAAAAATCTATTGTGTTATTGACTTATCCAAGTATTTCTACAATAGTCAAAAGTATATCCACACATTATATTCTAGCCGGCACATCATACGGTAACGAGAGTGTAGAGATGACGCCATCACTAAAAAACAACGCTTCAATCGATAGAGCTTCTAACGGCAACTTAGAAACTGCCACATCGAGAATAGTCACATCTGACGGAAGCTGGTTGAAGTTGGACAGATGTGGCGCGAGTCTGTACGTACCTGATGGAGTGCTGGAGAAGGGTGAAGAGTTGTTCTCTATGGAGGTTGTAGATGAGGAGTGGAGTCAGCCAATGCTTATGGAAGGTAATTATATTTTTTTATTGGTGGTAGGATTCTTCAAGAGTCCGTCTTGGTAGGTACCACCGCAGTGCCAGGTATTCTACCTCCAAGCAAGCAAGTTTATCCTGTGTTTAGGTTTGAAGGGCACTGTAGCAAGTGAAATTGGGCAAGAGAGACTTAACAACAATGTCTCGGGGTGATGAGAGCAGTGCAGTGCCACGCTGAACTTAAAATCTTCAAGCATTGGGTGGCACTGCATCTGGTATGGTCAGGCTTGGTGCTTAATATCAGGCAAGCGACTTGACCGTCTTGTCACTTGCTGACATAAAAAAAAAAGACGACAGTAGCGTGCAAATTACTGTGTTTATGTTTGAAGGACACTGTAGCATGTGAAATTACCGGGCGAAAGATATAAATCAAACATCTTGGTTGGCCACACCACAGTGTTGCAGTAGTAATATTTTGTTACACTTTAGTAAAAGAGTCCAAATTTAAGAAGTTGTAATTCTTACTAGTGGAACGTTCCACGATTTTCCCTCATTTCATGCAAAATCTATCATTTTGGTTGAAGGTTTCGGACGTCTAAATTATATAGTTCGCCTAAACCTTCGTCAAAATGATCCACTATCCTTAACGAAGGGGTAATTAAAACAACGTACTTAACCAAAAAACATTATGCAAAGTAAACTCGTCTAATGAAGGCACCTGAGCTGTTTTCCCGCCGAAATACTGCATGAGCCCTTCCAGAAAGTGGCATTAGCACTGGTTTTTGACGCTATGCAATATTACTTTACTATCTTGAACGACTTTCTGTCATGGTGATGGTGAAGTATTTACTTATTCGATGTTAACACTGCTGGGATACTAGCCTACTCTTAAGTGAGAGTGGAATTTTATGGGTTTATTCCATCACACGCGCCTGTTATATTGATAAGTGTTCACTGAAAACCATCGACAGGTGACTTTCACGTCTTTGGCATAAGAATCAAAATGGGTTGATTCAAGACGGTTCTCGTGCATTGTTAAATATTCACCTGTCAATGAATTTTATTACAATTTTGACAAAAAACACGCGTCTTTGTGGTTGTAATTTTAATATTGACTGGAATACATTTTCATTCAAACTCGTTCTAAAAACACATTCATTATATGTATTTTGTTGTGTGTATCACAAATTACAAATACCTAAGAATTTTAAGAGTAGTAGAGTTCTTTGTGATAGAGCTCGTCCGGGGAAGGACTACCACCATACCTATTTCTGCCGCCAAGCAGCAATGCTCGCATTGCTGTGTTCCGGCTCGAAGTTTCCGGTGAAATTACAGGCACATGAGACTTTCCATCTAACGTATCAGGGTGGTAACACGCAAGTGGTATCTATGATGTTGCATGCGTACATAGGCTACGGTAACCGCTGACCATCAAGTGGGCCGTACGCTTGGTTGCTACTTTAGTGGTATAAAAAAAAAAAACCTACTACAGCACCACAATATCCCGACGAGCGATGCAATCATTTATTAAGGTTGGTAACTAATGCTGAATATGAATACCCAGTTAATATTAAACCTGGTCTATTGTGGAAGTAGGATTAGCTGTAAGTCGGGCCTGACCTAAATCCAAAATGGCAGGTTGTGTCGCGGCCCCCGAGACAGATTAACTCCAAGTTACTGCAAACTTTATTAGCACTTCATAAAAGACTGGCGTGTGCTTGCGTTTTTAGACCTTACTTTTGTTTACTTGGTAAAGAAAAAAAAAATCATAAAAATGTTAATAAATCTTGTATCCAGGTCATCATGACAGCCTTCTAATGTTCCCACTGCTGGGACACTGGCCTACTCTCAGGCGAGAGTGATTGGGTCTTAATCCACCACGCGGACCCAATGCGGATTGGCGGATGGCACATGTCTTTCGAATTTTTAGTTCTTAGACATGCCGGTTTCCTCACGATGTTTTCCTTCACCGTATGAGAGCACTGGCATTGCGCACATAAATTTTTCGAACAGAAAAATCCATTGGTACACGACCGGGTTTGAACCCACGACCTTCGGATCGGAAGGCGGGGTCACTACCACTAGACCACCGGTGCTCTCAGTATGTATCCAGGTAAAAAAGGTTAATGTCGTGTCTCGCGTCTCTTACTAACCACATAGATATTTAAAAGGAACTGAATACCTACCTACTCACATAACAAAGTGTCGATATAATCCTACGTTTACGCCATGCATGGTACTGCACTGCGCTCTTTTACTAGAGACAGTTTTGTTAGTTCTTATTCGAGCAGTTTTTTTTTTGCAGAATATTTTGGTCAAGATAATGGTAGACGGACTAGCATATATTATTTTATATTAAGTACCTGTCTACTAGAGCCATACTAATAGTGAAATATATTTTAGTCTGTTATAAATATCAAATTCCGTTCTCTTTGATCGTTTTAGAATATCTACCTAAAACCAAAATATCAGAGTTCAACTTATTTCCGTTGGCGACCTAAATCTGATTCTGGCAATTCTCTCTTGATAAATCCGTATGGACTAGTTTTGAAGGTTTGACCTGAACTATGTTAAGTCTAATTTAGCTTCTGACTACAAGATAAATGAGTCAGTAAAGTAATTGATTCATTAACACCATCAAGACTAACATCCAAGTTTGCGTGGCGGTGCAGTTGTGCACTGCGCTTTTTTCTTAAAATGTAGTTGTTGTCTCTTTTGCCCAGAAATTTCACGAGCTACATTGTCCTTCCAATTTGAAACACAGTCATGCTCGCACACTTCTGAAACGGATATTTGCTGAAGAGGTTGCTTAACATAATATTATGAATTTTAATTCTAAACAATAAAAGGTGTTTTGTTTAACAGGTGAAACACAACTGAGTCCTGTTATACGATGCAGTCCCAAAAACTTCCATTTCCGCAAAGGAGTGGTAATATCATTCCCGCACTGCGCTTCCTTAAAGAACACCAGCTGGCTATTCTCGATCCTGCAGCGAGCCGACGACACGAACCTGCGAGAGTGGCGCCGAGTTATAACCCTCGGCCAAGAAACCCCCGGGACCCCAATCTTCGCACAGCTAGACCCTTCCAAAGTTTATCTAGTATCAGAATTCCTGAGCGACTTTGTGCTAGTCGGTAGAAGTTTCAGCGGTCTCGACGCGAAGCTACTGAAACTTGCCTTGTTTATTTCGAAGCGAATGGACGAGTACACCCTCAGCATTCATGTATTCAACGACACCCCGCACGCGTTTTACGAGAGCTTCGAGAGCGAGCGTCGCTCCGGGGCCCATTTGCTCTGCGACCCCAAAACTATTCATTTCCAAGAGAACTGCTCCGACTTGTGTTTCAATATACGAGACGTAGGTGTAGGCTGGAAGGTGGAATCCGGAATGAAGTACCATGAACTACCCTACTCTCGAATCTGGAATATGAACGGAAGACCCCTGCATTGTATTGTAACGCTTCAGCAAACCGACGCTATAAACTGCTTTGAACTAAACATGTCAGTGTATCAAAAGCAAAAACAGTCTAACTCTGTGAATTTCAATCTGAAAACAAACGATTTAAACTCCAATTTCAGCTCGAAAAGGTTCAGTTTAGCAGGTTCAGACGCCGTTAATATCTTAGAAAATCCTTTCAACTATTCCTCGTTAACGAAAAAGGAGGGTAGATACGACTTTGTGTATAAGAATAATAGTTTTAGAAGTAATTTTTCCGTAGACAATAACTATCGGTGTAATATTCTTACTAAGTCTGACAGAGTTATATTATGTAAGCTTTTAGATTCGCAAACGTCTAACGGGAATGACTGGAGGCTGTTTGCGGAGAAGCTGAAGATAACGTCTTATTACTATTACTTTTCGAATACGTGCTCTCCTACTGAGAATATATTGAATCTGTGGTTGTGTAGGAATAACGATGTTAATATGCTGGTGAACTTGTCGCGAATATTCAGGGAAATGGGAAGGGTCGATTGTGCGACAGTTGTTGAGAGGCGATGCTTTCCCAACTGAAACGTATTTTTTCATAGTTGAAAGCTCTAAGGTTCAATCCTTGTTTTGTTTTGCAAAAAAATCCTAACAGAAGTGGTTTGCTTTGTTAACCGAAGCTAGGAATATTCATTTATTGTCTGAAATTTCTTATCTAAAACTATAGGATAAAAACTGTTTTTCGTACCTGGAACGAGTTTTTTCCTTGCTTTCTTAACTGATATGAAGAAAATTGTTTCAGATAAATCCTTTTCATTTCTTGTTATCTTGTTCTTAATTGACGTAGTTTCTATTGCAGTGCTCCGGTAGTGTTTGAATCAAAATCATAAATCACATATTAATTGCCTATACCTATAAAGCATGTCTCAAACTACGTGTTTGTTTGTTGATGTAATAAAAACCATATTACTGTTCGCCTAATTAACAAGGCCTAGGAAAACGATTATTTTAGTTTACACTTTAATCTTTATTAATTAGTTATTAGTTTCACATAGGCAGTCTGTTTTATTGCATTTATATAAAACTAGGAGTGCTATTTTACGAAGAAAGTTTTTAAAACACAATAATATTGTAGTTGTACATAATATGAACCAAAGTTAGATTTAGACTTACAACACTTGCATTAGCTTAAATGTAGTGATTTTAAACTTTTAAAATATAAAAATAATAATTGGATGTGATTGTTTTATTGTATCTTAAATCCCATCTATTATCTTCTACCCGACCGACCCCAGCTAGTTTCCATAGAGACCATAACTAACTCTATAACAATACCTAGAGTCCAGATAAGGCTGGAGCCATAAAAGTCTAAAGCCTCAAAATTACTGTATCTCACGACTTTTAGCTTTGAATTCTATTGCGATGGTCTTTTCGAGGTTTGCAAAGAACTTACTGAAGTATAGAAAATAAATATAAGTATATCTAGTAGGTAGTATAAATATTTCTTACTTCACAAAGTATAAGTCGTGAGTTGAGTCTCAAAAATTAAAATCGGCCCTAACTCACGACTATGAACAAAAATGTTTAGAGTCAATCGCGGATCAATTCTAATTTTAATGTTTATTTTTTATATCTACCTATAATTACGTATAGGTCATTTTTTGGAACAGTGGCTTTAGGCAATAATGTGGGTTCGACTCCCAGTCTATTTATTTTAATATTAATAAGAACCTGCCTTACCCGTTTCGTGATAAACGGTGAAAGAAAACATCGTGAGGACTTAGGGAATTACAGTCGCGAGCTTAGATACCTTTTTAATATTCATAGTTTTCCTGATTCAAGCGGTAACTTAATAGTTAGTCACGCACCTCGTAATACCAAAAATACGTTGGTTTTCTAATATTTTATAACCATCAGATTAATGGGAATAAAATACCTACCTACTGGTAACCAAGATTATGTAAGTAACCTAATAAGGTTGCGAACATTCTGTTGGTAAAAATACCTTTTTTTAGATGGCAACATTTTTTTTTTAAATCAAATTCCAATTGTTTTTTTTACAAGGTAGGTAGGTATAGGTCGCACAGCGGATCTAGGCTTCCGTGAAGTTAGCCGTTTGTGATGCGCAAAGACAATTTAGTTTGAAAAAGCTCCATTGCGCATCAAAACGGCTAATTTCACTACGGCCGAGATCCGTCACGACGCGTCGTGAGACCTATACCTTCCTACAAAAAAAATTAAATTGAGTTCGAGTTGTGACAATATTTTTTTAATACTTAACTGAAATAAAGGGTCTCCAGATCAGATAGACATAGTCAACAAAGAGATCCTACATGATTATTCTACAAGATTTTTCTTTTGTAAGTTAATGGAGCCCTAAAAATTAATAAGGTTTTAATTTTAGCCCCTAAAAATTAAGTTGTACAAACGAAGCTTTCCTGTAGCGGCCGTGTAGTGATGCACACCCTTTCTTGAATGCCATAACCTGAGCTAGTGGATACATTGACCCAGATACAGGTATTCAAGTATTAACGGGTGTAGCGGCGCAGACGATTGCATTGTTTAATAATTGAGACCACGTTTCGTCGGCGTAGCAACCTCCTTTTGAATCGGAGTTTGGTGTAAGCTATAAGAAATTTGGTTCAGCGTGACTGCAGAAATCCATTACAGGTCATTATATTAAAGATGTACACCATAGATATATTAAAAGCAAATTTATTGTGCTTCTTTGGACTTAATTTTTCTAAACTCGAATAAAAAAAAGTTTAGTCAAGTAAGTACTTAACATCTGACTTAACGTACTTTTTAGATGCGACAAGTGTTATGCCTATATTATGAGAAAGAAAACCCGCCTAGCTACTTAACGAAAAAAAATACCTACTTTATAAAAATAAGTTTAAGTGGCAAATAAACAGCTTACCTGCGGGTTGATCACATAACTCTGTTAGCTCAGTTTGAGTAGGAGATCAATGGAGATTAATCGCTAATATAGTTTATGTGATCAAGGAGCCGATGTATGTGGTTACCTTAGTTTATTTTTCAAACAATTTATTATTTGGTTTTTTATAATAAAATAATAGGTAGGTACCTACTGAAATAGTTACTGTATTTTAAGCTTGACCATTAACGATTTAGTCACTTATTGTCATAAATAAAAGACGCAATATCCATTGTAGAGTTAAATATCTGTTCCGTGGTAGAGTCTTAAATAAAAAGAGTTGAAAACAAAACAAATGTCTCCTAAACGCTACCGTATTTAACTTACACCAAACGACAAGACAGTTACACGGTCCCATCCATATTGAAGAATACCCGTCATAAAGATGAAGGCGTTGTATCCTGCTACGATTGCTACCTGCTCATCTGCTCAGCTTGCCGGAATCACTAATAGAAACTGGATGGTGCTCTCAGAATATTTCTATGGAGAGCATTCTGTACTTCTAAGGCTCTTTGCGTTTGTTTGACAGCCTTGATAGCGCGAGCAAGAGCATCGTCTTGGAAGGTACCACCGCAGTGCCAGATATCCTGCCTAAGTGGAAGGACTCTTTAGCAAGAGTCCGTCTTGGTGGGTACCACCGCAGTGTCAGATATTCTACCTCCAAGCAGTAGTGTGCAAGCATTACTGTGTTTAGATTTGAAGGGCGCTGATGTGCAAGTGAAATTACTGGGCAAAAGAGACTTAACAACAATGTCTCGGGGTGATGAGCGCAGTGCAGTGCCACGCTGAACTTAAAAAATTAAGCTTCAAGTGGCACTGCATCTGTTATGGTCAGACGTGGTGCTTATGGTGTGGTGCAAAACTGTGGTTATGTCTGAGGGCCACCTGTAGAAAGTGAAATTACTGGGACACATAAAACAGCTTTTGGTGGGGAGTATGGAGTGTCACGCAGAATTTGAAAGCTTAAAGCTTTGGGCGATACTGCGTCTGTTTTTAACATCCTGACCTGTAAACATATATTTACAAATAAATTTGACTATTCTTGATTATTCATCCAACGAACTTGTCCATCTCGTTACTTGCTGACTTTTAAAAACAGGGCTTGGTCTAATAATCCCCTTAAAGATTCCCCTGCGAAGGGGATTCTTAGACTTTTTGTCTACAAATCCCCTTACAATCGGATTTAGCTGAGGCAGTAGTTTTAAGAGTAGTAGAGTTCTCTGTGATAGAGCTCGTCCGGGGAAGGACTACCACCATACCTATTTCTGCCGCCAAGCAGTAATGCTTGCATTGCTGTGTTCCGGTTCGAAGGGTATGGTTTCCGGTGAAATTACTGGAACATGAGGCTTTCGATCTTAGCCTCAAGGTGGCAACCCGCAAGTGATACCTCTGGTATTGCAAGCGTCCATAGGCTGCGGTAACCGCTTACCATCTTGTGGGCCGTACGCTTGGTTGCCACTTCAGTTGTATAAAAAAAAATAAAAAAGGCATCAGCACCATGTGTCGAATTTATTTTGAAAAAATTAAGTTGAACAGAAATATAATTAATCAACCCCAACTCATCATCGTCTTCATTATCCAAAGCCTGACTTCACCCACTGCCGGGAACCCTAACCTTATCCACACACTGAAAAAAATCGAGCCAGTCAAGCATAACATTTTCCTTGATAAAAAAAAATATTGAAGCAATATAAAACTTTATAAAGTTTATCACTGTTTGTTGTCACAAAAAAGCTAAAGTGACACTTCATTATCATACATTCGCCTCATATCCTTGTATCAAGTAACTTGATTAGGATATTTTACAGTTTAAGCGCTTCTGCGACCAATGGTCCTAACTCCACTTGTCGTCAACTTGCCTTGTGTCATAACTAAAGATTTTATTGTCGTTTATTATTTTCAGAAAGATTTAACACACAAAACAACAGTGAAACCAGCAAGGTGCAGGCAGTATATTTAAAAACCCTTTAACTCCAGTGGCGGTGGGCCGCTCCTAATTGGAGGGCACTTACCTCGCGAGCCCTCAAGCCCGTCTTGTGAAAACGTGGCTGTATAGTATTTCGTCTGTGAGATTGCTTATAAAGGTAGGATGCCCCGTGACTTTGTCCACGCCGACAATTAGCCCGGTGCTTTTTCTAAAAGCTCGAAAGAATAAAAAGAAAATTTCAAGAGTTACTTTTTGTTGCATCCATACCAAGGACTTCTACATCCCTACACATTAATAGAAAAACAACATTTTAGGTCTCTTTCTCTCTGAGAAATTAACTACTATTAGTTAATTTCTCATACAGACAAATCAATTGAAAAAAACAATCAGCAAACAGTAACAGCGTGCGTCGCAACGACGGCATTTGAACCTAAGTACTTAGGTCTTTTTATAGGGAGGTGAAGATTTAGGTAAATCTCATACAATTGGCTGTATTTTTTTTATACCACCATTATGACAAAGAAGCAATACGGCCCACCTGAGTTAAGTGGTTACCTTTATCATCATCATCATGACAGCCTTCTAATGTTCCCACTGCTGGGACACTGGCCTACTCTCAGTGGTTACCTTACCTTATTTAATTGTGTACATTCATTTTTTTAAGTTAAATAATAAATAATTGTAGTATGTACTAACTATACCTAAAATATTAATAAAAGCTTGTTATTTTTCAAAGCAGTCATGTGTGTTTACAAACCCGACATCCATATCCTTCCACGATGACGCAACCGCAAATTCTCACCACATTCGATAAAGAAACCGAGTATTTGTCTACCACTCGAGAACAGCTCAGCAAACAGCACTCATATCTCAACTCTATGCTGCAGCTTAAGTGGAAACAGTTGGGGAGCTTATTATCTGATTCTTAAAAAAAAACTGTCATTTTAGCGGCTTTATTAAATTTTATTTTTGAACAAAATATTACAAATATGAAATAATATTATACAAAAAATAAATTACATACCTATATTACGCTAAGGATTTAATTGTAATCGTCTTTGTTCATTGACATGAAAACGACAACACTTGGCAAGCTGTTAAAATGATATTTTATTTTATGAATTAGGTTGGATTCTCAGATAAGTCGTAGTTATCGGGTCACTTGACATTTTATTTGTTTTTGGCATTATCTTATTCCCAAAATAGTTGAAAATGAAAAAAATAAAAATGAATAATATATTTATTTCAGTAATAACACATGAACTTAACCAAAAATTACATACTTACTAAGATTGCATGTTATAATACAGGATTTATGTTGTCCATTAAAATGCATTAAAACTGATCTCCACATTATAAAGGCATGCCTGTATCGTGGAGACCTTATTTACGACAGAAACTAGATTAGTTAGTTATATCAGAAGTTGGTATAATCTACACTAAGGGGCATAATGTATATATTTAACTATGGTTTAGTTCAAACCACCAGCGACTCGCAGCTATACCAGCTGTTTCCCGAGCCACTGTCACCACACCGCAGAATAAACAGCTTGCGTGTTTGGAAACCGCACAATGGAGATAACAAATTGTGCTTTTAACGTCCATCTTCAGAGATATTGTTTCCGAGTTGATTTACTGCGACTAATCAGATCGGTGAACTGTGGCCGATGCGACGCGATAGGAAGGGTGCCAAATAGCAGCTATTTACAACTTTGTTTTCCTAAAAGGAAACGGTTGATGGTGAAGATTAAAGCTACTTCTTTTTGACATTCTTTGGAAAAGGTACAGGCCTAAAGGTAAAGTCCACTGCTGGAACTATGTCCGTCCAGCAGTTGTCTTATATTGACAGATATACTAATGATGTTATAGACATCCAAGCCTTGAGTGCAAATTAATGTTCAGTTCGTAAGGTCACCCTTTTAGTTATTTTTCTATACATTTTACGCGATTTGGGTGTGTTTTATCACAAAATAGAGACAACTATTTTGAAGAATATTTATTATAAGTTTTATAAACATGATCATTTAGCTATTTCTTTATGTCTCAGCTTCTTTTCTGACAACTGTACACCATTTGGATGGGTGACCGCCAGTGGCAATTTCAACTGAGCGCTCCCGTGCTTCGGAGTGCAGTTAAGCAGTCTGTCTCAGCTTTTACAAAGTTATTAGGCTATGACAGAGGCCTTCAAGCGACCTAACAACTCTGTCACCAGAGTTGGCCACTGCCTTATATGAATTTACTTACTCGGAAGGATCTATGAAAAGCAACAAATAGAAACATTGAGGTTGTTGCTTATCGATTGGTCAAAATTTTGAAATGAAAAGTAAAAATGTATATTTTTTGCTAGAGAAATTAATAATGTACAAAAAGCGTAGACGTGCTACATAAGTCGTAGATGCTCTACGAAATTTCGTAGTAACGGAATTTTTACCAAACTTATGCAAATAATCTTTATAACTAAGTGGCATCTTGCAAAGTCATCTCGAGACATGACAGTAAACATTTTCACACTCTACGGCTCGATCCTTATGCAAATTCAACCCTTAAGTTTCACTTGGGAGGTTTAATCGCCTGAATTTCCTCTAAGTTTCCACAAGAAACTCTAAATCGAAGGGTGAATATATTTAAAAACCTCCTAATGTCTAGTGGGTGCCAAAAGTTTATGTTTCAGAACACTTTCAATATATCCAATCTTAGTAAAAGCTTTCTGTTATGTTGAGCAATTTCGGTCAAATGATTTAAAATTATAAAATTTCAAAGACTCTGGTTAAAACACACTTTACAATTTGACATGTAGATGGGTTGGATTTAAACTACAATAATTTAAAAAGTCTGTCCCGCAGCAAGAGTTGAACCCACAATATCTCGCATCTCAACCAGGCTACCTCACCACCGAGGTCGTCAATTATAAGTCCAGCAGTTGATATCAAACTTTTCCATCTCAGCTAGTCTCCCGCCAATACCCAAATACACGTTGATATGCTAAAGATATGCTAGGTTTTAGCAAAGAAATGGATAAATGTTTTCTTTACCGTTTTAAGCACGTGTTAATGCGCACATAAAGTATTCGATAGAAAAAATAACAATAGTTCAGGGCCTAGATTCGAACCCGCGACATCCGGATTGAAAGTTGAAGCCAACACAGAGCTTACGAAGCTTTGGATGTCTATGTATGAATTATTATAAACTAGTGACACTCCGGTCTCGCATGAGTGCTTTGCTGTGTATACACATTAAACTTCCTCTTATCTTACTTTATCCATTGATTAAAATCACGTTAAAATTCGTCGCGTAGTTTTAGAAATCTAAGTGTATTATTCATACAGAGAAACAAACTGCGGGAAATGACTAGCTGTTTCCGTGACTTCGTTCGCGTGGAACTCACATTATTCCGGAATAAAAAGTAGCCATCATGAACCTCGGTTAGCTGATGTCTATCAGATCTATCAGCGTCTGTTCATAATTGACAAGAAAGACAATACTTAGCAAGCCGCTAAAAAGTTTTTCTATTGATAAAAGCATTTATATTTTCCTGATTTTACTCCGACTAGATACCAGTGAGTTGCGGGTCCCAACACAGCAATGCACTTACTCTCCCCTCACATTTGCTCTGAGTGACAGTGCGAGTGTTTCGTTAAGTTAACTGTCATAAACTTGTCGAAGTTCTTCGATACTCGAGCTAATAATAATAGTGGCGGACATTTTCACAGAGCGTCATCTAGCCCAAAACTAAAGCAAAGCTTGTACTAAACTAAACTTTTGTCAGCTAATAAGTCTTTCAAATCTGTTATAGTTTTGGTACTTTGACGTAAGAATGACAAGGAAATACAATACTTAGTAAGCAGCTAAAATGACTGTTTCGTTTACGAATAAGGTTTAACTATTTAAAGTTACAACTTTATGGAACCCCTAAATCAGTGATCCAAAGATTCATACCAATGACAAAGCATGACGAAATAAAGTTCACGACGCACCGGGCACGCTCGGAAGGATCCGTCACGCGTCACCTCACGTCACGTCGGAACAAAGAGCTTGGTGATGCGACGTCGACGGGTGCACTTGCGTGGAAAGAGGGAATCCGAGACACTTTGCTGTCTGACAGATGAGCATTTTACTTTCGAGTAGGAATGATGAACTGTGTGAATAATAAGAAAACATTTAGAGCAGAAAGTGGGTAGGTATTTGAACAAAATGATTAACCAGTATTCGAATTATTTAATTAAGTACAATACATAGGAGTAATTTTAAAATTGTAATGCTATTATTTATGTATTTTACGTGTAAGTCATTTGAAATTTCATACACCTGAAACTCCAAGCACTAGCATCGTCTATAACGAAACAAACGATGTACTATGCTGGTTATTTGTAAGTACCGCTACAAGACCCATCTGGTAAATCTCGTAACAGTTTCCGCTCACACAGACGTATGTGGACGAGATAATGGCGAGTAATGAGCTGCGCTGAGCTTGAAACTAAGAGTGGTGTAATTACGGCTTAGTACTTGTATTTTAAATGAGCTTCCTTCTACTCCACGATTATTTTTTGTAAGTTCAACCTTGGTTCGGCATTTAAGTACTTATATGGTAATTGATCTGATAAATTACTTAAAACCTGTATAGAAAATCAAAACCATGGTTTACTAAACTTACAACCTTACCCAAACATAACATCTATAATCCTATTTTTATTCATAGCGTCACATTCAGAATTAAATATACTACTATCTAGTCGTACTAAATTTCAGTCAAGTAGGTAATATTTATCTATTTTAATCTCTAAACTTTTTTCATAAAATTCATTTTAACCGTCCATTATATTCCAGATTTATCGTTTCCACGAGTTTCCCTCTCGTTTCCACCACATAAACCTACGATAAATGATAATTATTATATTGTTCAAGTATTTCGATGTAGCTGAATAATATATAGGAATTGTTACAGGTTGTGTTCCATTTTACAAGAGAATAGTAGAGGATATTGTGGCATTTATTATTATGTCACTACTGTCCTACCAATTAAATTATGAATTATATAGGTATAATCAAAAAAGCAGAAAGAACTTAAAAACTGTTCTAGTTTTTTTTTGTTAATTTCTTGAAACTGTCTCTTTTTTCATAAAGTTTACTGAAAATATGAAAAGGTATCTCTATATCATTATTATATTTGTCTTTCTTTACATATCAGCCTTCCACAGATCAGCATTCCATGTGTTGTGGGTTTTAAAAGCTTTTATGTTAGAAACAGCATTGTATCATTTGCAGTTGATAAAATATCCCGTCGCAGGAATCGAACCCGCTTCTTAAAAAAACACCAAACAACTTCGTAACATCCAAAAGCTTGCATTTTATCCCATTATTAACAAACTGTTCTGTCCCGCGCTTCAATGAGCGTAGGCAGGGGCAGGCAGGGGCAAGGGACATCCCGAGGGGAGGTCGGGCGAATTTGGACACTTTAATGCGAGTTTTGATGTTTTATGTTAATTCAGTCGGGAACTTCGCAGCCATTGAATCGAATTCTGAACTCGAGACAATGCGATAACAAATTATCTTTCAATAAGTAATGTGGTTCATAAATTTGAATTAAGTAGTAGGGTACCTGGTGGTATTCACAGCAAAAAGTATTCTATTTTATAACAACTTTATTAGCAACCAGGTGTACGGCCCACTTGATAGTAATCGGTTACCGTAACCTATGAACGCTTGCAATACCAGAGGTATCACTCGCGGGTGCCACCCTGAGACGTAGATCGAAAGCCTCATTGAAAGCATTAATTCTTGGCGGAAAAAATAGTAAAAGTACCGGTGCAGTGCCAGTTATTCTGCTTTGAATTTAAGCCGAATTGTTTTTAGATTCAAGTGAAATTACTAGACGAATGAGACTTAATATCTACCTATGTCTTGGTGTATGTGTTAAAGTAAAGTGTTACTCAGAACTTAAAATATTAAAACATTGAGTAACACTGGATTTGTTATGGTTAGGCGTGGCACTTAACATCAGGCGAACGACTTGACAAACTTGTCACATACTGACATTAGAAAAGCCACAATTAATATTTGAGGTCTTTATACGGTTTTAGAAACAGTCGGTACTAATTACAGTGAAGAAGGTAATAATTAACAAGAAAACTAAATTCAATCGACAAAATTTACGGCTTTATTTTAAAAAGCAGAAATCAAGTTTCTAATATACTTTACTGTTTTTAAAACCATTGTTATCATAATTATTTGGTTAAAAATAAGAATTAGACACTGTTTTTTACATATCTTTAATTGATCCTTGGACAAATGTTTTTGTTTTGTAATGATTATTTTTTACTGTGATGAATGGAGGACTTTGGTGAAGATCTTTGCCCAGCAGTGGGACAAGATAGGTCTCTGCATTTGCATTTTCCCCACCATACCGCCCAAGTCGTCCAAATCCATGGGTATCGTGCTGGTATTTTTATTAGACTGTAAAAACTTCACCAATAACATCAAAAGGACTTCATAGCCGAATAAATATTGTATATTTTATTTTATATCATACAGATGACCGCAGAATTCATATGTTTTCAATATCTTCAGAGTTTCGTTTTAAGAGGGTTAACATCAAAGTACAGGCGTATTCAGATATCAGCGTATTTACTGCCAGAGTTGGCCACTGACTCATACGAACGAACGAACGATCTGCCGCTGTGGGATTATCACTGGCGGTATACAGCGGTAGCACTTTTGCTTTAGACTCTAAGGTCGTTGGTTCAAATTCAGAGCGCTCGTGACGTAGCTGGCTAAGTTGTTCTTAACAGATCAACGAAGTTGAGCACTGTTCCGCGGGGTCATCATTGGGATGGGTGACCGCCAGTGGCAATTTCAACTGAGCGCTCCCGTGCTTCGGAGGGCACGTTAAGCAGTCGGTCCGGCTTTTTCAAAGTTGTTAGGCCATGACAGAGGCCTTCGGGCAGCCTAGAAACTCTGTCACCAGAGTTGGCCACTGACTCATACGAACGAACGAACGGTTCAAATTTTTATAAACCAATGGATTTTTTTTTTTTTCATTAGAAGAAGTTAGACTCCAGTGTCAGTGCTCTCAAAAGGTAAAAGAAAAGATCGTCAAAAACCGGCATATAAAACTTTTTAGAGATATGTTTGTGCTATCCACCAATCCGCATCAAGCGCAAGGATTTGGAACAGCGCCTCTATAATGCGTTAAAAGAACTACCGAAATTCCATACAAATTGACAGCTGGATGATACGTTTACGTCCACTATTGTCAAACGAGTTTCTCGTGCTAAGCACTCTCATGCGGATTGGTGGATAGCACAAACATATCTCTAAAAAGTTTTATATGCCGGTTTTTGACGATCTTTTCTTTTACCGTTTGAGAGCACTGACACTGGAGTCTAACTTCTTCTAATGAAAAAATCCATTGGTTTGTAAAAATTTGAACCAACGACCTTAGAGTCTAAAGCAAAAGTGCTACCGCCGTTTACTTTTACGATTGTCAAACGAGTTTTTAGGGCTGGGCACTCAGGTTCGCGTGGTCCAATTCTCGCTGGATATGTCAGTGTAGTGTTAGATGCAGTGGGAGAAGGCTGGTCATGGAGCTTTATGATAAATAGGGATCATCGAAAAAAGCTAGAAAACCCAGTTAAGTTTGTTGCCAGATTCTTTTAGAGTAGCGCGTGAAACTGGCGTAAATTCACCTTGCTTAGAAACGTTACGAAATGATCCTTGTGATTTTATTGAATAAAAATGTTTCGTTTTAATTTAAATTTCTGGTTGATGATGATGTGGATAGAGAAATCCGTCAGCTATCTGTTATGCAACAAACTTGTAGCACCACCGCGTACCCGGGCGATATCACTTTTATAACTGAGTAGATCTAAAGGTTTGTTTACATGAATTTATTCTCAAAAAATAAAGCAATGAGGTAAATAAACCAAATAAAATAACATGAGACGATCTTCATGCATGAGAGAAAACACATTTTTTTTATTTGAAACTTGGTTCGTATGAGTATAGGTGATATAAGTATAATAAAAAGCGCCGTCGTGGTCGGCCAAGAAGACGTTGGCGGGACGAACTCGACTCCTTCGAAAGAGGATGGTGGGACATTGCGAAGGAGAGAGATGATTGGAGAGATTTGGGGGAGACCTTTGCCCAGCAGTGGGACGAAACAGGTTAAAAAAAAAAAAAAAAGTATACCTATATTACCCTACAGAGAATAACCAAAAAAACACGGCTTGTTGTCTTCAAGGGGGGGAACCATGACCTATTATAGCAATATTTAAATAATATTACACTGTTTTTTTTGTATGCCGAAATGTCAGTCTAACATTATTTCAATATTGCTTTTGAGCTTGTTACCCAGCAGGCAGTTCTTGAGAGCTGTTTTGTACTCGTATCTGTGTAAACGCAGCTTAGATAAAATACTTCCGCTCATTTGAATTTCATCCTGTGACAGGCAGCTCATACATAATAAACGGTAGCGTGTCTTTTCAGTGTGTTTTATTAAAGTTTTTTTGCTCATAAAAATATAGGAGATGAACTAAATAAATTACATACTTAATTTATTTTGAGAAAATTATAAGTTTTGTCTAGGACACAAAATTAACTTTTTTGCAGAAACTTTTTTATTCTTAAATTCTTAAATGCAACGCTCATTGCGTTGCCCAATCCGCGAATCGAATAACGTGAAACTATCAATTTGCAGGATGACCAATACGTATAATGATTTATTTACGCGTCACGACCAATACGCATAATGACCGTGGTAGTGCGATGAACCATTGCTTGTTATGCATCAAAACCAATTACTCAGATGAGATTGTAATAATATCTTAAGAAATTATGAGTTTGTTTAGTTATTTTGTTTTGTTGTTGATTAATTTTTTGTTAATTTTTTTTGATTTTCATTCGTACATGTTTTTTCGATTTTTATTATTTTTTATAATTTTGCTCTCTCTGGTAGTGTGTCATTTCTTTTCTAATTGTAATTCGGTTTCTCGCGATTCAGGCTTAGCCTTGTGCGGGGTTACCTATAGTAACATATTTCCATGATATTTCGTCAGATAATAAATATTTGTATTTAATTGTACTAAGATATTTTGCCCCCAAGCAGTACTGTGTAACCACTACTACTGTTTAGGTTTGAAGGACATTGCAGTGCTATAAGCAGAACTTTAAAACCACACTTTGGGTGACACGTTACTGCTATGATTCGGCGAAGCAAATGATTCGCTTCCTCCTCGTGCTACTACTAAATACTCCTACTGATAAGAGCACCGGGACACTCATGACCTGATGCTCCTACTGAACATAAACACTACAGGGAATAATTTGAATTTTACTTTCAGATTATAATCGTTCGTTCGTTCGTTCGTTCGTATGATCAGTGGCCAACTCTGGTGACAGAGTTTCTAGGCCGCCCGAATGCCTCTGTCATGGCCTAACAACTTTGAAAAAGCCGGGACCGACTGCTTAACGTGCCCTCCGAAGCACGGGAGCACGAGAGCGCTCAGTTGTAATTGCCACTGGCGGTCACCCATCCAAAATGACGAACCCGCGGAACAGTGCTTTACTTCGTTGATCTGAATAATAACTATATGAAAGAAGAACGAAGAAAACGAAGATGTTCAAAAAATTAAAAAATCAGATAACTAATAGTATTTTCTAAACATTTGCAATAAGAATACTACTTTTCATAATATTTTGCTGTAATTTATGCATTTATACCTTTTAATTTGTTGTTGCATGTGTTGTATCACAATCAAAATGTTGAGAAATGAATGAAATAGTAATTACGCAATAAATTGCTACAAAATATTATGAAAATATAAAAGAGTATTTAGAAAATTGTGCTCCATTGCATAAATTCTTCACTCAACTACATTCTCGCGGATACTCACTCGACTACTCTCGTCTTATTAGATGAAAACGTGCATTCGTTCCGGCGCGTCCCCGGCATGCCCCGGGACGCCATTCTAATAAATCCCTAAGGTCCTGTAAAACGTCCTTTTATTCTAGACAAGCGGTTGTCGGGCAGACGAATTGAAAACGAACCGGAACAAATATTTACAGATCAGAATGCTTAGCACGAAAAACTCGTTTGACATTCGTAAATGTGAACGTATCGTCCAGCTGTCAATTTGAATGGAATTTTGGTAGTTCATTTAACGCACTAAAGAGGCGCTGTTAAAAATACTTTCGTACTTTCTCCAAGAAGGGACAAAAAGGGGGCTGCTGAATATGTCCGCCTAATGATTTCGATGATTTTTATTTTATTTGAACGGTAAGTATTAACTTTAAGTTTGTCTGATATTTGGTGAAGATCTGATGAGGATGATGCGTGATGAGCAAAATAGTTCCTCAAAACGCAATATGTTGCTCACTTTCAAAGTTCATTTTACAAGTTTGTGCTTGCGAGGTTACTGTTCGGAGAACTGCTAGTTATAAACGGTTCGTTCCAAAGCTATTCCCAAACAATCCACACTCTCAACGGCGACTTATCTAGAAGTCTGGATGCATAGCATACCCGGTTCTGTGGCGCCAACTTGGATTTACATGCAAAATTTGATTCCGCAACCGATAAAATTGCAGCTTTACAATTTTACACGTAGCAATGTGCGTTCCCGGAAAAGTTATAGGTTGCTGTCATCGACATGTGCACTAAAATATTGTGGGTTGGTAGGTGAACGTTGGTTAAACTGAATAACAATTTGTTGAGTGACATGTTGTTAGTATCATTTCTATACCATGTGCCGACAATTTTTGAAAGAATCCATTTTAGTAGGTAACGTATATTTTATAATCTCCTTTTTTTGCGCTTCTGTTTCTTGAGTTGAAACAGTTGAGTCATCTCTTAAAGATAAGACAAAAAAAGATAATTCCACTCAATCAAATCGAGTCTCTCAGGATTGAATAATATTCCCAAAGGCATTCATTACCTCACTTGAAAGTCACTTCGTCTCCGTCGTCATCAAGTTAAGTTTTAGCTGGCTAAAGATCAAACGCAGATCATTAAACATGCACCTACCCCTGCTACCCTTAGCATGACCATTATAATATAGTAGGTAGGAGGTAATATAAATATAATATGGTAGGTAATACAATAGCTGTTATCGAAATGTTTATGAAAGTTCAAGAATTACTTTAAAAAAAAATACGTTTAGTACGCAGTAGCGTTTCTGTCACAGAACAAACATTTGTTTCTATAGAAAAAACCGTAGATAACCTTGTCTACTGTAAGCATACTACTAGCCAATCCGGATTTTTTTAAATTTCGTTGCCGATAAATTACGCCTGACCATTATTAGACTGAGGGTCTACTCTATGATTCAACAAAAGATAATGGTTGCAAATATCGTAGTTCTATTTATGTCGGTGACAACTAAGTTCCCGTTTTATTAGAGACGCAATAATGACTATTTATTTTGTTGTATTTTCGTTTACTATCTTTATTTTTACTATCACAGCTTTTACAAAAGCCAAAACTAATCGATTGAGATCAAGTTACGAGTATCTATCTTCGTTGGCAATAATGGATTATACAAAACGTCTTCGAGGGGAGAAAAAAATAAGTCATAGATGCACACAACTTGTTTATTTATTGCTAAGGAGAGCGTAGGGTGGTGATGGTAATCTCTTCTCGTGTTGTTTTGGCCTCAGTGTAATGTTTGCGTACTATTATAGTTTTGCTATAGTCGTAGTTTGGTATATCTAGAACTCTTATCTCTTATCTATCAACGCTAATTTTATCACAGTTTAATTTAGATAACATATGCTTTTTTAATTTCAAATATCACAGCTGTAAGCTGTGCATTGACTAGAACATACATTATTTATGTCAGAATTTGTTTCTGAGTTTTTTTTTTATACAACTGAAGTAGCAACCAAGCGTACGAGATGGTAAGCGGTTACCGCAGCCTATGGACGCTTGCAATACCAGATGTATCACTCGCGGGTTGCCACCTTGAGGCTAAGATCGAAAGCCTCATGTGCCAGTAATTTCACCGGAAACCATACCCTTCACACCGGAACACAGCAATGCGAGTATTACTGCTTGGCGGCAGAAATAGGTATGGTGGTAGTCCTTCCCCGGACGAGCTCTATCACAGAGAACTCTACTACTCTTAAAGTAAAATCAAAAGGAAGTTAGTTTATGTATTTTATATAAAAGGAACTTAAATCTAAGTAATTTCAGAGTAACGCTCCAGTTAACTTTGCACTTAAGTGTACTTTAAGAGGTACCTTAGTTAAGTAAGTAATGTGCCTTAGTTCTGTTTGTTCCGGAGTCCTGGGTAGCTCTCGCAACAGGATGCGGGCGCGAACTTTTGCTGTAATGAGTTTCAATGTCTCGTTTCGTTTTATTTGTTGTGTTTCGACTTAGAACCTACCTACCTATAGTATAACCAAAAAAAAACAAATAACTCAGACTTTACAAGTTTCACGCGGAAAATGATACTAAAATTTTTCGAATCCTCTGATGCCCACTATAAAGTTTTCTAGTGTGAGGTAAAGTCTATGAATTTTACTTTTGGATAAACTTATCCATATTAATTATAGATGAGTTGACAAAACAATGTTCAGTAGCTTTGCACAGATCTCATAAAAAACACGAATAATTTTTTTTCAATATTATTCAAGGAAAACTACCGTCTCATTGCGTTCTGCCAGTGACTGGCTCTGAGCGGATTCCATACATTTGTATGCTCTTTCAAGACGGGACAGGACAACAAATCGTGCTTTCACTCGGATGCATACAATCAACAAGCAGGAAACAGCAAACTTTTGAAAAATTCCCGCCATATCCGGCCTTTGTGCACGGCAAAGAGTTGCGGCAGATGAGACAAGACACTCTACTTTTCATTTTGAACTTTAATCAATTATTTAAGTATTCAATATAATATTTCAACTTTAGTATAACTTTGCAAAAGAAAAAAATTAAAAAATCTTAAGTGCATCGCCATGCTTTAAAGTAATCAACAAAGGCTTATTAGAGCTTAAATTCGACGTATTTCTATATAATAATAGCTGATAGAGAGAGAGAGAGAGTAAGTAATACATGGTCAACCACCTAGCTTCGGTTGTTGCTGTGCAAAGACTATGAAATCAATTAAATACAAAAACAATTTAGTGAAAACACATTTCATTTAATTAAGAGTAATAGAGTAGAGTTTTAAGAGTAGTAGAGTTCTTTGTGATAGAGCTTGTCCGGGGAAGGACTACCACCATACCTATTTCTGCCACCAAGCAGTAATGATCGCATTGCTGTGTTCCGGTTTGAAGGGTATGGTTTCCGGTGAAATTACAGGCACATGAGACTTACCATCTAACGTCTTAGGGTGGTAACACGCAAGTGATATCTATGATGTTGCATGCGTACATAGGCTACGGTAACCGCTGACCATCATGTGGGCCGTACGCTTGGTTACCACATTAGTAGTATAAAAAATAAAAAAAACAATCCAATAACAATTTTTATAATCGTGTTTGAAATTAAAATTAAAACAAAACAGTTAGGTAACAATAATACAAATAATAACAACAAAGAACTTAGCAAGTAGGTACTTAACAAACAATTAATAAAATATTTAAAACCACTGTCATATTGCAGTCACCCCTAAACAAAATGTCAAAGTGAGAAAAAAATGTCATAGTAAATTAAGTATAAAAAATAATATAATTGATAGATTCAGGCGTTACTTTGCGGAAATCCATTACAAGATAAAAAACAGACGAAAAAAAAAAAAAAAAAAAAAAAGACAAAAAAAAAAAAACAGACGAAAAAAAAAGCTCACTTTGGCTCCAGCGCTCGACGGAGCAACACGTCTGCCGGAGAACAAGTCGATGGTCCTGAGAATGTCCCGTGGAGGGATGAAACACGTGTCGATATTTTTATTTTGAGGTTAACTGTGGTAACTGTGTGACCTCATCAGTTAAAAGGTTAAGCGGAATAGTACTAGAGATTTTTCGTCTGTTTTTTATCTAAGTATAAAAACTAAATAAATAACACAAAAGACTTATAAAAAATATATATTTTTAAACTTATTTTGTCTCATCTCTGCAACTCCTGTTTGCTCAATGCCAGTTGTCATTTTTCCACTCGACGGGGGAGTAGTGTGACAATACGCCGGGAGGGAGAGGAGTGCTCGTGATGTTTTCATTTTTCACTCACTTTTCACGATTTTTTACACAAAAACCTGTGAAAAGGACCATTTTGATAGGAGCCGTGAATGACGGCCTGTTTTAGAAGTAATTTGTTTTCACTATAGATACAAATTGTAGGCATTTAAGCAGCAAGCCTCATTTTCTCTGCTTGCGACAATTTAAGGAATTATTAATACTTTTGAGTGGGGTAGAAAATGTAGTTTACCTTTGCTATTAGATACGAGTATTATACAGAGTCATTCATTATACTTTAATTTGACAAACTTAAGGGATAGGTTCGACACATGAAAAAAATATATCAGGTTGCCGGAATAACCCTATATTTCATAGCGTTGGACATTCTGAATAATAAAAAAAACACTGACAATAAAACTACACTAAATAAAAAAAACTTCTTCAGCTTTAGTTGGTCTTATTCAACACAATGTAGTTATCAAAATCATATCAGCTAATAAACCAGATAACTCAACCGTTTCTGATGTATTTGGTGTGAAATGTGTAAAATATTTGGTATAATAGTTCGTATGCTTTTAGATTAGACATAGACATAGACATAGACATAGACATAGACATAGACATTCATTTATTTACCACATTAGCACACAATACAGGCACATTTGAAAATTATTTGAATTATAAATAAATAAAAAAAAAAAAAAAAAAAAGCCTTTATTATTCCTTCTTTAAGGTTATAGTTGAAGGTGGTTAGGTTAACATATTATTTTAAATCTTAACTAAGGACCCCTCGGCGGGTATAGGCCTCCTCCAAAAGTTTCCATTTTTTCCTGTCTTTTGCTTCCTTTGTCCATGATTTGCCTGCTATCTCGGCTATCTCGTCCTGCCATCTTTCCTGTGGTCTACCTCTTTTCCTCTTGCCAATTGGGCCCTTCCATAGGGTAGTTTTTCGGGTCCATTTGTCATCTTTCTTTGTCATTTGAATTATACAGATAGATAAAAAGAAAGAGAAAAAAAAAAAAAGGAACATTTCATATGACTACTTAAATATAAGTTTCAACAATCCTAAAACAAAAGTAAAAAATAGCAAAAGTTAGACAATCTAGGTATATTGTGTGCTACAGCAGCAAAAGGGCCTCGACTCAGCATTATGTCCACTAAGAATAGTAGACGCTGGTATTCTGCTGAAACCACTTCATTTAGTCACCAGACCAGTTTAATTCAATTCAATTCCATTTATTTTTAAGAGTAGTAGAGTTCTTTGTGATAGAGCTCGTCCGGAGAAGGACTACCACCATACCTATTTCTGCCACCAAGCAGTAATGCTCGCATTGCTGTGTTCCGGTTCGAAGGGTATGGTTTCCGGTGAAATTACAGGCACATGAGACTTACCATCTAACGTCTCAGGGTGGTAACACGCAAGTGATATCTATGATGTTGCATGCGTACATAGGCTACGGTAACCGCTGACCATCAAGTGGGCCGTACGCTTGGTTACCACTTTAGTAGTATAAAAAAAAAAAAAAAAACTATTGGCACAGTACATTCACTTAGACACGTCAACACATAACAAAAAACATTTATTTACCAAAAAATAATATTCTAAATGTACTTAGAAAATGTTTATCAACAAGACATTAATATCAAAATAGCAGAATACTAAGAAACAGTGATATTTTTGCAGACAGAAGGGGACAAGAACCAAAGGTCAAACAATACACGCCTAGGGATCACATTGTCATTATGCGGACCCTTGTCGTAATTAGTGATAGAATACTACTTGACAGAAAGACGGATCTACCTATTTAGCTCGGTTTGAAGCTTTGGGTACACTCTGTCTGTACAACCTGTCAATAAGGTTTCAATATTATTTACTCAAAAAGTACTAAACTGATTTCGATAAAATTTATAAAGGATCACCTCTGAAGTATCAAACTAAAAAGAATCATCATATTCAAGATAAAAAACAGACGAAAAATCTCTAGTACTATTCCGCTTAATCATTTAACTGATGAGGTCACACAGTTACCACAGTTAACCTCAAAAGAAAAATATCGACACGTGTTTCGTCCCTCCACGGGACATCCTCAGGACCATCAACTTGTTCTCCGGCAGACGTGTTGCTCCAGCGCTTGACGGAGGTTCAGGTTAACTGTGGTAACTGTGTGACCTCATCAGTTAAAAGGTTAAGCGGTATAGTACTAGAGATTTTTCGTCTGTTTTTTATCTTGTAATGGATTTCCGCAAAGTAACGCCTGAATCTATCAATTATCATATTCAATTCATAATTGGCGGAGAAATCGCGTAACAATCATACAAAAAACATATTCGAATATATAGTCGAATGAAAAACCTCCTTTTTGAAGTCAGTTAAAAAGTGCATTTAAATATTATAATAACCAGTAAGCATAACAACAAATAAGTAAAAATTAAAAAATGGTATATAATGTAACAATGAACAATCTCATATGTATGTTAACTTCACCGGCAATTTGTGTGCTATTACAGACTGTAATCTATCTCTGTGCAAAATTTCATCCAGATCCGTTTAGCCATACTAAGAGTAGTAGAGTTCTCTGTGATAGAGCTCGCCCGGGGAAGGACTACCACCATACTAATTTCTGCTGCCAAGCAGCAATGCGAGCATTGCTGTGTTCCGGTGTGAAGGGTATGGTTTCCGGTGAAATTACGGGTACATGAGGCTTTCGATCTTAGCCTCAAGGCAACCCGCGAGTGATACCTCTGGTATTGCAAGCGTCCATAGGCTGCGGTAACCGGTAACCATCTTGTGGGCCGTACGCTTGGTTGCCACTTCAGTTGTATAAAAAAAAAGCCGTTCTGGCGTCATTGAGTTACAAAAATCCATCCATCCAAACCTTCGCATTATTTAGTAGTAAGAAGATAAGATTTTCCGGCTTTTCATCAAGTCTTGGCGCCTTCACATCCCTCAACCTATAATTGTTTCCTCGAAAACCCGTATTCATTTGCAAGCAATTTGGATAGCAAACGGCTTGAAAATAGAGTGTTCAGTGACGGCGTATGAATATTATACGAAGGATAATTTGCACGGTAGATAATCTTACGTTGGTTTTTAGACGAACGCAAAATAAAAATGAAGTTGTAAACTTACTATATTACGTGTTATATTCAGTAGAATAATTAAGTATTTTGATGCCTTAGTAACATATTGTGTAAAGCATGAAAATTCTAATATTTTAACAGATGTGGTCACCTCTGATTGAGAGAGCACCTGACCTGAGTACCTCTGTCATTTAAAAATGTGTACCTGTGTATCTCTCGTTGGTGATCCGAAATAATAAATAAATAAATAACACTTTGAGACCACAAACTTTAGTTTTATATATATTTTTTTTTTTATTTTTTTTTTTTATACAACTGAAGTGGCAACCAAGCGTACGGCCCACAAGATGGTAAGCGGTTACCGCAGCCTATGGACGCTTGCAATACCAGAGGTATCACTCGCGGGTTGCCACCTTGAGGCTAAGATCGAAAGCCTCATGTGCCAGTAATTTCCCCGGAAACCATACCCTTCACACCGGAACACAGCAATGCGAGCATTACTGCTTGGCGGCAGAAATAGGTATGGTGGTAGTCCTTCCCCAGACGAGCTCTATCACAGAGAACTCTACTACTCTTATATATAAAAAAAAATACAAAACAGGCTGCCTCAAACAAAATTTTTTGCTATATTTAAGCTTAGTATGGTAGCTAGCACTATTATTTTTCTACATATTCCCTTCCCTCCGTGGGATATCTTCCGACTCTTCCCATGGTCAGATGAAGTTCTTTTTCTTTTTAATAACAATCTAACAACCGCTAGCTTTAAATTTTGCTTTTCAAATTTTCAAATTTCATTAGAAAATTTCCGACAGTCAACAAAATGTTTTTCTTTAAACATTGTAAGGTGCACAATTTTTTCTTCTTCGGTTAATTAAATCCCCAAAGACGAATGACTTCAAATGAAAGTTAATTTGTTGCTCGGCTCGATTAGTGAAGCCGGGATCAAAGATCTGAATCTAGTTAGCGAATTACTCAAACGTTAAAGATATTAACTTGAAAGCTACGGGCGGTTCTGTCATTTCGACCTTTGGCTCTCTGTGTCAACGAAGTTAACTTGTAAAGGTGAGTTTGTGCGTGTTTGTCTATTTTATAGCGTAGCTGTTTCATCAACACGGCTAGCTTTCCGAAGTTCCCACTTCAGACACTAGCTTACTCCCGAGAGAGAGTGTAACAAAATAAAATAACGGCAAATTCTGTTTGTCGCTTAAAATTTAATTCGTTCAAAAAAATATATCAATTATTAATCTACGCAATAGTTTTTTCACTTGTCATTATTATTATTTACCCCTTAATAAAATTTACTTACTGACAATAATAGACTCGTTAAACCCACAACAATAGATTAAACTTTTTAAGTGACAGTAAAAATTTAAAAGCGGAAGAATCACCCAGTCGTGCCACATATAAAAGTTTGAAATAAAGTTTGACTTAACGCAACGCTTGTACAGGATATTGCAATAAACTGCTTTATTATCTTTATATGGCTCTAGGATGTGCTTTCAATAAAAATGACTTTGAACTTTGAACATGGTAAAGTTTTAAAGTAGTCCATCGACATTTTATTTCTGCTGTACTCTGTACCAACTCTGTACCACTCTGTACCAACTCTGTAGCCAACTTGTAGCTAGTCTACGACTAGCTACAAGTTGGCTTATACAGTACGCGCGTAGTGTTTACGCTATATTGTAACCACAGAACACCTTCACATTGCACAAAAATAAGTGTTTCGAACGCGCCATCCAAAACGGAATCATAACTTTAAACATAAAACGACCGCGCGCAGATTTACAAGCAATTTTTTATTTCTTGTCGTAGTTTTATCCATGCTCTACCTTGTTTTATTCAATTTGAAATCTACCATACTACGTATTTCTACATAAACATGACGAAGAATGAACTCATACAATCTTTTCTTTAAGATAATGTTAGTGTTGAGTTACTGGGTTACACTTTACTATGATGTTAGCTCCGACTGTGTTTTATGCTTGCCAGACATAATAGAATACAGTGCACTGTGCATAATAGAGATCACTGTTTTCTTAAGTTGTATAAAAATGCTTACAAACAATAAACCCCAAGATGATGTAATTTTTTTTTTTATGTCAGCAAGTGACAAGACAATCAAGACGCCCGCCTGATGTTATGCACTACGCCTGACTATTACAGATAATACTCGACTTACTAGAATATACTTACTCGTAGCAAAAATTTGACCAAATTCGTTTAAGCGCCGTTGCCAGAATAAATCATAGTTATTTGAGTAAATTGACATTTTACTTTTATTTAACATTATCTTACTCCCAGAAGGAGTTACCAAAAGTTGGTCAAATCCACTGAGCTGGGTTTTTCTTGTGTTTTGCATTATACTCATTTCATTCCTTAAATAGTTACCAGAAATTGGTAAAGTCCACTCAATCTTGTTATAACATAAGCTTTCAACAGTGTTTAGTGACCATAGTGGCGAGGTTGGTGAGTGCTAGGTTAAGAAGCAAGTGGTTCAATTTCTGCTGCGAGACAATGTTTGCATGAGTTGCAAATGTTGCTCCAGGTCTGGGTATTGTGGTAATCGTATTTTTTTATAGATACAGAATCCTCGCGGTCAGGACTCTATTTTATTTTACTCTATTAAAAAAGTATTCGTTTATTTCGACTCAGACTTTGCTTAAACCTCTAGAAGTCAAACAGGTTTTTTTTTTTTTTTTTTTACTACTAAAGTGGTAACCAAGCGTTCGGCCCACTTGATGGTCAGCGGTTACCGTAGCCTATGTACGCATGCAATATCATAGATATCACTTGCGTGTTACCACCCTGAGACGTTAGGAATACGGTTACGGTTCGAAGGGTATGGCCCTTCGAACCGTAACACAGCAATGCGAGCATTACTGCTTGGCGGCAGAAATAGGTATGGTGGTAGTCCTTCCCCGGACGAGCTCTATCACAAAGAACTCTACTACTCTTAAGGCTTCCTATATTCTACCTTTTGTACTTCTAAAAGAAACAATGTGAAGCCTGGTATTATCTAACGTGCGTGATATTTATAAAAGACTTTATTTCCCCACATTATAATCATCAAAACGTTTTCTAAATTCTTTGTTCCCTAAGAAGCGGTGACCGTCACGACAGTTCATGACTTTTATTTTGATAATGATTGACATTACTAATATCCCAAGGCTACTGGAGAATTCAAGACAAGTTGGAAGTTACTTTGGTCATTTTGCAAGTACGACACAGGCCATTTTTCTGGGCGAGAAGGTCGATGTGTGTGCAGTGCAAATTTCAATCACTTTAAATACATTTTTGGGTGACACTGCAGTTGTTATGGTCAGGCGTTGCCAGGCGTTGCACTTAACATCAGGTGAACGACTTGACAGTCTTGTCATTTCCTAACATACAAAATACACGTAAATTTTTGTTAATTTATTTGGAAATTTATTTTAAAATAAATTTCCAAATTAAATTCGCATAACATATCAACAAACACTAATTCATCTCGAACAGTGTAAAAATATAGCATTAAGTAAGTAAGTTCGTATGAGTCAGCGGTCAACTCTGGTGACAGAGTTTTTAGGCCACCCGAAGGCCTAAAAGAAGCTATTTACGTCCAGTATATAACGTTCACTGTTTTAAAAGAAAATATAAATACCGTACGCGAACGTGACTCCTTTAAATTGGGGCAATGATCACCTTTTGTCCCGGGACCGGGACAAGACCTTCGTCGAATGTTTGCACTTCCAAACTTCCAGTCCACGTTTTGAGTAACGGTCCAACTTTACCAAGCTTGAGTAATTGAAATTTTATGGATGCCTTCATGCCTGAGGGTCCTTTCAATAAAAAAATCACACGAATATTACAAATGAGACGCTGCGATTTTCATGAAATCTTCTTCTTCCTAACTTTATGAATTGCTGTTCGTTAGTCTTGCTAAAACTCGACCAATTATAATAAAACCAATTTGGTTGTTTTGGTCTGACAATATTTGTGCAAGTTCAATGAATGAAGGTTGAAAAATAAAGCGAGTGAAACCGCGCGGGTCAGCTAATTTTGCATAAAATAGATTTTAAATCAGCGGCGGCTGTTGATACAAATATTTTTAGGAGACCTCTTTTTTTTTTACAATCCACACAGCATCATCTAGCCCCAAGCCGAGCTCTAGGGTACTATGACGAATATACATAATACAATACATATTTATTAACATAGTGAATACCCAGAACACCCGGAACAAATATTTGCAAATAGTACAAACATTAGAACCCGTAACCTCCTGCGTCGCAAGCGGATCTTCGCCCGCCGCGCCACATCGGTCGTCATAAATAAATAAAAGCTAAGTAACTAACGATAAAGTTGCTGATACCAGCAACATAAAGCAACAGTTAGATAAATATAAACACTGACTAAGCGCTTCGAGCGGCTCGACCGCTTTGCTAACTTGCAACTCCCTAATTACTTGCGCAAATATTTACCCCGCCAGCTTGCAACGGGGTTAAGTCTTGCTTCTCTGGTAACTTGCCACATTACAACCTAAAACGGTCGTATAACAACATTTCGCTATGAACGCTGTTTTTTTGTCTTCTTGGATTTTTGATTGGAGTGTACTATCTAGTAAAGGATTTCGATGTTTTTTTTAGTATGAAAGGTTTTTTAAGTTGCTTATATAAAAAATTGGCAAAGATCTTCAGCGTGATGATCAGAATACCTCTTTAAAATATTTACTTGCGAGGTCTTCTGCGGGTTGATCACGTAACTCTGTTAGTGATAGATAAGACAGTAGAGCTATGGTCAAACTGTCTATTTACTTCTACTTCCTTAATAGACATTGAGATGGAGATTAATGGAGATTGGTCGCTAAGAGTTATGTGATCAACTCGCTGTTCGCAGAACTACTAGACTAAACGGATGCTAACAAAGACAGTATTCTTATGACATGTGGCTCAAAATCATGTTTATTTCTAAATCATCAATTTCTATTAAAAATGAGCGCTATATAGTGTTTATAAATTTATGTAATGTTTATTCATGCATTAAATGCAAAATATTTTAAATTAGATATAATTAATGGTGTATTTAATTATAATATGTTTATTTAAAAGACTTTTAAAAGCGCTACAGCCTGCTAGTTAGATCTGGAGCTGAAATGTGCTAGACTGTGTTTATGTTAAATAAAGAACTTTTTAAAACAAAAACAAAACTAAATCATCAATGTTTAAAATCAGCCGCCGAATTCTAGGAAACCATGCCTTATAATTGTTTGTTTCGGAGAAGGGGCGATAAGTTTCTTGACAAAATGAACCGTATCGATCGTTTCGATTATCAAAATTATAATACTACTCGTGGAACACCTCGCTGTTTTGGTTTTGTTCACTTTCACAATTGATTTTCACAACTATAATTAAGAAAAAACACTTTTAAATATTTTTTTAATAACTGGTTTACTTCATCACATAAAGTAATAAAAGTGCTTTTTCTTAGCTGCCATTTCGGGAAGAGCAGTGTTGACGATACATTCTATAAAAGCCTTAACACTAAACAAAGACTAAACTTGATTTGTTTAATTCCAAATACAAAATTTAAATTATAGCCCCATGAAAGATTTTGAAACTTAAGCCAGGATTACATTTTCTGTCGTAGAGTGTCGTGACGCGTCATAAGTATCCATACATTTACAGAATGTGTCACACTGCACTTTAGTAATGTAATTCTTACCATACAAAATGTAGGGATACGATATGCTTATACGCGTCACGACACGCCACGACAGAATAATGTAAACGCGGCTTTAAAAAGCATCGATATAGAAATAATAATAAAGTCCATGAACATTATCATTGTCTATCATTGTTGACGCCTCAGTTGACGCCATCTTTAAAAAGCTTCAAACGGAAGTCTTGCTGAGTTTGGACGTTTCTGACTTTATCGTATGTGTGTTACCAACTCTGGTGACATTCTGACACTATGAAGAGATTAGTTGCAGACAAAAGACATGATCAAACAAGGGCATGACTGCGCAGTCGATAGTAAACTGCATCAGCGCTCGTGACGTATCTGGCTAAGTTGTTCTTAACATATCAACGAAGTTAACCACTGTTCCGCGTAGTCACAATTTGGATGGGTGACCAGTGGTAATTTCAACTGAGCAATCCCGTGCTTCGGAGGGCACGTTAAGCAGTCGGTCTCAGCTTTTTCAAAGTTGTTAGGTCATGACAGAGGCCTTCGAGCGGCCTAGAAACTCTGTAACCAGAGTTGCCAACTGACTCATCAAACTAACCTACTGCATCTAACTATCTTACTTGGCCTGTATAAATGGAACAGTCTTCTTTGCTTGAAACAGGGTGGCACGATTTAAGAATAATTGTATAGAAGTTATGACCAAAAGCCATGGTCGTCTATGATAAACAGTTGGTGTAAACAGGTCCCCAAGCTCCCTACGTTGTATATCCAATGTCCCATGCATTAGGTAAAGTTGTGAGCCCTCGCATCCATCACGGCCTCTGTTCCAGCCTAATTGAGTAATGCCCTGCGACAGTCAGCATTGATTGATCGTGACTAAATATGACGTATCGACTACTACCACTGTCTGGGTTTTGAGTCAGCCAATGATGCCGTTTAGTTTTTTTTAACGGATTTCAAATTTGTATCAATTATTTTTTTATTAGTTTTTATTATTAGTTCGACTGTATGAATAAATAAATAAATAAATAATGCTGGACAATCCACACAGCATCATCTAGCCCCAAGGTAAGCTGCTGTTAAACAAAGCTGTATTATGGGTACTAGATGACTGATATATACTTAATAAAATACAATACCTAGATAGATATTTTTTATTATATATAGAAAATACCCAGAACACCCGGAACAAATATTTGTAGATCGTACAAACATTTGACCCGAGGCGGGAATCGAACCCGCAACCTCCGCGTCGCAGGCGGACCTGCGCCCGCTGCGCCACATCGTTCGTCATAAACGTTGATTACAAATCAAACTTTAAAAATAATCTACATACATAGGTACTATTGGAAAGGGGGCGACTGCTACTAAAACTTCCCACTCGCCCCGTCGGGGACGAGCGCTACTGAAAAACTTTCCAACGAAACGATGGGGGTGGTCGGGAAAAAACTTCCCGCTGGGAGCGAGACATGGGGTTCATCGAGAATAACCCGTTTTTACACGGCTTTATTAATTTATATATTTATTATCCTTTATAAGATCATTAAAATATCAATACTATAGGGATTCTAATAGAGGTTTCCATAAAAACATCTTTTTTTGTTTTTGTTTGTTTCTGGAGGTTGCGGGTTCGATTCCCACCTTGGGACAAATGTTTGTACGATCTGATTCTTCGAATATATGTTCCGGGTGTTCTGGGTATTTTCTATATATAATAAAAAATATCTATCTATGTATTGAAACAGAATTGCAGGCAACACATTAGTTGTACGTTTGGTGTAGCAGTGTGTTAGGCAACGGTAACCGCTTACCATCCGGCTGTTTCTACCAAATTATGAAAAAAAAGGCTTGTCAACCGAAAAAAGATAAAAAACAAAAAACATGTTCACGATACGCGATCCACAAACAAAGAACGACTGTACAGTCTATAAATTGCAATTAATAAACTATTGTATGGTCTTGTGAATCCTGTAAGGCCAGATCTACATTCGTTTCAAAGACGCCGGCAATACATTACGGTGGTGTACACGAGGCGTTTCCGATACTGCGCGATAAATTACGCGTTGGCCGCAAGCGTGTCCGCTACGCCGTAGCGGCGTCGTAGACTTCAGCGTAGCACATATCGGGAACTTCTGGATGGTTTTGGGATATTGAAATTGAAATTGAAATAAATTTATTATTAAAAACACCCAAAAACAAGTAACACACAAATACATTTTAAATTAAATAAGGAGCGATTAAAAGTATTTTAGCAGCTGTGCTGGGTAAAACCTGTATTACAGCTGCTACACTTCCTGTAACCAGATAATTAAATAACTCCAGTTCTCAGTTCACACTATTCACATAAATATAAGCTTTGCACAATATTAATGTAATTAGATTAAAATTATATTTATTATAATGACTATTAAACACCTGAAACTTGTAGGGTGTGTTCATTAAAAATACTCCTATGTTCGTAGGGGTGAACTAAGAAATGAATTCTCAAAATTTAACTTGTATGTTGAGTTTGCAACAAGAAAAAAAAATTGCACATAAAAGTCAGCACGGACAAAGTCAGTAAACATTTTGTAGATATTATTTGTATGCGTAATGTTTTTAAAACGTAGCAGTTAACACTGCGATAAAAATAAATATAAATAATAAAAATAAACATCAATATTTTTTATTTATATTTTTTTCCGTTATTCAATTGACTCTGATCCGAATGGGTCAGAGTCAAAGTCAAAGTCCGTTTCAGCGTGATTGAATAAAAAAAACGTACAAACATCTAGTTTGCCTTAAATTGGTTAAAGCTCTTGACTTTGACTACGAAAAAATTTTACTCTTACAATAATAAAATAAACAATCCATTTCCACTCGAATCCAAGCCGCCAAAAGTGGTGGCGCCACTTGCTGACCCTGTTCCAACGGCACTTACCACAAATCTCGCTAAACAGATGAATGGGGTATGTAACTACACGGACAGATGAATAGGGTACATGTAAACGACCCTATATGGCTTTATAGCTTTTTTTTTTTTTTTTTTTTTTATACAACTGAAGTAGCAACCAAGCTTACGGCCCACAAGATGGTAAGCGGTTACCGCAGCCTATGGACGCTTGCAATACCAGAGGTATCACTCGCGGGTTGCCACCTTAAGGCTAAGATCGAAAGCCTCATGTGCCAGTAATTTCACCGGAAACCATACCCTTCACACCGGAACACAGCAATGCGAGCATTACTGCTTGGCGGCAGAAATAGGTATGGTGGTAGTCATTCCCCGGACGAGCTCTATCACATGCTAATGAATACGTTGAAATTGAAATAAAAATATGTTTCTTTACGATAAATATTGTTACAAGAGAAATACCAAAGTATTTATAAATTGCATACAAAAAAAATACTTGGGCTGAATGTGGAACTAACAAGTATGACAAAATATTTTTTTTAAATAAAATATATTATATACCGCATACGGCATGCAATGTGGGACGAAAGCAGTTTTTGTTATCTGGGCCGAACTTCCACGGGACGAATATGGCATTCGAAACTACGCTATCAGTTTATTTTATAATCTCTTCATTTTTTAGACAGAAATCCGATAACTGAACCAAACCAAAACTCTATCAATTAAACAAAAATCACGTCAGACAAACCCCGCGTCAGCATCATTAGCTGAATGAAGCAAAAGGTCTAAAACTATTATATTTCGGGTCCGCTGTGGGCACAGTCACTCTAAATCCAGGTTTCTGCTTACCAGCGCCTACTACCAGCATCAACCCGCTGCCTCTTCAATTGGCTTCTACCAATACATTATAAAGTCAGTCGCGGGGCGTACCTACCATTAGTTATCACTAAAGTTTTTTTAATATCCCAAAAAAAAAAAAAAACAGGTAGACGCAAAGTAAAATACGTTAATGATAATCCTGGCTTTAAAAATTCGTTAGGCCATGATGAATGTTTTTGGAAGCCCTGAATACTTCGTCACCAAGTTTGACCACTGACTCATACGAACTTACTTGTTCAGTGACCGCGCCCGCTTTCATGGGATGCTTTGATGCTTGCGGCCTGTTTTCTTTATGAGCGTGTCCTTACATTTGAGGCCAAACTAATTGGGCACAAAAACAGGGTCCGCAGGACCCGCTGCGGCCCGCCGGACCGCAATTAGTAGTTTAACGACTCGTGTTAACTAATGGCTTGGAAGTGCTGCCCGGTAATTACAGAGGGAGTGCTAAGATTTTCACCGCTGGTAACTCTTTTGACGCTGGATTACATGTTTTTATCTGCTTCAACTTACTAAAGAGTTTTCAAGATGATTAAACTCTTTGAAATATGTGCTAATACTCAAGAATTTTCGGTTTATCATATTTTAACTGTGCCTACTTAAAACTAATCTTGGTGGCTGGCAATAACAAAGAAAGGTTTATATAAACTAACAGTAGGTGAAGTTAATTAAAGAAATTTGACTATGTTTAAGTAAGTAAGTTTAAGTGTTTAAGAGTAGTAGAGTTCTTTGTGATAGAGCTCGTCCGGAGAAGGACTACCACCATACCTATTTCTGCCGCCAAGCAGTAATGCTCGCATTGCTGTGTTCCGGTTTGAAGGGTTTCCGCTGAAATTACAGGCACATGAGACTTTCCATCTAACGTTTCAGGGTGACACGCAAGTGATATCTATGATGTTGCATGCGTACATAGGCTACGGTAACCGCTGACCATCAAGTGGGCCGTACGCTTGGTTGCCACTTTAGTGTTATAAAAAAAAAAACGTTTTTGGTGAAAAAGAATACGTTTCTTCTATTCGTAACACGATTTTAACTTATTTATTTTACATTGTTGCTGCAACAAAATAAAATAAAGGCTATTTTGATTATAAAATATATTTAAATAGAACAAAAATACATGCTATATTTTACTAATTAACTCGTTATGTATATAGAAAAGAATACCTCTAATAAACTTAAGCTGCCTACACAACTTGGTAAGGAAACCAAACGAACCCAACCTTTTACAACACACCATTCACCACATAACAAGGTTACAAGATACATCGCACGCAACAAATAAGCGGGGTCCGTAATCCGGTCCCGGGGACCGCAAGCCACTGGTTTCAATTAGATTCTACATTATCTGGTGCCCATCTCGCCACCCTCTATGCGTCTGCGATCTTTCTTACTGATAACTCCTAGTTGGGGACATGAGGAATTACGTTTTGGGTAGATAATATAAATGTTTCGTATGAACCAGACGCTGAACTCCACTGCCAACTATTTAGTAATATATTACCCTGAGTAAGTGAGTTTGAATGATTGCTGATGGAGATTATACAATATACTTCTTCTTGGATATAAAAATACCTGTCACAAGCAAAGAAGGTTTAAGCTGGGAAATATTGATGGTAATTATTTTATTAACATCGTGGCCCCCAAACTAAGCAAAGCTTGTTTTATGGCCATCAGATATCTATTTACATATATTTATATATATATTTTTTTAATATAATACATACATACAGCTGGCGCGACGAACGACACGACTATCTCTCTTACGACATTATTTTCAAACACGCACTTTGTCATAAAATAAAATTTAGTCAAAATATAACGTCTTTTAACAGAAATGTTTCAAAGGTATCTTGTAAGGCAAGGTTGCAATTTCCATCAAAGTTGGGTAGAAACCCATTTTCAGTCGGCTGCTTGGAAGGAATCCCTCTTTGAGGCGTGCTACTTGTTTTATTTTATCCACCGTTTCCTGTTTTCTTCATAGTGAACACTTTACGGGCATGTTATGCAGCGCGTTTGGAAATATATCACGGAAACTTTAAGGATAGATAACTTATCTATCCTTAAAGTACTAATAAAACTATTGTGAATTAACATTCATTTTAAAAACGAGTGTTTTTATGTGTATATCGTTGAAGAAATATAAAAAAACAATACATTATGTAGATATGGCAACAAAATTTTTGGTTGCAACTTTAAAATTTTGCATGCTGTGTTTAATGTCGTAAGTTTTACAGTTCTTAGATAAAATATTCTTATCTTAAGCATGTTTAAGCGTAACAATTGAAGTAAACCAATAAATAAAATTAAAATAAACGAATAAAGAGGTTCCGAACTGATGTGCATATTTTGAAACGGATAAGGAAGCGCGCCATGTCACTCCACCTTGATGAAGACTCGAAATTGAAACGAAACAGTGACCTTTTAACCGATATATCGGTACGTGAAAACACCCGTTTTTAAAATGAAGGATAGATTTTACGCAAGTGAAAAGGATACGAGTAAGTTCGTATGAATCAGTGGCAAACTCACAGTCTATGCGAACAAAAACGATATTATTGTGACAGTTTTCGTGGCTCAACTTATATCCTAGACAATTTTGTCAATGATATAAGTTGTGCCACCGCCAAGATTTTATGTTTTGGCGGCAAAATATTGCCCTGGAGCTTGTAGATACGCGCGTTAGAACTGTTTACGCGATATGTCGTTCTTATCTGAATAAACCTTAAAAAGGTTACATAAAAGTTGTCTGTCAAAGAAAACATTTTAAGCTTCTACGAGATTTGCAATATGACAATGTTATACGAATTTATACGATCTTGGTGGCGCGGTTGAGAAACTAGAGGTTGCAGGTTCAACTCTCGTTGCGGAACAATGACGTGATGTTGTGTATGATGTTCGCATGATCTGTGGGTTTTATATCGGTTATCAGGTTTTCATAGAACAAGTTTTGATAAGTTCGGGGCTAGATGACGCTGTGTAATGTGTTCGGCAATATTTGTGTCCAGCAAAGTTAATTATCTATCCAGGTAGGTAGTATAAAATTATAAATAAATAACAATATTATTTTTCCAAAAAAATTACCTGCTTTGTTTTCTATTCCTATTCTATCTTCTTGTTTTTGGAAACCCTAAATGTGTTAGATGTTTAAGACTGGTTATTTTTTTAAACAATACACTATTTTACTAACTCAATGTAACATACGAGTAACTCAATGTACTAAAACTGAAAACTAATTTTAAAAAGCAATACTTTAACCAAATAATTACTAACTTACTTACTTAGGTTGGATTCGACCAAACTCGAATAAGCGCTATTCTCCGAGTAAATCGTAGTTATTCGCGAGTAAACTGACAGATTCCTTGTATTTGACTTTTCTTATTCCGCGGAATAGTTATACCAAAGGTTGGTCGAATGCACCCTTAACGTAATATAAAGTGAATTCCATTCTATCTGCCATACGGCAAAGCGTCATCGCTTCATGGTCGAGATCCCACCAATGCGCACTAAGCGATATGTATCATCATTTCTTCTGCGCACCGCCAAGGAGTGGAATTATTTGCCAGAGTCTGTGTTTCCCGATACTTATGATCTGGGTATCTTCAAGTCACGAGTGAATAGGTTGCTCTTAGGCAAGCGTGCTCCACCGTAGACCACATCATCGCTTAACATCAGGCGAGATAGTGGTCAAGCGCAAGCCTATTGCGAATAAAAAAAAAACTAAAATTATAAACTAACCGTTTTCTCAGACAATTTTACAAAATTAATAAATAAAATCCCACGGTTCCTCACTAAAGCATTAGCGATAAACGAGAGATTGCGAGAGCTTTCCAAACAATAAGACAATTAGACAATAACCTCGGCGGAATAGCTTAATCTACGGTGTAGCGGTGTCTTACAGACAGACTAGCGACTTTATAAACTCTAAGTTCACAAAATTGTGTAGAATTTAGTAAATCTAGAAGCCTCTTTCACCTGTTGTAGAATTTAGTAAATCGCGCATCAGCCTAGACTAGATATCGTTTTGTTGTTTGAAATTATTTATCGCGTAGGTGTACCTAGAGTAAAATTTTTTTTTTTTTTTTTTTATTGTCGTGTTATTGTTTGTGAAATGGTTAACTCCTATGACATCAGCAACAAACTATATTGTTCTCACTGTTGGGACCTACTCTTGAGTAAGATTGGTTAGGTCTTAATCTAATCACTTTTATTCGAGAACTAGCTGACCCGCTCGGTTTCACTCGCACTATTTTTCCGTATTTTCTCACTTTTCAAGACCAAAATTAGGCAAATTGGTCCAGCCGTTGTCGAGTTTTAGCGAGACTAATGCACAGAAATTCATGTAATTAATAAGATATAGGAGAAAGGGGACTAGTATAGCAACCGACGAATATTGGTTGATAATGATGATTAGGGTAATTTTTGTAATTTTCTAAAGTAAAATAATAAGAGTTTTTTTGCACATTTAATGTGAAGTTGATGTGGCAAGCGCCCTCAATAAAAGAAGAAGAAGATATGATCATGAACTGATAACTTTAAAAGAAATCGCTCGTTTGCAAAGCCCTCCATCGTAAGTCCACAAGTTCTTCGCGACCAATCTCTGTTACCGTCATTTGCACTTTTCTGAGAAAGGAAAACACCGTGAAGAGATGAAAAATTAAATTTCAAGAACAGCCTCTGGCCCGCTTGGCAGAGATAATGCTTTGAATGAGATTAATTAATTATTTAATGAGATATTCTAAGAATAAAATGGTAATGAACTTGTTGGAAGCAGCATTGAAATTCAAATACCTTTGGCAACTGAAAATACTTGCTGAACCGTTGATTTTTGGAAAAAAAGCTTCGACTCGCTAACAAGAGAGTTTAAATATTTTGAGCAAGTTTTGCGATGCTGTTATGTGGCTATATCGCTGTAGTGGTACGTATCTTCCGAACTTTGTACGTATGACCCTTCTTGATATTTATTATAACCCCGTTGATATCACTATCTTTTTTACCCTAAGATGGGATAATGACAATGCAACATACAATTACATTTCGACTATGTAAATAATAATGATATTATCAAAGCATTTAAACTAATAAATGTAAAAAAAACCACTGATCTCTGGGGCATTTCTGTTAGCGTTGTGAAATCATTCATTGAAATCATTGCACCTGACTTAGCTTTTATATTTAACCAATGTATTGACTGTGGTGTGTTTCCTGATTTAATGAAACATAGCAAGATAACACCTCTTTTCAAATCAGGTAGTCATTCTGACCCTGGTAACTTTCGGCCTATATCAGTATTGCCTACATTTAGTAAAATTTTTGAAAAACTTATTCTTATTCAGTTACAAAGACATTTTAGTATGAATAACTTACTTGATAGTAAACAATTTGGGTTCACAAGAGGTCGCTCAACAACTGATGCCGGTGTTGAGTTGATATCACACATTTTTGAAGCCTGGGAGGAATCGCAAGATGCCTTAGGCATTTTTTGTGATTTATCTAAGGCATTTGATTGTGTACATCATGAGACACTAATTAGAAAATTACAACACTATGGAGTTAGGGGTGTTGCTCTAGACCTTCTCACTTCATATCTAAGTGATAGAATACAAAGAGTTGACGTAAATGGAAAGCGTTCTCCGGGATCAGTGGTAACAATTGGTGTACCACAAGGATCAATAATTGGGCCATTCTTGTTTTTAATATATATAAATGATCTACCCCGGCTTGTTAGGAACGATCATGAGATTGTACTGTTTGCTGATGACACGTCACTTTTATTTAAATTAAAGCGACAAGAGACTAACTTTGACAAAGTAAACAATGCAATCTCTAAAATTGTAGGGTGGTTTAATGTAAACAACTTATTGTTAAACGAAAATAAAACGAAATGCGTTCGTTTCATACTACCTAATGTAAAACAAAACCAAACTAATATAAAAATAAAAGATGAAAAGCTAGGCCTTGTGGACACCACAGTTTTTCTAGGCATAACCTTAGATAATAAACTGCAATGGGGCCCACACATAGATAAATTGTCGAAGAGACTTAGTTCTGCAGCATACGCAGTCAAAAAGATCCGTCATTTCACCGACGTCGATACAGCCAGACTAGTTTATTGCAGCTACTTTCACAGCATTATGTCTTACGGTATTTTGTTGTGGGGGAGTGCTGCAGATATTAACACCATATTCGTTTTGCAGAAGAGGGCTGTTCGCGCAATTTATAACATGGGTCCCAGAGAATCACTTAGAGATAAGTTCAAAGAAATTAATATTATGACAGTACCCTGTCAATATATTTATGAAAATCTTATGTATGTTCGCAAAAATATTAATCTGTTTAAAAAAAAATGTGATAATCATAATGTTAATACTAGAAATAAAAATAAACTCGTTGTTCCCACAGTTAGGCTCACTAAGGTCAGTAAATCTTTTAAAGGGCAATGTGTACGCTTCTTTAACAAAGTCCCAAGCGACATACAAAATTTATCAATTGGCAAATTTAAAAACTTAATTAAACAAAATCTGTCTCAAAAAGCTTACTATAAAACAACCGATTACCTAGATGATAAAAAAGCTTGGGACGAATGTGCTCCAACTCTACTTGGAATCCATAACAATAGCAAGGGTCATGCCAAAAAAGCGATAGGAACCCAGCCGGTGTTGTTGCCAGTTCTTTTACGGCATGGGCGCGTTGGAACTGGTGTAAATTTTCCTAGCTTGTAAGACGTTTCAAAGTGATCCTTGTGATTCTACTGAATAAATAATTTTTGATTTTTTGATTTTGATTTTTGATTTTGATAGAAAAGTTTGTAGGATAAATTGACTCAAACGACATCAAAATAATTTACGATTTTGAAGATATTTTGTCTCCAATCAGGCAAGCACTACTGTGTCTAGATTTAGAGGGCACTGCAACAAGTAATAGGCTGAGACTTGATGACTATGTATTGGGGGGAAGAGCGCAGTGCAGTGTCACGCTGAACTTTATTAAAGCATAAAATGTTCAGCAACATATTCCATAACACAGCACTGTTTAACAGCAGCTTACTTTGGGGCTAGATGGTGCTGTGTGGATTGTCCAATTTTTTTTTTTTTTTTTCAGTGACACAGGCCTTTTGCTGTCATAATAAAAATATCCAGCTGAGTCTTATTATAGATAGATAGATTTTATTATATCTTTATTGCAGACCTTAAAAAATAAATACAGAAAAATAAAAACATGTTCAACTAAGTGTAACAATGGGTTATCATTAAAAAGTGATCTCTTCCAGATTTTATTTTTTATTTTTTTTATACTACTAAAGTGGTAACCAAGCGTACGGCCCACTTGATGGTCAGCGGTTACCGTAGCCTATGTACGCATGCAACATCATAGATATCACTTGCGTGTTACCACCCGGAGACCTTAGATGGTAAGTCTCATGTGCCTGTAATTTCACCGGAAACCATACCCTTCGAACCGGAACACAGCAATGCGAGCATTACTGCTTGGCGGCAGAAATAGGTATGGTGGTAGTCCTTCCCCGGACGAGCTCTATCACAAAGAACTCTACAGCTCTTAAAATCTACAGAACGGAACCATCAAGGCACAACTCACTCGCACTTAGACGTTTTTTTCTTACAAACATTAGCATCTGTCACAGTCGTATCTATTCTTTCCAACAGGAAACAGGAAATGCACCATTATTGGGTATTGACAGGAGGGTGAAAAGCGCAGTCATGTCCGGGGCAGGGGCTGTCAGTTACAAGGAAAGTTTTGAAAGGACTATCCTAAACTAACGGGAGATGAACAGCGAGGCTAATACGTCGTTGTTTTTTAAATCTATCGTCTTTGTTCATTGACATAAAAATGATAAGGAGAGACAACACCAAAATCTGCCTAAAATTGACAGTTTCTCTTAGGAATAACAATAAATAAGAGTAGTAGAGTTCTCTGTGATAGAGCTCGTCCGGGGAAGGACTACCACCATACCTATTTCTGCCGCCAAGCAGTAATGCTCGCATTGCTGTGTTCCGGTGTGAAGGGTATGGTTTCCGTTGTAATTACTGGCACATGAGGCTTTCGATCTTAGCCTCAAGGTGGCAACCCGCGAGTGATACCTCTGGTATTGCAAGCGTCCATAGGCTGCGGTAACCGCTTACTATCTTGTGGGCCGTACGCTTGGTTGCCACTTCAGTTGTATAAAAAAATAAAAAAACTGTCAGTTGAACCACGCATAGTTTTACTTACCCGTGGTACAAAGTGTTGGACAAAGCTGTTGGACCACGGGTTGGTAGCGGAAATAAAGGCATTATAGCCATACGTCCGGCACATAAACGTCGTTACCGCAGCAGGGCAGGCGGAGCTATACCCGGCATTTTGACGAATTTGTAGGACTAAAATTTAAATTTTAATTGCAATTAATTTATTTACTTTGATCTTTACGTAAGAAATACCTAGCTTCATGACTTGTTTATTTCATTTTGTATTGACATTGAGAATTTATAAAATGTATTCCATTTACTTTTTGACATTTTTATAATGATTAATTTGATTATTTTACTTTTACTGCAATTTATGGAATTATTAACTATTGTGTACCTACATATTAAGTTATTAAATAATAATCTAATAATATTTGAAAATTAAACATGTAAATATTTTATCAATAAATACTTATGACTTATGACTTATGACATAATTGTTTCATGCCGTCATTCATTGTTTATGCGTCCACTGTGCGATTCACAGACACATAAATATGTACTATCTGTATCTTAGTTGAGAGTTACTAACGTAACTCACGTGCAATCGGAATGATTATTTAAGACTAGACTGGCTAACTCAATATTAGTTAGGTTACCTAGGTCTTAGGTTTCCATTTTTCTGTTAGGTAGGTACCTATTAATTATGTGATCATTGTTTTCTTATTCGTTTTTTCTAAAAATTATTAAGTGTTAAAACCCACTAAGTGTTGTAATTTGTGGATAACTAAAACTTTGTTAAGTATAAGTGAACTATTAGTGAAAACTGTTTAGGTTAATCCTGTTCTATATTTTAAGCATTACCATTCTCACATGATATAAACTGTTAGTTTTCCAAACATGTAAAAATAAAATAAAATAAAATTAAATTAAGTTACCTAGGTAACCTACCCGTATCATAAATATTGATTATTATTTATTTATTATTTAGTATTTATTGAGCACCAGCACAATGTACACCACTAAAATTATATAGAAAACATTTCAAAGTGAAACTAACCAAGTGCCATTATAATTAAAGGTAACAGACAGCATGCATGAGGTTTTATAATAAGTAAGTAAGTTCGTATGAGTCAGTGGCCAGCTCTAGTGACAGAGTTTCTAGGCCGCCCGAAAGCCTCTGTCATGGCCTAACAACTTTGAAAAAGCCGGGACCCACTGCTTAACGTGCCATCTGAAGCACAGGAGTGCTCAGTTGAAATTGCCACTGGCGGTTACCAAATGATGACTACGCGGAACAGTGCTTAACTTCGTTGATCTGTTAAGAACAACTTAGCCAGCTACGTCAAGAGGTTTTATAATAAAAATAATTAACACAGCACGGTGCTTCATTGTATGAGGTAGTTTTGTATCGAACTATGACTTACACCGGTATTCACAGTCGAAAACAAACTCACGGGAGTGAGTTCTCGACTGTGGACTAGCTGAACTAGCATACTCCACTTTTTTAAAGTATTCATTTTGTTAGACAAAAAAAAGTATTTTTATATTTTATAGAAAAAACAAAGTAAGTATAAAAAAACTACTAATTCGATTACGAGTTAGAAGTCACATAATCTTATTTTTCTTGAAAGGTACGCATTGATTTTTATAGTAGACAGATCGTGGTACTAAGCCTATGTTCACTAAAGGACTTTTGAAAGAAATACAAAATGATTGTGACATTATCAATGAATGGACATTGTAAATAATTTTAATAATAGTATTATGTGAGTTGCAGTATCTATAAAAACAAGTTAAAATTAAAAATGTACATAATTACATAAAGTGAATACATATAAACATAACATATGAAACAGTTAAGCCATTCATAAGTTTCTTGGCACAGGCTCCTGATAAGTAGGTACTTATACGAGAGTAAAGCAATATTATGTTTAATGGATGCCGTACGTTAGTAGGGGATACTTCACGACTCACTGCAAATCTGAATTATAAGACGGAACTAACTCAACGATGGAAATTTATGAGTTATCGTAAATTCTCTCTCTCTCTCAAGGCAAACATAATTAAATCAAAACCTATAATTGTCATTTTATTATACACATCAAATTCACGAAATTATTACCCGTTTTAGTGTAAATTTTATTAGCATTTAGGACTTTAGTATAGGGCAGTACTTTTGGTAATAAAGATTAAGACGTACGTTTTCGTGTCAGTGATTTTATTTGAGTCATTTTGCATAGGTCCAAACTTATTAGATGAATATTTTAGTCCTAAAAATAGCTTTGTAAATGTGAAAAATGTGAACAACTGCTATTTTGAATACATCCAGTTGCTTACTGGGATTTTATCACAGTATTTCTCTTAATGTGTCACAGAGAAATACTGTGAAAAAATCCCTCAAAAAGTTTAACCCAAAACCGGCCGTGACCGGTTTCTTTCGCAAAAAGCAGAGCCTATTCAAAGCGTTATCACAGCTTATAGACAGGAGGTCGCGGGTGATTGATATTAATGTGAACCCGGCTTATCTCGCCATTGTCACCAGCCTTTTGAAATACTTCCTTTGCGGTCTGCGGGGAAGTGAAAACTAGGCCAATTTCAGTTTGTTGGGTCTTTCTTCCTGTCATTGATGTTTTACTAACAGTGTTATATCAGCTCTCTAAGAATACTAGCCACCGGTGAAGGCAACTTAGACTCTAGGCAAAAAATGACAATTTATAAATTATGATTATTTTACAATGATGAATGCCTTTTTAAGAACTGGCATTAAGAAATTCTTTGATATGCAGGATAATTATACTACTTTGATCAATAAGTAGTAACTTTTAGATGGGAGAGAAATAGGTTGTAATGTTTTTATCAAGTTTTTAAATAAACTCTTCTTTTGGTCACCAAGAGTTTGACAACTGAAAAAAAAAACATGTGAGCGCGGACTTGTGTTGTGATTAGTTTTAAAACATTAATAAATAAATCACAAAACCTACTCAATGATACAAGACTTGACTGCAGAATTGAGAACATAAAAGCTTGTTAGCCGGCAAACTTGGAGGAATTCCTATCGGCTCGGTGCCATGTTTCATGGGCAATCTGGGAGATGACACGGCGCTTTCAAGGTACATGGAGCTTGGAGCGGTTCTTCTGCTAGCGAACATACTAAGGAAGCAAGCAAGAAGTAGATAAGTAAAGTAAGCAAGTAAGTAAGTAAGAAGCGATTTTAAAGATGCTAGGCAATAAAGTTGTAAGCAAATTCGTATAAGGAAGTGGTCAAGAAGTAGTGATTTGGGATCAATAAAAACAAAAATAAATCAATTAACCCTTGAAAAGCTCTATGAAGGTTTTCAAAGTTTTTAAAAGACTTCATTTGGATTTCGGATATAAATTTATAATCATTATTAATAATTTTATTAGTATTATTATAACCATATTATTATTTAGTGGTAGGAAATTTCAGCAAGAGTTTGTTAGGACGGGTGCCACTTCATTGTCAAATATGCCTGCACGCATTAGTGTGTAAAGAAAAAAAAAGGCACTGTAGCAAGTGACATTACTGGGCGAAAGAGACCAACAACGTCTGGGGTTACAAATTTATTTGGTATCACTGCAGCTTTTATAGTAAGGCGTTGCGATTAACATCAGGGAAATGACTTGACGATCTTGTAAAATTTTGGTGACACAGATTTAAAAAAATAATTGACTACAATAAAAAAGTTTACTATCGTATTGGATTTGAATAAGCGTTTCGCTTAACTTTAAGTAAACTTTAAAGTTAAGTTGGGATCAATAAATATCAACAAAAACCTTAGCAACCCAAAGAAGCGTTTTTATATTTTTATATAGGTTCTTTTCGTGTCAATAATTCAATTTATATAAGGTCATTCATTATCAACCTGACAAACTTAAGGGGTAGGTTCCACACATAAAAAAAAATACTTGTACTTTTTTTTCTAAACGTTTTTTTTTATATTAAAAAAAAAATTCGTAATAATTAGTTATCCTTGTTAGAAATCGAAAAGGCAGCGCTCGGCACGTGTCAGTGACCCGCGCGTCAATGAACCTCGGGTCAATAACCCGCGCGTCCTTTACCTGCGCGTGTCCTTGACCCGCTACGGGGCGCGCACACTCGAATATTTCATTATTACGTCGCTTAACTCGATTCCCAACAATGATAAATAATAATTGAGCGGAAAAAAGTAATCGGTTTTTTTTTGTTTACTTGGGATTTTTAAGAGAAAATATACATTAAAAAAATTATAGGTACATATTATATATTTTTTTTTATGTGCGGAACCTATCCCTTAAGTTTGTCAGGTTGATAATGAATGACCCTGTATACCCTTTGACCAGTAGGTACAACGTCTCAGTTAGGCTGTGTGTACAACCCAACTAAGACCAAGCTCAACGCATCGCTCACAGAAAAGCCCCACCCTTATCTAACGAGCAAAAAGCTGAGGTAGGTACAAAATCACCCTGATTCAGTAATTACAGACAGGCCTATCGCGAACACTATGTCATCGTGACGTCATTAGTGGTACACAAATTGTTGGCCTCAAACAACCATCAAAGGGTTAAACAGAATAGCGCGAAAGTAATTGACTCGAATTTGGTGAATTGTAATTTAATGTAAAGCGGTTTGCCCTTCTAAGAAGCACTGAGTAACTCGATAGCCAACAAATAAATTACTAGTTACAATCGATAACCGTTTATTGATGGACGACCGATGTGGCGCAGGTTTGCCTGCGACGCGGAGGTTGCGGTTTCGATTCCCGCCTCGGGACAAATATTTGTTTCGGGTGTCCTGGGTATTTTCTATATATAATAAAAAATATCTATCCATGTATTGTATTGTATTAAGTATATATCAGTCATCTAGTACCCATAATACAGCTCTGTTTAACAGCAGCTTACCTTGGGGCTAGATGCTGCTGTGTGGATTGTCCAGCATTATTATTATTATTATTGTTTTTTTTATAATCTATCTTGTGGAATCTTTGAACGAGTGCCGTTTGAGAAGCGAGGTTCAATCTACGAGGTGAAACAAATGTTTAAATTATATGTGAATATTTCTTTCTGGTGTTAAAATAATGTATGTGTGACAGTCTACTATTTTTTTCACTGCTGGAACACTGGCCTACTCTCGAGCAAGAGTGATTGGGTCTTAATCCACCACGCACATCAAAATGCGTATTAATGGGTGGCTGGTAAATGTCTTTCGAATTATTAACTCTGGAACATGCCGGTTTCCACAGGGTATTTTCCCTCACCGTATGAGTGTACTGGCATTGCGCACATAATTTTTACGAACAGAAAAATCCATTGGTGCACGACCGGGTTCGAACCTTTGGATCAGAAGGCGGGGTCACTACCACTAGGCCAGCAGTGATTAACTACTTGTATTTAATATACAGCTTAGGTCTGAATAAAGCTTTGCCTTGGTTATATTTTGTTCTTGTCAGCTTACGAAATCTTGCATGCAGCATATTTCGATTCCATAAATCCCAAATTCAATTTGCCTTCGATAGTATCCATGCTGTCCGTCTGTGCGATACGCCCGCTTATCTCCCGCCATCGCCCAATTACCCCCCGCCTACCCCCTGCCTACCCCCTTTCTACCCTCAACAAGGGATGAAGATAGCTGCTGAGATAGACCAAGCAAATACTGGACTATGTTGTGTATGAGTTTATAGTAGGTATATATGTTACAATGAAAATATGAATTTTGATATTAACTATGGCTTCTGCGCAGTTGTGAATTTGATTCACAACCAGGACATTTGTTGTTTGAACCTGTTTTTGTTGAACGTAGATGTTAGTTCTGTGTATGAGTGTTAGTATAATAAAATAATTAAACAACAAAAAAAAAACTAATCAAATTATTTATTATTATTATTTCAGATTGGATCGGTTTCTCATTCAGAAATGTATTTTAAAAACTTAATTATAATAAAAACAGTTAAAAATTATGTAATGAAGATAAGTACACTTCATTAATTTGAATTTTACCGCGTATGCAATTTGGTTATTTTATATGATCTGTTGTCTGTGCTACTGTCAGATTTCTGCTACAACTGACACTGACGTGATCGGTGACACAGCCAGCTGTCATGTCAATATAGGAGAGAAGAAGAAGAGAACCTTCTGGAAGAAACACTGAAATAAATTAAATAGTTTTGTAAAAGAAAAATAAGGGAAATAATAGCTTTATACGTTGTTTCTCTTTTCAGGTAAGATTGATGCAATTAATGCGTGATTTGTATGTAGGATAAGTTTGTTTAAAAATTGTGTTTGTACAAAATAAATCCACTCTTTTCAGAGCAACACAACGCTTTTATTTCACCGAAAACCAATAAGGATACAAATAACATTATAATTATTAAAATGAACCATATAATTATTATTTTTTCTAAAGTAGAATTTGTTAATTATACGAGGTTTTTCTATAAAACAATCTCCAAACTGAAAGTAAAATGGATGGAACAGGAAAATCTTGCCAAGTTTTACAAAATTCAAAATGCTCGTAAGACGTTGTAAACACGTTAATCCGACACCATAGCCGGCTAATACCGACTAAGCCGTTAAATAAGCCGAGCAAATGAGGTTAAGCGCCTGAATTAGCGGAACACTGATGGAACCCTCGATACATTGCTTGTGTCTCTCTTACTATTTCTCAAATAAAAATAAACTCTATTACGAAATGTTTAGGTCTAATATGTATGGCCCGGATACTGATGGAATAAATAAATAAATAAGTAATGCTGGACAATCCACACAGCATCATCTAGCCCCAAGGTAAGCTGCTGTTAAACAGCTGTATTATGGGTACTAGATGACTGATATATTTAATATTTCGAACCCGCAACCTCCGCGTCGAAGGCGGACCTGCGCCCGCTGCGCCACATCGGTCGTCAATCTCATCATCGGGAATCTTCGATACATTGCTTGTATATTTTTACTCTTACTATTTTTCAAATAAAAACAAATTTTATTACGAAATGTTTAGGTCTAGTACCAGTCAGTAAGTATTACTAATTTTTTTTTATTTTATTTTTATATCAGCAAGTGACAAGACAATCAAGGCGCCCACCTGATGTTAAGCACCACGCCTGACTATTACAGATGCAGTGCCACCCAAAGCTTAAAGTTTTTAAGTGTTTGGGTGGCACTGCACTGCGCTTATCACCCCGAGACATTATTATTAAGTCTCTTTCGCTCAGTAATTTCACTTGCTATAGTGCCCTTCAAACCTCCAAGCAGCATTACTGTGTTTAGGTACCAACGCAGTGTCAGATATTCTAATATCTGACACTGCGTTGGTACCCACCAAGACGGACTCTTGCTGAAGAGTCCTACCACCAGATAAATTAAGACGGATGTGACCGAAACTGACAGAAATTGTAACAAAAATTGACTACAAAACTAATATAAAGCATTTTTTTCAACGTTAGATAATATTGAGAATATTATTCACAGCATATAATAATTTGGTTGATAATTACTTTGTTACTCTCTCAATCAACCACAACATGATCCTAACACGCAGACAACGTTGCGAGTTTCAGTTCAGTTCAGTAATTTTTTCCCCAAACATTTTTGTTCACGTCTGTTCTTAAAGTTCAAATAATACACAAATTTTCATCTGTTTTTAAGAACGGAATGAGTTAACCAATCAAAATAAGATAAAATAATTATTTAGTTAACTCATCCCTAGGATAAATTGACTAAAGAGTCATCCTTGCTACTATAACATACCTACTGTCATGTATACTATGGAAAACCCTCAGATGATCGTTCCACAGACTACACCACCCCTGCCAATAGGGTGGTGCGCGTAATTATTGTACTTTTACATCCCCTGTTTATTGGCACCCTGCGGACTATTACTTTGTGCTTTATTTAATTGTTTAAATGCAGTTTCAAAATTATACGAATTCTATTATTTACCTCTTTGTTTCGATGGGTGACTGCTAGTGGCAATTTGAAATGTGTTTGTGTAAACCAGTCCCATAATAAATATAATATTATGCACAACTTATGAAATATGTACATCATTACATTACATTACAAAATAATCAAAATACATATGAAACAGTTGAGCCATCTAAAGACCGTTACTTACTTATAAAATTGTATTTACGTAATGAATAAAATCTAATCTAATTTTATTTTTATTGGCGTCTAGCTTCCCTTTTCTATTCCACTATCTTTTCTTCAGTCTTTTATGAACCATTGATGAAACTAAATACAGTGTATTTTATATCTTATTTCTTATAGACTAAGAAATATTAACTTAGAAGCAACAGTTTTTAAATGTTTGTCTGACGACGTTGCGTATATTGCGACATTGACCCAAGCTAGAGGGGTGATGTGATGAGTCACATATTCTTAGAAAATAAGGAAAAACTGAGGTCATGTCAGTAAGGTGATTATGTAAGCTGCTCGCAATAAACGCATTGCTCGATTTCATTGTTTTTTAAGTTTTTAGTCGTAGTTTTATTCTTAAAAATTTAACTCTAGTCGTAGTACCTACCAATATCTGGATCTGTGCTTTGGTAAAACAAAAAACTCAAAATAATTAAATTGGCATCTACCGATAACTCTCGATGAAGATTAAGCAGGTATTCCACAGGGAGTACATGAAAAGGATGATGAGGTGATAAACATGGTACGAACAAAGAACCAATTTTATAGTGGCCTAGGTCTTAGTGACACCATAGAGAAAGTGGAAAAAAATATAAAACTAACATTATAATACAATTTTATTTTTATGTAGACAAACAAAATTCTATATGAAAAATGTTTGTTGTGTTGAGTTTCCTAAAACGGGAACACTGGAGGTCCGCAATGAGAGCTATTAGCCAATGATCGTGACGCATCTTGACTTTGACAGTACCTAATAACCCAGTTGTTCGTTAAACCCGCCATGTTGTTTTGCATTGTGTTGCACTCCTTCACAAAGATAAACTTACTTATGATTGTGAAAGAAGCTAAAATAAATTAAATAAACAGCTTAAAATGGTTACTTTATTGAATATCTAAATATCTAGACCCCTACAAAGGACCTAGGCCCGGCTCCATACATCGAGAAACAACTCCTTTATAAGATTCACAGATAAAAAAATCTAAAGGTTTATTAATTAGTAAATCTCTCGATCTCTATCTTATTGCTCATCGCAAAAGCTTTTGGCAACTGTATCAATTTACAAATGCGTTGACTCACCACCAAACACTGCGGGTAATGTGGTATTCTGCGGCAAAAACCCACAAATTATTCGCAATTATGCAGTCTCAATAGACTTATTACATCAATAGAGGGCTCCTGAGGCCAGCGGGGAGGCCGGCTACAATTGAATTTTAACGACCTCATAACACTCGGGACATACAGCTAAGAAGTTCGCTTGACTTTATTTTTTTAGTTTGTAAATTTCAACTTGACCCAATATTAATATTGGCACGCGTTTCTAGCATCTATGGACACTTACGATTATCTGTGCCAATACTACTTCGAAAAAACTATCCTGTGACGTAGATTAAAAGTCATCTGTGCCCAAATCTTACGCGAGACACACAGACACTTGTAATAAGACTTAATAATAATTATCACAAAAGAAACTGCCATTTTACTGTCTTGTACTGCATATTCTCAAAAATAAGGACCCCTAATTATGGAAAGAGAAGTAGAGTTCTTTACCGCAGTTCGTTTGCTTTAAGCAGTACCTAATGATTGCATCGCTTTTGGTCCAAAGGGAGTTTCACCTGCTTTGCTGCAAAAATAGGTATGTTGGTAGACTAACTCTATCACAAAGAACTCTACTACTCTTTCTCATAATAAGTGGTCCTTACTTTTAGAATAGGCAGTACAAGACAGTAAAATGGGAGTTTCTTTTGTGATAATTATTATTAAGTCTTATTACAAGTGTCTGTGTGTCTCGCGTAAGATTTGGGCACAGATGGCAGTCCAGATTCGGCTGGCAATCCTATTTGGAGGCTGCGGTCGCCGGGCCCGGAACAAGCTCGCGGGAACTTGAATATTTCATACGGCTTACAGCTGTACCTACTTGTTAGCGGCGGGGACGGTTGATGAGATCAGTTAAATCAAATGTGGCCGTGCTTATAATTTAGTAGTTCTGCGAACAGTATACATAGACAACGGAATTACAATACCAATAACACTAATTAAAGAATACAATGGACAAGTCAATTCATCACAAATTATGTAAACAATAAAAGTTGATCAAAAGTAATTTAACTATGTATAAATACCATAATTTCATAACAAATGGACATTTGACGACCGATGTGGCGCAGCGGGCGCAGGTCCGCCTACGACGCAGAGGTTCGATTTTTTCGAAGGTTCGATTCCCGCCTCGGAACAAATGTTTGTACGATCTACAAATATTGGTTCCGGGTGTTCTGGGTATTTTCTATATATAATAAAAAATATCTATCTATGTATTGTATTGTATTGAATATATATCAGTCATCTAGTACCCATAATACAGCTCTGTTTAACAGCAGCTTAGCTTGGGGCTATAGATGATGCTGTGTGGATTGTCCTGCATTATTATTATTATTATTTGAAAAAAAAAATGTAGAGCTAAACTTTTAGACAAAGTTCATTGTCGGCGTTCAGCCGTGAACCAGTGGTTTTTTTCTAGCGTTTTCCTTCATATTTTTTTTTAAATATCAAGCACTAACTGTTGTGTAAACTCGCGACTTTGAAAAAGTAACCTAATACGAGATGTCCTATTCCCGGTCATTATCGATCTATGTTTTAAATTTCAGCCAAATCAGTTCGTGGTTGTCGAGTTATAGAGTAACAACCATCCAAACATCTAAACATCCGTCATTTAAGAGTAGTAGAGTTCTTTGTGATAGAGCTCGTCCGGGGAAGGACTACCACCATACCTATTTCTGCCGCCAAGCAGTAATGCTCGCATTGTTGTGTTCCGAAGGGTATGGTTTTATGGTGAAATTACAGGCACATAAGACTTACCATCTAAGGTCTTAGGGTAGTAACACGCAAGTGATATCTATGATGTTGCATGCGTACATAGGCTACGGTAACCGCTGACCATCAAGTGGGCCGTACGCTTGGTTACCACTTTAGTAGTATAAAAAAAAAAATCCAAACTTTTGCATTCATAATATTAGTGTTTTAAGATTAGATTAATTGAGATAATTTGATTTTTTATTACCATTATAATCATTGATTTCTTAATTTCTTAAATCAATGATTAAAATACATAGTACCCACTTTATATACTTTACATAACACCAATTACAACACAATTAAGCAACCCCACAAAAGAGCCAAAGGGGACAATTAAGGGCCAAGCATTATCAATTAGTACACTTTGGCGTCAGCACGTGTGCAGCACGCGTCGCCTTAACAAGCTCTGTGATCTGCCTTGGAAGATTGTATCAAATATGAAAGAAAATGAAACATAACGCCGTTTTAAATATTAAAAAGGTGCATGAAACTAATTAGACTTGAGTTTTAAAACTCAAATGGCACAGTGCCACTTGTTACCCCGAGACAGTTATTAAGTTTATTTCGCCCTGTAATTTCACTTGCTACAGTGCCCTTCGAGCCAAAACACAGTAATGCTTGCACACTAAGACGAACCCTAGGGATCGGGTAACTCCTAAAAGTTGTATAGGACTGTGACGTCATAGAATTATTTTTTGTCCTAGTAGTTATATAGTAGAACTGTTAACACAAAAATGGTCTAAATTATGAGTGTATCATCAAAATAAAATCAGTGCTGTACAATCACTCTAAAAAAGCTGGAGCGCTCGTGACGTAGCTGGCTAAGTTGTTCTTAACAGATCAACGAAGCTAAGCACTGTTCCGCGTAGTCATCATGGGTGACCGCCAGTGGCAATTTCAACTGAGCGCTCCCGTGCTTCGGAGGGCACGTTAAGCAGTCGGTCCCGGCTTTTTCAAAGTTGTTAGGCCATGACAGGGCGGCCTAGAAACTCTGTCACCAGAGTTGGCCACTGACTCACACGAACGAACGAACGACTCTAAAAAAAATGCGAAAGTTTGTGTGTTTGTGAGTATGTTAAAGATGTTATCACCCAAATAATTAGTTGATGGTTAAGACCCAAATAAATGGTTGAATACAGATAAGTTAAAAAATAGATATAAAGAAAGAATGAAAAATACTTACTTTTATTCATGACGAACATGGAGAGGTATTAATTAACATCTAAGTTCAACATGGCATGTATTTCAAGCAATAAAAATACTTTGACTTTGACTTTGACTTATGGAAGGAGAGAAGGGAGGCCTTTGCCCTGCAGTGGGACACTACAGGTTTATAATAATAAAAAAAAATGGTAGACTTAAACTTAGGTACATGCATACTACAAAAACACACTTATTTTACAAATAACATTGCATAAAGTAAAGTAGGCACAAAGTACTTAGATATGTGCGCGATTGTACCCATACGAAAAGGAAAAAAAAATTGATAATCTGTTCGCCACAAAAAGCCTTTTTTTTTTATACTACTAAAGTGGTAACCAAGCGTACGGCCCACTTGATGGTCAGCGGTTACCGTAGCCTATGTACGCATGCAACATCATAGATATCACTTGCGTGTTACCACCCTGAGACGTTAAATGGTAAGTCTCATGTGCCTGTAATTTCACCGGAAACCATACCCTTCGAACCGGAACACAGCAATGCGAGCATAACTGCTTGGCGGCAGAAATAGGTATGGTGGTAGTTCTTCCCCGGACTGGCTCTATCACAAAGAAATCTACTACTCAAACTTAAACTAAAAAAAATTATTTATATATAATATTTAAAATTTATGTATAAGTATTATTATTTATATTAGGTATTAAAACATAAAAAAATATCTAACAAAATAAATAATTAAGTGCTTTATATAAAAGAAATGGATTGTTAGCAATCACGCGTGATTACCCTACTCGCCTCGCTACAGGGTTTCCGTCCGTCGTTAGAGCGAGTTCACGACACGACGCGACACGTGTCATCACGCGTCACTGGCTGTTGCCAGTCAGTCAGAATTCATTGTGCCGTCAGTGGTAATGAGCAGATCTAACACAGAGTAACTACATAACAGAGACAGTAATTTAGTCTGGTGTCATCTGTGTCAAAAGCAATATTAAAACAATGTTAGACTGACATTGCGGCATACAAAAAAACAGAGTTATTTCAAAATGGCTTTAAGAGCTTTATTATGCAATAATACTTAGTTGTACATAAGTGGAATGAAATAAACAAATAATCAAATTATTGCTGTTTGGCTCAGAGCAAATACATACTCCAAACATGGTAGGTATCTAAAGATTAGCGGGGGATCCCGCTTGAGGCAAAATAATTTTTGGGATATTATAATCTTTAGTTAGTATTCCCCTAGTGTGATGGTTAACACTATAAAAACAAAAATAACCAATGGTAGGTATCTGTTTTATTTTTGGATATTCCGATTTTTACTATGTTTTTTTTGTCTGAGAACATGGCCTTGCACAATTTTTTACGAACAAAAGTAGGCAATTATTTCACAAAAAAGAGACACTATTTCACTATTGTTTGCTAAGTACGAAAATTTTATTTTTTTATATAATTTTAGCCATTTAAAAACGTTTACAAGTTTGACGAAAACGATACCTTATATCAAATTACAAGCCTACCTAAATATTAATAATGCCTCGTCAAGACAGCGAAAGGAAAATTTCTCCTAAATTAATAAAATACATTTTTTTTAATTATATTAACAAGTAGGCTCTATGTACACTGAGTACTCTATGCACTTAGAGAGTACCTACCACTGTGAGTGACGTCACGTGACATCACGGCTCCAGACTCCAATTTGCGCGGCGCCCTTTGTCTTTTTGCATCGAACTTCGACTTTTAATTCCCGTTGTTGAATTTCGTGGGAGCTTTGCGTTCTGATGGAAACCAATAAAAGAATCTACATACTGTATTTGATTAGTAAAATTGTCCTTGCTTTTAATCTAAATAATATAACTAACCTACTAATCTAAATTAACTAACCTACTCAGAAATTGGTGACACCGTCCCATCTCATTCTTGTTAGATTCTGTCCATCCTAAGGTTGCTTGGAAGAAATTGCTCATAGCGATAAAGCCGCCCATTGTACTTCGCTCTAATTAAGCAGATATTACATCTGTGTAACCTTTTAATTATTTCTTGTGTGTTGTGCAATAAAGAGTTATCTATCTATCTATAATATAAAAAATGTGTTACTGCCAGAATGACTGACAGTCAACGTATTAACCGTTCTAGAGATCTTGTTACTGACTGAATGACTGACAGACACTTACATCAACCGTGGAATTATTAAATAAACATGATTCCTGAAATTCCAACTCCTAGAACTCCTACTAAAGTGCCTGACGCATGTTAGGTAAAGCCCACTGTTTAAAAATCACACTTTTCGTTGCTTGTTTCAATCTCTTATGAGAATGGTGTCTTCAGCGGAAACCCGAGTTTGTTTTTTTTAATTACTCACTTCATTTCCTCGCATAAAGCCATCCTACACTCTATTTTCTAACTCTTTTTCTCTAATGTTTTATTAGTTACATCACTGTCTACATTAAATCTGTAATAGACCTAAGCAAGAGCAAAATCTCCTATGACAAGTACTTGTTTATTACATAAAAGGAGATTTTATCACTGTTAACATTGTAAACTATCTTTTGGAAACGCAATAAAACATTTGTATATCTATTTGTATTGTATTGTTTCAACTTATTAGCTTGTTGCTTGCTTGTTTAAGAGTAGTAGAGTCCTTTGTGATAGAGCTCGTCCGGGGAAGGACTACCACCATACCTATTTCAGCCGCCAAGCAGCAATGCTCGCATTGCTGTGTTCCGGTTCGAAGGGTATGGTTTCCGGTGAAATTACAGGCACATGAGACTTTCCATCTAACGTCTCAGGGTGGTAACACGCAAGTGATATCTATGATGTTGCATGCGTACATAGGCTCCGGTAACCGCTGACCATCAAGTGGGCCGTACGCTTGGTTGCCACTTTAGTGGTATAAAAAAAAAATGTTTACTTTATTTTAAATGCAAAAGTTTACATGGATTGATGAAAGTTTGCTACTTAATCACATTAAAACGTATGAATAGATCTGAATGAAAGATAGAAAAAATGAAAGCATATATATATCTGAAATAGCATTGGCTACTTCTCAGTAAAATGTATCTCGTGTTCCACGCAAATAAAGTCGCGGGCAACAGATAGTTTGATCATTGACCTGTTTGAAGTTGTTTTAGTCTCAAATAATTGGTCTATTCACGGTAGTCATACCAGTTGAACTACTAAGAATTGTCTTCCCAACAGACTTATACTGATAGTAAAACTTCGCTGGTGTCATTTGTTTATGTATAATTATCATTCATTCATCATTTTCATATCAGCAGATAGACGTCCACTGCTGGACATAGGCGTCCCCCAAAGAGCGGCATGAAGATCGATTTTGAGCCTACACCATCCACCGACTTCCTGCAACCGCTTTAATGTCATCGGTCCGTCGAGTGAGGGGCCGTCCTACATTCGTGAAAAAGTATAGAATTTCCCAAAGCATCACATACCACCCTATCGAGAAGCAAATACGAAGCAAATGAATGTCATCTCAGTGTTAATTACTCTGGGTAAAGTATTTACTCATGATGCCTATGTACTCATCATGTTAATTCTCTAAGCTCTTTGAACTATAGCCTGCAAATTCATATTTTCCTGGTCAATGGGCCTGAAAATTACGAGAATTATACGTGCGGGTTGATACGGTCTCGGAATGAAACGGTGAGGGATGCTGTACTCTGCTACGTGTACTATATAGTACACTGAGTCTATATATCAGTAGCTTTTGCCTGCATTTTGTTTGCAAACGTTCGTAATATCTAGCTTATGTTTGAAAGCAAGATACAGAATACCAAAAGAGAGATAAACTAAACCACAGTTACATTACGTTTATCAAGCGTGGATTTACTTAAGCTTGTATTCTAGTCAAGATGTTATCATCATTTATATATTAGTTTATTCTAATAATAAAGATATTTAGATATTTAAAAATGAATTGATGTGCGTTATCCTCGCTAAATCTCGAGAACGATGGTAATTGTACCGTTTTGTATGCTAAATAATAAATAAATAAATAAATAAATAATGCTGGACAATCCACACAGCATCATCTAGCCCAAGGTAAGCTGCTGTTAAACAGAGCTGTATTATGGGTACTAGATGACTGATATATATTTAATACAATACAATACATAGATAGATATTTTTTATTATACATAGAAAACACCCGGAACAAATATTTGCAGATCCTACAAACATTTGTCCCAAGGCGGGAATCGAACCCGCAACCTCTGCGTCGCAGGCGGACCTTCGCCCACCGTGCCACATTGGTCGTCAAAAATAAAAAAAAATAAAAAATAATCGACAATGTGCCTACAATGCTTCTAGCAATTCACCTGGTGCCCATAAATTATGTTGGTGCTAGCTCCAGCACTCGCATACAAAGTATTTTGTAGTGTTTCACTTGCCGTAAACCTTTACGCCCATTACTTTGTGAGCTCTACGAACAGTTTTATAATGTCGTTTACTATTGTGACTTTAAATTAGAAAAGTCGCGAACGAGGATTCTGAGACGGTAAAAATAGAATGTAATTGAATTACATTGTTAATGCTTTTTTATTTACCGCTAGCTGCACCCGTAGTACGAGTTTCTTCCAACTTTCAGGAAGAAACTCGTTGTGATAAGGTCTTCATTGTTTTTTTGTTTATTTTTTATGTCTTTTTTCATTATACAGGGTCATTCATTATCAACCTGACAAACTTAAGGGGTAGGTTCCACACCTAAAAAAAAAATTATATGTACCTGTAATTTTTTTTTTTTATGTATGTTTTGTCTTAAAAATCACAAGTAAACAAAAAAAAATCGATTACGTTTTTCCGCTCAATTATTATTTATCATTGTTGGGAATCGAGTTAAGCGACGTAATAATGTAATATTCGAGTGTGCGCGCCCCGTAGCGGGTCAAGGACACGCGCAGGTCAAGGACGCGCGGGTTAGTGACCCGCAGTTTATTGACGCGCGGGTCACTAACACGTGCCGAGCGCTGCCTTTTCGATTTCTAACAAGGATAACTAATTATAAAGCAGAATTACGTAATTTTTTTTTTTGTTTTATAAAAAAAAAACGATTAGAAAAAAACAAAAAGTACAAGTATTTTTTTTTTATGTGTGGAACCTACCCCTTAAGTTTGTCAGGTTGATAATGAATGACCTTATATATGGTAAGTAATCATTGTATTAAATAAAGTTTTCATCCATTCAGTCATTAATTAATTACTTCATGCATTTCTTACCCACACGATTTTCACGAAAATCCACACGGAAAATAGTAATAACAGGAACCTACACCCAAATGCCAACAACAATCTGTACAGTGTGTCAACACGATGTGCAAGTGCTTTTGAGACAACTTTTAATATTTAATATTTTTCGCATTGCTGTGTTCCGGTCGATGGGTATAGTTTCCGGTGAAATTACAGGCACATGAGACTTTGCATCTAACGTCTCAGGGTGTTAACACGCAAGTGATATTATGATGTTGCTTGCGTACATAGGCTGCGGTAACCGCTGACCATCAAGTGGGCCGTACGCATGGTTGCCACTTAAGTGGTATAAAAAAAACCTCTAAGAGCCGAGAAACGCCCTGCGGCTTTGTCTTCTTTGTGTTTTATCATTTATTCAAACAACTATGTTAACATATTAATAAATATTTTTTAATATCACTATACATGGTTATTCATTATCAACCTGACAAGCTAAAAGGATAGGTTCTGCACATAAAAAAAAAAATATGTACCTATACAGGGTGTAATCGTTAAGTGTGCACAGGCGATTATTCCGTAACTATTGCAGATATCAAAAAACTTTAAACTGATATCGAAAGTACTTTACCTAATGAGTAAAATGACATTAATAACTTTTTAAAAATAAAACGAGAAATATCCAAAAAAATACATTAATCACTCCCATACATTTAGTATGAGATAGTAGAAAGGTTTTAGTTTCCTTATTTTAAGTGGAATAGTACCTACTCATTTTACCCTTGTCATTTTATAATTATGTACGATATGAAGGTATTAATGAATTTCAAGTAGATACACGTGTAGATTAATTATCTTACCACTTCAAATTTATAATAAACCTTGTTTCAATATTGTATTGATTTGAACTAGCTGAAAAGCAACATACTAAATAAAAACAAAAAGAAAGATACTCTTTGGTGTTCGTTCTAAATTCAAATTCTTTATCGCGGGTTCTCGTTCCCGCCAATTTATTGTATTTTTCAATTTGCGTTAATAATCGTGATTGAAAAATGGCATATTCCAATACAGAAAAGAGGGACATGTTAAAAATGTACTACAAACATGATTGTAACAATAGGGCAATTATCGCCTACAGAAGAGAGTACCCAGATAGAGAAGTTCCTTCTGGTACGTATTTACGTAAGTTGGATAACAATTTGATAAATTATGGATCTTTTAACAGAAAAAAAGGTTCGAGAACAAGAGCTCCGGAATTTGATAATGACTTAGATAACAATATTATTAACTACGTAGTTGATAATCCACAAGAATCAACGCGTTCAGTGGCCCGATCATTTCCAGTGTCCCACAATTATGTACACAAGTTATTAAAAAAACACAACTTCAAAGCATTTAAGATAAAACCTACTCAAACGCTGCACAATGATGATCCTGCTCGTCGGCTGGTCTATTGCAATTGGCTAGTCAATAATTATGTCAATGTAAGGTCAATTTTATGGACCGATGAAAGTAATGTTTCAAACTGCGGCATTTACAATAGAAAAAACTCGCATTATTGGTCAATTGACAATCCTCGCTTAACTACTGAAGTTAGAGCTCAGGTGCGATTCTCAATTAATGTGTGGTGTGGTATTCTTGGAGATCGGATCATTGGGCCATATTTTTACAGTGGAACCTTAAATGGACAGAGATATTTCTCCTTTGTACAAAACGATATGCCAAGTCTCTTAGAACCAATTCCAGACGATGAAAGAAGGTCGATAATTTTTCAACAAGATGGAGCACCTGCACATAATACAAATGTTGTAATGAATTTCTTACGAAACAATTATAATGGCTTAATAGCCAATAATAGTGCAACCCCTTGGCCTGCCAGATCCCCGGATCTCACGCCTTGTGATTTCTTCCTATGGGGATTTGTCAAAGACCACGTGTACGCTGAGAGAGTACACAGCCTAGAAGAGTTACAGAATCGTGTACGTCGTGCAATTGCTTTAATTACTCCGCAAATGTTAAGGAAAGTTCATTTAGAAACTGTAAATAGAGCTCGTCATTGTATTGCACAAGGAGGACGTCACTTCGAACATATGCTTTGAACACAAAATTTTGTACTTACTAAGAAATAAAATGTATGGGAGTGATTAATGTAATTTTTTTGGATATTTCTCGTTTTATTTTTAAAAAGTTATTAATGTCATTTTACTCATTAGGTAAAGTACTTTCGATATCAGTTTAAAGTTTTTTGATATCTGCAATAGTTACGGAATAATCGCCTGTGCACACTTAACGATTACACCCTGTATATATATTTTTTTTTGTATATTTTTCTTAAAAATCCCAAGTAAACAAAAAAAAATCGATTACGTTTTTCCGCTCAATTATTATTTATCATTGTTGGGAATCGAGTTAAGCGACTTAGTAATGAAATATTCGAGTGTGCGCGCCCCGTAGCGGGTCAAGGACACGCGCAGGTCAAGGACGCGCGGGTTATTGACCCGCGGTTCATTGACGCGAGAGTCACTTACACGTGCTGAGCGCTGCCTTATGGATTTCTAACAAAGATAACTAATTATTAAGCAAAATTACGTAAATATTTTTTTTTATATATAAAAAAAAACCGTTTAGAAAAAAAAAGTACCAGTATTTTTTTTTTATGTGTGGAACCTACCCCTTAAGTTTGTCAGGTTGTTAATGAATGACCTTATATTAAAAAATATTTATTCTATCTCTTATGAGGAGAGAGAGGAGACACTAATTTGATAAGGTGCAAAGAGTCAAAAAGCAAACAGATAAATTCAAAATGAGAAAGCATTTTTTATCTGTGCACATTAAACAGTAGCGCAACAAAATAATCTTGATAATAATTAGGCAGAGTCAGATTTGCATTTAGATTGCCGGCTGCATTAGCATGCACTCGCTATAACTCACACAGGCCGCGCAATGCAACGAACATAGATTGCTGATTAGCAAAAACACGGTGTGATACTATCGATTTGGCTGTAGTTGCACTCTAAAGCGGAATTATAAGTTCCGTCATTTAATAATCATTTTTAATTCCAGAAAGATCGTGACGTAGCTGACTAAGTTGTTCTTAACAGATCACCGAAGTTAAGCACTGTTCCGCGGGGTCATCATTTGGATGGTTGACCGCCAGTGGCAATTTCAACTGAGCGCTCCCGTGCTTCGGAGGGCACGTTAAGCAGTCGGTCCCGACTTTTTCAAAGTTGTTAGGCCAAGACAGAGGCCTTCGGGCGGTCTAGAAACTCGGTCACCAGAGTTGGCCACTGACTCATACGAACGAACGAAAAAATTCTAGAAAGAAATTAATTCTAATATTAATTAACATTGCGTATTCATTGGTGAAAAAAATGGTGGGACTCTTCGGCAAGAGTCCGTTTTGTCCCACCAGTGTCATTATATTCTGCTTACAAGCAGTCTGCAAGCTACTGTGTTTAGGTTTGAAGGGCACTTTAGCTGGTGAAATTACTAAGTGAATAAATAATAATAATAATAATATAATCTTTATTTCAGGCAACTTAGTACATAACTTATGACAGGCCCATATATAGGCCATAAAAGCTAATAACTTTTTAGCGTTTTGGGGTGACGAGTGCCAGTGCAACGCAAAACTTTAACTAGGGTGACACTATACCTTTGTAGTCAGGCGTGTCGTAAAATTAAAGTATTAACACGAACGCGTCTGCTACTGCACAATTTTCTACTGCACACTTTTTATTCCCATTTCAGCACAAGTAAACCTTAATATTTTGTGCCGCTAAATCAGCCTTAATCATTCTCAGTCGAGAGTAAACCAGTGTTCTAATAGATGATAATAATATAATAAAAAAGTTTTTATTCGCTGACCAATATAAGAATCTACAATTTTCCTAAGTACTTATGTATATGATTTCAAATCTAAATAATTAATACTATAAAAAAACTGAATGTTTAGCAACCAGTTTGTTGGTCTGGTTGTCCTTCGACCTCGCCTAGTTTCTTCCACTCATCTCTGTCACGAGTTAATCTTCTCCATCCTTTTGGTAAATCAGTGTTCCAATAGCCTTCTAATATTCCCATAATGGAAGGCTGAGCTGAGCTGCTGACGGCTCAAAATCGATTGACACGGCGCTCTTTGGAGCTATGTCCAGCTGTGAACGTCTGCTGTTATGATGATGATGAAAAGACAGAATGATTCGTTAATTGATAAAGGTTCGACAGCCGGCATCCGAGTGCGATGCGGTTACAGGTACACTCACGCACACTGCACTGCGCTGAAAGCCGCACAGGTATTGATACAGCGGACGTGATGCGGGCTTGCTTTGTTTTCGTTTGCAAGTGTATAACACGCGAGTACAGTACTTCAAAACAGTATAAACAGTATCTTAAAGCCTGGAAGAAATTGCTCTTTGTACTCTGTTAATGTTTTTATATTAGATAATAAGTATTTTTTTTGTAAAATAAAAAACAGACGAAAAATCTCTAGTACTATTCCGCTTTATTTTTTTATTTTTCGTCTGTTTTTTATTTTGTAATGGATTTCCGCAAAGTAACGCCTGAATCTATCAATTATTTTTTTTGTGTACATTGTGTTAACTAATTCTTAAATAATAATACCTGATTGAACCCGTAACAAATAAATAAGTTTATATTGGCGGACTTTTTTACATAGCGCTACAGATGTCGCCTCAAAGAAAAAAGAAGAAAGCGCTAGAGCCTCAAACTACACCCCGGACACTCTCAATAAAATGTATGAAACAAACACGTCGTAATCACCACACGCATATTTGTATTAGTTTATATTTTTTATGTATGTTAGTCTCTAAGGTATATATTTTTAAGTACCGTAGATTAAGTAAATTAAGATCTGTTACTTATCAATTGATGCCTGAAATAAAACTTTATTTATTTATTTGTGTACGAAAACGGTCACGTTCTATATATGAGTGTCTGGTTGGCGTCGATTATCGCAAGAACGAGATAGCACGTTTTCGCTCGCGCATGTGAAAAGAGTGCACTACGCCTACAAAAAACCAAAATAAACGCGCCCAATATTATTTTAATTAAATTATTCAGTGCCGGCGAAAGGTGCCGGCGAACTCACAACCGGGGTGGGGTAAGTAAAACCGGTGGGAGGTAGGAAGTGGCTATTTTGAACGTAGTACTAATATCTGTTTTGTGCCCAAACAAAGCAAGCATGCTATGGGAACCAAAGTATGAGTTTGGCTTAGTTCGAACCAGAACACAGCAATGTAGGCATTACTATTTGGCGGCATAAATATATTATAGTAGGTAGTCGTACTTTCCCGAACGAGCACAGCAGCATGACAGCCTTCTAATGTTGCCACTGCTGGGACACTGGCCTACTCTCGAGCGAGAGTGATTGGGTCTTAATCCACCACGCGGACCCAATGCGGATTGGTGGATGGCACATGTATTTAGAATTTTTAGTTCTTAGACATGTCGGTTTCCTCACGATGTTTTCTTTCACCGTATGAGAGCACTGGCATTGCGCACATACATTTTTCGCAATAGAAAAATCCATTGGTGCACGACCGGATTCGAACCCACGACCTTAAGATCGGAAGGCGGAGTCACTATCACTAGACAAAAAATATACTGCTTAAATTTAATCGGTGTTGGTGAATTTACTCTGTGTGTGTACCCAGAAGGTATTTTCTATATATAATAAAAAATATCTATCTATGTATTGTATTGTATTAAATATATATCAGTCATCTAGTACCCATAATACAGCTCTGTTTAACAGCAGCTTACCTTGGGGCTAGATGATGCTGTGTGGATTGTTCAGCATTATTTTATTTTATTTATTATTTTACTGGTTACTATAACGATTAGTTTTGCTACTGTATTTCGATTTACCGTGGTTCGGATGTTCGGATTGGAGTTATCACGGCAAACTAATCTGCGGCTTTATTGCTGTGGTCGAAAATATCCTTCAAAGTTCGTATGTTACAGCACTTGCTAACTTAAACAGTTATTAGTGATTTTTTTTTTTTACAATTCACACAGCATCATCTAGCCCCAAGGTAAGCTGCTGTTAAACAGAGCTGTATTATGGGTACTAGATGACATAATATATATTTAATATAATACAATACTATAGATATTTTTTATTTTATATAGAAAATACCCAGAACACCCGGAACAAATATTTGTAGATCGTACAAACATTTGTCCCGAGGCGGAAATCGAACCCGCAACCTTTCGCAGGCGGACCTGCGCCCGCTGCGCCACATCGGTCGTCTAATTCAATTTGAAATATCTTCCAAAGTTCGTATGTTACATCACTTGCTAATTTTAAACAGTTATAATTGAATTTTATTTGAAATTAGAATGCGTTCGCTATATAGCACTTATGAATGACAGATCTGCTTTCCCGTTTAGTAGGTCCCATTTGGTAAACCACATAAATTATCTACCTAACCAAAAGTTTCGTAAGTATTTACCTTTCCATAAAATAAATCTTTATATAATAGTCTTTTGAAAAATAAACTAATTTATTTTGATCTAATAAACTGTTCAAGCGTACTTTTAAACTGACTTAAACCAAAATGTTTTGTTACGCTACCGTTTAGCGCAATAAGCCGCCTGTTCTGTCACAGAAACAGAACACTGTTTGAGTATTTGAGTACTTGCTCAATGGTACTCGGTAATCAGCGTCCGTGTTGATGTGTTTGCCTGATTATTGGGCCAACTGATGGAAATCCGTTTGCTCTACCTACAGCATATTGACGTTGTTTAAGGATAAAGCTTTTATTGCTAATTGAAATGTTGAATCGTGTATAGGTCTTACAACGGATCTCGGTAGTAGTGAAATTAGCCGTTTCGATGCGCAATGGAGCTTTTTCAAACTAAATTGTCTTTGCGCATCACAAACGGCTAACTTCACGGAAGCCTAGATCCGCCGAGAGAACTATACAAGTGGTAATAATATAATATTATTATCAAAGCATACTTTTGTAGAGGCTCGTAGGCAGAGTAGTAGAGTTCTCTGTGATAGAGCTCGCCCGGGGAAGGACTACCACCATACTTATTTCTGCCGCCAAGCAGTAATGCTCGCATTACTGTGTACCGGTGTGAAGGGTATGGTTTCCGGTGAAATTACTGGCACATGAGGCTTTCGATCTTAGCCTCAAGGTGGCAACCCGCGAGTGATACCTCTGGTATTGCAAGCGTCCATAGGCTGCGGTAACCGCTTACGATCTTGTGGGCCGTACGCTTGCTTGCCACTTCAGTCGTATAAAAAAAAAGGAATAATATTTATCAAAGCATACTTAGAGGCTCGTAGGCCGTAAAGACTTGTAGACTAATGCACGTAGCAAAATTATTATATAATATTCATTCATTGTATTTATGGGCAAGGTTTCTGACAAAAATCACCAAATTAAACAAAGATTTTAAGTTTATAACAAAAAATTCAATTAATTTGCGTAAAAACTGTTGAGTTCAAGTACGCCTTCAATTTGCGAAATCTTTTGCATACTTTTACCTTCTACTTAGAGAACTTTCTCAATTTGTTGGACCTTTAAGTAATTTACTTTTATTTCGTTAAACGCTCCAACGTCTAAGAAGCGACGTCGGACATCAAAGACTGAGATAATCCAATAAGTTGCATCACTGGGCCCTTAGGACACCCTTATCCGGATAATTTGGAAAGCGCCCCCACTTAATCAACGTAGAAAGAAGACAGTACGTTTTTATATCCGTCAGGTAATAAACTGAAAAATGCCGGCTTGATGAATTAGGATCAAAAGTTTTATATAAATGGCAAGATGGTCGGACGCTGAGTTCATTACAGGAATGTGCTAAAACATTTCGTATTCTACCTTTTAGGATTTTTTTTGTTTAAAAACTGCGATGTTCTTACGTATAGAACGTACCAAACGAAATCCGAGACTAAGTAAAACTGAGTTTGAGAAGATTAGAAGATTGTAAATTACTACCTAGAAATAATAAATAAATAAATAAATAAATAATGCTGGACAATTCACACAGCATCATCTAGCCCAAGGTAAGCTGCTGTTAAACAGAGCTGTATTATGGGTACTAGAATGACTGATATATATTTAATACAATACAATACATAGATAGATATTTTTTATTATATATAGAAAATACCCAGAACACCCGGAACAAATATTTGTAGATCGTACAAACATTTGTCCCGAGGCGGGAATCGAACCCGCAACCTCTGCGTCGCAGGCGGACCTGCGCCCGCTGCGCCACATCGGTCGTCAGAAATAAAACATAATCACTTCATTTGTGTTTAGATTTAAGTAGACACGAAGATCAATATTTAATTATGATAAAATTACCATAGCAATAACAACCCTAAGATAGGTTCCCAGTAGTCCTACTAGTAAGTCTGTTGGGAAGAAAATTCCCAGTAGTTCAACTGGTAAGACTACTCGTATAGACTACTGGCCGATATTTTGTGATCGTTTGATTATTAGATTTGAGTTTAATATTTTTTTTACTAGCAACTCTTTTTTTACTTGGTTAAAAAAAATGCTTTGAATAGCTAAAGTACGCTGAGGGTTGCCGCAAAAGCTTTTAAAGGAAATAAATATATTGTTTAGCTTCTGTTTTAAGTTGTATTGAGTTTGTTGGCCATTTGTTGTGAAACCGCAAAAGTTGTTTATGACAAAATGTACTGCCTGCGTTACTTATTCGTAAATTATTTAAATAAAACGAACATTTCAAAATGAGCAAAATGCTGAAAAAGTTTCCTTTTTCGTACCTGTTAAACTGTTTTTAAATTATTTTTTGATACAATAACTTCACAATGTTGAGTTTTTTATATATTACTATGCTACAATATCTAAGCCAAATTCCTGAGTAGCCTAAAAAACTTGGCAACTAAACCATGTTCTTCTAAGTATCAAGACCTTACAAAAACCGTTGCAAGTATAATTGTAACCGAAACTATTTGCGCGAGAATCATTTGTAAATTAGTGATGCTTTCCCAAGCTTCCCATATAAAATTTTTACAAACAACTATTGTTACAAAAACAAGTATTTATCAAACGTTGCATTGTACAAAACCGTCGCCGGCTTTTTGTTTCACAACGTTTTGCTTGCGGTTTTGTCTGTAACTTTTTATGGTGCATCAACACTGTGCATATAACATGCGTATCAATCATTCGCAGGTTCATTACACCTTGTAAAACGCGGTTCACGTGGTTCTTTAACTAGTTCATACGTTGCCTGATGTTAGACAGTTCCATTAGTAGCCACGCTACACGTTATCGCAGACATTTTGGTGCAATCATAGCATTGAAAATTACGTGTAGCTTGCGTGGTAGGCTAGTTATTATAATATTTTGACAGCTGTTGTGGAGCAGCGGGCGCAGGTCTGCCTGCGACGCAGAGGTTACGGGTTCGATTCCCGCCTCTGTTTGTACGATCTACAAATATTTGTCACGGGTGTTCTGGGTAGGTATTATATATAATATCTATATATAATAAAAAAAACGATCTATGTATTGTGTTGTATTAAGTATATATCAGTCATCTAGTACCCATAAACACAGCTCTGTTTAACAGCAGCTTACCTTGGGGCTAGATGATGCTGTGTGGATTGTCGAGCATTATTTATTTATTTATTTAATGTTTAGTAGTAAGCCTGCGTATATGACTTGCGCCGTGTCTACGCATTATCTACCGCAGTGTTTTGTGGAAAAGTTCAGCTTTCAAAGCCACACTCTAGATATTTGAATATGCAAAGTGAACGCACAGGTGAGCGGAGAGTGCCCAAGATTGTCTATTATGTAAATTTCAGAGCTCTGAGCATTAAAAATCTATCAAACATTGCTATTGTTTTTATAGACCTATCTCTAGTCACACCCCGGACACTCTCAATAAAATGTATTTAAAATAAATGTAAAATGTATCAATCACCACACGTATAGTTTGTGTACGTAAACGGTGCATTTGTATGTGTGAGTGTAATGGTTGTCCCCACCTTATTATAGCAAGAGCAAAATGGCACACTTTCTCTCTTGAACCTTCAAGCTTCAGTGCCGGCGAAAAGTGCCATGTGGTGCCGGCAAACTCGCAACCGGGGTGAAATAAAACCGGTGGGAGGTAGGGAGTGGCCATTCTGTACGTAGTACTAATATCTGTTCTGTGCTCTAGTGTGAATGGAATAAGTACTCTACGGAATAAGTCATGTCAAACAAGTACAAGTAAACTGTCACTGTCACATCTGTAATAACTATTATGTGAATTAGAAATGAAAAATAATTACAAGGTTCAATAATTACAATTACGCGAATAACTACAATTTATTAGGAGAACAATTGGGAGAACAGTGCTTTTTCGAGTTTGGTCGAATCCACCCTAAAATAATGAAACAATAGATGCTTCGAGCTAAAGACATCACATATTATTTCGAGTAAGCTGCAAAAATTACGGTTTATTTTATGAATAAGGCTATTTGGTGGCTCTGAAAATCTGGCAAGAAAACCCTGAAGTGCGATTTTACCGCACTTCACTCCGATTTGACGACCGATGTGGCGCAGCGAGCGTAGGTCCGCCTGCGACGCAGAGGTTGCGGGTTCGATTCCCGCCTCGGAACAAATGTTTGTACGATCTACAAATATTTGTTCCGGGTGTTCTGGGTATTTTCTATATATAATAAAAAATATCTATCTATGTATTGTATTGTATTAAATATATATCAGTCATCTAGTACCCATAATACAGCTCTGTTTAAAAGCAGCTTACTTTGGGGCTAGATGATGCTGTGTGGATTGTCCAGCATTATTTATTTATTTATTTATTTATTTATTTATTTATTTACTTATAACGTGACAAGCAAGGTGTACCTACTTCTGAGTGCTTAGCACGAAAAACTCGTTTGACAATCGTAAATGTAAACGTATCGTCCAGCTGTCAATTTGCATAGAATCTTTAATAGCGCCTCTGTAGTGCGTTAAATGAAATACCAAAATTCCATAAAAATTGACAGCTGGACGATACGTTTACTTTTACGATTGTCAAAAGAGTTTTTCGTGCTGAGCACTCGAGGAATAAACAGAATCTTAAAGTTAAGACGACCAATGTGGCGCGGTGGGCGAAGGTCCGCCTGCGACGCGGAGGTTGCGGGTTCGATTCCCGCCTTGGGACAAATATTTGTTCAGGGTGTCCTGGTTGTTTTTAATGTATAATAAAAAATATCTATCTATGTATTGTATTGTATTAAATATATATCAGTCATCTAGTACCCATAATACAGCTCTGCTTAACAGCAGCTTACTTTGGGCTAGATGATGCTGTATGGATTGTCCAGCATTAAAAAAAAAAAAAGTTATGCGTCTGTCAGACGGCCTGTCATATTTATTTTTTCTGGAATCACTAACACACACGTAAAAAAGTCGGTGCTGTATTAAAAAACCAGGTTTTTGCATCCACATGCATTTGTCCTGGAGAAGGAATCGTACCCACATCTAATTTTCTAATTAAACCGATCTGTTATAGACGTTTGGCTCAATGATGATGAGATTTTCCTAAAACTTTCAATTTGAATCAAGACTTTTTTTGTTGAATTGATTTCCGTTTCACTTTAAATGCTGTTTGAACTCGACGGCTGTCACGCTTTCACAATTGATGTTTGTATTTCCGTTTTCCTTGTTTTCGAAGCAGGATTCAATCCGGGCTTTTGATTGTAAAGGCTTGTTCACACGTTCTTTTGTATTGTTATGTTTTTAAGTATTTTTTTATAATTGGAATCATAAATTAAACTGGATTAATACCTTAAGTTATTTTTGATTGATTGACATCATAATAATAAAAGAAACACATTTGCACACCTCCATGCAGGCTACCAAGAAATTATTATAGCTAAGTATAAGAAAAACTCGCCGGGAAATGTCTAATAGTCACTTAGTTTATTAATAGTTTAGTTACCCAGCTAACAGAAACGTCTTCAACATCATGTGACCCAATCATATCTAATTACATAAAACGTAAGACAATGAGGACAAATTTCTTACTTAATGGCACTTACTTGTTCGACTTCCAAAAATGGTTTTTGCCGTTAGACAAACTTTTAATTTAGCCAAGCGTTATCTGAAAACGATACCACAGAAATGTTGTATTTAAAAAAATCAAGAATACAGTGTGTGACATAGTGTGACATGGTGTGACATGACATACCATACTCTGGTTTTACATAGGCACTTGTCTAATCATAAAAACTGTCATTTTTAGGGCTCGATAAAGTTCTTAGTTTAATGAAATATTAATGACGATAGATTGTAACGCCATGTTACAATTAACTCAATATTTCGGTGTAAATTATCACAAAAGTTACAATACTTAATGAACTGGAGCTGGCCCTTGCCTCATAATTACTTACTTAAATATTAGGCAATATCATGCTACCGCTTGGACGCTTGTCTAAATGTGAGGCTTACCATTTGTATTCGAGACACTCTTATAAAATGCCTGTTTCCAACACGGCCTCATTTAAATTCTGAGACTTTACATTTGGTTTTAAAACAATGTAAATATTTACTTAATTATCATATTTTGTTCTGAAACAAAATTAAATGTCATTTTTGACCACACTACTACACTATAGGCAAGCAACACATACCAGCAAAAAACTAATGCGAAAAACTAATGCGGAATGGTGCGGAAATTCCGCACGTTAGGTATTTTGGTTTAATATTGTTTTGTTTTGACCGCTCAATATGGCGCGTTCTAAAAATTTAAGATAACAATTACATGTAAAATCCGCAAACGTTATTTCCGCATTCGTAAGCTCAACGTAGAAGTAGCATATTCTTAGCTTATACTAGAAAAACCAGTCGTCAAAACAGCATATTTCTTCAAAAAAACAATTGTGAAAAATCACAAGTCCACGAACGAATTGTCACAAATAAAAGCGTAATACTGACAAATGGAGGATATTTGGCGCTACAAAAAAGCAGGCTGCCCCTTAATTGATTTAATTTGTCCGTAGTCAAAACTCGGAACGGTGTCCCGGCACTAAAGGAGCTTACACACTTTGAGAAGTACTCTGCAATTAGAGTATCAACTTGATAATTTTCATTTTTATATTTTTATTTGTATCACGAAAAACTAAATTTATACAATGGCGAGGAAATTCTGTTCGTTGGCGTTCCGTTGCAAACTTGTCTTTTACGTAAAGTGGGTGACAAACCTGAGAGTGAATCACGAAAAAGGTGTTTGACGATCGTAAACGTAAAAGTATTGTCCAGCTGTTCATTTGTATAGGATTTTTAACAGCGCTTCTTTGGAGAGTATGAACTACCAAAAATGCTTAGAAATCCTATATAAATGAACAGCTGGACGATACGTTTACGTTTACGATTGTCAAACAAGTTTTTCGTGATAAGCACTCTGGGCGGAAAAAAAGTGAGGTAAAACGCGCGGGGGAAAACAGACACGTTTTGTTTAAAAAAACTACACAACTGTACTTCTGGTGTCGTTGATGGCAATAGGTGAAGGTAACCGCTTACCATGCGGCGGGCCGTAAGCCTGTTTGCCTCCAAATTTTTTATGTCAAAAATACAATAATTCCGAAAAACTTTGAGGTCGTTTTGTTTTCAAACAATACATCTTTTCACAAACATTTAGTCCCGCTCGCTATTTTTTCACCCGACAAAGCTTAAGCCTTTGAGGTTAAAAGTTATGAGGGGTACTGAATTTAGAATTCTAGTACGTCTGATTTTTAAAATTGGTTTTGTTTGGCTCAATGCATTCAACGCGTCTATGCCAACAGTATGTTGGGACTTGGGAACGCTTCTGTCTGATAGAAATCTGAAGGTTAAAAGCACTTAACCAGTCGCATTTATAGATTTTTCTGTTCCAAAAATGTGTATGATATCAAATGTTTTCCTACAGTGTAAAAATTAAAATTTAAAAGACAGTGTTATCCACTAATCCGCATTGGGTCCGCGGGTTAATTACTCTCGCTTTAGAGTGTCCCAACAGTAGAAGTAGGCTAACTTTAACGATGCTACTGTGCTTACGCTGCAAAAGCCGACAAAATGTTAGATATATTTAAAAAACAAGTCAATGAGTAAGTAGCTTTAGGGGCATTTTTTTGTGTGTTTTCCGACTGCATTTTCCATTTGTTTCCATTAAAACTTTCAGTGGGAGACGAAGAGACGACACGTGACGTTGATTGCATTTAAATACATCTGCTGGTATCATCATGACAGCCTTTTTACTATTAAACCCGTCACCAGCGAGTTAATGACATAACTCTGAACAATCTCCATTGATCTCCATCTCAAACTGTCTAATAAAACAGAGCTGTCAAACTGTCATAATGAACAGTTCGACATTAAGATCAATGGAGACCGGTCATTAACAGAGTTATGTGATCAAGCGACAGAACTCAGAACATATATGAGTTCTACGTTAAGTACAGAATGGACACTCCCTTCTATAACAGCCCTTTACGTATACGTACACTAGTTATGCATATTATGGTGATTGCAAAGCGTTTGTTTGTTTCATACATTTTACAGGGTAAAACTAACTTGCCTCAAGGTCACGAGCCATCAGGTTAAGAAATGTTTTTTCGGAGAACAATGTTGATGATGTTTTTTGCGATAGCTCGCTGAAATTCATGGAGATAGCACAGATCGTTAGAACTTTAATTAGTAGTATTTATGTACGTTGCCTTTTTTATGTAGCTTACATAAAAATAATCTGTTGTTGTTTAAAATCGTAGGTATAATATCAGTTTGCTTCTGCTGTAATGGTGATCAATTATATTTCATTGTTTTTAAATAAATAAATATTAAATATATGTTGAAAGTGTCCGGGGTGTGGTGTGACCGAAGTTTACTGCTGACTCACACGAACTTACTTTTTAGTAAGTAAGTATTTAGTACGCAGAAGTTAATACGAAGAAGGCTTCTAACGCCACCTCCTCAGACTGGTGATCTTGTAATCCCTTAAAGTGCTCAAAGTAAGAGAATAAGGGTTAAGTTTTAAAAGCACTCCATCTACCGTGAATGCTGGTGTAAGTGACAAGACGTCAACGAAATCACAGGCTATTTTACACTATTATAACTACATATTACCTGGTGGTAGGACTCTTCAGCAAGAGTCCGTCTTGGTGGGTACCACCGCAGTGCCAGATATTCTACCTCCAAGCAGTAGTGTGCAAGCATTACTGTGTTTAGGTTTGAAGGGCACTGTAGCAAGTGAAATTACTGGGCACGAGAGACTTTACAACAATGTCTCGGGGTTATGAGCGCAGTGCAGTGCCACGCTGAACCGCAAAAAGCTTAAGCTTTGAGTGGCACTGCATCTGTTATGGTCAGGCAACATGGCGCTCTTTGCATGGCCTATGTCCAGCAGTGGACGTCTATCGGCTGATATGATGATTAAAAACCAACAGCTTTTTTAACAAAACAAATATCTTGAAGCAAAAAGCCAAAAAAGTTTTCACGAATAAACAGGTTTTCACGTATTTGTAATTGTTATGCTATTGCAGACCCATGAAGCTGTTTTGATGATTGTAACTTCTTTAGAATTTGGTTTTACTACGTCGGTTTTATATAGTTCTCTCGGCGGATCTAGGCTTTCGTGAAGTAAGCCGTTTGTGATGCGCAAAGACAATTTGTATTAATTAGAAAAAGCTCCATTGCGCATCGAAACGGCTAACTTCACGGAAACCTAGATTCGCCGAGAGAACTATACCATGGGTTTCTACTACATCGTTTTAGTTTGACAGTTGCTAATTAGCGTTAATTTGCGCAGCGCGTCGTATATCATTTTTGTCGTAACCGTAAGTGAAAACAAAACCAAACACATTCTAATTTCAAACTAAACACATTCTAATTTCAACTTAAATTATATATAATGAGTTACCAAATCCAAAGAGTTTTTAATTCACGTAAAACAGGAGTTTGAATATGATAATGATATCATCCTTTCCCTTGGGTCGTCGAGATAGTCGTCTACGACAATCGGATCCGGTTTGAATAAATAACGAGGGAATGCGCGCACCCGGTAGCTGGTCGCCGGAACACTTTGTTGCTTTTAACTTTCATAATAACACTCCATTTACTTTACACGATAAACTAACAAAGGACGTAAAGTTATTTATGAACGGATATAAGCTTATTAGGTACTTATCGTCATTTATGTGGGTTGTATAAAAAATACTTTGTCAGTTTCAAAAGAATATCTAATAAAGTTATGAAGGCAAATGTTTATTTTGTTTTTCAATTTATGGCTTACAAATTAATGAGAATCAATTTAGTATTTGAAGAAGGTTTTATTTGTCGTCCTAAGGTTCAAGGTAATTATTTAATTTTACTAAGTGACATTTATTAAACAAAATAAAATATGTACATAATTACAAAATATACAAAATACATATGGAACAGTTGAGCCATCTAAAGACCGTTACAAACGACCTATAGATAGCTCAACTGATCCAGATCAACTTTACTAAATAATTATATGCAAAAACAGCATTGAGTTTAATGAACAAAAAACGAACGAGTTAGAATTACACATCAAAAGATGAATGAATCTAAAAATACCTACATTATTTCCTGTTAATTATTATCTTTTTTTTTTTTTATACAACTGAAGTGGCAACCAAGCGTACGGCCTACAAGATGGTAAGCGGTTACCGCAGCCTATGGACGCTTGCAATACCTGAAGTATCACTCGCGGGTTGCCACCTTGAGGCTAAGATCGAAAGCCTCATGTGCCAGTAATTTCACCGGAAACCATATCCTTCACACCGGAACACAGCAATGCGAGCATTACTGCTTGGCGGCAGAAATAGGTATGGTGGTAGTCCTTCCCTGGACGAGCTCTATCACAGAGAACTCTACTACTCTTATCTCAAAACAAAAAAAAAACCCTCGTAGGATTTCATTGTGTGCAGTTCATGCAATAGGACCGCTTAGAAGCTACAGCGTCACTGGTTCATTTGGTTACTGGTTTTATAGTGTATCTACCACACATAGAGAAATACTAAAGTTTTTTTTTTTTTTTTATTCAATAATTTTAAAGGGACTTTTGAACAACATGTTCATGTCAGCCCTGTAAGGTAACAAAATAATAACAACTTAAATATAACAATTTCAACATTAATATATACCTAATAATTAAACTATCTAAGTAGGTTATACTGCCTACTTCTAGTAGTACTAAGTCCCGGCTTTAAATTTTAGGATACCTAAAATACACCTTACTAGTTTAAATCAGTTATTTTCATTGAGTTATGTCGTACGGTATTTTGTGGGGCAGCTGATATTCAAACAACATTAATTATACAAAAAGCAATTTCAGAAAGAAGCTGCGAAGTATTTTAGAAGCCAGATTCAGTATGACGACAATCACCGCAAGATAAACCCAGGCAGTCTTGCAGTCAATACGTTTTTAAAGATAATTTATAACAACAAATAAACAGCTGGTGTTATTCTTCATTAAACCATAAATAACGGATAAAGAACGATCCTAAAAAAAAGCTAGAAACCTAGGTAGGTGTGTTTGGACAAAAATCTTTTTATTCAATCACATCACAAAGGTTAATTTTGAAACCTCAGAGTTTCTTCGGACATTTTACCGGTACGGTATGTTCCTCACATTTTAATTGTTTTTCTCGTGTTATTATGAGTTTTTTTTTAATTTGGTGGCAATTTAACCAGTATAACCTTCGAGTATAACTCGTAGTCTTGGCACAAGTGTAAATGATTGAAATGGAAGGGTGATGTTGGTTTGTAATTTGGTCGAAGATTCTCCCAGAAAATTTTGAACAACATTTTGAAAGAAACGCCATCATTTCTTTCAAAATGTTGTTCGTCAAATTCAAAATTCGAACTTGAACGTTAGTCTTTGTATACGTTGACAATTACTTGACACTGGCAAAGTGTCAGTTGGGACATTGTGTCCCAATAAATATTGTCCGAATCGACAGCAAGTCCAAAATATTGTCTTAACAGACAGACTGCCATTTTCAACATAAAAAAAACTCAGCTTAAAAAAAAAATTAGGCTTGGAACTAGCCAATCTTATCTTGTAAATTGTTTCAAAGTAATTAAGGTTTATCAAATAAAACTCTTTTAAATATGTATTTTAATTGTTGGATCAAACAATATTGTTTTTTGCAAATGGCGGCCATTTTCCAGCGGTTGTCGTTTATACGAACACCACAGAATAGCTTCGTAGCTATATTATCGAGTAGTGAAAGCATGGTATCCCATACATGCACAAAGGGAAAGTTGCGTTGGCTGCCGCATTGTTTGCCTGGACCATGGCTTCATAACTCCTGGATAGGGCAACGTGGAAAAATGCAAAATATTATAGGCGTATAAAGGTACAGAACGGAAAATATATATTTTAAAATCCGAGCATAGCGGCAGTCGTGCAAAGCGGAACTAACCCAATCAATTTTATTAGTATGCTAAGCTGTTTTTCTCTGTTTAAATCTTTATTAGCTTTTTGACCATTGCCGTTTCCAAATAAAATTCGTAAGTATCAGAAACTACATGTAGAACCGCAACACAGTCTCAGATCAATATATATGAAGATGATGCAAACCTTTGCCCCGCAGCGAAATTGAACCCACAACCTTTCGCTTCTCAACAGAACACTCGCCCACCGCATCCAGTAAGAGAAGAGTAAGAGTAAGACCTCTTGTAATAGGTTCGTTCGGGGAAGAATGACCACCATACCTGTTTCTGCCGCCAAGCAGTAATGCTCGCATTACTGTTCTGTTTCGAAAGCTACGGTTTCCGGTGTAATTACAGGCACATGAGACTTTAGGCCCACATCTAAGAACGCTATGTATCGATGTACGCTTTCATTATCTCCGATAATGAAAGCGTACATAGGTTGCAGTAACCGCTTATCATAAAGTGGGCCGTACCGGCTGCCACTTCAGTTGAGAGAGAGACTTGGAATAAAAAAACACAGATCATCAAACGGGAGTCACATCTAGTCAGTTAGCAGATCTGTGTGCGAATGTTTTAGGCACGCGAGTTGGACCATAAATTCTGGCTTTGTACTCCTCCAGTTTCTCCGTGGTTTTTGGGATGCATTTTTTAAAGCACTGACAGTGACCAAAACAATGCATGATTGTATTAAATAGCTTATGCTCTTTTAAAGGCCTTAATGGACGAGAAATACTCTCAAGATAAGCGCTAAAGGTTCTCAATTAGCAACCAAATTTAGTCAAAAACAAGACAAAAAATAACAATAAATTGTTATTGTTATTTTTTGCCTTTAAACTGTTATTGAACAGTATTCAGATCTGTTCTCCCGTGATCATGGTGCATGTAACTGAGCTGAAATTATGCTAAAACTAAGCTGAGTACTATCTGTTTTGTGAATTTAACCAATAAAATTGAAAAATAAGATAAATTTTAATATGAGGTTGTAATTTGGAACTAGATGGTTCTAAACATTCATCATCAGAGTTTCAGGGTAACTATCATTTGATCCCACGAATTTGATCCCACTTATAATTTGTTTTCTTTTAAACCCTAAAATAATTAACATGAACTACCAATTCCAGTTTAGGTATGAGTAAGTAGCAAAAATTGGCATTTGATACCGAAAATGACTAGCATTTGAACCCGAATTACTCTACTCTTTAATACTTGCAAGGTGACAACTGAATTTTGTTCTATAATTCTACATGAAAATTCCATTCAAAGCAGACTGCAAACTGAATAGAGTTTTAGAACCTTCTTTAAAATGCACGTCGCATTACGCCCCTAACTTAGCTATTCACCGGATCTAATGCATTGTGGATTTCCCCCGGGTTCGCTCGTTCTATTGCCAGAAAATAGGCAAGCCTCACACATCTGGAAATCACCCGATTTCATTTTGATTTTCCAGAATTTATTGTTAACCTAAAACGACGTAGTGCGAGGTATAATAATAAACACATCGGTCGGTCAAATACTTAGTGGTCCGTAATTTTTTATTATTTTTGTATATTTCAGTGGTATTGCATGATACATAATTTTATTTTTAATTTGTATATTGTATTTATTTTCAGACACGATTGTAAAATTGTGATTCAAGTAAATAAATGAATGAAATGAAATTCCGTATGTGTAAGGCTGACCTAAAATGAATAGACGGTCTGTGAAATCTAGATTGGAAGGTCTTATGTAGCTATAATTCAAAGGTAGGTTTCCATGTGGGTTTATGGGTTCAGTAGTAAAAGGTTCGCGACCACGTTTGAGATTGGAAATATTTTATTTAAAAACTTTGCCTTTCACCGCTTTAATTCTTTGTGGATTCTGATATCAAATATTATAAGTCTTGGTACATTCTAATATTCATAAACATTTTTTTAAATTTATAGAGCATTTTTAACATATTTTTATTTAATTTTATTAACTCCTCTGAAGACATATTATTTTCGTATAGACTTCACGAGTAGAATGACAAGGACGCAGACTGTATTTGAGTTACTGTTGATTCGGACAAAATTTATTGGGACACAGTGTCCCAACTGACACTTTTTTTTTTTTTTTACTGTCGCTTCGGACACCATTAAAAAAATTTACTAAGCACATCCCGTGCTTTGGGAGGCACGTTAAGCGTCGGTACCGGCTTCTTCAAAATTGTTAGGAGAGTTTTTAGGCCGCCCGAAGGCCTCTGTCCCATGACAGAGGCCTTCGGGCAGCCTAAAAACTCTGTCACCAAAGTTGGCCACTGTATCATACGAACTTACTTTCTAAACACTCATACGAACTTACTTACATACTAAACAACACACATTAATGCAAGCATTTCCTTGGCGGTATAAATAAGTTTGGTGGTAGTACTTTCCAGATGAGCTCTATCACAAAGAACTCTGCCACACTTTTTATGATCGAGTAAAGAACTAGGCCATCATAATTTAGATACATCTCATTAATTATGTATAAGGGCTATTAGGCTCTGATTACACATACATTATAACTCGTGAATAATTCCATATTCCTTTGGTAGGTTATTAATATTGTCTCCATTCCATTTCATAGCACTTAATCATACAGGGGAATTGCTTTAAAGACACTGCCGCCAATCTGGAGCTGTAATTTCCCAGTATGACAGGAAAACACTGTAATTCCTGAGGTAATTCCCTATGCGTATTTATTTAACAGCCACCTGATATTACTGATTGTTTGAAACGCTTGACGTTAAATACTAGCTTCGAAATATTTGTCGTGTATTTTCTTTGTTCTGATAAAAGACAGTTTCCATATTTTATGCAAGAAATGTCTCACTAATATTTTATGGCCATACAAATTACATAAATCGGTATATAGCATTCTGTACTTCATATTTTTCTTTTGCACATTTAATTCTTTAATTATCATTTCAAACTGTCTTATTTTTTAAATAAAATTAATTTACTGTTGGCTCGTGTTTACGAGTTTTAATTTTTTTTTCGTAGCACCGCGTAGCAAGAACATGTTGAGTAGCCTACGTCGTAGCACTTGAACACAAGTTTGTTAAATTAATTTAGTAACACATATTCATCCATCTATACAAATGTATGGTTTTAGGTACTTGCATAAAATGTTACTTGCTTTTATACAAAACAATGGCAAGTCTCCGGTGGTAGCTACATAAGTCAAGTCACAGAGATTCCGAACCTCGGCAGGCGCGCTCAGTCGGAACGCATGAAATATCACCACACACCACATTTACCAGATACCTACATAATACACAGTTTCAATGCAAACGGCCATCTCTGGCATGGCAAAAATGTATTGAGTAATAATAGAGAATAGTATTGGTAAAATGTTTTGTGCAAATATGATTGCCTGTTCAGTAATAGAGTTATAAGAGTAGCAGAGTTCTTTGTGATAGAACACGTCCGGGAAGTACTACCACAATACATATTTCTGCCGCAAAGCAGTAATGCTCGCATTGCTGTATTCCGATGTGAAGGGTATGGTTTCCGGTGAAATTACTGGCACATGAGGCTTTCGATCTATGCCTCAAGGTGGCAACCCGCGAGTGATACCTCTGGTATTGCAAGCGTCTATAGGCTGCGGTAACCGCTTAACATCTTGTTGGCCGTACGCTTGGTTGCCACATCAGTTGTATAAACTTTAACATGGTACCACTCGAGCGGAGACGCGGACAGTAGCTACTTTATAATAAAGTCTAGAAAGTAAACCATCTCATCGAAGAGCTAGAAAGCTAGCGAGATAGTGAGGCACTTAAGTACTAATGGGCTGACCACGCACAAAAGATCACTAAATTGAGAAGTAATAGTGTAGGTAAGATGCGGTGCGAAGTTTACGGTAAATGCTCCACTATTTTCACCCCCGTCAATACGAAATAATGGTTATGATTTTGCTGGTCTGTATTTTATTAAAGGCATTTAACTCAGAGAATTTATAGCCACTGGAGAATAAATAAATATAGAAATAACGCGACAATCCACACATCAGCATCATCTAGTACCCATAACTCAAGCTCTGCTTAGCTTGGGGCTAGATGATGCTGACAAACACATAAATAAATAATTGATAAACTTAATACAATATATAGATAGATATTTTTTGTTATAAGTACATAGAAAATATCCAGAACACCCGCACCATATTTGCAGATCGTACAAACATTTGTTCCAAGGCGGGAATCGAGTCCAACAACATCTTGCGTCGCCAGACAGCCGCACCACATCATCAATCGCTTTATAAAAAAAAGTTATCGAATGACGACTACTAACTAGCAAACGAGGTATAGAATGGCTTATGTATACGATGAACCGATGATGGTGAAAACTTAAAAACAGTCCTCATGGCCCTCTTTGAAGAGATCTATGTCCAACAGTAGACGTCTATTGGTCTATTGGCATAAGCGTAATATTCACAGAACTAGATGTAGTTATGTGGTAATAATGCTGAATTTACTGTCTTACTCAGTAGTACAGTTCAGAGTTTAGACAGTTCTGAGGCCGTATCCGGAATAATGCTATTGACGATCGTAAACGTTGACGTATTGTCAAGCTGTCAAAATCTAAAATTTTTTTAGTTCATTTTACGCAATGAAAATAGAAAAAAAAACCATACAAAATGGCAGCTGTACGATACGTTTACGTTTACGAGTGTCAAACGAGTTTTTCGTGATTTACCCTCATAGCAAAGTGTAAATCAGGCATAACCTTTGACACATGCCTATAAATAAAAGCATGGCGGTGAAGTGTAAAGAATCGGTCGCATGGACATAAATAATATTGCGGGGAGAAAAGGGAAATTTGAGGGAAAATTGATAGCGGTCGCGAAGCTTTTGCATGTTTTAGCATTCCGTTTCAATTTCCAAAAAACGGTCTGTCTGTCTGTTAATGCCCAAACATTAAAAAACGTGAACTGGAAAATGAAGTTTAGGGCTGTTCCTCACTCGATGACCGATGACATTAAAGCGGTAGCAAGCAGTCAGTAGATGATGAAAGCTAAAGATCGGTCGTCATGGCTCTTTTTGGCTGATGTCGTGGTCGTTTATGACTGATATGGATGATGATGATGATTCAAGCAATAAAAACGTGACGTTCTAACGAAATATAACTACAGTTAACATAATCTTACGTTTTTAAATGGCGCTTAGTGTTCTCATAAAAGCAAGCTGCAAAATATTTAATCAATTTACAGAGTTAAATTTATTTATATTATATGAAAACAATCAAACAGCTCAATTTATATTCTGCACTTTCGTTGCTCTTAACAACAGCGGGCAAAATAAATAGTCTTTGTCAAAACTTGCGAACAAAAGAATCGAATCATTTGTATCTTTTTACAAATGATTCCAATGTTCAAAACCGCTCACCGACGAATGTTTATTAATGAGATCGAACAAAAGATCGCACAAGAGGCTGAGACTGTACAAAAGAGGAGACATCGGCAGATCTGCTATTTGCGAGGGATTACCGCCCTCGCCCTGCGACGCAAATATTGACATTTCACCGTTTTAATGCCGACGTCAAACAATCGACGATTTATAAACCGCTCGCGTTAGTCATACTGTATTAGGTACCATTAATAAAAATAGTAAATATCATGGTTTTCTTTAAGAAAATCGTTTCAAAGTTATCTTTGTGATTTTAATAAATAAAAATCTTTTGAATTTGTTTGTAAAACGTGTTGTTGTGTAAACCGAACATAAAATCTAAATTTAAAATGATCAACTAAATTATTTATAACGTACCTACGTTTGTAGTGTGACGCTATATTAATATAACATTCTACATTACTCACAAACGTCTTCAATTTTGTCTCTAATCAGCTTTAGTTTTTTTTTTTTATTTGATTTAACTGAATTGGCAACCAAGCGTACGGCCCACAAGATCGTAAGCGGTTACCGCAGCCTATGGACGCTTGCAATACCAGAGGTATCACTCGCGGGTTGCCACCTTGAGGCTAAGATCGAAAGTCTCATGTGTAGATATTCTATAACATGAATTTAATTTATGCAATTCTCTTAGCTTTGTAGGTAAATATAATAAAATACGTTTATTAAGCACTGGTGGCCTTTATTTATTGATAATGATAATGATATGATAGTGATAATGATAATATTTATTTATCTTTAAACATGATACATATACTTAGATTATTATACATTTTTTAAATCTATCTCCGGCATCAATTTTTATCAGACTAGTCAAACAAAAATTCTAGTCTATAAGAAACCTCAGTAAGAAGAAAATACATGTTTTGTTGTTTGTTAATAAATTAAAATGCTCTGTTTTTTAATCATTTTCATAACAAATTTTCTAAGGTGTCTAATACGCCAACATTTATTTGAATGGCATGGTCCTACCGATGGAATGATAGCGCACACCGCAAACAAGAGAGTGCTCTTTGTGCTAAACCCCATCGATTGGAATACAGCTTTATATTTTTCATTTTTCACTCGATGTCGCCATCTTAATTTCTTATGTAGGTGTTAATACCAAGCATTGTTTGTTTACTTAGATTTTATTGGGAGGATTATGAATGGTAAGAAAGAAGAAGTTGACTGTCTAATGCCTTAACCAGGGTTGCGGTACTAAAGTATGACATTCATAGAATAATAATAATAAACACGACCGATGTGGCGCGGCGGGCGCGGGTGCGATTCCCGCCTCGGGATAAATGTTTGTACGATCTGTAAATATTTGTTCTGATTGTTCTGGGTATTTTCTATGTATAATAAAAATGTATATTTATGTATTATATAGTATTAACTTGAAAGCCTAATATTGCATCCTGTTTTTTTTAAAGAAAGTATATAAAGATGTATCCGCTGTTGGTTTTCCTAAGAAATAAAAAAAAATATATATAAAAAATATGTATTGTTGGAGATGGATGACGCTGTGTGGATTGTCCTGCATTATTTATCGCGGTGGGCAAGTGCCTGGCTAAGAAGCAAGAGATTTCAGGTTCTATCTGCAGAACAAATGTTTGCATAATCAGTAAATATTTGTTTCAGGTATTTTGTTTGAGCAACGTCTGGGCTAAGAATTTCTAGTTTCTGAACTATACAGAGTTGTTCAATATTAATAATTAAATTAATTCTAAGAGTAGTAGAGTTTTTATGATAGAGCTCGTCCGGGGAAGGACTACCACCATACCTATTTCTGCCGCCAAGCAGTAATGCGAGCATTGCTGTGTTCTGGTGTGAAGGGTATGGTTTCCGGTGAAATTAAGGTTTCAAGAGTAGTAGAGTTCTCTGTGATAGAGCTCGTCCGGGGAAGGACTACCACCATACCTATTTCTGCCGCAAAGCAGTAATGCTCGAATTGCTGTGTTCCGGTGTGAAGGGTATGGTTTCCGGTGAAATTACTGGCACGTGAGGCTTTCGATCTTAGCCTCAAAGTGGCAACCCGCGAGTGATACCTCTGGTATTGCAAGCATCCATAGGCTGCGGTAACCGCTTACCATCTTGTGGGCCGTACGCTTGGTTGTTACTTCAGTTGTATAAAAAAAAAATTGAACGAGTCTAATCGTTTAAACGCTACTCCAATTTTTGTAGTAATGTAGCAATCAATTTTTCATTGAAATTTAAACACTTATTGCATGACTATTGCCAAATAGTATCTACTGTTAAGTAATAAGTGTTTAAATTTCTGAGGGGCAAATCAATGATACCAACGGTAATAGAAACCAACGTTAGTGATGAATTTGCCCATTATTCATATCAGAATCAATTCATTTTCTTCGATCCCTTGCAAGTTTGTTAACAAGTACGTGTAGCAGATGTCCCACACTTTTCAATTTTCCGTCTCTATAAACTAATTCTGCACTAAAAGAATTCGGGCGCAGATGTCGAAGAATTTGTAACTTTTTGTATATCGAGAGCCAGTTAGTTTTTACAAGGTTTTATAGCTATCATAACATGCAACTATATTAATATTATTATTGAACTACGTACTTTAATATTATTATTTATAATATAAATTACTTCGCAGTAGATTTAAAGTCCTACTACAAATCGATGGTTTCAGATAAAACAACGATCAATCAAGTGTTTAGTCTAATTTACCCTTCAGTCTGTATCTGTTCTGTGCTTCAGTTAAAAAGTAAGTTATGTTTTGTTTTTTTTTATACAACTAAAGTGGCAACCAAGCGTACGGCTCACAAGATGGTAAGCGGTTACCGCAGCCTATGGACGCTTGCAATACCAAAGGTATCACTCACGGATTGCCACCCTGAGACGTAGTTCAAAATTCTCATGTACCTGTAATTTCACCGGAAACCATACCCTAAGAACCGGAACACAGCAATGCAAACATTACTGCTTGGCGGCGGAAATAGGTATGGTGGTAGTTCTCCCCCGGACGAGCTCTATCACAAAGAACTCTACTACTCTTGTATGTCCGTATTTTTGTATGTTTAAGAGTTCAATGTTACATTGTAATGAATAAATCAATTAATAAAATAAAAATCATATTTACATAGCGATGTGAAAATGATGCTCCCACTCTTGGTCTATTTCATTGGATTGTAATACAAAAATTCACGGCTGATGGCGAGGGGCCGATGTCAAAGGATATAATTACACTCTGGGGGCTGACCGGGATTGTCGGGGTTTGTGACGTCATAATCTGCGGAGTAATTTCACGCTATCTCTGGCTACATATAGGATTTTTTATGAATAACACGTCTTTAATCCTATTTTTTTTTTTTTTTTTACATAAAAATTGATGTTAGATGCTGATGATATTTTAAATTTTTCTATTTTTATTCTTCATAAAACTCACTGTATAACCATTAGGCAAATACTATTAGTAAAAGTAAGTGATTCATGTAAATCTTTTGAGAAATAAATATTCTTAAACCGTATAAACTCCTTTGTGAAGTCATTGCGTGTTTTTTATGTATCGACTGACTTGATCAATAATATTTTCTAGAAAATTAACATGACACAAACAATAATAATGCGGAAACGGTAAAACATTTTTGATAATTGCTAAAGCATTAGTTTTTTTTTGCACGCCACCCATTCTTCTTCTTCTTCTTCTTTTTCTTTTATGGACTCTGTGGCTTATTTGCCACTATTTTGCGAGTGTCAAGTGTATTATTTTGATTGTCGCTTAGCAACGTAAACTAACGTTTGGAAAGAAATGGTGACTTTGCTTTCAAAATTTTCTTGGAAAGTCTTTGACTAAATTACTACTAGTTTGGTCATTGTTTTTTAATCTATATTTTCTCATTGCTGGGCAAAAGCTTCCCCCAAGTATTTCCACTTGTCCCTATCCTTGGTGGATAAATAGTACTAAAACCAACACCGTACAAAATTTGATTTACAACTCTCCATTCAATTCCGGTCCATAATCACCTCTAATTGTACTCACCGAAGGGCGAGATTTGCATAATTTTTGACGTTCAACTCCCGCGAGGCCGCTTTATACATTCTGCATAAATACATACAAATGTAGACGCTTTTGATACACTATCGAGTTAGAAGTTATCCCGGGCTCTGTGGGTATTGTGCCAGGCTTGCAGAGGGAAAGTTACTGAAGCCTTATTCAATAATTTTTTGGGTGTTAGAAAAGCTTGAGCAAGAGTTTGGCGAACTTTGTTACATAACTTTGTGCAATATTTGCGAGACTCTTGACGTCTTGTAGTGACCCCACCTTAATAAAGATATATAAGGTCATTCATTATCAACCTGACAAACTTAAGGGGTAAGTTCCACACATTAAAAAAATACTTGTACTTTTTTTTATAATTAAAAAAAAAACGTAATTCTGCTTAATAATTAGTTATCCTTGTTAGAAATCGAAAAGGCAGCGCTCGGCACGTGTCAGTGACTCCCGCGTCAATGAACCGCGGGTCAATAACCCGCTCGTCCTTGACCTGCGCGTGTCCTTGACCCGCTACGGGGCGCGCACACTCGAATATTTTATTATTACGTCGCTTAACTCGATTCCCAACAATGATAAATAATAATTGAACGGAAAAACGTAATCGATTTTTTTTTGTTTACTTGGGATTTTTAAGACAAAATATACATAAAATAATAACATATACACAAAAATAATAATTATAGGTACATATATTTGTTTTTTATGTGTGGAACCTATCCTTTAAGTTTGTCAGGTTGATAGGGAATGACCCTGTATAGATAAGCAGCTTTAAGACGTTTCAAAATGATCCTTGATATTATTGAATAAATATATTTTTTTACTTTACTTACTTTAGATACTAAAGCACTGGTGGTCTAGTGGTAGTGACCCTGTTTTCCGATCATAAAATCAAAAAATTAAATCAATTTCGCCACGAAAAATGTATGTGCGCAATGCCAGTGCTCTCAAACGTTGAAGGAAAACACCGTGAGGAAACCGGCATGTTCAAGAATTAAAAAAATCGAAAGTCATGTGCCATCTGCCAATCCGCATTGGGTCCGCGTGGTGGTTTAAGACCTAATCACTCTCGCTCGAGAGTAGGCCAGGGTCCCAGCAGAAGGCTGTCATGATGATGATGATGATATACTAAAGTCGTGAGTTCGAAACCGGTACACTAATGGAATTATCTATTCTGTAAATGCACAGTACTAGTGCTTTTAATTTGTAGATGAAGATCAGTTAAGGTCAGTGTCTTACTGCGCTAAACGCTCTCCTGAAAGCCAATCCACATTTTGACCTGTTTGTGGATGGATGGTCAAAGATAGTATCGGAATGCTTACGGTTCTGTGAGCGCGACGTATGACAGTGCTTATATTTTATTTATTTTTCTCCATTGTTATTATTGTTGACATTTGACATTCGCTTATTTCTAATTTTAAATCTGATTTATTGACTTGTTGATTATCTTTCTTATTTTCTGTTATTATGTGCTTATAAATTAATAATGTGTCTATAATTTCTATGTTAACAATCTCTATTTATAATTTTTATTTCTAATTCTTCTTTAATTAATGTAATTGGTGTATAATCGTTTTAATTAAAGTAAAATAAATAAATACAAAATAAATAAATAAGTGTCCCAGCAGTGGGAGCATTCGCATGCTGTCATGATAATAATGATGAGTGCTCTCCAACCGCTGAAGGAAAACATTGCGAGGAAACTGACATAATATCCAAAAACTAAATTTTGAAAGACATGCAATACGCATTGGGTCTACGCAGTGGATTTAAGACCTGAACACTCTCGCTTGACAACCTCCGCGGTCCTTGGGATGCGGTCCCAACAGTGGGAACATAAGGAGGCTGACCAGATGATATAAGTGGGCTAGTGGAACGCCCCTCGACTTTTCCCGCTTTGAGTTTTCTAAAGAAACTTCATTTTCCCATTGGTTCTTTAAGTAAGCAATGTACCTTTCAAATTTCATGTGTCTAGGACTTACTAGGATCTGTCAGCCATCAGAAAGCCTTTTTTTTTATACCACTGAAGTGTCAACCAAGCGTTCGGCCCACTAGATGGTAAGCGATTACCGTAGCCTATGTACGCATGCACCATCATAGATATCACTCGCGTGAGACTACCCTGAGACGTTAGATAGAAAGTCTCATGCGCCTGTAATTTCACCGGAAACCATACCCTTCGAACTGGAGCACAGCAATGCGAGAATTACTGCTTGGCGGCAATAGGTATGGTGGTAGCCCTTCCCCGGACGAGCTATATCATAAAGAACTCTACTACTTTATATTTTGACTAGCAGTCCGTCCCAGCTTCGCGCGGGTGCAATAAAACAACACCCGTGCAAAGCCGGGGCGGGTCGCTAGTAATAAAAATATAGCCTATGTTACTCAGGGATAATGAAGCATTCTAATGGTGAAAGAATTTTTAAAATCAGACCAGTATTTTTTGAGTTTATTCGTAATATACAAAAATACAAATCTTCACTCTTTATAATATAAGTATAGATATAGATTAGTATAGATATTCAACTGGCTACTCTGTGGCATTTTAATCACAGTAATTTATCGACACAGCATCAATTAACATAACAATTCATGTTCATAGCCCATTGGGTAATAATTTAATAAATCTCAATAAAATGTAGCGTGACCCGTGAATAAGTGGTTTGTTTACTTGTTAAACAGAACTTTGTAAACGATTTTCCAGTCTTTAACACACACTTATTATTTTTTCTAGATAAGTGGAACACTAGATTTTTGCACTGACTTTTCTTTATCCTAAACTTCTTGCTGCGTCCTTTGAATTACGGTTCGTTCGTTCGTTCGAGTCAGTGGCCAACTCTGGTGACAGAGTTCCTAGACCGCCCGAAGGCCTCTGTCATGGCCTATGAAAAAGCCGGGACCGACTGCTTAACGTGCCCTCCGAGGCACGGGAGCGCTCAGTTGAAATTGTCACTGGCGGTCACCCATCCAAATGATGACCCCGCGGAACAGTGCTTAACTTCGTTGATCTGTTAAGAACAACTTAGCCAGCTACGTCACGAGCGCTCTATACGGTTACATATTTTTATTCTGCACCTCTATACAATAATAACACATTTAGATGAAGTCTGATCATTGGCCTACTTATATTTCCCGTACGATCTTGCTTTCCTACCAAAAAAACTGTTTGTAATAGTTTTTTTTACTACTACTTACTACGTATAAAACGGATTTTGGATAAAACGGAGGAGTTAAATGCATCAATAATCATGATCTAGCGCATTTAACTGCGTTTCAGCTGAACACAAACTATTTTCCCACTTAGTAATAATTAGATGAAAAACAACCCCATCACTAGAGCCTGCATTGGTGCGCTACGAGAAATAAAAACTTGACATTTATACCTACTGAACGAAGCGCACCTAAGCGGATGCGCTATGTGGAAGTACTTAAGTGCGCTTCAGCTAGGTGCGCCACGAGGAATACCTCGTTTTTGGGTGACACTGCAACTGTTACGGTCATTCGTGGTGCTTATCATCGAGCAAACGGCTTGACCAATTCGACTTATGCTGACTTAAAAAGAACTTTATCCCCGTCCCTCATACCCCCAGCTCAATAACTCATGAAGCCGTTTTAGTGCGGTTTTTGTATTATTTTCCCGAAGAACTGAACGAAGGAGTTGTAATTGAATTATATGGCTTACGAGCCTTTGGCAGAGGAACAAAACTGGTGTAGAGCATTATTACTTAAAGTTTTCGTTGAAAATGGCTTTTTTCATACCTGCTTTCTTATCGATATTGACATGATATTTAATTACTTTAATTAAAACGGGATAAATCCCAATTATAATAATTAAAGACAGAAAATAATAATGATTAAATTTTAATGATAATTACAATAATATAAAATACTGATGATAATATATTTAACAGATTAAATCTATGGAAATAATAATTAGTCATATTATACAAGGAAATTAAAAAATTAAAATTGTCAACTTACAATCACTAACTAAATTAAATTAAAACAGTCATACATCTTATGCGATACAATATTTTTAAGCTAAGAATGGTGCGTCTATTCTATTGTAGAATCATTTAAACAAAACAACATCGCTATTCTTCGTATTTTAATTCATTAAAAAAAAAGAAGCTTTAGTTTAGCCGCAGTCTCTAATATTTTATTTTCGCTTTTACTTAACGACCTTCCAGAAGCTGTAAATACCGCGGAGGTGTTTATGTACGCTGATGATGTGGCCGCAGTAGTGTCCGCTGCTGCATTGGACAGCCTAGAGCTCAAGCTGAACCAGACTGCTGAACAACTTGCCGGCTGGTTCAAAGACAATGGGTTGGTCCTCAACTTAACAAAGACGCATTTTATGCATATTTGTCTTTCAGGACGTCCTTCTAGAAGCATAACGGTACTTGCGGGTGGGACAAAGGTGGAGCAAGTGGAGAGCACCACGTTTCTAGGGTTCGAGCTCGATAGGAAACTCACCTGGGAATCCCATATTGATAAAATATGTGGAAAGCTAGGTGGAGCGTGCTACGCGCTCGGCCGACTGTCAAGGATCTTGCCTGGTCACGTGGTGCGATCATGCTACTTTGCCACAGTCCATTCGCTTCTCCAATACGGTGCAGAGCTGTGGGGGCGCGCAGCCGATTGGCAACGCGCCTTCCGAATGCAGAAACGAGCCGTGAGAGCGATGGTCAAAGTACCGCAAGATATATCCGCGAGACCGTATTTCCAGGAGCTGGGAATACTGACACTCCCTTCCATAGTTATATTCCAGGTTGCTGTGTATGTGCGAACTAACCTGGGTCTGTTTATCAAGAACAGCGATAAACACCCGCATAACACCCGACGAGCTGGTAGACTTGCCACCGTGTCTCACACACTAGCTAAGTCAAGTAAGCTGACTCACATAATGGGGTCGACAGTATATAATAAACTTCCTAGTAGTGTCACTGATGCGACCAGCTTAAATAGTTTTAAAAACAAATTAAAACATTGGCTCATTTGTAACACCTTCTACAGTTATGAGGAGTTCCTAGACCAAAAAGGTGATTAGATTAGATTTAGTTCCACTAAATGACCGAATAAACTAAATGTATTTTATGAATTTATAGACTGACTTATCTTATAAGATGAAATTTTTTCAATTATTATTACTATTGTTAATACTTATTTAATTATTTGCTAACATTGTTTATTCAATCCTGTATTGATTTTATTTACCTACCTACCTATTTGTAGATATATTTTTTACCTATTGTAAAAAAAGAAACAAACAAGGGTACCTATCTAACTTGTAATTGGTTACCTAGGCTAAAAACTTAGTAAATCAATTGTTGACGTGTACCTACTAATTGTGTACCAAATAAATGATTATTGATTATTATTGATTAGTTAGTTTAGTTTAGATCAGAGTTGACCCAAATAGCACGGTTGTAGAATGATATCTAGAGCATAAAATTACGAGTCACCGATTAAAGCAAGTATTCCCGTGTTTGTCATTGATCATTTCATTTAAAATCATGTTACTTGGTGCTTTCTAATATGAGCGATATTTCCAAAATATAAGTCACGTGCCAGAGCTGTGAGATGTCATGTCAGATGAAGTAGCGTCGCGTAGGAGGGCTAGCTCACCTATTTGCAATTTAACATAAGTTAATTATTTGGATGAGTTGAGCTGAGGTCATAAGTAATTTTATTTCTGAAGTAAATAAAATAAACATGCAGGATTATCCGCTCCAAGCATTTTCTGACTTCCCATAAAACTTATATGAGCAACACAAGCGCTCCTTAGAACATTCGCTTAGACCAGTATTTCTATGGGTTCCTGAAGTTTATGGCAAGCTTACGATAGAAAATTTAATACGATGCACAATACATAATATAATTAAATAATATTAAGGTTGGTTTCGACCAAACTCGAATAAGCACTACTCGCAGAGTAAATCAAAGTTATTTACGTTATTTACGAGTAAACTGACAGCTTATTTACTTGCATTTGAAATTTCTTATTCCGCGGAATAGTTATTCCAAAAGTTGGTCGAATCCCCTAAGGAATATTAATAAAATACTGAAGTTTTCTACGAATACAAAAGATTTCAAATAACTATTTCGCTACAACTGTCAAATTCACGTTGAACGCATCTTCTCGGTTGCAGTTTTGACAGTTTTTTATTCAGACAAAAGTACTGATATATACAGACGTTAACTACATAGTATAAATAGGTATAGGTATTAAAGGTAAGCTTCAGTAAGCCCTTTCGTACAGGAAACAAAGGCACCCATACAGCAATCTTCTGAAATGCATACTGATTTTTCCCCTACCCTTTTAAGGCTTCTTTCTTCACCCTGAACTATGAATACCATCATCAGACAGAATTATCATATTTCACATTGGTTGCAACAGCTTTTCAGAGCAAAATCAGTTTAACCGTCATAGACGTAGGGCCGGTTTCTCTGTGAAAGGAAGTTTAATAATATGGGGGTGATATGTAATAGCGGGGAGCCCGCAACAAGTCTTAAGTCGCCCCTGTCTGTGACACAGTGGAAAGAGAAGAGCAGACTTACTCTTTAGTAGCAATAGAGTTCTTTGTGATATTGTCCGGAAAAAGTACCTACACCATATTTCTACTACAAAACAGTTTAACTGAGTTTCGGTTCTTCTTCATCTTCTTTTGTTTTATGGCCTCTGTGGCTAGTTTGCCACAATTTTGCCAGTGTCAAGTGTATTAGTTTGATTGTCGCATAGCAACGTAAACAAACGAAATTTGGAAAGAAACGATGACTTTTCTTTCAAAATTCTCCTGGAAAGTCTTTGACTAAATTACCAACCAACATTACCCCTCCATTTCAATTACTTACACTTGTGCTAAGTAAACAAGTTAAATTGTATAAACTGCCACCAAATTTACGCAATAAAACTTAAAATAACACGAGAAAAATAATTAAAATGGGAAGACCCATGTCGTTTTGACAACTCCAGATAGCCAAAGACAATCTGGAGTTTCGGTTCAAGGGTATGGTGTAGAATAAGATAAGAAGTAAATGATTGACAACGCTTTCCCTGTATGTGGAGTTGTCGGCATTTTGAGCCGAAAACATTACAAAAAATATTTCAAGCAGGCGAGGCGTGACTCGGTATCTCAACTGGCTGAACATCTGTATCAAGTAACGGATGCCGGTTCAAGTCACGACTGAGTCAAAAATTGTACTTCGTGAGTTAATATTAGATTCAATAAGCCAATATTAAAGTAGATATTAATTAGTTGGTGGTCGAGTCACATGACACTATGGGCACAGAGAAATAGAGTTATAGGTAAAAGAAAGAAAGGAGATAGAAAGAATGAAATAAATTTATTCGTCAAAAAAAACAGACAAATGTATGATTAGGCAAAAAATAATAATGCAAATTAAAATCTATAAAAACGTAACATACTCGTACCTAATACGCAACTTTACAATAGTGAGCTTAAAACGGCTACTTGCCACCTGTCTTCGCCACATTATGCAGATGACGTTTCAAAGCATGAAGTATGATTTATGATTTACATTGAGTCAGTAGCAATGTCAGTAAAATAAAGTTTATCAGCTGTTCTCGTCATGCTATAACTATGTCGGAGGGTCGATGTTTGCAAGGTTTGTCTCATAGTCGGAGTATTTGCTAAAAGTATTAGCATGTCGGCCCATTGTGGGGAACCAGCGTGAAATGCAAAATGTCACCATTGTTTTCAAGGGTTTTTAGCTGCCACTACTTGCGCGCCCTAAACCGTAATAGGCTGTGCGCCCAATAAGAAACACCAAATGACGTGACAAGCAACAAAAGTAGAGGTTTGATGAAGCTTTGCTTAGTTTCGGGATAGATGGCGCTAAGTAAAAATTTCCACCATTATTTATTTTTTAATCGGTGTTGACCGCGACTTTGTATGCGTGGACCTCGGGAACCGTACTTTACCGGGAAATCAAAATCAAAGTCAAAATCATAAATTATTTATTTCAGTAGAATCACAAGGATCACTTTGAAACGTCTTACAAGCTAGGAAAATTTACACCAGTTCCAACGCGCCCATGCCGTAAAATAACTGACAACAACACCGGCTGGGTTCCTATCGCTTTTTTGGCATGACCCTTGCTATTGTTATGGATGCCAAGTAGAGTTGGAGCACATTCGTCCCAAGCTTTTTTATCATCTAGGTAATCGGTTGTTTTATAGTAAGCTTTTTGAGACAGTTTTTGTTTAATTAAGTTTTTAAGTTTGCCAATTGATAAATTTTGTATGTCGCTTGGGACTTTGTTAAAGAAGCGTACACATTGCCCTTTAAAAGATTTACTGACCTTAGTGAGCCTTACTGTGGGATGAAAAGTAGGTAACCTATGTCCTATTCCCGGTCACTATAGTTATCTATCTTTTAAATAAGAGCCAAATTAGTTTAGTGGTTATCGAAACAAAAACCCAGAAGCCTTGTTATGTTGACTGACTTGACTGTACTAAAACATTTCGTGGATGTGAGTGGTAATTTTTTTTTTATTTAATAAATGCTGCCCGATGCGACTGTTAATCTTTTTCGGATGCGATGGGAAGGAGCCATCAAAACATCATCTATTTGTCACCAAGTCACCAAAGCTGGCAGATGACTTATGTTTTTTTTTATGTCAGCAAATGACAAGACAATCAAGGCGCCCACCTGATGTTAAGCACCATGCCTGACTATAACAGATGCAGTGCCGCCCAAAGCTTAAAGTTTTTAAGTGTTTGCGTGGCACCGCACTGCGCTTATCACCCCAAGACATTGTTGAAAGAAATTATCATGTTAAAATATCAAAAGTTTTCATTGAAAATCTATTTCGTGATGTTCTGTGGAGTTCGGAGATCGCAACGAGCATGTTGGCAGCGGCTCACAGCCAGATTTAATGTTCGATCCGCACTGATTTATTGGTCTGCTACATCCTGCGCTATCCTTTAGCGCTGTGCTCAAAGATTGCACTGCACTGTGACTGCAAGCGCTATACTAAGCTACGAAATGTTATAAATCTTAGACTATTGTTATAGATCAAATCAAATGTAATTATTTGCCTATAAGTATGGTAAGTACAAATAATAGAGTGGTTTAATATAATAATATTAGATGAAAAAGTTTCGATGGATGAATGGATGCATGTTTGTTACTCAATCACTTCAGAACGGCTGAACGGATCTAGATGAAATTTGACACAGAGATACCTATCTCTGTGTCAAATTTCATCATTCCAGATAGTCTGGAATAGCACATAGATTATTTTTTATTTCGGAAAAATTACTGTCCTGTACCCTTTGCTACCCCACATAGGGTTAAAAAGTTGCTTATAATGTGTATTCTAGACTATTATGACGACTGATGTGGCGCAGCGGGCGCAGGTTGCGACGCGGAGGTTGCGGGTTTGATTCCCGCCTCGGGTCAAATGTTTGTACGATCTAAAAATATTTGTTCTGGGTGTTCTGGGTATTTTCTATATATAATAAAAAATATTTATCTATGTATTGTATTGTATTAAATAGGTATATATCAATCATCTAGTATTCATAATACAGATCTGTTTAACAGCAGCTTACCTTGGGGCTAGATGATGATGTGTGGTTTGTCCAGCATTATTTATTTATTTATTTATATTCGTGCCAAACATACAGATCCGCTTACTTGTTCTGGCATGATCAAACAAACAATAACAAACTTCTTTTCATCCATCAATCAAAACTTTCACATTTATAATAGTAATATATTAAGATTGCAGAGAGAAATGTATCTTGTCATCGCGTCGCTTTGTGTACTTACAAGCCTAGGGCTGGTTTTGGCAGGCTCCGAGCCATCAGCGTAAATACTATTGTTTTCTTCGTGCTGGCTTGCTAAGTGCCGTACATACAGTTGAGCTCTCACTGAGCGCAGGAAATGGATATTTAATTCTGGCCGTAAAAATGTCATGCATGATGAATTCTTGCTGCAATCTCTACAAGTACTAGGCAAGCTATAGGAAACAACAAAAGACGCAACTTGACACAGGAATAATAATTGATAGATTCAGGCGTTACTTTGCGGAAATCCATTACAAGATAAAAAACAGACGAAAAATCTCTAGTACTATTCCGCTTAACCTTTTAACTGATGAGGTCACACAGTTACCACAGTTAACCTCAAAAGAAAAATATCGACACGTGTTTCATCCCTCCACGGGACATCCTCAGGACCATCGACTTGTTCTCCGGCAGACGTGTTGCTCCGTCGAGCGCTGGAGCCAAAGTGAGAATTCGATGCGACAACCCCACTATTTATAGTCTCAACCGGTATGGCCACTCCCACCTGCGTTCTCTGAGTCAACGCTACTTGTTGTAAACAAACGCAACAAAGGTGACCGTGGATAGGACATGTTTAACTCGTTCAACAGTGTAAAATTTGAAGTGTTATGTTTAATAATTTCTAAATTTTCCAATACAGTTAATTTTAACCCTTTATTACAAGTATGCAAAATATCAAATGAGTGATTGTTACTTAGCGAATGCCCGGAATCAATTAAATGCTTAGCAAAATGTGATCTATCTGGGTAATTATTTCTATAAGCAGCTATGTGTTCTTTGTATCTTGTTTGAAAAGTACGACCAGTTTGACCTATATAAATACTACCACAGTCATCGCAAACCAACTTGTAAACACCCGATTTCTTGTGACACTCTAACCTGTCTTTCCCATTACAAATCTTACGTAGTGAATTGTTTGTGTTGAAAGCTACCCTTATTTCATTTTTAAACAAAATTTTTGAAACCTTATCACTAATTGGTCCAAGATAAGTCAAACTACCCAAAAATCTTTGTGGCTTCTCAGGGGGAACTGGATACAAAAGAGAACGAACGATGTTCCGTCGTTTACTCATAATTAATCCATCTACTATACTTTTATCATAACCGTTTCTAGTAGCTATATGATAAATTATATTAAGTTCCCTATCATAATTCTCTTGAGAGAGCGGCACTGAAATCAATCTATGTACAAAGCTACGAAAAGCTGCTAATTTATGCTGATAAGGGTGACAAGATGTTGCCGGTATAGTAACGTCTGTGTAAGTTGGCTTCCTATAGATTTTGAAATCGTGCTTGTCGCCTATTCTTGAAACAGTTAAATCCAAAAAATTCAAAGATCTATCAATTTCTAGTTCTAATTTAAACTTAATTTTGGGATGTATTCCATTAATTTTGTTTACAAAAACATCTATTTGACGAAGTGTACCGGTCCAACACATAATAATATCATCGACATATCTATAATAATACAGTATGTTTGGCTGACCTACTATATACTGGTTTTCAAAATGATCCATGAAAATATCAGCCATAAGTGGACTTAACGGAGAACCCATAGCTAAACCTTCTTTTTGTTTATAATATTCACCATTAAATCGGAAATAGTTTTGTTCCATACAAATCTTTGTCAGAGATATCAATTCCTCGACCTCTCCTGGATGCATACGTCGTCTTTCAAAATGACCTTCGAGAATCCTCAAACATTCCCCATATGGGACGTTCGTAAACAAACTTTCTACATCCAAAGACAACAACTTAGCATTCACAGGTAAACTGACATCTTTAACTTTATCTATTAAATCTAAACTGTTTTTCAAACTAAACTTAGGATCGAAATTTGATTTGGATTTTAACAAAAAGTTCAATTGTCTTGACAAATTGTGTGCCGGAGCACCGATATAAGAAACTACTGGGCGAATAGGAATGTTATCTTTATGAATTTTCGGTAAACCATACAGCATTGGGGATCTAGGGTTCATAGGGATTGCATATTTTAAAGAATCTGGTGATAAAAAGGATGTGTTACTAGTAATACTCTTTAACTCTGATGTGAAAACTTTAGTAGGGTCAGAAGCCAACTGTTCAAAATCATCACCCTGTATAACCTCATTAACTTTTTGTACATAAGTATCCTTATCCATAATAACTACTGTATTACCCTTATCAGCTTTAGATACTATTAAATCGTTTTGATCAATTTTCAGTTTTAAAGACCTGAAGATATGACTTTCTGATGGAGTTGACGATCTATTTATTTCAATAAACGATTGTTTAATTTGATCTGCTACTTGGTATTTGACTGATTCCTCTTTCTTAGATCTAAAAATGGCTATTTCTGAATCTACTGCTAAGGACTCTAAAGGTTTTTTAGATAAAACAGGCTGTATGTTGTATTTAAGGCCTTTCTCTAAAAGAGAAGACTGTAGAGTTGTAAATTGTATGCTACTAAGGTTTTTAACCCGCTCATGAAAGATATGTGGACAGTTCTGTTGGTCAACCTGTAAACTACTAAAACTACTCTGGCTTTGTTGTTCTCTAATTAATCTATCTAACTTTCTCGACTGTACCAAGAATTTTTCGTGAGCAGCTGTCGCTGCCAAATCCCTAGCTTTATTATCCAAGATATCAAATTCAATATTATGTAACGAAAAAACTAATTCTGTATATAAAACTTTCAGATGACTTTTAATATTGTCTCTAACCGAAAACCAATACCGCACTTCTTCGTCTAACCAAACTGTTTTTGCCCTCCGTAAAGCAATATTTGCAGATCGACTGTGTGTACTTGAACGAATATTAATATAAGACGGGACTATTTTCAAACGTTTACACTGCTGATTAAACCAAACATTCTGAGCAGCCATATGGTGTAACTTAGTAAGTTTGATGTAAAGTTTTGCCTGTACAGCTGTACCCGCTGATCTAAGATAATTGATAGATTCAGGCGTTACTTTGCGGAAATCCATTACAAGATAAAAAACAGACGAAAAATCTCTAGTACTATTCCGCTTAACCTAAATTAAATTAACAAAAATTTTGTTTAAAAATGAAATAAGGGTAGCTTTCAACACAAACAATTCACTACGTAAGATTTGTAATGGGAAAGACAGGTTAGAGTGTCACAAGAAATCGGGTGTTTACAAGTTGGTTTGCGATGACTGTGGTAGTATTTATATAGGTCAAACTGGTCGTACTTTTCAAACAAGATACAAAGAACACATAGCTGCTTATAGAAATAATTACCCAGATAGATCACAATTTGCTAAGCATTTAATTGATTCCGGGCATTCGCTAAGTAACAATCACTCATTTGATATTTTGCATACTTGTAATAAAGGGTTAAAATTAACTGTATTGGAAAATTTAGAAATTATTAAACATAACACTTCAAATTTTACACTGTTGAACGAGTTAAACATGTCCTATCCACGGTCACCTTTGTTGCGTTTGTTTACAACAAGTAGCGTTGACTCAGAGAACGCAGGTGGGAGTGGCCATACCGGTTGAGACTATAAATAGTGGGGTTGTCGCATCGAATTCTCACTTTGGCTCCAGCGCTCGACGGAGCAACACGTCTGCCGGAGAACAAGTCGATGGTCCTGAGGATGTCCCGTGGAGGGATGAAACACGTGTCGATATTTTTCTTTTGAGGTTAACTGTGGTAACTGTGTGACCTCATCAGTTAAAAGGTTAAGCGGAATAGTACTAGAGATTTTTCGTCTGTTTTTTAACAGGAATAATACCTTTAAATCGATATATACACGCTCGCGAAGTGTTAGAAACTAAAATGTAAATGAATAGTGTAAATGAAGTTAGAAGTTTAAAACTAATGGCTATCGATTTAAAGTTGGTACTCCTGTGTCAAGTCAAGTCATATCACTTAGTACTTTTCAGGAGAACCATCTTGCTTCTCACATAAAGGCTTGCATCCTCTCATCATCTTAATCAACTTAGCCAGCCTAATCTACATGAAAAATATACCCAACACATACCAAAATAACTAAACCGCTGATATATTCCATCACCGTTACAAGCACGTTTTAATGCAAGACTAATTATAGCTACAGAACTATTTTTTTTATAAATACCTACCACATAAGCAAACCAGCATACAGCCCACATTATGGTAAAAGCAAAGATTTCTATATGTCAGTGACATGTATAAGGTCATTCATTATAAACCTGACAAAATTAAGGGATAGGTTCCACTCATAAAAAAAAAACTTGTACTTTTTTTTTCTAAACATTTTATTTTTATATTTAAAAAAAAGAATTACGTAATTCTGCTTAACGATTAGCTATTCTTGTTAGAAATCGACAAGGCAGCGCTCGGCACGTGTCAGTGACCCGCGCGTCAATGAGCCGCGGGTCAATTACCCACTCGTCCTTGACCTGCGCGTGTCAATGACCCGCTACGGGGCGCGCACACTCGAATATTTAATCATTACGCCGCTTAACTCGATTCCCAACAATGATAAATAATAATTGAGCAGAAAAACGTAATCGATTTTTTTTTGTTTACTTGGGATTTTTAAGACAAAATATACATATAAAAAAATAAAAATTATAGGTACATACATATTTTTTTTATGTGTGGAACCTATTCTAAGTTTGTCAGGTTGATAATGAATGACCCTGTATATAGTCAAAGGGTAAAAGGTTACCGCAGCCTGCATGCAATACCAAAGTTTTCGCTCGCGCCATCTTGAGGCGTAGATCAACAGTCTCATGTGCCTTTAATATCTATCCAATTTACGAATCTATCAAGTTGCAAATCTGCCGACGAATCTTTCCAATCTAGAAACTGTCCTACAATATAACGATGTTATTATATTGACGGCAATGCAAGAAGTTTGTACTTCAAATATCTGTAATAGTCAAGCGTGGTTCTTAACATCAGATTATGGTTATTATTAACATTAAGTGATCGTTAAAATAGTTTATAAAACTTACGATACAAAACCTCATACAAATTGCTAGCGTCTCGATACCGTTACGAAACGCGCGTTATGTTTGTGCTAGAGGCTCAGGTGGGCGCCTTGATTGTCTTGTCACTAAACTTGCTGAAATAAAAAAAAACAAAAAATCTAATATGACGTTATTTCTGTCAACTTTTTCTAAACCATCCACTATCCGATTAATGGGTACTTCGGATATTGAGGGGTAAGCTCAGGAAGGTGCGCGAGTTCTAAGAAGATTTTCTTTACCATTGAAGGGGAAAATTATCTTGATCGGATAACAGCTCTTCAGTTAATTATATCAGAACTACAGAACCAAAGAGCAAACATCTTTACCTCTAGACTCATACGAAGGTAACATAGCACACGCAACAGTGTACACTGTACATGTGTAGTAAAACTATGATTTATGATTTATTTATTTGCTTAAATATAGGTATTTCTACAATAAGATTATAGTTACATTGTATCATTAATATTCGACCAACTCATCGTGCAAATATTCAATTAATTATTGTCTTACATACCTATAAAATACGTACAGATCTATTATAAAGTAGTTGTAAGTATAAGTGAGCGATTTTAAATTCAATTTATTTTAAATTTACATAATAATTTTACAATAAGAGCCCTTACCACATTACCCAGACCCGGAACAGATAATATATTATTAGTCTTTAAATTAGTTGGGTATACCTAACTGGTGGGCGTGGGTGAACAGAACCCCCGGAACAAATATTTGCAGATCGTACAAACATTTGTTCCAAGGCGGGAATCGAACCCGCAACATCCTATGGCGCAGGCGGACCTTTGCCCGCCACGCCACATCGGACGTCAGTAAGTAAGTTCGTATAGGGACAATCCCTAGACAATCCCTTTGGCTATTTTGTCAAAACGACATGGGTCCTCTCATTTTAATTATTTTTCTCGTGTTATTTTAAGTTTTATTGCGTAAATTTGGTTGGCAGTTTATCAAATTTAACTTGTTTACTTAGCACAAGTGTAAGTAATTGAAATGGAGGGGTAATGTTGGTTGGTAATTTAGTCAAAGACTTTCCAAAGGAATTTTGAAACAAAAGTCACCTTTCTTTCCAAATTTCGTTTGTTTACGTTGCTAAGCGACAATCAAAATAATACACTTGACACTGGCAAAATTGTTTCAAATAAGCCACAGAGTCCATAAACGAAGAAGAAGAAGTTCGTATAGCTAACTCTGGTGACAGAGTTTCTAGGTTTGCAGAGCACTGAAACCTTTGTCACCTTTGTTTGAAACTCTCGTTTTTCCACCAGGCACTGGCATTGGCATACCGCGCCTTAGAGAGATAGAATTTTAGCACGGAAACTAAAACTGCTTTTGGCTAAATTACGCAGCAACAGTCATTAGGCTACAACGAAGTCCTTCAAGTTACACCAAATTTTATACCATCAGATAAAAATTGTAGTAAGCACAGTATAGTTCTCACGGCGGATCTCGGCCGTCGTGAAAGTAGCCGTTTCGATGCGCAATGGAGCATTTTCTAACAAAATTGTCTTTGCGCATCACCTAAGCTTACTTCACGGAAGCCTAGATCCGCTGTGCGAACTACAGTCTAGAAACTCTGTCATCAGAGTTGGCCACTTATTCATACGAACTTATACTTACTTTAGTTATATTTATATAGAATCAATCGGTGGGCCGTATGCTTGGTTGCCACATTAGTTGTAAGTATAAAAGTACTCACAAGATTTAGCCACTAACTCATTCCAACATAACTTTCCTTCTCAAACATGAAGCAGATAAAACTGGCATAATATGTGTAGTGTCCCACGGTCACCACGAGAACGCCAGTCTCCGAGACATTCCAGCCAGAAAGGGCTAAAAGCGGCAAACATCATCAAAGGGCTGCGGAACAATTTGTCGTCCCTTGATTAGGCACGTCTCCGGAACACACCTGCGCCACCGGCTAAGTGCCAACCCCCAAACAAGGGGATGTAGAGGCACAAGTAATAGACTGAAGACATGGACCTACCTTACCTTGCAAAGAATTCAATTTATAATTATTAATTTCATGGTACAATTTTTTTTGACAATTCAGTTTAGGACCTAATTTGAATCGCTGTAAGAGTTCATGGTATGGGGGGCTGGTCCGTGTAGTGGATTAAGACCCAATCACTCTCGCTCGCCAGTGTTCCAGCAGTGGGAACATTAGAAGACTGATATGATGAGGTTTTATTTTCACATTTTTGTTATCAGCCGTTCGTATCCCACTGAGTAAAGGCCTCCTTCTATTCCGGTTCAAACTCAAAGAAAACTCGAAGAAAACTCAAAGAAGGCGGGGTCAGTACCATTAAACCAGCAGTGCTCAAATAAAATATCCTACTGCATAGCTAGAGCTATTGCATAACAAGAGATCACGTGGTCGTTCGCCCACACGATGGTCTGACCTCATAAAATCCACACAATCAACCATGACCGAATGCTCTCGGAAAGCTGCTAACCACAGAAATCGTAGTGCCTTATTCCACAGAGCTGAGTGGAGACGTATTGCAACAGCCGCTACGCCGCTACCCGATATAGTCCTACTTATTGACTTATTTGACTACAAAGTTTCAAGGATTAAAAACATTTTAGCAAATAAATGGTTTGGCACGTCTCCGTAACTGTTTTTATTGTCAGTTTTTTTTTTTAATTTATTTTTTTTCTTTTTATCCTTTTTGTATTCAACAAGCAAGCTTAAATTAGTTGCAATATGCGATAACTTTTAAATGGTCTATAGAGATATATTTTGCTTTTAATGACTGTTTGTTTTCCTGTGAAATAAAAATAAATAAATTATCCACGACCACTCTGTCAAGACTGTCCGACTGAGAAGTAGAAGACTGCCTAACCAGTATTTTTATAAGAACCCCTTCATAATTGGTTGTTTAGACTCATTTCTAGTATTCTATTCAATAATTTAAGTATTTTATTCAAAGATTTCACAGAATGGTACATAAGAATTACGCTTCCAAAGGGATTTTGGGATTTTTTTTGTTTCGAAATCCCCTTTAGACTGAATTTGACGCTTCAAAGGGAATTTTGACCCTAACCCAGACCTTCATCTTATGACTTGGGCTGCAGACGCCAGGTGCGGCCGATTGTCAACACAACTTGAATGCTTGATGCAAGAATTGAGTTTGAGCTTTTACTGACAAGCATCGAGGGGGGGTGTTGTTTTCATTCGCACCTTGCTGTCTTATAAGCGATGGTGTGAAATAAAAGTAAGTAAGTTCGTATGAGTCAGTCTCCAACTCTGGATTGGAAGAATTCATGGCTTATGCTGTGAAATGAGTGCAATAACAACTGTGAGCTGCAGGTTCTGCGTGTCGCTGTACTGCGCTCGTTAAAAGAAAAAATAAATAAAAATAATTATGTAATTCTCCAAATATATTCTTTTTCTTGACATATTTTTCTAATAAGAGTTCAATACTACATTATCGAGTTATGTAGCGTTGAAAGCTTACTTTACTTAGAAGCTCTCAATTATTAACAAAGGTAACAAAGAAGGTCCTTCGATAGTAAAACGTATAGTTTATTGCCTACCTCAGTCACGGGTAACTATTTTGGATTCAAGCTTGTTTTTGAAATGAAACCACCACTATTCAATATATTCTTCTATTAATAAAAAGAAATAGATATGAGGAGCAAAATGTTTACTATTCTTATGTCATCATTTCATAAATGACGAGATTGACAAGTTGTTCGCCTGATGTTAAGTGCCACGTCTGGCCATAACAGTAGCAGGGTCGCACAAAGCTGTTTACTGCGTATGACAATTTTTTTAGGAACTTTGGTGGTCTAGACAACTTCTGATCCAAAGGAACACAAATATTGCGTGCTACTACGACCAAAATGCAACTAAAAACTTTTTTTAAATACTCCAGCAAATTCTTTTACAAGACATTGCAGAGATTCAACTCTTACAAAGCGTTACCAAATCCTTTCCTTCAGTAAACACGCTGCGTCTCCGTCCCATTTAGCAGAAGGGTCCTTGAGGCGGCGTCTCCGCGACTAGAAACTCCACCGCGTGTGTAAGAACATGCCATGTACTTACAGGTGAAGTTATACGAACAACTTTGTAGCAGTTATTTGACGACTTCGGTGGTTGAGAAGTGAGGAGGTTGAGAGTTCGATCTCCACTTCTGCATAAATGGGTCTAGGTGTTTTTATGATTATACCTATTTGTATTCTATCAGTTTTCTAATCTAGCCCCATAGTAGTTGCTTTTGCAATAATTTTGGGGTAAAATGGTGCTGCGTAAAAGCAAATATTTATTTATTTTTATAAGATTATAGAGTTTATATAGATAAAGCTCGTCTAGGGAAGTACTATTAGAGTAACTACTCAATAAAGCCTAAAAGAAATACGGTAAATGACTCAAGACCTGCCGTCATGGCACTCTTTGGGAGACCTATTTCCCGTATTGGCTGATATGATGATGATGAAAACAAAGTTGCCAGGTATTGCCTAAGTAGAGTCCTTGGGTTTTTCGCACCGCGAGCGTTTCAAACCGCGGTGCGAATCGCCAAAATACTATTTTATATGGGACCATTCGCACCGCAGCGGCTGAGCGGTGCGAAAGGCTTAAGTTATCTTTTGGAATCGGGTTAATTCGGACCACGGGGTAGTACTAAAGTCGGACTCAAGTCTCGCGTTTGCAAACACTTTAGCTAGGACACGGAACAAGTGCGCCTCAGAGCGTGCTGTAAAGAGTTGTGGTCATTAAAACGGGTACTTAGCTGGAGTCTTACAAGCGTGATGTACAGCTTGTTTTATATATCTAACTTGCGACCCGCCCCGGCTTCGCACGGTTGCTTAAACTATAAGTGTAAACCTTCCTCTTAAATCACAATCAATTGATGAAATCGCATTAAAATATTATGTTGCGTAGTTTATAAGATCTAAGGGTACATACATGGTATGTTGACAACCAATGTGGCGCAGCGGGCGCAGGTCCGCCTGCGACACGGAGGTTGTGGGTTCGATTCCCGCCTCGGGTCAAATGTTTGTACGATCTACAAATATTTGTCCTGGGTGTTCTGGGTATTTTCTATATATAATAAAAAATATCTATCTATGTATTGTATTGTATTAAGTATATATCAGTCATCTAGTACCCATAAACACAGCTCTGTTTAACAGCAGCTTACCTTGGGGTTAGATGATGCTGTGTAGATATTTATTATTTATTTATTTATACAGAAGGGACAGACAGAGGGAAGCTTTATCTGTTATCTGCCTACAAGTACCTTTATTAAACCAATAGTACCAATTAGTAAGTTGTTGGGCAATGGGCAGGCCATATAGATCGCAGAACCGATAACCGCTGGGGAATGAAGGTTGAGTGGCGACCACGAACTGGAAAACGAAGTGTAGGACGGCCTCCCCCACTCGATGGACCGATGACATTAAAGCGGTCGCAGGAAGTCGGTGGATGGTAAAGGCTCAAAATCGGTCGTCATGGCGCTCTTTGGGGGAGGCCTATGACCAGCAGTGGACGTCTATCGGCTGTTATGATGATGATGGAGTACCTTTATGTACTTTTTCGAACACACTCCATCGTATTTTTAGTTTAAACCATGGCAATTTCCTTGTTATCATCATTACTATTTCAAAGCGGCAGGGCATGACTGAATGAACTGTGTACGCTTAAATTTATTTAACCACGCAACGGGATTTTAGCCGGTTTTTATCAATAGATAGAGTGATTCAAGAGGTTTATATACGTATAGTTTAAGCACCAGTGTGAAGCCGGGGCGGGTCGCTAGTCTAGTATAATTTAGCAACGCCGTGCGTCGATACCTGTACACGGCTTGGGCGGGCCCTACTTCGGGCTCTTGGAATATATTGAGGCGCAATCTACTCCACAATGCAAATTGTAAACTATATTTAGACTCGGATTAACTAGTAGATTGTATGGTTTAAAATTGTATTATCCTTTTAAGTTCGTATGAGTCAGTGACCTCGATTTTACTGAACAAAACGTAGGTACGTACGTACGTACTGTTGAATTTGCTGTGTTCTTTTTCTGAGTTGGAAATTCTAATGATATTTTCCTCTTAAGGATTATTATGAAAAATAAAGTCGGTCCCGGCTTTTTCAAAGTTGTTAGGCTATGACAGAAGCCTTCGGGCGGCTGTCACCAGAGTTGGCCACTGAATTACACGAACTAACTTAGTTATTATGAAAAATAGGGCATTCACCTAAGTGGAGCGGTGTGCTCGTGCCGTGGAGAAATTTTGAGGGTTTGAATGATACCTAATGATCTATTCAGTTTTATGCGACATTAAATCGGTTCCAATTCAGATAAATGTCAATGGTATCCCCATTGACATTAGTGGCACGGTTAAAAGTAACGTGTCACTATCCCCATTGAAGATAAAGCGTACTGGGGACAACGTGAAGTTATTTTTTTTCTTCTCGCTGTCCCCATTAATGGGGTCAAAATCATGGGGACGTCGGGAATACACGTTATTACCGCGCGAAATTTTTATTACTCCCAATATTTGTTTTGGGGCACTGTTGAAACATACCTCGAAAACCATAGACATGGATTTAGCCGAAAACTTATTCCTAGACGCTAGGACGCTGCAGGAAGGTGAGGAGTTGTTTCTCGCAGTATGGAGCCGGGCCCTGATCCTTTGTAGGGGTCTAGATAATTAGATAATCTTTAAAGAAACCGTTTAGCACTGTTTATTTATTTTATTTTGGCTTCTTTCATAATCTAAAGTAAGATTATCTTTGTGAATGTGTGCAACACTATGCAAAACAACATGGCGGGTTTAACGAACAACTGGGTTATTAGGTACTGTCAAAGTCAAAATGCGTCACTTGATGATTGCTAATAACTGTCATGGCGGACCTCTAGTGTTCCCGTTTTAGAAAATTCAACACAATAAACAATTTTCCTTTAGAACTTTTATTATCTACTTAAAAATAAAATTGTTTGTTACTGTTAGTCTTATATTTTTTTCGAATTTTTCTATGGTGTTACAAAGACCTAGGCCACTATGAAATTGGTCCATTCGTATTTCGATATTGTTCGTGTTTATCGTAATTCTAGCTCCCAAAAGTAAACCCTCTCCATTGCGCTGTAGTATCGTAATGGCCCATCGGAAGGCATCGGAAGGAAATCAATCGCTGCAAATTGCGCCCTTTAAAGGGAGGACCTTGAATGCCAAACTCACAACTTACCTAATGATGCATCGCTTTGAATCACTGCTTTACTGACATACTTTCTCCAACAAATCTTCAACCTTATAGTTATACGGATAAGATTAAAAACACATCGTTAGGCAAGATAGAGTAAGGATGTTTTAGTTGTGTCGTACAAGTTATCTGCTCCACAACTATTCAATGTTATCGAAATGCCAAATCCAGACTTGTCGTCTCAGTGCAAATACCATAATTTCGTGGGTACCTTTGGTATACCTTGGTTATGGAGACATACCTTTTATGACATAGACATACCTAGTCGTATAATCACATAACACTATCACACTATCACAATAATAACGCTAATATTATATAGGTATGCGAATGTTTGGTAAGTAAAGTAAAGTAAGTAAAAAAGTTTATTTCGAGACAATTTATACATATTAAGGTGGTGATAATATTAAACGTGTATATCTAAGCAGTCAAGCATATACGACTTACGTTACGAGTACATGTAGATCATAAGTCTTCGAAAATGGTCGCCATTCAGCATTTGCTAAAGCAGCATACATACATACCTACTACTTTAGAGCTGGTCTTCCATGGTAACAACATTTTTTGTTTATGCTTTGGATGTTAGTTCCTCTATCTATAACTCGACAGCCACATAACCGATTTGGCTGAAATTTAAAACATAGATAAATGATAACTGGAAATACGAGATATGCTTTTTTTTATCCCGCAAAAAAGTACGGTTCCTGAGTTCCACGCGAACAAAGTCGCGGGCGACAGCAGAGACGTGTAGCACGAGTAGTACCTATGAGTACTAGTATTCAATGTAATGCAATCGTATGATAAATTATAAAATTCCGGTAAGTGTTTGTACAATATAAGACGAGGCTTTCTTATATTGTACAATATAAGACGAGGCTTTCTTATATTGTACAAATCTGATACTTTTTATAATTTATTTTAATACATAAATTGTGTTTTTTTTATGTTCGATACATTTGACGCAGTGTCACCCAAAGCTTCGCAGCCCTATTTCGCGTTACCACTGTGGTACCCACTAATACTGACTTTTACTAAAAAGTCGTACCACCTGGTAAAATGCAAGGTACAATACCTACGTTATTTCTATTATCAAAGTAAGAATTTCCCTGAACCTTCATAAAATAAGTACGATTGTAACAGAATGTCGTAGACGTCATTAACAAAGGTACTCTAAATAACACATAGCCATCAAAACATAGTTATTTCTCCGGAGCCGCGTTCTAAGCGGCTTATAGAAAAATCAATTTCGTTTGTCGTCGATAGTAGGGGGACCATCAATATTTTAATTTACTCGAAAAAAACTTTTCTGTTGTAAAAAATATGACTTGTTCTAAGTAAGTAAGTTTGTATGAGTCAGTGACTTGTACTCGCAGATATGGCCGACGAAGTTTATTGAAAAAATATTTGACAGCACACAAAGAACACAATAATTAAGTAACTATAATTATTCTGAGGGTATTTAACATACAAAATAAAGGTTAAAAAATAATAACCAATAAAAATATTATAAACTTCCAAAAGGATGCATCCCCCACACGCGTAACCCTACTTGTGTCGACAGAATTAATTTCCTGGACTATAACTCTCGTATATTGGATGTTCAACGACAGTAGCGAGTGGTTCAGATTTATGGGCGCAGGGCAGTGCCGCGGGCAGGTGAGCCATAGAGCGGACATACATTACTACAACTATAAGACTAAAATTTAATTTAGTAGGTACTAGGTACCTATGAAACATATCTAGCTAATACTTACGTTGTATCCTATTTTATTTTTATTTTCTTTTTTTCTGTATTGTTGTTTTTAGTTTATTCTAAGAAATAGGTACCTACTTACTTATACTCACTTACTCACCTTGTCTTGTATTACTTTCCTTTTTTGTGTGTGTGTCAAATAAATAAATTCTTATTCTTAGTCTTATTCTTACATAGCATAAAACAAAGTCGCTTTTGTCCTTCTGTATGAAGTACGCTTAGATCTTTCAAACTACCCAACTGATTTAGTTGACTAGCTGTTGCCCGCGACTTCATTCGCGTGAGACTCGGGAACCGTACTTTTTTTCGGGATAAAAAAGAGCTTATGGCCTATTCCCGGTCATTATCTATCTATGTTTTAAATTTCAGCTAAATCGGTTTAGTGGTTGTCGAGTTATAGAGGACCAAACATCCCAACTTTTGCATTTATAATAATATTAGTGTGATAAAACAAAGTCGCTTCCCGCTGTCAGTCTTTCTGTATGTATGCAGTAAGGTTAGATACCCAACCAACTGATTTTAAAGCTGTTTTCATGAATAGATAGTGTGATTCAAGAGGTTAAAAGAAAGGTTTATACGTATAGTTTAAACACCGTTGCAAAACCGGGGCAAGTCACTAGTAATTAATGTAATGATAAATACATTTGATGATCTATTAACTTTTTAAATTAGTACCACATGAGCGAAGCTGCGGCAGGAGCTAGTATATTAATAAAAAAAGCTATAAGTTTCGATATTCTGGTCAGTTCGATTAGATTTTTCTACCGTGTGCCTCGTCTAAGTATTTGGTGTTGATTAAATAATATTCTGGAAACATCCTTAGTTTTGTTTAACAATTATCTCTCTTATTCTTATGTCAAATAAAATTAGAAAATTTTGTTCATTTTCATGAGCTAAATCACACTAAATCACACACCTAATCGATATGTGGGTGTCTCGCACTACTCGCTTCATGAGATCTTTTCTTCCCCATACGTGCAGGTTGTGGAATGAACTTCCTTCTGATGTTTTTCCGCTGTCGTACAATATGAACAGCTTCAAAAAAAATATAAAAAAGGTCCTACAAGGCAGGCAACGCTTCAGCAGTACCTCTGGTATTGTTGAGGTCAATAGGCGACGGTAACTGCTTACCATCAGGCAGGCCGTCAGCCTGTTTGTCTCCAAATTATATAAAAAAAAAAAAAAAAAACACTAAATTCGTACTAAAGTATAAAGATTTCCTACTTCCAATATCGCCACTGTGTGGTTCACATTAGTTCCATTATACGCATGGAATATTGCGTAGTACCTCCTTGCGGAACGGAGGTACCTTGACATTCTTGTCTCGACCCCATGAGGAAATAAAGCCTTTTATTTCGTTAGGGTTATTGAACCTGAAATTAATGATTTCTAATAAAAGTTACGGAGACCGAATCCACAGTTTGAAGGTGTTATTTTTACTTAGCAGTTCTCCGAACAGTAAGACCTCGCAAGCACAAACTTGTAAAGTGAGCAATTTACTGCATTTTGAAGAGTTAATCGAATGAGGCGGAGATAACCCTTTTTTGAGAAAGTACGCCTTTCATAAATCTCCGATCAAGTTCTATAAGGTTAAAAAAAGAGTAGGCGAGAAAAGCCTGACAGACGAAAGCATTTTTGCCCAATCTTGAAACTGAGACGCTTCGCTCGCTCGTTCATTAATAAAAGTATTTATTTTATTATTACTAACCTAAGTAAGTTCGTATGAGTCAAACTCTATTGACAGAGTTTTTAGACCGATTTTCGCTGTGTCATGGCCTAATTTTAAAATTACTAACTTTATGGATACGAAAGTTTGGATGATTGGATTTTTACTAATAAACCACGTAACTTGATGGTAGGACGTAGGGCTCTACTCTACAGTAAGAGTCCGTCTTGGTGGGTGGAGTGGAGCCGCCCAAAAATTTTGTAGTATTTTTTTTTAATTCATTTCAAGCACGTAAGAGTAGTAGAGTTCTCTGTGATAGAGCTCGTCCGGGGAAGGACCACCACCATACCTATTTCTGCCGCCAAGCAGTAATGCTCGCATTGCTGCGTTCCGGTGTGAAGGGTATGGTTTCCGGTGAAATTACTGGCACATGAGGCTTTCGATCTTAGCCTCAAGGTGGCAACCCGCGAGTGATACCTCTGGTATAGCAAGCGTCCATAGGCTACGGTAACCGCTTACTATCTTGTGGGCCGTACGCTTGGTTGCCACTTCAGTTGTATAAAAAAAAAAAAAAAAAAAGCACAGGTACAATATTATCAGATATTATCTGCTAGGTATAATTATTATGATGGTTTGTATTTTTATATTTTGTCAGACAGGACCTACACTAAGTCTAACTTAGGCCTTGTGTAAGTCCTACTGTTTTTCCACGGTAGTACCGCCGCAGGAGAACTCGTGACGTAGCTGGCTAAGTTGTTCTTAACAGATCAACGAAGTTAAGCACTGGTCCGCGGGGTCATCACTTGGATGGGTGACCGCCAGTGGCAATTTCAACTGAGCGCTCCCGTGCTTCGGAGGGCACGTTAAGCAGTCGGTTCCGGCTTTTTCAAAGTTGTTAGGCCATGACAGAGGACTTCGGGCGGCCTAGAAACTCTGTCACCAGAGTTGGCCACTTACTCATACGAACTTACTTACTTTACCACCGCAGTGCCAGATTTACTGCCTCTAAGCAGAACAAAACTGTAGCAAGTAATATTACTGGGTGAAAGAGATCCAATAACTACGTGTGTATCGAGTTTAATCTTTCCGCAGCCTCTACAAACCAGTCAGGGAATACCCTTTAAAAACCTGGCTAAAACAATACTCTCTAACGAAACCGTAACTAGACCGGAAAGCTGTATACTAAGTACAATGCACTTGTAAAGTGACACCACACGCGCGTCGTGACTAACTCGTTAACAAAGGGTTGCCTTGAGAACGAAGATCATAAGGCGTTACCAAGTATTCCGTTTCATTCTACAGTAAATACTTTCGAATAACTCATCATCATCACGACAGATTAATGTTCCAACTACTGGGACACTAGCCTACTCTCCTACAATGGCGTTCGAATTTTTAGTTCTTGGACATGTCTGTTTCTACACGATGTTTAACTTCAAAGCACTGCATTGCGCACATAATTTTTTGAAATAGAAACATCAACTATTGGTGCACGACCGAGTTCGAACCCACAACCTTAGGATCGGAAGGCGGGGTCACTACCACTAGACTACCAGTGCTCTAAACCACATTAACTAAAATTATTCCATTACCTAAAGTAAGTAAGTAAAGTTCGTATGGGGTAGTAGCCAACTCTGGTGACCGAGTTTTTATGCCACCCGATACCGAAACCCGAAACCAGCCTCTGTCATGGTTTAACAACTTTGAAAAAGCCGGGACCGACTGCTTAACGTGCGGGAGTGCTTAGTTTAAATTGCCATTGGCAGTCACCCATCCAAATTTTAATAATCAATAATCAAAATACTACGCGGAACAGTGCTTAACTTCGTTGATCTGTTAGGAACAACTTAGCCAGGTACTTCACGAGCTCTCCAAATCCAATAAATAAGAAAAATGTCTTCTTATCGTCACATAGTATTTTACAAAGTCGCGTCTCTATGTAAAAAATACGCTACTGACTTATTATGTAGATAATATTTCTTTCTTTCTTTCTTTCTACTGGTTCTGCTGTTACACCATACCGATCACATAAATCTGTGGCATATATCATCCGAAAGAGACATTTCGGCGAGTGACGCCTAACTCAGCTAATGGCTCACTCTATCGAAACTTTGCAAGGATTTATTACTTCAAGTTGTTCACGAAGCTTGCACCCGAGACGTCGGAAAGTAGGTCGCTGTGTGACTGGTTCCTTCGCAGACACATTTTGTTACAGTATACACAAGATGAACCAAGAAGTTTAGAAGAACCAAGAAGTTCAGAAGAAAAAAGGTCACCGTCAAGGTGGAAGTGGGCAGGCCATATAGCTCGCAGAACCGATAACCGTTAAAGTCATAGTCAAAGTATTTTTATTGCTTGAAATACATGTCATGTTGAACTTAGATGTTAATTATTTAAATTGTGTACCAATGTACACTGTGTGCGCTGCAGCCTGCAAAGTTATAATTTATATTAACTGTTGTGTTATACTAAACTGTGTTTAGATTATAATACTTGTATTTAAAAAAAAAAATACAACATTAGAAAATTTAGACATTTTGTCCCAATACTATTACCGCATCCATATAAGACTGAGACCGTGTCAGTGAAACCCACATCTGTGTGTAAATTAGCCCGCGTGTCTATGTTAAGTTGCTAATTACTTGATCAACATTCCTCTTAGAGCATACCTCCCTTTGTAGCCCTTTGCTTTACCGTCAACTCTCACGTAATTACTGTCACATTATTGCCAGAGCTTTGTGGTAAATGTAATTAGAGATTTGCAGAGTCCAGTACCACATACTCGTATATTTGAGTCGTTCTACAAAATGGTACTGAAACCGTGCCGAATGGTGCGAGTTGCGAAACACCAAAATACAAGTAATATTTGCGTTCTGCAACTGGTACCATTGTGCCTTATAGGCGTAGTAATAATATCTGTTCTGTGTTACAGGGGCAATACCCAGATCTAATATTTCCAAATTATGCAAACATTTAAGAAAGAAGAAACTCCTCCGGTGTCGTCTAATATAACATTACATCCCTACTTTGTATCATCCTAAAGTAGTGTATTGAGTGCATGTCGCGACGCGGAAACGCAAGTGCGCCGTGTCACTCCACCCTGATGAAGACTCTCGAAATTGAGCCGAAAGAGTGTCGGTATGGTACCTCTTCACCGATATATACCGCTACGTAAAAACACCTGTTTTTAAAGTGAACATCTGGAAGATTAGTCAAATTAAGTCAGCTTGGCCACTGGCACACACTGGCTTACCTCGGAAGACTGACTTCTTTTTTTTACGCAGAGAGTGTTTAGCACAAAAAACTAGTTTGACAATCGTAAACGTATCGTCCAGCTGTCAATTTGTATGGAATTTTGGTAGTTCATTTAACGCCCTAAAGAGGCGCTGTTAAAAATCCTATATTTATACAAACTGACAACTATAGTCTGGTCTTCTTCTTTTTTTTTAAATGGCACTCTGTCGGTTTCGACAATATTGCCAGTGTCAAGTAGTGTCGACGTATACATCAAAGATTAACAAGTTCGAATTTTGAATTTGACGAACAACATTTTGAAAGAAATGATGGCGTCCTTTCAAAATTTTCTAGGAGAACCTTCGACCAAATTACAAACCAACATCACCCTTCCATTTCAATCACTTACACTTGTGCCAAGACTACGAGTCGTATTGGTTAAACTGGGTTGTTGTACATTTGCCACAAAGTAAATTCGTCACATTTTTGTAAACTCCATACATTGAAAGTAAATTCGTCACATGCATAAAAAGATGTGTTAATTCGTCACAGGTAAGTAAAGTTCATCATAAAGTAGGGTTAGCAAGTAAAGTGTTTAGCGCTCGTGAACCTTTGATTCATTGAAAGGTTTTACCTATTGCCAAAATTAATAATGAATAAAACTAGTTCTAATTTGTTTTATTATTATGTGTAGGTATAAGTAATGTTAATCATTAAAAATTATCACGTTTTTATTTCGAATTTTATTTAAATATAAGGTTAAATGCGAAAATGTGATTATTACTGTGATTATAATATATTTTATTGATGATTTATATACGGTGTTTTTTTTTTCTGGGCTACCAAGGGGAAGTCTGAAACAGTGAAAGGTATCAAAAAGTCATGGTAGGAGTAACGTGTATTTTTCTGCTGTCTCTACGGAAAAAGCTTTGTGACGAATTTACAACAACCAAAAATTATAAAATAAAAGTGTGGCGAATTTACACATACTTTTTTTCGTGACGAATTTACTTTGTGGCAAATGTACAACAACCCGTTAAACTGCCACCAAATTTACACAATAAAACTCAAAATAACTCGAGAAAACAATTAAAATGAGAGGAACATGTCGTACCGGCAAAATGACCGAAGAAAACTCCCCTATAGTCTGGTTTTTAATTCAAGTCCAAAAAGGTAAACAAACAAATGTCATTGTCAAATTTCAATTTTGTGTATCTCAGAAAAGCAAAACCTTTGGTTCGATAATACTTGTACCCGCGTATAGTTCGCGCAGCGGATCTAGGCTTCCGTGAAGTTAGCCGTTTGTGATGCGCGAAGACAATTTAGTTTGAAAAAGCTCCATTGCGCATCGAAACGGCTAATTTCACGACGGTCGAGATCCGTTGTGAGAACTATACTAATCAGAATCAGACCTACTACCTGTCTACCAACAAAGATCAACAGAAACAACACAGGGCCCTTCTATCTATCGACTTCCTTGGTGGCGACTCATTTCATCAACCTAACGAAACTTCTATAACGTATAATCATCACCATGGTTATCGGAAGAAAGAAAAATGACAAGAACTGTCACTTGGCTCGGAACTAAAAATTTGATATAAAAAGATATTTTATTTTATGATTTTTCTCTGTAAATATTTTCATCTGCATCTAAATAAATAGCTTGCAAAGTCTAAATCTATTTCCACCTATTCCAACCCCATAGAACAAACTGGACATAACGTGAACAGGACCAGAAAAAACAACGAAAAACCTTCCGACAAGCACATATGTGTAATAGCACTGCAAAACCTTACCGTACCTCAGAATGTGACAAGTACCTACCATAAAATATTTACCAAAAAAAAAAAAAATTCTAAGTATTTGCATATCAAATATGAATATCTGAACAAAACTATGCCTAAATCATCTATTTTAATTAGTTTTACAAGTCTTGGCTAGATTAAAAAATTCTTCTCATTAATTTAGCGTAACATAGTTCCCTATCAAAAAGTAAGTATTTTTTCTATGGTATCACCATTGTTTATCTTTTTAGACTTGAATTAAAAACCAGACTATAGACGATACGCTTACGCACTGTTTCGACTCAATTTCGAGAGTCTTCTTCACTCCGCTGGGTAGGCTTAGGTCTCCTTTATCTCCTGCTAATCGACATTGAAACCATTGATACCATTTATTTACTGTGGTATGAGACAGATCTTCATTAGTTCTAAAGTATGTAGGTATCTTGACTCTTACACATAATTTACTCTATCGAGTCTACAATTTGTTTTGTTTTTTTTTATGATTTTAATTAATAAAGTGCGTGTGCAAATTATCAGTACCTAATAAAGTTATAGTAACAAAATATAATAAAATAATATAATAGCCTTTTTTTCTTTTTTTTTACAGGGTTTATTCTAATTAGGACATGCCACCCTATAGGTTAACAATAATGGAAGTAGGTACTACTTACAGGCTAAAAAACCTTAATTAACGAAACATAATCAAATAGGATACCTACTTAATAGTAATAAGGGATAACATATAAATTAATTACCTATCTTTTGCAACTTGGCAGTAAAGTTTAAACAGCACTGCAGCTTCGTCCGATAACGGATGTGCCAGAAAGCCGTTACAACCTCCCAAAAATTCAAAATAATACTATATCTATATATTTATACTAATCTTAGTAAAATCTCGTCTCGTTTGATGATGAGGTAAATTTGACGCGCAATACAACATTACCTATTAAGATGGAAAAATAGAAAGAGGAAGGACAACCGATTGTTTTAATCATTTGAACAACATGTTATTCTAATAATGATTAAACAATTTAATAATACGATTATTATCAAAGTTAATAATAGTTTAGGGAAATACCGGCTTGCAAACATTTCAACGATCTAACACTTTTGTATTATTATCACTTTTGTGACATACTAACGACTTCTTATACAGCTAACACGATCTTTTTTTTTTTTTTTTAATGCTGGACAATCCACACAGCATCATCTAGCCCCAAGGTAAGCTGCTGTTAAATAGAGCTGTATTATGGGTACTAGATGACTGATATATATTGATTACAATACAATACATAGATAGATATTTTTTTTATTATATATAGAAAATACCCAGAACACCCGGAACAAACATTTGTTCCGAGACGGGAATCGAACCCGCAACCTCTGCGTCGCAGGCGGACCTGCGCCCGCTGCGCCACATCGGTCGTCAAGCATCTTGTCATCTTCAAGTCATCTTGAATATTAAAATAGCGTTTGAGTATTTTTTTTTTATGTCAGCAAGTGACAAGACAATCAAGGCGCCCCGCCTGATGCACCACACCTGACTTTTACAGATGCAGTGCCACCCAAAGCTTAAAGTTTTTCAGTTTTGCGTGGAATGCACTGCGCTTATCACCCCGAAACATTGTTGATATGTCTCTTTCGCCCAGTAATTTAACTTGCTATAGTCCCCTTCAAACCTAAACACTGTAATGCTTGCACACTACTGCTTGGGGGTAGAATATGTACAACTCATTTTATAAAAAAAGAAATCTTGGAAAAACCCTCAAAAATTTTTTTATCAGTTTCGAATGTTCCGACCAAATATTTGGTCAAAAAAAACATTAAAAAAAAATAACTCGAAAAATACGAAAAATCGGGGAGCATACATGGGGTATTTTCGGATACCACTGGATCTGAGGAATCTAATTTTTTCTTATTGACGTCTATGTTTGGACCACCCTGTATACCTACATACATAATAATATATACCTATGTATGATTAAGTAGATATAAATACAGTCAACTCGCAATAATTTTACATTAGTTTTAATTGTTGTTAGTGAGCGTTGTGGCCATCAAAATTAATTTACAATAAAATAAAATATATGTACGTATTTTATCCAAAAGAAGTACCAAAACGTAAGATAAACTCATTTATTTTAACTTTGACTTTCTACCTACCTTAGCTAACTTTAACACTTACCTACCTACTACGTACATACCTTGTAAGACTTGGTGGTATTTATATATAAGGTCATTCATTATTAACCTGACAAACTTAAGGGGTAAAATATACATTAAAAAAAAATACAGGTACATATATTTTTTTTTTATGTGTGGAACCTATCCCTTAAGTTTGTCAGGTTGATAATGAATGACCCTGTATAATAATTAATAAAACAGTATATAATTATATAGATTCTACATCCTATACTAATTCGTTGCAAACAAAAATCTCGCCGCTCGACTCGCCCGGCTTCGTACGGGTGCTTACGTTTTCATTGCACCACGTGGCAGGTTGATGGTAAGATAAGAGAAGACAAAAACAACATGGAAGTATTTTAGGTACAGCAGATAAAACATTACATAGCCTGAAGACAGTTCATGTTTAGATAGTTTTAGTTAACCTGTTTTGTTTTGTGCCTGAAATAGGTTTAAAAAAACCTGTGCTACTGAAGGGTAACCACAAGTTCATAAAGCAATATAGAAATAATGTTACACTGTTTTTTGTATACCAAAATGTCAGTCTAACATTATTTCAATATTGCTTTTGATTTTGTGGTTACCCACCAAGATAGCAGTGCCCTATTCCGCGGGATGGTCTGGTATTTCAATATTGATATACTTAATTTCAATTTGCAGATGCAGAAGTGGGGAACCGTAGCCACGGCGCTCTGCATCCTTGTCTTCTGGCATCGCGTGCCCAGCTCGGCCAGTGAAGCCGCTCATCTTGAAGATAGTGCAAACTCTTTCCTATTTTTACTTGACGTTGTAGCGCGAGAATTTGAAAGGAATTACGAAAATAACATGGGTACCGGAAACTTTAATCCAACAGTAGAATGTACTAAGAAAACAGAAGACGGTAGATGTGTACCTGATATAGTCGACCCTCACTCTATAGACTTGCAATAGTGATTTTCGCTAAGTTTTAAATCATTCAAATGTACTTTATAATCGCCATACGAAAAATTACTAAGTCGATATTTAGCGCCCCAATTGAATAAAGCGGTGATGTCATGTTGCTTCAAATAATTTTATTGCATTAAATTTATCACTCTACCACAGAAATCGAAGTGATGCCTTATTCCGATTTCTGTGCTCTCTACACACGCGGAATACCTCATTTAAACCTATAATTTCTGGGTTTTTTTTTAAACTACTAAAGTGGTAACCTAGCGTACGGCCCACTTGATGGTCAGCGGTTACCGTAGCCTATGTATGCATGCAAAATCATAGATATCACTTGCGTGTTACCACCCTGAGACGTTAATGGTAAGTATCATGTGCCTGTAATTTCACCGGAAACCATACCCTTCGAACCGGAACACAGCAATGCGAGCATTACTGCTTGGCGGCAGAAATTGGTATGGTGGTAGTCCTTCTCCGGACGAGCTGTATCACAAAGAACTCTACTACTCTAAAAAACACAGTTATAACAGTAGACGTCTTTCAGTCCTATAAAACCCAAGTACTATGATCGGTCGTCATGTTACTCTTTGGAGGAGGTGTCCTAGGTAGCTTATGTAATATCGCAAATATGGTAGCCTACACATATAATTTGCGATGCCTGAAAAAGGCAAATAAGTTTTGAGGCCTACTCTGTAATGTAACACTTATAAGTAAATAAATATCTTGAATCTTGAATCTTGAATCCTATACGTCCACTGCTAGATAAATACGTGATACGTGATAGATCACCTGATATGATGAAGATGATTTTTATTTTTTAGGATATTGTTTTTTTTTTATGTTGTGTTCTAATTAGCAAAAAAAAATGTGTACTTACCCTTCATCAGCAAATGACGAGCAGGTTAAGTCGTTCGCGTGATGTTGTGAGCTCCACGCCTAACCAAAATAATATCTGTTCTGTGCCAAAACACTTGCAGCAACCAAACATTTTAGTTTTAAAAATCTGCGTGGCCCTGCACTTCTTCTGACGAGCTACCCAGACTCTCAAAACCTTTTCCGCCCAGTAATTTTACTAGCTACAGAGCGGCTAGCTACAGGCGAGCGCCTTGATTGTCTTGTCACATGCTGACATAAAAAAAATACTTTATTAGGCAGAATACTTGCAAAAAATCAAATGAGTTCATCGAAATGCTACAAAAGCAAACTGTCATATCCTCTTCGCAGGGGATTATCTGAGGAGTTTTGTGAACCAAGCCATACTTTCGTTTCGAATAAATAAAATGTAAAAAAATTCTAAGACAACTTTCGACAAATCCACAATTTTCCCGGCAATTATTTATCTAAGGTTCAAAGATAATCACCGAGGTTGCCACAAAAATGTAAATGCCGACTTTTAGGCCCGCTATAAACGTGTTGCTTGAAGTCCAACTGCAAGACAGCCACATTTAGATCATACGAACTAATTCACTAAAAGGCAGCTCAGCGCTCGAATAACTTGGTAGATACAACTCTAAATTATATCCACAAGCTGACCCACGCAGATTCACTCGCGTTCCATATTTTTTCACCGTCTACCTTCTCTGGACTCACAAAAATATACAGGGTCTTTTATTATTAGTACATAATATTCAAGAAATAGGTTTTAAACATGAAAAAAAAATCACGTAAGGCACCTTTTTTTTTCATTTTGTCTTATACATCTCAAGTAAATCGATAAAGTTTATTTGTTGAATATTATGCACATAATGAAAGACCCTATACATAGTAAAAGAAGAAGATAAGAAGAAGATATACAGAAATACTATGACGTCCGTTTGCATAAGAAGAAAGAAACAAAGAAAAAAATCATTAATACTTACTAGGTATAGAAATTAACAAACAAAGTAAACAAAGAACAATCATAAGATAAAACTAATCTAAATACTCTAACGTAATACCACAGAACAAATATTAGTACTACAATATGGTAATCCATATTATAATATTATGTTTGGACAGGTTTAGAGTACTACTAGATTGTTTTAGTGTGCATAAGCTCAGGAGAGCTCAGTCTGTCAGTGTCTGCATACGGTAATGAGATGTTTTCGTTGGACGAATAATAAAAGAATATAAACGTTGTGTGAATATAAATGTTGTCATGCTGTTATGAGGCAAGCGCAGTCTATGGAATTAGTTTATTACTCCAGCGCCATGGGAGAGACCTATGTCAAGCTATGTCCAGCAGTGAACTGCAACAGGTTGATGATGATGATGTTGAAGCGCAGTCTCTTCGCTACAGAACTTCCCGTCTATTCCAGGCCTTAGATAGATGATAAATATTCCTCCGTCCGCGCAGAAAAGGTGGAATCTAAATAATAAATTGTCCTTTGTTAAGTCTGGGTTATTCAAAATATTTATTTATGCATACAACATAATGAATTCTCCCGGGACTTGCGATTATGCAGATTTTTTCGTTCTGTCCCGCTTGTTGAGTTTACACCATAAAAAATTATGTATGTTGAACATATTAAAATATTAACAAAATTATCCTTGTTATAACATATATTATATCCGGAACTGGACCAATTCCTGGTAGACTGACGCAATAAAGTCCAAGATTGGAGAAGTCTGGAGAGACTGGGGGGAGGCCTATGCCCAGCCGTGGGTCACTATAATAATAATTCAGAACGCAAAAGTGCCTTAACCAAAAATGTAAACTGCCTTTACGCATACATTTAGTCGGCAAACGCCACACTACCTAAATTAAAACAGCTCATCATCAGATTGAGCGTGTATAAGCACGTTCAATCTATTTTCATTTAGGTACCACGCGAGCGATGCCGTAGGCGATAGTTCGCTTCTAATTAACAAACAAATACTTACTTATAATTTATTTAATTACTTACTTACTTAAAGCAGACGCACACTGCATTATGTGGCACTGCACCAATTATAACTTAATTCGATATTTATTTATTTAAACTTTACAAAGTATATTTAGGTACATTCCGTGGTCTTATTTTTATATATAAATTGTATACAGTAGTTGAGTAGGTACCTTGGCTAAGCTCTGTCCCTCGCACTAGGTCTCTTAGGAGCCTGTATGGCGAGGTTACAGTGATCCGCTTTCGGCTTACTATTATTATGTTTAGTTAAGGGACTGAATCATTATTAAGTTAAGGATTTAAAATACCGTATTAGGTATTTGAAATTATTATTAGCCTATTATTATTTCTGCCGCCTAGCAGTAATGCTCGCATTGCTGTGTTCCGGTGTGAAGGGTATGGTTTCCGGTGAAATTACTGGCACATGAGGCTTTCGATCTTAGCCTCAAGGTGGCAACCCGCGAGTGATACTTCTGGTATTGCAAGCGCCCATAGGCTGCGGTAACCGCTTACCATCTTGTGGGCCGTACGCTTGGTTGCCACTTCAGTTGTATAAAAAAAAAAAAAAAGATAAGATATTACACAATGTAATGTTTGGCCAACCTTTTCACTTTACCTTTACGTTTGGTGACGAGTCATCAATCCAAACTGATGACTCGTTACCAAAAGTATCAGGTGTTACAACTCGAAAAAAAAAACACAATTTCATTTCCATAGGTCCCGGCTTTCTCAAAGTTGTTAGGCCTTTGGGCGAAACTCTGTCACCAGAGTTGGCCACTGACTCAAACAAACTTACTTACATTTTACTCGAAAAATTTCAATGTTTTCAATAAAAATACACAGAGGTTAGACAAAAAAAGTGAACTAAAAACCTAACCAGGGGCAAATCGCATAAAGTTTAATAATTGTGTATGATAAACGCTCATAGTATAGCTTGTACTTTATTATGAAATCTGCCCTAGGTATAGTTCTCTCGGCGGATTTAGGCTTCCGTGAAGTTAGCCGTTTCGATGCGCAACGGAGCTTTTTCTAACTAAATTGTCTTTGCGCATCACAAGCGGCTAACTTCACGGAAGCCTAGATCCGCCGAGAGAACTATAGTCAAATGCATATTGGATGAAAGCTTTATAGGTACTGCTAGCGGATTTCAGCTATCGTGAAGTTAGCCGATGCGCAATGCAATGGAGCTTTTTTGAACTAACCACTGTATTTTCTTTGCGAATTACAAACGGATAACTTCACGACAGCCGAGATACATTAGCAATACAGTAGGTATAGTTCGCACAGCGGATCTAGGCTTCCGTGAATGGCGAAATCATATAAGCTTACGCACGTTATGGGACCACCGGTGTACAACCGAATACCTAAGCACGTCAAAGAGGCCTCCACTCCAAGCATCTTTAAGTCAAAGTTAAAACGCTGGCTCGTCGAGCAGACTTTCTACACTTTTAATGAGTTCCTCAGCCTTAAAACCGTCGGCGTCGTAGACGCACATCAAGTACACGAGCTGTGTACGTTTTCTAACTTGACATAATTTTTATATACTTAATTCCTTTTTATTTATAACTAATTGTATTTTGAATTTTTACTCATGTAAGTACAACAATGTATTTTAATTTCTTAATTTGACGTGTATCTTTTCCCATACCAATAAATGACTATTTGACTATTTGACTATTTGTGAAGTTAGCCGTTTGTGATGCGCAATGACAATTTAGTTTGAAAAAGCTCCATTGCGCATCGAAACGGCTAATTTCACGACGGCCGAGATCCGTTGTGAGAACTATACCTATCTATTCTAATAGCGCTAAGATTTTTAACATAATAGCATTTTGCAATTGCCAACTCACTATTATTGCGCGCGACTTTTTCAAACCATTGATTGATCTGGTGTATTATTCACTTTCGGAAAGTTTAGCGTTTACGCTTTCCAGCTGCGTCAATAATATGGTATATTTAAATGATTTAAAACTTGTCAAAATTCGTTATAGTAGCAAGTCAAGACTGTTAGTGTCAACGATTGTAGGTACACATTTACCTTTTTCTGTTGTCTTACGACAATATAATGATGGATTAAAGTTTCCGTTTCCACCCACGTTATTTTCGTAGATCCTTTCAAATTCTCGCACTACAATGTCAAGTAAAAATAGCAGCGACTTTGCACTATCTTCGAGATGAGCGGCTTCACTGGCCGAGCTGGGCACGCGATGCAGGAAGACAAAGACGCAGAGCGCCATGGCGACGGCTCCCCACTTCTGCATCTGCAAATTGAAATATTATAAAGATTATAATATCCCAAAAAATATTTTGCCTCAAGCGGGATTTGAACCTGCAACCACCGCTTGATACGCGGGCGCTCTACCAATTGAGCTATCGAGACATATCTCGCTTGGACGAAATAATCATTGGGAAATAATTGATTATTTCGTCCAAGCGAATCTTCACCTTAGTATCTTTGAAGGCCGATTTCAGCAAAAATTAGCCTAGTAAGTTGCAATTTTTTTGTGGTATTATGAAAGTTTGGGAGTCCTTGAATGATTTATTAAGGTTTTTTGATTTTCAATTTAATGTTGAAAATTCAACTTTGTCTCTCAATCAAACAGAAATTCGTCACTTTTCATCAAAACTTTTGTACTTTGCACTAATGGTAGGAAGTTGATTATTTTATACATGATTGTACAACTCATTGAGATTATTTTATTAAAAAAAAAATCTTAGGAAAAAATCTCCAAAAAATTTTTTTATCAGTTGATACATTTTCAAAAAAAACATTAAATAAAATCATAACTCGAAAAATAATAAAAATCGGGAAACATACATGGGGTATTTTCGGATACCCCTGAATCTGAGGAATCTAATTTCTTTTTATTGACGTCTATGTTCGGACCACCCTGTATACCTACATACATAATTATACCTATGTATGATTAAGTAGGTAGGTATATAAATCAACTCGCAATAATTTTACATTCGTTTTAATTGTTGTTAGTGAGCGTTGTGGCCATCAAAATTAATTTACAATAAAATAAAATATATGTATTTTATCCAACAGAAGTAAACGAAAGATAAACTCATTTATTTTAACGTTGACTTTCCCTGTACCCTGTTTAATATAATATACTTAGTATGTTACTTACCTTATAAATTACGGCACCACGAAAGTATTTAGAATTGGAATCCTCAAAGTAAGTACTTATTAAGTAGGTAGCAAGCATAAGTAGTTCAAGATAGGTAAACTAAAAAAATGAGATAATTATATTGTACTTCTGGTAATTTACGATTTTTTGAGAACTTGGATGAGTACCACAACTACCTACTACGCTTGCTGGTACTGAACTATTCATGAATAAAATTATTGTGAGGTGCCTTCATTTATATTTTTCCTGTTCGTACGTTCGTATGACTCAGTGGCCAACTCTGGTGACAGAGTTTCTAGGCCACGCGAAGGCCTCTCTCATGGCATTTTTAACAACTTTGAAAAAGCCGAGACAGACTGCATAACGTGCCCTCCGAAGCACGGGAGCGCTCAGTTGAAATTGCCACTGGCGGTCACCCATCCAAATGATGACCCCGCGGAACAGTGCTTAACTTCGTTGATCTGTTAAGAACGACTTAGGCGGGCCCTACACCTACAATAACATTGCGCAATACAAATGATCGTCTAGGGTTAGTATTGTAGAAGTATTGAAGTTTGCGCAATGATTGAACGAAAGTTTGAGCGAGTTTAATTTTTATTGCACCATATTATCATTGCACCGTGTAGGATCTGTATTGCGCAATGTTTTTTTGTCTGTGCGTCGCCTTGACGAGGATCGGACCATGCTCGTGGGTATATATTTTTTTGCCTTTTCATGTAGCAGTCTTTCGACCAGCGACGTATTTTATTTGTATTTTTAACCACAAGTAGCAACATTATAGCTGGAGCCAAGTCTTGGTCTGACATCTTGTTCACGGAACAGTTCCGTTTGATCCTGCTCACGCGAAAAGATTGACGCTTATGAGTCGTCAATGATTGCGTCAAAATAATAATTGATTGTTTGAGTGAGAAGGGCAATTCAATCATATTGCGCAATAAAAATATTGTGCAAACTTATTGTAGGTGTAGAAGTTTGTTGCCAGATTCTTCTAGGCTGGCGCGCGTGGAACTGGCGTAAATTCACGACGTTTCAAAATGATATTTGTGATATTATTGAATAAATATATTTTTTACTTTTACTTCACTTCACTTTGTTTTATGATGGATACAGTGTCATCATTGTTTAAATTGATACGATTGATTGTCCTTCCTGTTATGACTATTTACCTCTGAATAGGTTGTGTTGTGCGCCGTGGTATAATTATAGGCACTATGATAATAATGTCAGTGTTTTGTCTCTTGTTTAATATTCCAATCTAGCATAATTCTGTGCTCTCACTCTCACTCAGTACTAGCTGGCGGTACAAATACGTAATCAGGAAATATTTGATTTTGGTTAAATATTACCTTATTACGTATTTCTGTGTGTGGTTCTGAGTGTTTCTATAAAGGTACTTTAATACAAGTTTTGTATTTACGTTTTTATTATTTTTTTTATACTGTAGGCAGACATTTTGGAATATTCCCATCTGTCACCTAGTTTTGTCCCTTCTGTCGCCCCGTCACTAAAGGCCCATTTACATGATACAAGTTTCTTGCCTGTTGCCTACAATCAAATTGAAGTAATAATGACTTGCAATTAATAGTTATATTAATAAGAAAATGGCATCATGATAATGAGCCCGTCATTAATTGCTTTAATTAAATTGTATGCAGTAGATAATAAACTTATCAAACGGTATCATGTAATTGGGCCTTAACATAGAGAAAGACAGACATATTTTGTCCTGCTTGTCCTTCCATTTAATGAGGCTCCTGTAACAAAACAGTTCAACTTCAGTTTAGAGCTGCGGTCGAGTGCTCTCAATACCGAATTAAAACTATTTCCACCGGTGACTAACTTTTTATATTTCTTTTACGACATTCATTTGGTTTACATACGAAACGCGAGGTTTTAAAATATGCACCTGCCGGCTATATTGCCTATGATTTAATCGTGTCTTTCAACATTTTTGTGTGTAATTACGATTTACTACGGTCCACTTCAAAACATAGGATATTTTATTATAAACCAATTTCTACCAACTAATTGAAGCGCTCATGGTGTATAACGTTCATAAATAATTCATAAATAGAACAGATCAACAAAGCCACCATAATGGGTGACCGCCAATTACAACTGAGCGCTTGCGTGCTTCGGAGGGCACTTTAAGTCGGGCCCGGTTTTACAAGAAAACCATTTATTAGGTTTTAAAATGTTAAACAACGTGCTTTCCTTGGTTAAAAGCTTGTGTTAATAAAACAGACGTTTAGTGTTCATAAAATGAAGAATTCAAGAAAATAATTAGACATTTTAAAAATAATGCAGGGCACCCGTTCAATAAAACCGCGTAGGCGGTTTGCCTATCTAAGAAGCACCAAGTGGCAAGTCGGTAATAAATACTAAAGTGGATAGCCCGGTTGTTCATAATCACACTATCACACTATTTCTAGATGCGAAAAAAGAATGTTTGTATGGATGTTGTTCCTCTATAACTCGACAACCACTCAATAGACTTGGCTGAAATTTTATCCCGGAAAAAAGTACGGTTCCCGAGTACCACGCAAACGAAGTCGAGGGCGACAGCTAGTTGCATTCACTTGTTTCAGATATACAGATTTTTTATTTTTTAAAATACCGTCCGTTCACACTAAGACAATGTAGATGTCACTAACCATTTTGATATTAATATGTGTTAAATATTTTTACATAATTTTAGCTATTCTAAGTATTGTATTTATTTATAGGTTATGTAATTAGACACTATACATTCTACTTTAAATTCATACCCACCTATTTTATTTTTTTAAATTCTTTTATTTTATTGCCTGGTTGCCCGTGATGTCACCCACTAGAGGCCCTGGCAGAATACCAGTGTTGCATCGTTCCCTACTCAAGTGCGTTGCAGCTTATGCTGAGCCAGGACCATTAACCCACACTCACTTTTTGTTATAAAAAATAGATATTTATATAAGTAGTTTTAGGTATTAGGTACATAAACCTACATACTATATCTTTTATATTTCATTTTTATTTTTACTTTGTTTTTGTACCTACTTGCCTACCTTTTTTTTTATCTTTGTATTTCTTCTATGTGTGTGTCAATAAATATTTTTTCTTTCTTTCTTTCTTTTCTAGTATGATAATATGGTAACAAACCCTTTATTCTGACCTTCCTATATTCTCTGCTGAGAAACTGGCCTACCTTTAAGCGATAGTGTTTGGTTCTTCATCCACCACGCTGACCCAATGTGGATTGGTGAATGTCTTTCCAATTATGTCCAAACATGCCGCTTTCTTCACGATGTTCTCCTTCACCGTATGAGAGAACCGGCGTTGCATTGTGAATAGAAATATTCCAATGATACAATCGGGTTCGAACCCACGACTTTCAAGATCAGAAAACGGGGTCACTTCGACTAGACTACCAGTATTACTCTGTGCCCAGTGCTTTTTTAAGCGCAACACACACAGAAAGCGGGCGCGTTCAGTGTATTTTCATCCGTGACGTTCATACAAATTAGACAAAATACATCGGCGGGGGCGCCCGCTCTCTGTGTGTTTTCCGCTTTACGTTACTTTAGTGACAGTTAAACAGTAGCTTGAAGACTGTAGCAAGCGAAATTACTGAGCGAAAGAGATTTGATAATATTTCTTGGAGTGATGAACGTAGTGCAGTACCACTTTATGTGACACTGCATGGAATTTGCCAAAATAAAAAAGTTATCGTATGTCGGTTGTCGAGTCACGTCACTAGATGTTTTTTAGATGGGCGAACCATCTAACACACGCGGAAATGGGTGTGATACGTCACGCCAGGTGATTTGACGTGTAAATAAGAATAATTGTCAAAATCTGGGGCAAAATTGTTGCAAACACAGCCACAGAAGCCATAAAAAAAAGGGAGGATTGTAAATATTACAATGATTGAGAGAATAAGAATAAAAAGAAATAAAAAACAATAATATAAAAATTAAGTTAGGTTTTTTAGTTTATCTATTCGGGACGTACCTACATTATAATATGATAGTGGTTATATACTTTTATTTATATCTTTATGTATAGGTAAAAATTTGAATGCTTAGTCAGGACAGAAGTAATGTAAGTACGTCACTTATAATAGTTTAGCGGACGATGAATAGAGTCGAATAGCTTTTTAAATTTACACATTGTTGTAAATCCGCGCTGTCGCTTCCCATTCGATAATACTCTACAAATTGGTTTTATTTGAGATTTTTTTTATTACAGCAGTGAATAAGCGGTTTACAATCTGACATTGTATAAAGTCAAAGACCAAGAATAACCCTGGAATGCAATTTACAGTGCAATCAAACTATTTACTAGATCTCTAGTCTTAACTACCTTCCGTTAAGAACTAAAATAGCATAACCTAGACTCCATAAAGCTTGTACATCTTTCACGAATGTAAACAGTTCGTAGAAGTCAAAGTTCGGTCAACTTGAAGGTCGATGATAATCAACAAGCTAAATTTATGATGATACATAATGTAAATGGACGCTACATTCTTTAAAGTGGGATAAATTGCATGCTATTCGTGAATTGCACAACTTTTCTGTGCGGAGTCATCGGGTTGTTTTTGTACTGGCGCTTCTATTCTAATCTGTGCCAAGTATAGTCAGAGAGTCTCATGCGAAGAATAGCGATATTGTGATAGTTTTCGTAGTTCAGCTTATGTCTGTAAATGCTTTGATCTTAGTTGTCTCCAACATAAGTTGAACTAAGTTGGTGGTATGCTTGCCACTATTATCGTTTGTCGCTTTCAAGATTATACAAGTCAATTCAATTCAATTCAATCGTTGATTTCTTGTAAGTAAATGATTAACCAAAGTCTATAAAAGAATATAAGTACTTATTTTTACAATTTAATTAATTACTGATAAAAACAAAATAAAATGAAACTGTGTATCAACAATGGCATTTACTAAACAATTTTACTACTACCATGTCCCAGGTACTTTTGTCTTCAAGGCAGGTGTTCACATTATTGTAAGCATTTTGTGTAAGCATAGTATTTACATTTTTCTTATCTTAACAAAACCGACCTTTAGCCAGTACTTTTAGGGAAGAAAGACTTTGAATACCTATACTTACTTCGATAAAAAAATAGCAAAACATAATAACACGAAAAAAAATATTTTGATAGCTTGGATTAATGTGTTCTTCACCGACTCAAAAGCAACAAACTGCACTAACTGGAGAAAAGACGAATCTTGTAGTCTATTTAGTGGCCGAAACGTTTCGCAACACGCACTTTCTCTACATTCCAGACGTCGTGGTTATTTTAGCAGCAGCAGAAATACTAGCGCAGATGAAATGTGTAGGTGCTAACATAATAAGTATTCTTTATAAAGTGGACAGGATGACAGCCACATCTGACTGGAATTCGGGCCGGGAACGTCTTCGTTATAGATTTTTTCAGTAAATAAGAAGACGATCAAGGCGTAGTAACGTCTGACCATAACAGTTGCAATGTCACCTAAAAATGTTAGTTTCAATGTTCTGCAGTAGTTCTCTAGGCGGATCTAGGCTTCCGTGAAGTTAGCCGTTTCGATGCGCAATGGAGCTTTTTCTAACTGAATTGTCTTTGCGCATCACAAACGGCTAACTTCACGGAAGCCTAGATCCGCCGAGAGAACTATAATTTAATTTGCTACAGTTTCAAACCTAAATACAGTGATTCTTGCACTCTGCTGCTTGGAGGCATAATATCTGCCACAATACTCTACATTTTTGCTAGAGGTATGTTCAAGGAAGTTGCTCCATTGCACTCGATTATTCCATTACATCCAAAAATCCATTGGTTCACGACCGTGTTTGAATCCACGACCTTAGTACCACTAGACAACCAGTGGTCTTGAACTTACTTTCTCTATAATAAATCAACAAAGCACTTTTCCAAAGTTATATAAATATCACCATCAATGAATACCTGCAAATAAATAACCGCAATGAAACCGCACCTCGCTGGATAAATCACGCGTCTTAGCTTCCTATCTCGAGGTTGTGTCTTTTTAAAGTTAAGGCACATTGTGTCGGGCCGCAGCGGGGCGGAGCGGGCCGCAGCGCAGCAAAATGCTTACCTAGCACATTAGTGACGGGCCGGGTCGCAGTGCATTGACGGATTTTGAGTACAGTATACTGCAATAATTTGCGTGCAACTGTACATTTTGGCTGTGACGAAGAACTTTCTTTTTTCGCCTGTTGCTATAGCGCACTGTTGATGGGGCGCAGCGGGGCGGGGCGGGCCGCATCGCATGGATGCAAATCCGCCTCGCAATAATTCGAGCCGCTGCGACCCGACACAGTGTGCGATAAGTCATACAAATTGTACTCAAGCGATCTGAGCGGATTTTTGCGCTCCGCCCCGACACGCTGCGGCCCGGCATAATGTGCTCGAACCTTTAATCTGATATTGTCTTGTGACACATTCTAACAAAAGCCAAAGCGAATGGTGCCCTCAGCTTGCACCTGTGTTTTCGCATTTTTCCACCATGCCAAATTATATTTACATAATCCACACTTCCGGTTAGATAATTATCAAATTTGAGGAGCTGGCAGAGCGCCCAGCTAAACAGAAAAATTGTACAGATCTCGAATAATATGTACTTGTACAAGAGCAATAATTTGTAAAGTGCTGACAATCAAAAGATTTGCATCAACATTCCGTTGATTCAATCAATGGAATGATAATTTGCCTGTGTTAAGCGCAACACACACAGAACGCGGGCACGGGCCCGCGGCAGATCTGCCGCGGGTGTTTTTTGTTGTATTTGTACTAACGTCAAGGATGACAACACACTGAATGCGGGCGCGAGTTGGGTGAAGCACGGAAGCCTCTAAAAGTAAATAGAAACTATAGACAAGGCTGGGTCACAACCAAAACCTACTTTGGTAGAGTGCCTATAACTCAACAAATTAGTGTTATATGAATGAAGCCGGAGTCGCGTGAAGCTTATATTTCGGTAATCTTTTTAGGCTGGATTAGATTCGACCAACTTTTGGAATAACTATTCTGCGGAATAAGAAATGTCAGTGCAAGAAAACTGTCAGTTTACTCGCGAATACGATTATTTCGGAGAATAGTGCCTATTCTAGTTTGGCCGAATCTAACCTTAGTAGTTTTTGGAAATTTATAAATGGTTTCAATGGTTTCAATGGTATAAGCTGAATATCGTTTATATTACTGACCGATCTACTAGCAGAACTAGGCCAATTTGTTGTAGAATAACATAATAACTAAACGTGACAAATTAAAACACAAAAGCAGTCCAATGATACAAGCATGTGTCAAATAAAATTACTAAACGCATACAATTTAATTATGTAATTGAAATAAATTGGCAAAGACAGAATTGCAACGTTATTATTCATAATAATTTGGATATTGACCTTTACTATAAGTATAGTAGAGTCTGTTTTCCTGTAACAGTGGCCCACTCCCACTGTTACAGGAGAACAGAGATAAAGGTGAGTCTATGAATACGTAGCGCTATTTCCTGTCACGAAAAAGTGAATGTAAAACTCTGTCCTGTTGATAAAATTATTAGAATTTTACTTGTCAAAAATGTCTTTTATTTTGCTATAAATAGTCGTGTTATACAAACGATTTAGGTGGCATAGTGAGCCAGTATCTGTGTGAATCGCAAGGACTGCGGTTCGATTCTTATACGCTGAGACAAGCTTGTATATTCTGCAAACTTCTTCTCGCTGCGTCTTCTAGAAATTGAATTTTATGTGTTATGCCCATTTACACCATACAATAATTGCATTCAAGAATTTGCCTTGTCAATTTGATTTTGGAACAAAAATGTTCGAAAATGAATTTGACAAGGCAATTCTTGCATGCAATTATTGTATGGTGTAAACAGGCCATTATTCTCTTAATGCAAAAGGAATATATCCTGATCGTCTCTATCAGTTACCGTTTTGGTTGTCCGTTGATTGTCAATCAGTCAGTCAGTCAGTAACTTGAAGATTTCATTTTATTTAAATCTATCATTATCTAATTTGGGCCGAAACAGTCAAAATTTTTTCGGTCGAAACATCACTTTCCCAAAAAAACTATTCTCGAAATCTTTCGAAACGTTCATAACATATTCAACTTTTATGTCTCAATATAAAATAAAGTGATAAAATCCCGAAAATATAAACAAACTCTGCAATACCGTCAATATTTCTGTTAGCACTTCATCATTTCTTTATAAGTGGTCAAGTACTAAACTGGTACAAAGTGCCCGTTTTATTATGTTGTTTTCTTATTTTACTGGCCTTTTAACCTGAAACTCGTCGAGTGATATTGAAATGACAGACATGAACCGAATGGCGGTGGTGCCTGAATTCCAGTCCGTGAGAAGTTAAGTTTTCATGCGCATGAAAACTTTTGTTCAAATTCGAATCATTTAAATCATTTATTTTATGTGGTTAAGTTATAGATCTCAGGTTGTATTTGACCAAACTCGAATAGGCGCTATTCTCCGAGTAAATCGTAGTTATTCGCGAGTAAACTGACAGTTACCTTGTATTTGACATTTCTTATTCCGCAGGAATAGTTATTCCAGAAGTTGGTCGAATCTAGCCAACTTATGTTTTATTACATACTAGTAGACCCGGCGCAGTTTCAGACCAGCGTTATATTATTCGCAATTTTTCCATAATTTCTCACCGTTTAAACCCTTGCAGATGTTTCAAGAACAATATCAGCCAAATCGGTCCAGTATTTAAGCGAGCGAAGCGTCTTTATTTCTATTCTGGCAAAATTTGCTTGTGTCTGCCAGTTTGTGGTCCTCACAGGCCGTACTAAGTATTTTACAACCGATCTGGACAAAACTTGGTATACGGGTTTTACGACTTTATATTAATGTAGTTTTTTTTCCTACTTAAGCGAAACAATCGCACCAAATATAGCCATAAAGTCCACGCACTACCATAATTTTTCCTGTAAACAGTGACTAAGTTCGATGACTGATTATATAACATTTTGACAAATGGCGAGGTTTTGTGAAATCCAGTGTGGAACGCGGTGGAATCTGCCACGTGACGACACTGCCAGTTAAAATGGAAGAACTTACTCGTATTTGTAAAATTGTAGGTAATAGGTACCTATATTACAACATAATTGTGATCTATCAGTCATCAGCCATGAACCATACCATGAACTCTTAGAGCGATTCAAATTAGGACCTAATCTGAATTGTCAAAAAAATTTGTACCATGACTTCAATAATTATTAATTTCATGGTACAGTTTTTTTTGACAATTCAGTTTAGGTCCTAATTTGAATCGCTCTAAGAGTTCATGGTAGGGAGGCAGGTTCCCACAATAAAAGCTTGGCATAAAATGGCTGTTTTACGCTGTTTAAAAATGAAAATTTTATTTATTATCGTTATTATTTTCCATATTATGTGCACTGTATGCAAAGAAATAAAGGCTATATTATAATTTATAAAGTACTGTTTAGTGCACCACCGGACTCGTGACGATAGGTACCTAGTAAGTATGTACTAAATGTCTAACTAAAGACAGATAGATATTCTACTTTCAATATGAAAATTTTTATTTTATATAAAAAAAAAAATTAAATTCAATGCGGATTGCGGCTATAAATATAAAAGGTGATAACTAAAGAACCTACTCTAAGCAATGCGGCTTGCGGTTTGCGGCTATACTTTATACAAAGTGAATTTATGGTACCCATTATGCGCAATGCGATTAGCGACTTGCGGTCGTAGATACAATACCTTTGTGCGACTACCACAAGCCGCAATCTGGAGCCGCTAGTCGCATTGTATCACACACACATCACACACACAGGTTACCGAATACCGGGTTTTATAGTTTACTTTCCCAGGGCACGTCCACACCTGAGAAGACACAGGTCAGCCCTACATCGGCATCCGGGCTGTTGGCAGCCCGCCAACATCACGGTATGCAGCGATACCCCATCGCTCAGAAAACGCAGCGAAATGTTAATGGCTCTTTTTGAAATAGAGCTGATTATTTTAGGACAATTACCTATTTTCTTGCAGTTGACCAGATCGTAAAATTTTATCCTGCTCAAAGAAATGTTCTGATGCCACCTGATGAAGGCCACCAGCGTTTAGGCTAGTGGAATTGGGCCGCATACGTATGCCGCATGCCTGAAGACTTATGGGCAAAAAGAACTACCCCAGGTAGCGCAAGGCGGCGACGTGGAACGAGATGGCGGAACGAACTCGACTCATATTTAAGCTCATGGCCTGTCACGGCATTAGATCGCGAAGAGTAGAAGAAGGGCAGGGAGGCCTTAGCCCTGCAGTTGGACAGTCACGGCTAAATAATAAAAAAAATATATAACTTGATGAAGAGAACCGACATCGAACTCAGTGGCGCGTATTAGGGGGAGGCCCATAGGCCATGTTAGTTCACTGCTGGTAAGTCCACTCCTGGATATATCCAGGCTACTAACTTGGGCTGATGATAATGAAAGTCACTCAAATTATGTCGCGAGGAGCTCGAAGGGACTTAAAAGTGGTTTGAGGTGGTTCAACTTACTAGCTTGCTTAATTTATTGCCCTTTCTTATAAGTTTATGACGCACTGCGGAAAGTGACTTTGCTTTATAAAATGTAAAGAAGATTATGACAGGGCAAAGGGGTGGTTGAGGAAAGGCCGAGAAAATCTGGGTTGTCCAACAGCGGGTCAATGACATCGAAAAACATGCTGGAAAAACCTGATTAGAACTGCACAAGACCGAAAAGAGTAGCCAGAGGTAAAGGAAGCCTATATACCCCGCAGTAGGTGACAGGCTAATGATGATGAAGATTATCGTACATAATATGTACATTACGTGTATTGCGTGGTCACTAGCTCTATTTTCTCCGTCCCGTACACAAGGTAGATTTATATCAGTAAATAGACAGTGCGTAAGCTGTGTCAATGACCTTAGCTATTTCGAGCACATTCTTGGGCGTAATAATATGAGATCGTGATTCATCTCATAAAGTTATTTGCCAGCCAATTATCTTTGCTGAAATTTAATTTCAGAAACTTGTCAATAAACCATCAGATTCAAACAGAAATAGCATTTTATGTTAGGTTTTGATTGGAGATTTCTTCAGCAACACATAGTTCTCCTGTTTTAACCATTTTTCTTTTGATTTTTCTCGTGTTATTTTAAGTTTTATTGTGTAAATTTAGCGACAGTTTTTCCAACATAACTTAACAAGCGCGGTAATTTTGATTTGTAATTTAGTCGAAGTCTCACCTAGAGGTTTTTTAAACCTCCATTCCATATATTCTAATCGGAACATAATCCGCATTATGATAAAATAAATAAGAAACTTTCGTTATGACAGGTGCAGTCATTACAAAATTCAAAGGGTCAATCTATATAATATTTTTTAATAAAGGAGGATGTAAAGTACCGTACTTGTGCATACCTAAGTAATTTGGTATTCAATAATAATGTATATACAAGCCTGAAACCTTAGATGAAACCTTAGAATAACAACACTTAGAATGATAGTTTCATTCAAAATTATTTCCAAAAGTGTGTTCACAAAACAATTGATGTTTGCGTGAGCGGCCTATGTATTATACGTAATTAATGATTATATACGTGGTGTACAGCAGCTTTTCACCACACAATGCACCATTTTGAAATTATAATTGTGAGAGACGTGCGCACGATGACTTCACATTGATGAATGTCGAGCCGCTTGACTAAGTGAGACTAACAAGTCTTACTAAAAATGATCACAATTTGCGTGCGTGTACCTACTTTGTTTCTCCGTGTTGTTATTCTAAGCCTGAAACTATACTATTTTGTCTAATGTGTAAAAAAGTCTGACTGAATTTAATGATTCAATCTACGAGATTCAATGTTATCTTGACTTGAAATACCTATGTGGGTACGGAACCAGCTCTGCGTCGTTTTCTATCGACAGACATGGCTTTGTGTGGGCGTCGGCAAAACATTTCAAAGGCAACTGTTTCGTATCGACTGGCTACTTCAACATTGAGCTATGTTGTTCGCGAAAACATACGCAAACAATGCTGTTGAGTGATAAAACAGTTCTGGTTCTGTTTTTTATCATGTTGTTGTAGCTCTACTGCCTGAGTATTTTTGCAGACATCGACATCATGACAGTTTTTGTGGTTCGTTCGTTCGTTCGTATGAGTCAGTGGCCAAGTTTTTGTGGTTAAGAATTAAGAAAGTCGTAACGCAAACATTTGGGCAAATGTGCTAAGTAAAGTGCCAGGAATAACAAGAGACTTTCGAGAGCTGCCTGGCTATTTTCTCCAAGCCATTTTCTTCTCTCTGACTGTGAGAGTAGGTGCCTTACTCTAGAATCCAATGACAATTCCAATTCAATCCCAATTTCCATTTTCTGCTGTCAATTTTTTTGTACTCTTGAAAACAAGATTGAATTGGGCGCTAGGTTTCCAATACGGCTGTGGCCAAAAGCTTTTTAATATCATCATCATCATCATCAGGTATTGGACAAGACTTGTCCAATACCGATCGCGTTCAAGAGTAAGGCCCCAGGTCAACCAATTTTAATGCAACGTTTTATTAAAAAGCTTTTGGCCACAGCTGTGTGAGGTAGGTTAAGAATTTACGATACAATGATGACGTTTTTAGTTCATCGTGTCAAATGCACCATTACAGTTTTATCGCTCGCATGTTTTACACTACGATGCGACGCTTGCCAACAAAGCACGTCTAGATGTCACTTTCATGATTGCTACAGAATCAAGGCCCACTTACAAAGTTTAAATATGCATACAAGAATTGGGATCGGAGCAGAATGTCAAACATTTGTTCTGAAATCAAATAAATGTTTGACATTTTGCCCGTTCATACGGTGTAGGAAAACATCGTGAGGAAACCGGCATGTCCAAGAACTAAAAATTCGAAAGACGTGCCATCTACCAATCCACATTGGGTCCGCGTGGTGGATCAAGACCCAATCACTCTTGCTTGAGAGTAGGCCAGTGTCCCAACAGTGGGAACATTAGAAGGCTGTCATGATGATGATGATGATGATGATTTTGCTCCGAAATCAATTTGACAAAGCAATCTTTGCGCATGCAATTATGGAACCGCGTAATTGGGCCTTAAGGGTCTTAAGCTCGGAAAGGTTCAACAAAATAAGTCAAATCTACATCAGTGCTTGTAAGTAATACCTATCAACGAAAACCAGACTTAGTAATTATCAGAACTTGAATCTGAATATTTAATCTTACGTGCCAGCACTTATTTTTTCTTTTTTAATGAAATATGCACTTGCTTATTTTCTTAGCATGAGCCTCACTTAGTTCGATTGGCACCACACTGAAGTTTGATTTATGATCAATGATCAATGATCATAAAGCATTTTTGATTATCATTGATCATCAAAAAATACATTTGGCAAGGCGGGAAGACCACCGATGGACCAGAGCAGTCACAGAGTGGTGGCCGAGAGATATCCGGCGGCCAAGAGGTAGACCACCTGCCAGACGGGTAGACGACATTGTGAGGGCAGTGGGAGAACAATGGATCCGGCTGGCCCAAGACCGCCAGGAGTGGCGTGATAGAGAAGTCTTTACTCAACAGTGGGTGTTACCGGCAGACTAGATAGATAGATAGTTAGATAAAAAAATAAAGCTAGTAACCCAGCCGAGTTTGTTGCCAGATTCTTCCAGGCTGGGGCGCGTGGAACAGGCGTAAATGCACCCAGATATTATTGAATAGAGAGCACCGGTGGTCTAGTGGTAGTGACCCCGCCTTCCGATCATAAGGTCGTGGGTTCAAACCCGGTCGTGCACCAATGGATTTTTCTGTTCGAAAAATTTATGTGCGCAATGCCAGTGCTCTCATACGGTGAAGGAAAACATCGTGAGGAAACTATCTATCTATCTATGTATTGTATTGTAATAAATATATATCAGTCATCTAGTACCCATAATACAGCTCTGTTTAACAGCAGCTTACCTTGGGCTAGATGATGCTGTGTGGATTGTCCAGCATTATTTATTTATTTATTTATTTAAACCGGCATGTCCAAGAACTAAAAATTCGAAAGACATGTGCCATCCACCAATCCGCATTGGGTCCGCGTGGTGGATTAAGACCCAATCACTCTCGCCTGAGAGTAGGCCAGTGTCCCAGCAGTGGGAACATTAGAAGGCTGTCATGATGATGATGATTATTGAATAAAAACATTTTGAATTTGAATTAATACTAGTAAATTCATTGCTTTATAGAATATTGAAAGTTTCAGTAAGTAGGTATAGCACATGTTATAAAATTCTACAATAGAGCTTTGGTTATTTTTGTTTTTATAGTGTTAACCATCACACTAAGGGAATACTAAAGATTATAATATCCCAAAAATTATTTTGCCTCAAGCGGGATTTGAACCCGCAACCACCGCTTGATACGCGGGCGCTCTACCAATTGAGCTATCGAGACATATCTCGCTTGGACGAAATAATCATTGGGATGTCTTCGGCTCGAAGCGCCGATAGCTCCACCTACAGGGGAAACGTTGCAGTTATCCAAGCCTGGTCAATGACTAAAGTTAATTTAGTTCATTGACGAGAGGTATCGCATTGCTTATTCAATTGGTTATTTTTGTTTTTATATAGAGCTTTGGTTTCGATGCATAGATCACTTTATTACATGTTATAGATTTGACGTCATCCAATATTCATAATTTTATCGATCCCATTCATGTTTTATTAAACTAATATGACTTTTAAGTTCTATTCTGTGAACAAGACGGACTTTGGCAGAAGTTATGAAAAGCAGGTTAAGAAACCATAAATTAAAAAGTAAATGAAGAATAATGTGATTTTAAAATATGCTTTAGTTGAAGGGACACAAAATCCGATGTTTTTCGCAAGGAAATGTTTACGACAGTCGCGATTTTATTTTAAGATCGAACATTGAGGTTATTCAATTGGGGCTTATAATCCTCTCGAAGACTGATGAGCTCATTATTTTTCCTGTAATCAGGTTGAACATGAAAGATAGTGGGTAGGTTTTAAATCAAAATATGCGCGTTTATATGCAGAATTCAAACGCGGAGCGGATGAAACGAACGTTTACCGAAATTTACAAAATAAGTTGTTATACCTATAGGCACACTAGGAACGACTTTTGAAATATTTTATATTGGCGTCACGTAAATAAGGCATGTAAGTCACGATGGAACAAGTTCTGGTTTCCGCTCCGCCTTGTGAGATCCGATATCGATGGTTTTTGTTATTTGAAAGAAGTAACTTAATCACATAAAAATTTGGTGATGATCTGATGAAGATCTTGGCGCTGACTTCATTCTGAGTGATGAGCAGAATACTTCACAAAATGCAGTAAATTGTTCGCTTTTAGAAGTTTGTACTTGCGAGGTCTACTCGTTCTCACAGAGCTACTACATAGTATAACCTACTAGGCTGTGTCACATTATTATGCATATAAATACTGTATTACCACTAACATACCAATAAAAAATGCCTACGACGTAATTCCGGGTTAGTTAATCTCCTTTGATTTTGGGAACTCATACTTGGTAGAATTTTGCTAAAAACTGAGGGCTGTAATAAGGGAGTGAATCAGTGTATCAATAAAATACAACCCAAATTGAATATAACCTACAGTATTTACATTAGTTAGTTTTATCTATATTGAATATAGCCAAGGCAAGGTCGTGATGGATTGATTTAGCGGTGGCTGGAGTGAGCGGATGTCCTCGTTTTGAGGAATTCCACTAAAACCAGCTCGGGAATTTAACATTATTTATATATCTGTTGAAGTAAAGAAGGTTGTCTGTGTTGTTGGCATTTTGCTTCTCGATATTTACATACCTATACATTTACAGGTAGGTAGTATACTGAATAAATTTCTGCCCGCGACTTCACTTATAAAAAGTAGCCTTTGCTTTTTAACCAAACAATACATAAATAATAATAATAAATAAAAAATGGGTCAGCGTTTGGCTACATCTCGCCTGATGGTAAGCATAGATGAGGCCTAGTCACGCTTTCCCAGAAGAAGAAGTATTTTCCCCAACTTGGGGTTAATAAAGTAGAAATTCTATTTTGCTACATTTAAACACACTTTATGACATTCATTGTTGCCATAATGTATTTTAGTGGAGTTAAAACCTTATTCACACATCTACTTAAACCTTTTTTAGCTAATATCTTACAAATAATGTCTTGATAATTGATAGATTCAGGCGTTACTTTGCGGAAATCCATTACAAAATAAAAAACAGACGAAAACTACTACTAGAGATTTTTCGTCTGTTTTTTATTAAATAATGTCTTTGTTCAAAATCAAAAAATCTAAATCAAAAATTATTTATTCAGTAGAATCACAAGGATCACTTTGAAACGTCTTACAAGCTAGGAAAATTTACACCAGTTCCAACGCGCCCATGCCGTAAAAGAACTTATTCATTGACATAAGAATGACAAGAAAAGACGATAACCAAGCCACTGAAATGACATTTTGTTTACGAATAAGGGCATATTTAATATCTGTTCCTGAGAAAGTGTCGTAAAAGACCGACAGACAGACATACAGACAACAAAGTGATCTTAGTGGTTCCGCTTTTTATGGCGTCGACGAAAGCCTAACAAATATAAAAAAACCAGTGATAAAAGTATTTTTGTCAGCGAACCGTTCTTCGCGCTGCAGTTAGTCTCGGACATTCCACAAAGTATTTCGTAAACAAGAGCAAGGTCCGAGGAATGCTGGAGACATGCTTCACAGATTTAGATTTAGCACAATGCGACATATTTGACATGCCACATAAGTTTATACCTCAGAGGGGAAATAATACAGAACGCGGCTAAAAAACATGTTCGTATGAGTCAGGCCCAGCTCTGGTGACAGAGTTTTACACAGAGTTACAAAGGCGGGACCGACTGCTTAACATGCCCTCTGAAGGACGGGAGCCCTCAGTTGAAATTGCCACTGGTGGTACTCACAAATCGGAATAAGTAATTAATCCGAATTCGTGGTGGTACTAGAGTACGGCATTGTGTAAATACATTTTTCTAATAGAAAAATCCATTGGTACATACACTACCAACCGCCTTCGACACACAACCACTAACCACCAGTGCTCTCTCTGTTCTCTCCGTTCTGTTACTCTGCTCCATAGTCTGGTAGCTTTATTACCTCCTTGATACTAAGGTACTTCATAAAATACTGGCGGCGCCTTACAGAATAAACATCGTTTGATGGTAACCAGTGATACCCTTGATGATTTGTTTTGAAAAGTTGGAATTCTGATGACCTGATTAGTTATACAGAGTTAGTTTTAATTACTTTCATAATATTTGGATAATACCAACGTGGCAAGCGTGTTTATTTAAACGGATATATGTCGCAAATGACGGTTTTTTTTTAACGAAGTATTGTACTCGTTGAAGTACTATGAATAAATAATAATAATAATAATATGCTGGACAATCCACACAGCATCATCCAAGCTACGCAAGGCTTGGGTACTACATGACTGATATATACATAATACAATACATTACATAAATATATATTTTTGCTATACCTATGTACAAAGAAAATACACAGAGCACCTGGAACAAATATTTGCAGATCGTGCAAATATTTTTTCTAAGGCGGGAATCGAACCCGCAACCTCCGCATCGCAGGCGGACCTTCGCCAGCCGCGCCACATCGGTCGTCTTATGAAAGTGTTTAATTATTTGCAAGAAAATAGAGTTGGCTCCAAGTCAATTTCAAACATCTGTAACTACTTCAGTAGGTAAGTTATGTTTACACTACAATAGTTACTGCATGAACTATAAAGGCCTAAACACACCGACTGCATACGCGTTGACGTGCACGTAACGTGCACTATGTCGTAATGTATAAAACAGTATGGTGACATTGACAACTTTAAAAATGCGCGCTACACAAAGTGCACATATTATTTTGTAGTCATAATGCTATAATAGGTAGTAACTATGTTTAGCTGTAAGTATATTAAGATTTACAAAGTTTAATCTAACATAAATAATAATTTTATTAAAAAACTTACATAGGCGCTGCAGCCTGCAAAGTTATATTTTATATTAGCTGTTGTGTTATACTAAACTGTGTTTAGATTATAATACTTTGTATTTTTAATGACAAATAAAGAACTTTTAAAAACAAACAGTATGGTGACATGGCACATCGCTTACGTGACGACGTCATGCGTGACGTTACCCATTGCAGCTTCTAAGTGAATAACAGACGTACGTTAAGCAGAGTGGAACAGCAACTTTGCGTTTCGCTATGCAAAAATTGTGTGCCTTTCGTGGGAATACCTCGCAGTGATAACGTTGTATTCAATGACATTCCCTATTAGACCGAGCACGTGCAGCTCTGTGCTGTACGTGAGTAGTTAGAACGTAGACGCACTCACGCGTATAGACGTATAAGTGCGTCTACGTTCTGCAAGAGGCGGTGTGCTGTGGTTTTAATTTAACAAAGCTATGGCGCAATAGATCAGAACTGTCAATGGAAACCAGATGCAGGACCGGATGCCGCGCATACCTCGTCACGGCGCGACGGCGCCGGCGCCGATCATTTTATAAACAATGCTTTTATCTCAATGTACTAAACATGTAACGCTAGTATCGATAGTCGTGAGTTGAAGGCGTTTATCAACTTATTCTTCTCTCAGACATGATGATGAGAAACAGACTCGTCTCACGCGTAACTACTCTACCATAGTAATCAGTTATGTGAAAACGGACGTCTATTCTCGAGCGAGTGTAACGTATTATAAAATATATGCGTTTATCTGTAAACCTTCTTTCATTTATTTTAAGAAGTCTAAAAGAGAATATAACTTCAATAAATTATTTGCAGGGGATTTTGAAAGTTTGTCATCAAAGAAGCCGACATAATGCTTTCGATTTCGGAAATCAAAGTAGCATTCTACAGAATCTCCGTCGGGAAGAATCCGATACCGAAGGAATTGGCTTTCCGACAGTTTCAAAATACCCCTGCAGATAATTCAAAATTATTCTCAAGTCAAAACCATTCTTTTTATATGAATCATAACAATAAATTACGATTCAGTGATGTTAATTTTATGATTCCGTGAAGTCCGTGACATACAAATTCGACTGCCCTAAATAACTTCGTTTATGAAGTCTATGTAATGAACGAACAATTAACCTAATAAATCTTTCACGGTCTATTTGAATTTATGAAAAAGGCCCTTAGTTTCCTCTGATGTAAGAAAATTATCTAATTCCTTAATAATGTCAACGTTTGCATCTGTGTCACATGCACTCCTAACCCAGTGTTCCTAGATTGCTTTGTAGTTAGTACCTTGTGATAGAGCTCGTCCGGGGAAGGACTACCACCATACCTATTTCTGCCGCCAAGCAGTAATGCTCGCATTGCTGTGTTCCGGTGTGAAGGGTATGGTTTCCGGTGAAATTACTGGCACATGAGGCTTTCGATCTTAGCCTCAAGGTGGCAACCCGCGAGTGATACCTCTCTGGTATTGCAAGCGTCCATAGGCTGCGGTAACCGCTTACCATCTTGTGGGCCGTACGCTTGGTTGCCACTTCAGTTGTATAAAAAAAAAAAAAAAAAAACCTTGCGTGTGGCGTTGCCAATAAACGAGCACAGAATGCGTATCCTTCAATAATAGCTTCTGAGAGTTGATGCTGTCATGCATACCAGCTGAGAATAACTCAAGTGCCACTCTGAGCATAGCGAATAAATTAACTGCCCCAAAAGAGGTGAATGCTGACCGTCGCGGTTCATTTGATATTAGTCATGAGTGAGGCTGCCGCGGCAGCGGCCGCCGAAGCGCCAGAAATTTTGTATTTGTTTCAATCAAGACTGTACTGACTGCACTTCGGAGGTTAGTAGTTCTATTTGGAATAAAATCCATGTTTCCAAATAGTTCGATCCGTCAGTATAACAATTTGGAAAAAAAACATCCAAACAGTTCGACTATCGAACTACTGGTAGGACTGGATGGAATAAAGCATGAGAGACCTTTTTGTGAGCGCTAGGTGTAAAAATGTTTTTTTAACTTCATCACATTCCTAAAGCCGTGGAAACTCTTTGCGAAAGTCGCATGAGTTGAAATTTGAAAATGTATCCATGCAAACAGATTGGCGAGCTTTATATTGTGCTAAATTAGGAGTCTACTTTAAAACGTAAGAGTAGTAGAGTTTTTTGTGATAGAGCTCGTCCAGGGAAGGACTACCACCACTTATTTCTGCCGCCAAGCAGTAAGGTTCGCATTGCTGTGTTCCAGTGTGAAGGGTATGTGTTCCGGTGAAATTACTGGCACATGAGGCTTTCGATCTTAGCCTCAAGGTGGCAACCCGCGAGGGATACCTCTGGTATTGCAAGCGTCCATAGGCTGCGGAAACCGCTTACCATCTTGTGGGCCGTACGCTTGGTTGCCACTTCAGTTGTATAAAAAAAAAAACAGTCTCCACAGCTGGTTTAATAGACGTGAACTTTGAGTAACACAGGGCTTGCGGGGGGAACAGACTAAAGTGGAACTAAAGTGGGACTAAAGTGGGACTAAAGGATATCTGTTCTGTCCGCCACCTGCCACCTTTTTGAGATATTTGGTTTGCCCCTGATGAAGATGGCTCTAAAAGCTTTTTCTGTACTAGTACCCTGAATTTAAGGGTAGACCCAAAGCACACAAAGGCACATTAGTTAATTGACTGCTCTTTACCATGGTTTTATAGTCCGTGTGTTTTCACGGTACACCAGTATTCCGGGTGCGCTGGCCCATCGCCAGCGGCAGAGCTGGTGATCAGGTGTTTAAGTGTTATTTGCCATTTAGTTGCGCGATTAATGTCCGCAGATTGCTTTAAATTATAAAAAAAATTGGGGTGTGGCTTGTTTATTTGTGAGTAATAAAACGTGAGAGCTGTAGGTGGAAAGACGATTGCGGTGACGCCCAGCGAGCCAATAGCTTGACTGAGATTCAAAGTGCAGATTCGATTCTTGCTGCAAGACACGTACTTAGGGTGTGATCTAAACAATATATTAATATCGTTATGTTACTGACTGACTTCAGTAAAATAACGATATTATCAATCTTGAGAATCAACACACAGTCCTTGAGACCTGTGCAGAAAAGAGAGCAAGAAAGTATTACTTAAGTTTAACTTAAGAATTGTCAAATACAAGGAAACTGTCAGTTTACTCGCGAATTACTACGATAACAATAGTGCCCATTTGAGCTCGGTTGAATCCAACCTAAGAAAGAAAAAATGCTGAAATTAAACTCCTCTAAGATGCAGCGAGTATAGATGAAGTTTGTATAGAAGAAAACTCAATGGTACAAAGTCTGATATGTGTTGGATACCATAATTTTTATAACCCTGTCATAGTTCAAAACTTCTATAACCTGTTATTAACCTTAGCTAAAGCTTCTCTGCATAATGAGGCTCTCGGATAGCCAAGTGTCAGACTTGTCCATCAGTGAGAACGGAACCAGACACGTCCACCGCGCCACTGGCACAGGAAAGATACCCATTAGTGCCATTGACGTGTCACAGGTGTACTTCTATTATATAGCAAGTGACTTCTTCGATTTCAATTTCAAAAGCCTTTATCAAATTTACTAAGTTTACAAATTATATCTATGACATCGGTAATAAGAGTTAGACACGTTTTTTTTTTGTTTTTGGCATAGGCCTCCCCTAGACGTTTCCAGAGTATGCGATTATGAGCTATTCTCCTCCATAGCGGTTCTGCTTCCGTCTTAAAATCTTCTCCCCATCTTCGAAATGGTCTTCCTCTTGCTCTTTCTAAAGTATATTCATAACTGCAAATAATTACAGAACACTTATAACAAATTCAATTTAGATATCAAATGTTGCGTTGTATCAAAGCCCACGTACGCTCTGTTTGTAACAAATTTAGTGAACCAACAGTGGAGCTAAATCTAAATTGATCTGAACTTCAAAACGCCTGTATTCCTGAGCGGTGAGTCAGGTGCATTCGTCATGAGTTTAAATATAATTCTCTTAGCTCCCATCATAATTTTTCATCAATAAAGGCTTATTAATTGTAACACGTCAACAATTAATTAGCCTTTATTTTGGAAAACACTAGTATAATATAAAAGAAAATAGAAAAGACACAAGTGCACGTTTGAAATGTCACGCCCGCGCCGTGTCTGCGCCCTGTTCGCGACGCGCCTTTTTTACTAGCACTACCTATCTCGACTTTCAGGAACTTCCAGTTGGTCAATAAGATGGTCGTAGTTTATTAAAATTTTAGAACACTTTAATTTTGACATTTTAAGACTGTGATCACAACGAACAATCTCAAATATATAAATTTATCCAGTTTATTGCTGATTTAGCGGGCTTTTATGGCCTGTTCATTGCCATTTCTAAATATAACATTGCGTTTGTGTAAGTCAACATTTTGTTTACGAACATGAAGGTGAGTTGGCTCGGCATTTGGCAAACTCACGTGACAAAATTTATTGTATAATTAGATTGTTATTTTCAAGTTTTGTACGATCATAAACACGTTTGATCCTTACAAATTTATTGCATTATTTTTTTGTATTTTCTTTTTTACATTTCTTTGTTTAAATAACGATTCATCGTCGAAGTATAGACATCGTTCATCGTATTGCTGTGTTCCGGTTCGAAGGGTATGGTTTCCGGTGAAATTACAGGCACATGAGACTTTCCATCTAACGTCTCAGGGTGGTAACACGCAAGTGATATCTATAATGTTGCACGCGTACATAGGCTACGGTAACCGCTGACCATCAAGTGGGCCGTACGCTTAATTGCCACTTTAGTGGTATAAAAAAAAAAAAAAAAACGTCGTATCGTCATTCGAACTAGAGTACGATATCCCAGTTTATTTAAAGTTTGTGACTCCAAAGTTCAATTTAATGTAAATGATGAACATTATTTCCGCCTTCCTATGTGTACTACGACGTACACTCTAGGAGCCAAAATGTCGGGAGCCTTGCTTCAAAAATAAAATACAACTTAGTCAGTCGGTAATCACATTTAGAGAATTATTACCAACTACATGTAAGTATGTAAGTGTATTTACGAACACATGAGCAGTTCAAACAATGAAATCTCAAGCAACTCAGGTCAATACCAGCCGCGTGTTTTCGTCAGCGCGATCTACTTGTTTTACGGTGAACACTATGTCATCATGCTGGTCACAGTGCTTCTAATACAATGACCAAAGATTATTCTAAAGTAGCATGACCAAATTTTTCAGTATGGCGTAAGTGTCAAAGATCTACAATGCAATTATAATTCTTCTGTAAATTACTCCTAGTCTAGTAGGTACTTGTTTACATTGAGCAACAAAAAAATTTTAGGACCACAATTATTTATTTTATTAAAAGACTTATCAGAGTAAAGTACCAATAAAATCAGTCGTGCGATATGCTGTTACTGTTACTGCTAGCCTTCTGGATCCCAGTGTTGGGCAAAGACCTCCCCCCCTGATGTCATGCGATATAACTAACGGAAAATAGGTATAGCCCTTGAAATTCAGCAATCTCTAACAGCCTCCACATTCCTGTATGTTTTCGGCACAAATATCACAACTGTTACAAAACAACGTGGAAATACCCATTGGCGACACGCAATAGATTCTTCACATTCTTGTCGCTGACCTAGAAAGGTCTGGAAAGTGCGTAGTTTCGAGAAAAACAAAATGATTTAGATGAATTTCAAAAGAATTTTTCGAAACGATACTTTTTGTGTTAAAAGAAGCGTCTTCGCTTTGCTGATATCATTTTCAGAGGGGCTTCACGTAGTTATTATCAGTTTATTTATCGTTTCAACTTTCGATGACAATTACAATAAAATGTAATAACAATGTAATAATAATAATAATGTAATAACCATACCTATTTCTGCCGCCAAGCAGTAATGCTCGCATTGCTGTGTTCCGGTTCGAAGGGTATGGTTTCCGGTGAAATTACAGGCACATGAGACTTACCATCTAAGGTCTCAGGGTGGTAACACGCAAGTGATATCTATGATGTTGCATGCGTACATAGGCTACGGTAACCGCTGACCATCAAGTGGGCCGTACGCTTGGTTACCACTTTAGTAGTATAAAAAAAAAAAAAAAAGCAACAATTTTAATACAATAATAATATTTATGTGACATTTTACAAGATCAAGACAAGATTGTAACTTTAATTTGACAAAACTTTAATACGAGAATGCCTCCTGTTATTTAACAGCCTATAACTGACTTTTATTTAGCGTAAGAAATACCCATCCAATCATGTTAATTGAGTTCGGCAACAGTAAGAAAACTGTTGTTATTTATCATGTTAATTTTAGCATATAGGTGAATCAACACCTAACGTAAGCACTTCTCTGTTCAGTCATGCATTTGCACCAAGTAACCTTTGCAGCAGAAATAGCTGTAGTCATCATCATGATCAGTTTTTCAACCCACTGTTTGGACCGATAGTGATTTTTTCATAATCCACATTTTTTTTTTTATACTACTAAAGTGGTAACCAAGCGTACGGCCCACTTGATGGTCATCGATTACCGTAGCCTATGTACGCATGCAACATCATAGATTGCGTGTTACCACCCTGAGACGTTAGTTGGTAAGTCTCATGTGCCTGTAATTTCACCGGAAACCATACCCTTCGAACCGGAACACATCAATGCGAGCATTACTGCTTGGCGGCAGAATTAGGTATGGTGGTAGTACTTCCCCGGACGAGCTCTATCACAAAGACTTCTACTACTCTCTACTCTACATACCGGCAATGCGCACATTTTATGAGAAAATAAAATTGGTACAAAGCCGTTTTCGAATCTATGACCTCTACCACTAGATCACCACTAATATAATTTTTTAATAATAATAATGCTGGATAATCCACACAGCATCATCTAGCCCCAAGGTAAGCTGCTGTTAAACAGAGCTGTGTTTATGGGTGACTGATATACTTAATACAATACATAAATATGCCATACCTATTTCTGCCGCCAAGCAGTAATGCTCGCATTTCTGTGTTCCGGTGTGAAGGGTTTGGTTTCCGGTGAAATTACTGGCACATGAGGCTTTCGATCTTAGCCTCAAGGTGGCAACCCGCGAGTGATACCTCTGGTATTGCAAGCGTCCATAGGTTGCGGTAACCGCTTACCATCTTGTGGGCCGTACGCTTGGTTGCCACTAAAGTTGTATAAAAAAAAATAGATATTTAAAAAAAAAATTAGTGATATAACTTTATGTAATCTCCAGAGACCTCTTAACCATAGTTAAAACCTTAGAGACTGCTTAGATGCGAAGCAGGGAACAAATCGAATGTTCGCCGTTAGGCGCTCTAACAACTCAGTAGTCAACTCTGTCATCACATTTTAGGATAAAGTCGAAAAAAATCTGTAAATAGATAGTAGTGGTATCTGCTAAATATGTCTGAGACATAGCTGCCCTTTTGCCTCAGACATTACGAATTCTCAAATCAAAAATAGCAGTTTTGGCACACAAACAACTCATTACCGGTGCGTTAGAGCCGGTGGATACGGGAACGGCAAATATTTGGCACTTGCGGTTAGAACGCAAATATACTTTTGTAAGGACAAAATAACATCTGGGAGCTGTCATGAGAATAGAAAACTTCGGTAGGCTTGTACTAAATATTGAACTTTCATTGAAGCGCTAGTTTGGAAGTTGTAAAAAAGCTAACGATTTTTACCCGACTGTCAGGTAAGCCTAGGGTTTTGGTATTTAATGATATTTATTAATAATTTATTCATCTAAGTACTACTAGTATAAGGTGTATTGTAATTTACCTGAGTATTAGCTGAAGCTAAGATCCCTCGCATCTACGTACATGTCTCTACTTAGTTAGAGCGAGGAACTCAATGCAACAATGCTCTGTGAAAATACCTGGTACAAAGGTATTTTCACAGAGCATTTTTTACTTACAAGAAACACAATATTTGTTAATTATCATATAAAATAATGTTGTCTAAGACCCTTACTAAATAAAGATTTTTTATTTTTTATTTTGAATGAGAGCATCTGACAGAGAAGCAGGGTGCTCGACAACAAGATGAAGTACTTAAATAAACAATAATTAAATAACAAATCTAGCTAGGTAAGCTGTTTTTTTCATCATCATCATGACAGCCTTCTAATTTTCCCACTGCTGGGACACTGGCCTACTCTCAAGCGAGAGTGATTGGGTCTTAATCCACCACGATTCGTGCGGATTGGTGCATGCTAAGCTGTTTTTTTACCGTGAGAAATCATTGCCACAGGTAAGTGTAGGTACATTTTTTGTTTATTTTTAGAGTCACGTTTCTCCGAGAAAACGTTATTTTTAATTACCATGAAGTGTATGAAAAAACATCACTAATTACGTTTGTGTTGGCGGGTAGGTAATTAAAGAAAAACTTTGAACTTGTACCATGAAACTTTGCCAAAACCTAAGTACTACCTGTCTGTTTGTTCAGCTGGCAAATGTCTGAAACATTGAGCGTCCTGTCAAAAACCTTTCATGCTTTGTCTAAGAACCAAATAGCTGCTTTCAAACAATACCATGAGGCTGACCAACGATTTTTTTTAAATGTCATAATGATCGTGGAAAACTGGAAACAAACTGTGATATTTATTTTTAAATGCGTTTTTTGTTAAAAAAAATGAAGGAGGAAAACCAGGGTCACGGCCCTACCTACTGTACAAAATAAAAACCCTCATCACACACACTTCAATGTTCTGTGGCGACATTTGTATTGGTTTAGGAGCCGTGATGTTTGAAAGACCATATAATTTAGATGTTTAAAACCAGTTCTATTAGTTTTTATTATTATTAATGCTTATTAAATAACTAGTGCATATTACAAATAATAAAAAACAACTACAGTATTACAGCTGCTAGTTCTAACTTTACTACCAAAGTGGAAAATATCATATCTACCACTATGGAAATATGGTGTTATATAATAATTCTATTACATCGGACATGTCGCACGACTACAAGACCAGAGGTGGACCAAACGGGTTACGTCATGGAAGGGACCACAAGGAAAGCGATCTATAGGAAGACCCTACACACGCTGGGAAGACGACTTAGCAAAAATAGCCGGACCACACTGGCTCCAAACAGCCACAGACCGTGACAAATGGAAATCTTTGGAGGAGGCCTTCACCTGCGAAGGGGTTCTTACAGATTAAAAATAAAATAAATAAACAATTTAAAACAAAAAAGTACAATAACAAATATAAGTGAAAGGAAGTAAAGTGAAATAGAAACAATATAAATAACCAATATATTTAGATTTTAAGTTTTTTTGTATAAGTACTTAGGTAAGAAATAAAAGGCTTTTTTTTTTTATTATTTATTTATTATAATAATTTATTTATTTATTTTATTTTGTTTATTTGAGAAACCAACGGCGATTTACAATGTATGTACTTAAATAGATTATTAATCCTAGGTAAGTTACTAAACGTAAGGCTAATAATAGGTTTCTACATTTGTCTGAAGTAAGCAAAGTTGTTGGGAACAAAATATTTGCAAGTTATTATGTAACTACATTTTTAATTACGATCAGTGACGGACAATACATAGATCTTGAATAAAAATTATCCCTAAGTACGAGTAGTAAGGTAAGTATCATAGATTCATGGACATGATGCTTATTGTATATTGAGTGTGTGGGTAGGTGTAAGTAGTAATAGTAAGTGAGTGTCTGTGAACTGACCTTCGAAGATGCAAACTGCACACTACATCAACCATTATGTTTGTGAGCCTTTAGACAAGACAATCAGAAATACCTAATCCCGCTATTACCTAGTCATGCTAAGATATTGGATGTTTGGTAATACAAATTTATTTAGTTTACGTTATAAATAATACCCAATTTATAAATAGTAGTATTATTTGGTATCACATAATATTATGTACCTAGCATGGCAAACTAAGTAAGTAATAAGTATATAACAGATATATAGGTAAGTACCTACATAATGTACATTATGTATAAATGTGAGATGATCTGTGAATATTTAACCGATACATATGGGTAAGCAAGGTACTTACTTATGATAAAATAATTAGATATAATTAGTTAAGTATATACATAAGAGGATTCTAAGTAAATAGCTTAAAATACATAATAATATAATTGCCTGCGTAAGTATTTCACCATCTGAATGGTATCTACACCACATAAGTCACCAACGCACTAACTGGTTAGCGCCCTAGTAACCCAAGCAATATAGACAACTATACCTACTTAACTGTACTGTAAGTACCACCACGCTTTATCACTGGCTAACTGCCAGTTGAATCCTACCTTTAAAGGTAGGTTTAGAATTATCGAATATGTTAATATTTTTAAACTTTTTATTGTACGTTGCAATGATACGAGTAAAAACAGAGTTTTGTTGATAGTTAGTACGGCTTGTAGGTACGTAAAATAAGTTAGTTTGTCTTGTTCTGTATGAGGGGGCCAATAAACCAATCTGACTGACTATTTCTGGGCAATCAATGCGGGAATTTATGATGTCATACAGAAACATCATATCCGCCACCACGCGACGATCATTAAGGGTCAGTAATTTAAAGAAATGACAGCCGTCCTCATAACAGTTAAAATACTTCCTGCTTTTATAGTTTAGAAATCTAATAAGTTTTTCTTGGACATGCTCAATGCGTTGGGAATAAGTTATGTAATGTGGGTACCATATGCTGCTGGCGTACTCAAGATTACTACGTACATAGGCATTATATATAATTTTAATACAATTGATATTATTAATAGTTTGACATGTACGTTTAACGAAACCTAAGCTTTTGTACGCCTTGTCTATGATGATATCCACATGCTCAGACATATCAAGCTTGGTGTCAAGGTTTAACCCAAGATCTCGAACCTTACAAACTCTTTCTAATTTACTGTTTTGAATATGGTATGAGTGATGAATGGAACGTATCTTACGAGAAAATGTAATAACCTGACACTTATTAACGTTTACTTTAATTCTATTTTTTTCGTAGTAGTCAGATAAGTTATTAAGGTCGTCCTGAAGATTTTGACAGTCATCTATTTTGCCAATATTTTTTTTTTTTTTATACAACTGAAGTGGCAACCAAGCGTACGGCCCACAAGATGGTAAGCGGTTACCGCAGCCTATGGACGCTTGCAATACCAGAGGTATCACTTGCGGGTTGCCACCTTGAGGCTAAGATCGAAAGCCTCATGTGCCAGTAATTTCACCGGAAACCATACCCTTCGAACCGGAACACAGCAATGCGAGCATTACTGCTTGGCGGCAGAAATAGGTAAATCAAGGAATATCTTTGTATCGTCCGCATACATGAGAAATCGCGAATGCTTGAAACATGTATATATATCATATAAGTATATGTTATAGAAAAGGGGCCCCAAGTGTGATCCCTGGGGTACTCCGGATGATATGCTCACAAATTCGGAACGATAACCTCCCACAACAACTGCCTGAGAGCGCCTTGACAGATAAGACTTTACCCATCTTAACAGATCTCCATGAATACCTAAATGCTGTAATTTTTTTGAAAGTATGTAATGATCTACACGATCAAAGGCTTTTTCGAAATCTGTGTAGATTACATCAACTTGTTTGTGTTTAGCCATTGAGTTCTGGATGAAATGAGTGAAGATGGATAAGTTTGTTAACGTAGACCGACCTCTTAAAAATCCGTGCTGCTCGGGTGGTATTGCATTAGATATAGTACAAAGGATAATTCTAATATATTGACTTAAAACAAATCTTATTTTGATTCTTAGTCTTATTGGGGTTGTTCATTAAAATATAGTCTAGTCTAGTACACTAGACTACACCACATTATAATGCCCCTTTCGATCTAAGATCGCGGGTTCGCAACCGGTCGTGCACTGATTAATTTTACCATTTTAAAGTTATATATTCTATCAGCCTTGCTAATAAATTTGATATAAAGTAATACCTTGGTTCGAACTATGTTTAAACATAGAGATTCGTAGCTTAATCCAAGTTATAACTTATGTTGCCACTGATGAAGAAAAAAACAAGATTTGAAAATTACTAATACTCGTACACTATTATACATATAAATGCATAAAGGAGAACGCTCTTACAAAATGATTTTCTTTCTTGGAAATCCAATCACAAGCGAGCTGCCTAAAACTAAACGCACACGGGCCTACTGTTGCTTGAGCATAACTGCATCAAGCTGCTGAAGCATCTTTCCAAACAAAACAAAAAACATAACAATAATGAATGAAGAAAAGTGTAACGCGAGCCATTAGACGTTCAACAGTTGCTCGTGGGCGTACAGCCTAAAGAATTACATCACATACACGCGGAAGCTGTATTGTTCATCTCCCAATCATCTCCCCCCGCTCCCTGCGCGTGCGCCTATTTCCGTCCCGACTCAATGCCACGAGGCCAACCACACCGCTCAATGGAATTACTCATTTACTAAGTAATGTAATTAGGTAATACGTTTTTAAAAATATTAAAAGCTGCCAGAGCTAGTTTTAAAAATGTCACGTGCTAAGTAAATTTTTAAAATGGAACGGTGTGGGGTGATTACGTAAGCACTCGCATTATACGCATTCCTTTCGATCGCATAGTTTTGATCGTTAGACTGAATAAAAAACAATGTAATCAAGCCATGCTATTATTGCGAGCAGCTGATTTACCTATTCGTCTTGTAAGTTGCTGATATTTTGTGTATCTAGATAAACAAGAACCTACATACAAACATTGTATGATTTTATTTATATTTTGGTTAAAACTTGGAACACTTACATAATTCGATCTCGTAGATATAGAATAGCAAACCAAGCGCCAAATTCAACCTTGTATTCAAGAGTACAAAAATTTGACAGCAGAAAATAGAAATTGGTATTGGATCGGAATTGTCATTGGATTCAAGAGTAAGGCACCTGAGCAGGCCACTGACTCATACAAACTTACATACTTAGGTACAGAGTCCAGAAAGTAAATCTTTTTTCACTGAAAAAAAATTACAAATGAAGGGAATGTTAAAATAAAATTGATATAGCTTAGCTAGAAACTTAACTTATTAGTAGTAAATAAAAAAGAACTAAATAAATAATATTCTTACGATATTTATTTTGGTCCCAATAAATATAAATTAAACATTTATAGCTTACATAAACATTTTTAAACACTTTATTTAAATTATAACATTATTTAACTTATCACAATAATTTTATTTTCGAGCTTTTTTCTAACATAAATTAATAATTAATGCATTTTTTTTGCTTACACTCTTAAAGACCTAATTATTTCTCTGAAACTGAATTCTCTTTTACACAAAACGAGTAACTTTCGCTCATCAAATCCATCAGTCTTAAAATTCATTCAAAACATTTATTCATTCTTCCTTACTTTAATCACAGTTACTTATAATAACTATCGAAGTAGAATCCAAAGTTTTACTATAACTCTTCGGTTTTTCAATAAATAACACTTACTTTGCTAAATAAACACTTTTAGTGTAGCATATCTAAACTAAAGTAACTAAAAATTAAATTAGTTGCCGTCCTATTCGATTGGACTAAATGAAGACGATAAAGAATGGCTCGTAGAACTGGCGTAAATTCACCTGACTTTAAGACGTTTCAAAATGATCCTTGTGATATGATTGAATACAGAGATTTTTTACTTTGTCTTTGACCGATACATTCATCTATCATGTCAAAGCGGTGTGTTTTATTCAATAAATATTTTGTGAACTTAATGAAATGACTATGTAAGTACCGTACTTACTACTTAATTATTTACTTTTTTTTGTGTCCGTTCGTTTTTTAAAACGATATGGAGTGAAAAATATATTTGCTGAATTGTAAATGCGTTTAGTTTTAAAGTCATCACGATTTAATGATTTTAGTTATTTTAATTTAAATAATGCTACAATACATTACACAAGTGCTTTCTGTGATGGTGCTTACGAAGAAGATTAATTTACCTAGGCTAGTGCTAGGTGCAATGTGAGTCAGACAGAGCCAAAACAGTCTCTAGCTTATTTGAAGAATGAAGAAGGCTGCGTTTCCACCAGAGATGTGCGAGGATGTGTAGCGTGAGATGTGTTTGTTAGGAACCAATAGAATCACTTCATTTACCTAGCCTCGCTTTATTGAAATAATTCTATTGGTTTCAGGAACACATCCCTTGCTACACAGCCTCGCACATATCTGGTGGAATACTCTTTTTTTAGCGCTGCTCTATCGGCCCGTACCGCTGTCGGAACCAAGTCATAGCGATGTAGTCCGGCTCGTACACGTCAGGGATCTCCTTGTCTATAGCCTCGCAGTACACCATCTTGACAGAAGCCTCCCCAAACAGACGCTCTTCGAACTTGATGAGCTGTTTGAAAAAGCCTGTGTTTGGTCGGATCTGGGGTCTAGAACAAGAGGATAGGAATTAATAATGTGTCATTTATAATGCGATGGAAATTTAAGAGCCTTACAAGAGCGGATAATTTCTTTTTCTTTTTCAGAAGAAAAGTTAAGCGATACCCCTTAGGTACCTATGCGATATTTCGTTCTGGGGCTTTCATTAGCAATATTGAAAGAATAGGCATTGACATTTCGGCATACTAATAAAAAATATTTAAAAATGTCTTTGATGAGCTTGTAGTTGCTATAGCTTGGTTCAAGTCAGTTACTCTACTTCTAAGACAACTACTAATTTCTTACCGTCGTTGCTTCATGTGATGATAGGCGTCCCTGAGCGTCATCTTCTGCCATTTGACGAGGTACGCCAGGCAGAGTGTGACAGATCTTGACACACCTGCTACGCAGTGGACCAATACCACTTCTCCGTTTGCGATCACCTGCCAACAAAAAAGAGGGATGACCATCTATGGTACCTACAAAGACACCGCTCAATGGGTTGCGTCTAGGCGAGCAAGCTTTGCTAAAGAGATGTTGTACAGATAGTATAGTTCTAACGGCGGATCCTGGCCGATCTGAAGATAGCTGTGTGTGATGCGCAATGACAATTTAGTTCGAAAAAGCTCCACTATGGATTGAAACGGCTAATGTCACGTCAGCCAAGATCCGCCGCTAGAACTATAGATATCATAGTACATAAGGAATAGATAAAAATCATTTCAGGGCGAACGTGGTGACCATAAAAAAACCAGCGCCAACAAAGCAACAGCATTACAACTAACCTGATTGATAAGATCAGCAGTTCTCTCCATGTATGGATGCATATCAGAGTTGGGGGTATCGAGCAGGGGTATGAAGTGCCTGGGCACGTAGTCTTCAGGCGGCGGGCCCAGCTCGGGGGCTGCGCTGACGATGAGGCCTGGGTGGAGCACCCTCACGGCGCCGGGAAGGGCGTGCGCTCCACACACGTACAGGTAGTTGGTGATCCGGGAGACGCCAAGAGGACATCCTCTGTGGGAGAATATAAAGTTATATATGGCGCAAATTTTTAGTTTACTAATTTACGGGAGACGCCAAGAGAACATCCTGTGGGATAAATTAAAGTAAGAATTTTGCGCAAATGTTTATTTTACTAGTTTAGGACTGACTTCAGCGGGTTAAGAATCAAGATAATTGCATTTATGTGAGGTTCCGAAATTCAACTTTACTAGCGAAGGAGGTCCGTAAAATATATTGTACGCAGGCAAGGTCGGAAAACGAGTCTAGGCTCTATATTTAATCATTCATTCTTTCAGACTGAAACGAGTAACGAGCATAAAACGATAATACCATACCACCGAATTTATATTTATTTATATCAAAAACCATAACACGAAACCAATCACCCAGCAATAAAACAGACTCTATAAAACTCTACGCAACCGATACCTACACTGAAAAAGTAAAATGTCGTCCAGAAATCATAACATCACGGCATTCCTCAAGGCGCGACAACAAGCGATCTCCCGGCGCGTAAACACCGCATTCCTAACGCCTGTGTCACGCTGGCACGCTTCCAGCTGTCTGACCTAGCATTGAGAAGTCTTGCCTTGCCCGAAATTGCCATATACTTCTGTTGTTTTCATTAATATGACTATAGAATAGAATAAAATAGAAATAAGGAATAAAAAATCATAAAAATAACAATACAAATAAAAACTAAATTAACTTGACGAAAAAAGGCAACCACTATTTGTTGTCCTGCAGTCTCTTGTTGGTCAAGCCTAGAGATGATAAAATAATGAGGTCACTACAGGTTTTTTATGACTTTAAATGTAGGCAGGATACTTCTAAAGCTGATGAGCAAAAAATCTTTTTCGCGTGAGATGCGATTGTCCTATGTGCTAAAATTTTCTCCGGAATTTCGTCCGGAATTTATTTCTTGGCCGGCCAAGAAATTATTTATTAAAGGTCTGTCTAAAAACAGACCTATAAAATTTCAGGCTTCAAGAATTTACGATTCAGAATGCGCTTGACAACATTTACTTTACTTACGTTGGTACAAAATTAGATAGATTTTAAAATAATAATAATAATGCTGGACAATCCACACAGCATCATCTAGCTCCAGGATAAGTTGCTGTTAAACAGAGCTGTGTTATGGTACTAGATGACTTAATACAATACAATACTATACATAGATATTTTTTATTATATATAGAAAATACCAAGAACACCCGGAACAAATATTTGTAGATCGTACAAACATTTGACCCGAGGTGGGAATCAAACCCGCAACCTCCGCGTCGCAGGCGGACCTGCGCCCGCTGCGCCACATCGGGCGTCGAAAAAATAAAAAATAAAAAAATTTAAAGGATAAGATATTAGTCACTGAACTGTCAACTAAACAATTTAAATCAGTTAGTCCGATGTACTCCTTCCCTTAATTTGTTCCCTATCTAACTTGTAAATTTAGAAACAACAGTCTTACTAACCTGTTAAGTTCCTCTTTGGTCAACTTTTGAGACTCCAACGCCACTGTGGGCTCGCTTTCATTCCCCACATTGGCAACCTTATCTACTGCTGTCAGGACTTTCATTGCTACTTCGCCAAATACGAGGCTTTCCACTGTAACACTGAAGTTACTCACAGAGTCTTTATAATCAGTATTTACTTTGCCTATAAGTTTTTAACTGAAGATTTCTTTACACTTTATTATGGTAAGTTTAGTCAAAGTTAACACAGAAGCGTAATTTCTACCCAAGAATTTTGATTCTTAAACTCAAGCTCACTTTTTCCAAAGTTCATTTAAAGAGTCTGACTTCAGATTATCGTGTTTAATATCGTAACGCGCAGCGTAAGTCGATTGATCTGGAGACGTGCTCTCGCGCAGGGCGTTCAGACGCGTACTGAAGCCAGCCCGGGTTGAGCGGGCACCTGTAGGATCCGCGGATTCCACAGCTATTACTTCTGTGAGAGGTACCTGCTACGTTTACTGTGACGGTCCTGCAACGTCCGGCATTCCGCGCTATTCCTATCGCTCGTGACGCTTACTTTGTTTACATCGTGCTCTGCGTTTGGTGGGTGTGAAGGGTTTTTGAAGGACTTTGATGATTTTTTTTTGCTGTAGCTGTGCATTCGGAACGCGTAAAGCCCCAGATCCAGGCTGACCAGCTAGCACTTAGGGTAACACTCAAAAACTCTGGGAAACAGTTGCAGGCACGAAGTTGAAGTCAGAAAAAAGATGTAGAGTTCGATTCTTACCCGCACTTCCTATACCATAATACCTATAGTAGAGTCTGGTAGAGTCGGAAGAGCTGATGACCAAATTTATTTATACTTATTTTTTGTTTATTTTTATATTATAGACACATGGGTACCTACTACCTACTCGTCTTATGATTTGTTTTATGTGCCTTTGCATAGTTTGCCCTAGGTTTGATCCGACCAAATTCGAAAAAGCGCTATTCTCCGAGTAAATCGCATTTATTCGCAAGTAAACTGACAGTTGCCTTGTATTTGACATTATTCTTATTCCGTGGAATAGTTATTCCAGAAGTTGGTCGAATCCAGCCAGTCAGTTAAGTAGATCGAATTGGACCCTTAATTATAGAGCAGGTATACGTATAAGACTTTGCTAGAGAGTTCTAGCAGTAGGATCCTTAAATGGGAACATTAGAAACTGGTTATGACTAGCAGTTCTCCGAACAGTGGACCTCGCAAGCACAAACTTGTGAAGTGAGCTTTGAAAGTGAGCAACATACTGAATTTTGAGGAACTATTTTGCTCATCACGCTGAAGATCCTCATCAGATCAACACCAAATATCAGACAAATTGAAAGTTAATAAAGTTTATTGTATTGTATTGTATTGTATTGTAATACTTACCTTTCAAATAAAATAAAAATCATCGAAATCATATCACATTAGGCGGAGATATCCAGCAGCCCCCTTTTTGTCCCTTTTTGGAGAAATACGCCCCTTATCAAAAATCCCCGACGACAATCAAATTTTATAAATGTAATTTTATATGTAGGCGAGAACAGCCGGCCAAACTGACTGACAGCCAAAAGCATTTTCCGCCAATCACGAAACTGAGACGCTTCGCTCGCTTCGCTCGCTCGGTCAATTATGATGAAGACTTTCGGGGATTTAACCTGGATGAAACTTAGAAAAGTGGAAGTCATGTACCTACATTACCTACTCATACTGACCTCCATCTCGTAGATATCGGCGATAAATGCTATGTTAGGACCTATGAAAGATTTCTTTAGATCGATGTTCTGCGCTAAATGGTCAACTCTAGCAGCATAGTCACTGTAAGAGTATCAATATCATCATCATTATCATCATCATGAATCCACCATCCCTGCAAGTTGTAGAAATAGAACTAGTATTATATTTATTGGCCATTTTATTCTGGGTTTGTTCCACAGATAACTGCTAGAATTTTATAGGTACGGTTTACAAAAACGTAAATAAACATTTTAATTTATTGTGTCACATGAATTCTAGTGGGCAGCGCTTCCGCGGCCGCTCTCCTTGGAATTATATTTTATTTTTAGAAAAAAGAGGCGAAATTAGAAACTACTTGTGCATGAATGAATAGAAATGTATCTATTTATTGCCAATAGGTGTGTTAAGTACTCATTCGTAACACAATATAAAAAGCTATAATTAGTGAATTCAAATTTAATTTTCAATTGCTTGGGCAGTCCTTTGTCGCCTATCGCTTGTATTGTTTTCCTATAAATGTATACCTAATTAGCGCAGATCAGCTGTTTCATTATAATCGAACTTTGTATTGCAACCTATTCTTGTGTAGTTATGTATGTTTAGGATTTAAAGTGATAAATGTAATAAAATTACGACGAGTGTGAGTACCTAGACAAACCTACCTAGGTTTTTAAGGTACAATATTTAATAATTTGTAATAGTTAAGTGATTATTAATAAATAAAAAAAAAAAAAAATGAAATAACAACTAACATAGGCACCTACTATGTTCTTATTATTAGTGTTGACAGTCGTTTTGTAAATATTTGTTAAATAATGCTGCACGATATAGAGTTATACACGATAAATTAATTAATTTTACTTACGCTAGCAATAACTTATACAATTAACAAATTAGTAGTAGATTCCCTCGGAAGCCATCAAAATCGCGAAATATTTAGAGAAAAAAAAATAAAAAATAAAAAAGATATTTTATAATCTGTGCAATGTCGCTGTCAACGTCACTTTTTCTTTCGCGCGTCTATCGAAATCGCTTGGAATTTCATATATAATTTTCAATTTATTCATAAACTGTGAATAAGAAATTCAACCCTTTGAATTCATTATGTGACAAAGTGTTTATGATGGTCAGTGATGTGGAATTTCAAAAAATCAAGATTATGTTATGGACAAACTTTCACCAGTCAGGTTTGAATGGAAGTTAATTGACATCAGGACTACTGCTAAGTATCTCCATCTTAATTTACCTTTGAGAGCTCCAGGTAAAATCTATGTACTCACTACTTTGGGCAAATAATAAGGAAAGTTTTCCATAGCAACATAACAATCCAAGAGGTTATTATCTTTGACACTGTGCCTGTACCCCCACGACAATCAGAATATGGTACGCGATACCAGTACTGTGTTATCGATACATACGAGATGTTATGGGTACCAACGTCAAGCAATAAATAAATATGAATATGAAATATCACAAGGACCGTATCAGGTACCTACTACATATCTTATCCTACAAAACACTGAATATGAGAGATGTTCTAGTATCTAGACTACAATCCAACCCAAAGCACAGTGTCCATTACCCAGAAGTAGTTCATAGCTTCTGTAATTCCGTGCTTTGTACGCGATACATTTTGCACGATGACCAGACAATTGTCACGCGATGACATAGCTCTGGTACTGATACGAGATATCACAAAGTACAGTACGAGATACAGTACTAAGCATTTAGCTCTACAAAACACAGAACAGAAATGTTCTGGTAGACTAACTCAACCTTGCTTTAATACGGACATTTCACAATGAAGAGGAAAACATACTGCATCGTTTAACAGCTATGTTTGGATGATGGACCAAATATAAATAACCTAGTGTGGAAGCTTTATTTGATTAGTGAATCACCATGTGGGTAAGTAAATAGTATAGTAAAATACTCTAATACTGTGGTTGTTCGAAAGACAGAGCTCTAAAATTGGGTACCAACACCTTTAAATGGTGAAGCATAAAAAGACCACAGCGCAATCATCACATGGTAAACAAACCATTCTATCAATACAAGAAAACCGATCTTGAGCAAGAACTTATCGGAGGAAAATCTTTACTCAAGAATAAAATTGCTTTAACAAGACTTAAAATATCAAACAAAGCTGATTCCTAAAGCAAACTAGATGGTAGGAAACTGGTAAGGTTTCACAAGCACAAGCACAAGCAAACAAACCAACATGGAGATCATACCCAAATGTAACCACATATATACCCAAATGTAACCACATATGCCCCGAGAGGGTTGCACTACTTAGATCATACATCAGATGTATATCAACATACAGACAACATAACTGAAAAGTTCTATCCTGTTGTAAAACATCTATACTTAACAAAGTATAACAGCGTGTTAAAGTAAAATTTATAATTATTAAATTATTTAATAATTTTAAAGAATATGTCTGACACAATGCGTCCACTAAAAATAATATTAGTGCTCACTTAGAGAGCTTAGTAATATATTTTCCTATTTAAATAGAGACGCCAAAAGCTTATATATATATGGTAATTTGATAACATTAGGTAATGTGGAACAAATGTGTAAAAAACATTACTAAGTATGTAATGTAATCCCATCTCAGATAGTATTATTGAGATAGCCAAACCAGAAAAGGTTAAATATATCTTTAACCAGTTGTATGCCTAATGCAGGCTTGATTTAATATAACCTGAACAACAGGAAATTTATAACAGGAGTCATGTGACACAATCAAAAGATTAATATGAAACTTCTTAGAAGATCACTAAATTACCTTTTATAGCATTTTACATACAGCTATAACATGTGAAATATCACATTTTTGCCTGACAATGTTAACAGAGAGCAACAACTACATATATATTGAATTTAAGACTTTAGGACACAGCTTACAAGTAAAATCTTCTCATGTGACTCCAGTACACTGCCTTTACAAAATTCGTTCATAAATCTGTTACCAGCATTATTTTCCTGAAAACACAGTTATTCTAACAGTTTTCACCTAATATCTATTGTTTGATCGTTTGAAAACAAGGAATTGGTGCACTGCATGATGCGATGCATGCATAACAGAGCCAACACATTTTCACATTAATTACAACATTCTAAGTGTATTGTATTAAAACAAGCTGCATGAATTTCCTATTTCATATTTTATTTTTTCAAATAATTTGAATTACCATTAGAAGAACGGATTTTGGTATCAACATTTAAGACTTTACATTAGGTCTTCATATAAAAGGATTTTACAAATTAACTGATATTAGATACCTACTTTCAAAATGGCCTGGCCATAGTAAACGGTCTGGTTCAAAAAGATCAAAATAATGGCAAAGACAAATATATTCAGTTTTATTCCATAAGTAAATCATGAAGATTCTATGAAATTAAGTTCTTAAAAATATATGAGATCTCAAGGATGAAAACATGCTTACATTACATATGTCAAATTATGTTACATTATATTTGGATATTCTGGCACACACACAATCCAGTTGCTGGTATTTGGCATGCTGAAAATACATATTGCATGCATATTTTCGGCTAAATGACTCTACAATATAATTCTCATTTATAAATATTTTACTTAATTTTAAAATATTTTAATATTTGCAGCTTACCAAAATATTCTTATCAGGAAAATCAAATGATTTAACACAAATTTGAATTAACTCATTTATGTTATTATACATTTATGTGTCATATGAGGTTTAACAACAATCAACAGTACTTATATAGGTACTTTCTTTTAAATTTTTTGTTATATATTAATAACTAGATTTGCTCTCACATGAGTTGAAGCAGTTTGAAATCATATTATTTATAAATTTTATTAACCACTATGGTTACGATAAATGGTTACAACTAAATAACATGATGTGGGGAAAATCACTGCCATAACCTGCAATTACTATAGTCAGTGTCCAGATTCAATTTCACATTCAAATAACACTACTTCTGCTATTTAAATATTGGAACTTGGTATAAAAACATACATTTGTTTCCTACATAGCAAAGTCAATGTGAATGCTGATAAAGTATCATATTACAAGTGTTGATACTTAGCGGAATTGAGCAAGGAGACAAATAATGGTTTATAATTCCACCATAAAGGTGCTTATTATCTTATATAGGTAGGTACTAGTAAATTATAGGTCTGATTAAGATTGCCCATCTTAGAAAGAAACTCTACTTTATGCGTTAAAACTCTAACAATTTCATTAACAAAATGGGTTGTGGGCTTTACTTTTGTCACCAAAAGTTAAAGAAAAGTGCAAAATAAAGCCATTATGATCCATTAAATAGTAACGGATAGAGTCTATCCAGTACAAACAGGTGATGAAACAATCACAAAACAGTTAGATACTTGATCCTGGTAGCAAAACCATTACAATAATATAGTTACTAGTACCATCTCGGGGGGAAAAATGTAGCATTATGCCCTTTTGCCTGCAATAAACAACTAATAGTTATAAAATCTTTCGCTGGTATCCAGACAATAACATTTTAATTGTCAACACGGCCTATCTTTTGGATAGTAGGGTTGCCACAGCCGTTTCCTAAGAATTGCTCAACAAAACTGAGTTTGAATTCAAGTAATATAATGATTTTTCTAGCAAAGCAGTACAGGTCTCCCTAATCGGTCTGGTTTGGTTCTCTTTGTGGTCAGTAGACACCTTAATTGTAATTAATTTAATTTTTTATGTCACATAGATAATGTAACCTATACCTAGGTCCAATATGGGCCAATACAATGCTTATAACCATGGCTGTTGGCAAGTTGATTAAACATTTTTATCTTAATTATGCTACCAACTTGAACACATTTTAAATTTCAAGAATTGAAAATCATATTATTATTAAAACTACCTGTCTAAATAGTCATAGTATTGTTTTTGAAGGTACCACAGCCATGTTTAAGGCTAATAATAATTATCAGATGGTAAAATATAATAAAAGGTGACATAAAATTTAGTAACTACGAAATTGATAGCATTGAGCGTAAATGACGTACGTACCACTGACAATCCTGCTATTACGAATTAAGATACGGTCTGGCATTTGATGTATTATGTTTGCGTACCTACTGATCGTGGAAAAGGGCCTGTAATGTTAACAATCGTTAAGTTAGCTTTTAACTTGCTTACAAACAAAACCAAGTTATAGAACATGAATACTTCCACCAATCATTTAAAATGTTTAATATTTACAAAATATTCAAAAACGAAATTATTAAATACATAATAATGATCAACAATGATCTCATTTAAAGGAGTAAATAGGTATAAAAATGGATTGGAGCCTTAGGTACCTATTCATAGTCATACTTCAAAACTGATAATTAAATGACGTTGAAATATGTCATCTTTGCTTTATATGGATAAGGGGTATGAATAGTAGTTTCTCTTCTTATCAGTAGAGTAATGTTTATAAGTATATCAATTTGTAGCTATTGTTAATTACTTTCATAATGTTGAAATCAAATAGTAATACTGGGAAATGTGTTTAATTTTAGGATAAAATGCAACATTTTATAGCAACAACAATTTACATTTATAATTAATATGCAATGGGTACTGCACTTTTATGTAGGTACCTATAATGAGCCCATTATGCAGATGACTCTAAACATCTACTAATTTGTTAATTGTATAAGTTATTGCTAGCGTAAGTAAAATTGTTAATTGGACTAACTTACCAAGTGACGTCCAATTGTAATTTTACGAGCAGCAATAACTTATACAAGAATCACCCACCCAGCCCAGTATCAGCCTAAAGTTGATCCCTATTGCATAATGGGTGTTAATGGCTCTGCCTGGCTCTAAATCAGTGACGTTGACAGCGACATTGCACAGATTATAAAATATCTTTTTTATTTTTTATTTTTTTTTCTCTAAATATTTCGCGATTTTGATGGCTTCCGAGGGAATCTACTACTAATTTGTTAATTGTATAAGTTATTGCTGCTCGTAAAATTACAATTGGACGTCACTTGGTAAGTTAGTCCAATTAACAATTAAATGTTACTTGATTATTGTATCTACAGTATCTTAGGAATAATTTTGCACTTCTATACGACTGCCTGCTAATAAAACTGAATTATTATGGTCAGAAATTTCAGTCACAAGTAATATACCGTGTCGTGTAGTATCGGGCGGTAATAGTTTCTGTTTTAAATTGTTTCTCTAATATTGCACTGTTAGGAATAATTAAGTAAGTAGGTAGATAAATATGTTTATGAATATATTAAACAAAAGATAATATTATTACTAATTAAAAAAGAAATTAGTACAAGTCGTGACGTGAGCCATATTCATAGGTATACTTAGTTCTCCGAAATCTTTAGAAACTAAAGATCCAGGCTTTATCATGGTTATTGAGAGGCGCGTCCAGTAAGTGTACTAAAAGTAAAGCCAAGGTAATTTATAAATATTTCTTGGCTAAGTATTATAGGCAGACAGATACCGATAGAGCTGTGTTTTTTTATTTGCGCAGCTGATTGCATGAAGAACATTCATACAGTCAAACAAAGGTCATCAAACCAACGTCAACAAGCCTTTCAGTTATTTTCCCAGTGTGTTACATTACAAAACCATGAATAACAACGAAAAAAACACAAAACTGCTTCTTTTATTTACCATTAAATAAGCCAACATCTGTAAATAATGGAGCATTAAATGCAGCCAGCTGTAATAAAGCAGATTATGTTGTAAAAAATAGCGGTAGGTAATAGAGAAGAGGTGCCAATTTGCACACATTACATTTTCAATGTCAAGATAATAAGGGGACATTTTCCTTTATATAAGCACTACGCTTGTAGCTTTTAATTTCAAACTTAACCGTATTAAAATAAAGATTAAATTCTAACGCGTTTATTCGTGACACTTATGACGATCGCGCGGTCCGAAATATTATGAGAAAAACTCTATTTCATAAATGTAGCTTAAGCACTGTAGCAAGTGACATTACTGGGCAAAAGACTCTCGCGGTGACGAGCGCAGTGCAGTGCCACGCAGACTTTAGCTTAGAGTGTATACAAATCACACTAATAATTAAAAATAAAAAAGCTTGGATGTTTATAGATGTTTAGATGTTTGGATGTTTGTTTCTCTATAACTCGACAACCATTGAACTGATTTGGCTGAAATTTAAAACATAAATAGATAATAACCGAGAATAGGACATTGGCTACTTTTTATCCTGGAAAAAAATACAGTTCCCGAGATCCATGCAAACGAAGTCGCGGGAAACAGCTAATAATAAATAAATCGTTTGTTTTTGACGAAGCATCCATCCCAAATAACCATCTCATTTATAATTCGAACGCGAGCAACACCGTACAAAAATCTTTACATGCTCAAACTAATACTGCAATTTTTTTTTGTCCTATTCTACAAATGTTTCTTTCTCGCCGTGAGTTTTAGAAGCAGGCCCTCCTTCAAGCCTTGCACGACGTTAGACCTGGGGTCTACCGCGGGCACCCGACGCGTGGAGCTGGAGGGTTCTACTGAGAACTTCTGCAGCAGAGCCGCGAGACCAGCCAGCGACTGCATCTCCCCAAGACGGGCACCTGGAGGCAATTTTAATGTATTACTAGCTGTTGGCCCACGACTTCGTTCACGTAGAACTCGGGAACCGTACTTTTTTCTGGGATAAAAAGTAGCTCATTTTTTTTTTATATAACACTAAAGTGGCAACAAAGCGGCCCACTTGATGGTCAGCGGTTACCGTAGCCTATGTACGCATGCAACATCATAGATATCATTTGCGTGTTACCACAATCCCATGTCCTATTCCCGGTCAATTATCCTATGTTTAAATTTCAACCAAAGTCTCATGTGCCTGTAATTTCACCGAAAACCATACCCTTCGAACCGGAACACAGCAATGCGAGCTTTACTGCTTGGCTGCAGAAATAGGTAACGTCTATCACAAAGAACTCTACTACTCTTGTTCTGTGACAATAGTTTAAATTAAAATAACTCGCCATCCTAGTCTTTAAGCTGTCTAGCAAGGCTTGTTTACCTTCTTTAGTACCTAGGCATTTACTTAGGCATTAAGATATTCTACAGACACATTATTATAGGTACTTACACCATTTACCGTTGCTACAAGATAAGATAAAATATTTATGATATGATTTTATTATGATAAAATTTATCAACAGATACAAATAATTTAATACCGTTACTGATCATTAGATAATTTATATATGCCAAAACACTGGGAAAACGAAGTGAATGACCTACTCAATAGATCGGTGACATTGTAGCATTGTTGGTGGATGGTAAAGAATAAAGATCGATTGTTCTAGCAGTAGCCGTATCGAAGTAACAGTTTTTAAACCTGCCCCGATTTGTTATAAACATTAATGTAAAACCATACCACAGACTAGATATTAGTACTACGACCATACCTTGATTTAGTAAGAGTTATAAAAAGTGGGGTAAATGCAAAATTGAATAAAAATGGTGGCCTTACAAAACGCATGTGAAATTTAAAAACTTCGTATTTAATAAACTTATTACTTAGTAAAGGTACCTTACCTGTTTTCTGAAATTAGCAAAATATTTAGTGAGTTTTCTGTTGTTGTAATTAGAGCGCGCGGGCGTTATAAATTACACAAACGCATTCTAAATACTTACCTACACTATAGTACTTACTTATTAGGTACACGCTTACAGAAATTGACTTACCGATACATGCCCTAGGTCCAGCACCAAACGGCAAATAGGAGAAGTGGTGCCTCTTCGAATCATCTATATCCGCGAACCTCTCTGGTCTAAACTCCTTGGGGTTTTCGAAGTACTTCTCGTCGTTCTGGATAGCCTGGACCGGCACAATGATCTTTACACCAGGATCTATGGTTATATCCAAGTTCGGTATCGTATACCTCTTAGCACACACTCGATGCAAGTTTCCTAACGATGGAAACATCCTCATAGCTTCCTTGAAAGCCAAACTCAACAATGTCATTTCGGCAATCGAATCATAGCATAGCTCATTGTTATATTTCATCAAAACATTGTCTATTTCATTGTGTATCTTTCGCTGCACTTCCTGATTGTAAGCCAGTTGCAAAAGTGTGAAACTTGATGCTGAGGAAGAAGTCTCGAAGCCCGCCGCAAAGAACACGAAAACCTGAGCCACCATGCATTTAAAATCCAGCTCCATCTCCACTTGAACCGGCGTTCCGTCTGCGTTTCTCTTCTCCACAGACTCTCCCTTAATCAACCCCTTAGACTTTAGTTCCAGCATCAGATCTATGAAATCGTTTCGTCCAGAGGGTTTGTAATTTCGCTGCTCGCAAACATTCTTTACGATTTCGGTAATTCCTTCGTTGATTAGGGGGTTCATTGGGTTCAACACCGATCGCAGCTCTGGGAATACCTCCCACAACGAAATAAGGTAGTTGTTTTTCCAGGAACGAGTAAAAATCGACTTGCCGAGTTTTCTGAAGAGGGAGTGTTCGTTATTGACAGTGTCGACTTCGATTCCGAACCCGCAGGCGGCGATGAACTCAGTGGTGAAGCGCGCCATCAGTTCCCGAACGTCACAAACACTATCCCGCTCAGCGATCCCTTCGCACACCACCTGCATCTTCTTCGCGCATTTCACAATCAGTGGGAACATCGCCTTTAACTTGGCGGTGGTGAAAGCAGGCGTCATACGCTGCCGGAGCAGCTTCCACGTATCTCCGTCCACATGGAACAGGCTCTGTAGTAGCGGCTCTTTATTCGTGTCTCTGCCGAGTCCTCGTCCGTAAAAGTACGCGAAATCCACGCTTAAAATCGTCCTGGCTACGTCAAGGTCGCGAATCACGAGCTCCGGGGTCGTTCCCCTGTAGTACCCGACCACTTTCTCATTAGGATATTGGTTGTAGAGTTCGGTGGCTATTTCTGTGATACTTTTTATTCCGAAAAAGTTGCAGATATGGTTTCCGAAGAGCGGTATCGGACTGTTCTGTTTTACGTTTCTCTTGGACCAGTATTTGTGTGTCCGAGTAGTGTAGAAGTAGAAGGCCACGAGGGCGAGAATCGTCAAAATTAAGATCATCTCGACCGAGCGAGCGAGTGTTGAGAAGATGACTGGAGCAACTGGTTTTGTGCGAGCGGTTATAGCTGCTCACAGCGATTGTGGACTTTGAGTCTGATAATAATAATTACTACTTGCCATCATTTACTAGCACTATATCTACCAATACAAACTGACGCAAATTTGATTTTGTCGAAAAAAAATTAAAAAGATAATCAACACTACGTACCTGACTAAGATACTTAATAAAATCGTAAAGATGCTAAAGGTCAGTGCTGCTAGACATGCTAATTAATTAAGTTAAGCTTCTAACAACAGATTTAAGAATTCTTATCTGTACCTAAGTCTAACTTAAAATTTGAGCCATACCTACTTTATTATCTAAGTAGGTTACTTTATTATCTAACGCGTGAGCAAAGCCGCGCAGCAGTGTGTGAGTGAACTTAACAGATCATTGTCCAGCAGACAAATAAATTAGAGTTCTTTTTGCATGAATGGAGTTCTGTAGTTCCTGATACTTTTTACTAATAGTTCTAGCGTTTTTACCTCCGAAAATACCAATTAACGAAATGATATGCTAACTTCTCGTAGCAGATCATTTTCATTTGCAGCAGATCGAAAAACAATGAGAGTTCTTTTCGCATGCAGTTAGTTAGAGATTAAGACTTTACCTGCCTATACCTAACTGGTAACATAGACATCAATAGGAATAAAATAGATTCCTCAGATCTAGGAGTATCCGCAAATATCTACCACATGTATCCAATGTTCCTATCTTATTATTAACCTTATCTACGAATGACAAAATAGGCAATAACCATTTATTTTGATCAAATTGCTAACTTTGGGAATATTCATCTTAGTAAAATTTTTGTCCAGTTAAAAAGATTTATATCAAATCAGTGAAAGTTTCTAACCTTTTCATATCAAATCTTTATAACTGGACTAAACACGTCACAGAGTTTTTTGACAGTGGCAAACATAATGACAATAACGAAAAAATATTGAAAGATGGAGTTAGGAAATTAGGAAATAGGTAAATACCTTTGTATGTAGGTACTTACCCCTTCTAATAACTTAGGAATGTACGTTTTGCGTTTCTTAATGTGCCGTTTAAATTTTCGTGGAAAGTTAACTAATGGTTATTAAAAATGTCTATGAATCATGTGAAAATCTACTACGGGCCGTGTGACTCATTCAACACTCTTGCCCATAAACCTCAGAAACTACGAGGGCTCATAGGTAAGCTCAACTCCACTTACAGCTAGCAGGCGGGCATTGTCCAGACGTGAAAAACAGTACGATGACGTACTTTGTCTCTGCAGGTGGTGTGAACCAAAGTACCTATGAAAAGTCGTGAAGGGAGTTGTTTCACGTAGTATGGAGCCGGGCCTTGGTCTTAGTTAGATAATCATCAAAGAAACCGTTTATCACTGTTTATTTATTTTATTTTGGCTTCTTTCATAATCTAAAGTAAGTTTATCTTTGTGAAGGAGTGCAACACAATGCAAAACAACATGGCGGGTTTAACGAACAACTGGGATGCTAGGTACTGTCAAAGTCAAGATGCGACACGATCATTGCGGACTGTCATGGCGGACCTCTAGTGTTCCCGTTTTAGGAAACTCAACACAACAAACATTTTTCCTTTAGAACTTTGTTTGTCTACTTAAAAATAAAATTGTTTGTTACTGTTAGTCTTATATTTTTTTCCATTTTTTTTATGGTGTTATACCTAGGCCACTATGAAATTAGTCCTTTTACATGAAAATGTTTTTTGGTGGGATTGTTAATTTTCCAGATCGTGTCCAAAAGTTGGGTTTCCGAGTGAAACTCGCACCAGTGGAGTTTGTCAACTACTGCGTACTGGAAATGTGTGGACACGAGGTACATGATATACAAAAAATCTGGGGATTCCAATGCCTACCAAAAATTCATTAGCACGACCGGGTTCGAACCCACAATTCGGAAGGCGGGGTCACAACCGGTAAACTGGGAACAAACCTCTATTGACTGTGATCTCTGTAGGAAAAACCATTTCAGATGGAGTATAGAAAATCATTCATGACGCTTGGTTTGAGTACCTATTGTTCCAGAAGCCTTAGCTACGACATCAACTGCTCTTCATCCCACTTGTAGAGACACAACCGTTAATACTTCGGTTTATTCATCGTGATCTTGGGCCTTACCTTACCTACTCTTGAATCAAATGACAATTTCGATCCAATCCCAATCTAATTTTTTAGGCTGTAGTTTCGCGCTGGGTTTGAGTCGAGAGTAACTCGAGTAGGTACGAAATGTTCGATCTATTGAAATTTCATCCAAGAATAAGGCCCCAGGGCTACTACTCGACCGAGAGTGATTGGATCCGACCACACGAACCCGATGCACGTATTGAATGCACATATATCCACTGTTCCAGGTTTTCCGGTGCAACATCCAGAACCTGCGGTTCAACAGCTCGTATGAGCTCGACCCTGTCTGCCAGAGAGCGATCAACGCCGTCGTAGAGTCATCAGCCAAGTTCAGGCGAGCGAGGCACTACCTCTGGTTCTGGACCCTCATCCAAGATCAAATACTGATCAGGACTAAGCACGGACCAAAGGATTACTGGCCTGCTGAATTAGAGATTAAACCTTTCGAGGATTGTATTAACTGTGTTAAGTGCTGCGGTATTCTAACTTCCAAGATATAAGTATTGGCGAACACTTTACCCACTAACTAAGCAAAGCTTGTGCTATGGGACCCGTCTATAATTCCATACCTAAACCTTGAATAAATATTTGTAGATCATGGAAACATTTCTCGTTTATATATTTCGGGCATACGACCACCACCAAAGAGGTCGTCCAAATAAAATACTCTCTTCACTCCTTGTTTTGTATAGGAGCGTTTTGAAATGGTATCACTTTTGGGTTTAAGGCCAATATCCACCATAGCTTCGTCTCTTTAGACAATTTAGTACGGGGATCAGGCACAATAGAAAATAGTGTCTGAAATCCTCGTGGTTAGTTATGTAACTCATTTGAGAGTTGAGTAGACTTGCTCTATTTTATAAGTTTTTTTTTACTAATTTACTCTTTTACTAAATGCAAACACTTGTTTACTTTCGATAATAATTATATTGAAACAATATACAAGGCTAGAGTTCAGTCCGCTAACAGATAACAGTGGCACTAAATAAATACAATTCGCGTTATTTAACGTAATTTCAGTCACATAAGGCTCACTTACAAACTATAACTAAAACTGTGTAAAAACATCCCGAAGGAAAGAGTATAATTAATAAGTAAGTAAGTAAATAATTAATTTAAATGCTTACTTACTTTGGTCTCTTTTGATGTCTATCAAAGCGGGGTGATGTCGATTGTAGACGACGCGACTGACGTGATGTGTACCTACAGCATTATTTATTTATTTATTTATTTACATGACTCCACTATACTTTGGTAGACCAGTAGCTTTATAATAAATTCGCATTATGCCTGCCAAAGTAATTATGTTCTTTCTAAATTAGTGATGTAAATAATACCTAGCCTATTGTAACTCCGAATCTTTACTAATATTTTTACAAATTACATTAATTTGATAAACTTTATAATATAAAAAACACACTTTGTAGCGATTTCTTTATATTCCTTTAACAATCCAACAATAACTGTCTAGCTTCGGTTCGATGTCACTTTAAGCACAACCAAAAAAAAAACATATACATTTTTAGAATAGTGTGATAATACCATATTTACATACCAAGGCTATTAAAATGACGCTCGCAAAAAGGAATCAAATCTAATCGATTTTGGCAAACTTGTATACTGTGCCATTTCAACAGCCGAGAGCTAATAGTAAGGGTGGCTAAAAATCTGATCTAGAAAATAGCATTGCAATTATGATGGGGCCAATGCTATTTTCTAGATCATACGTTGGACGAGTGGGCGTTGGGGCCAACGTGTGGAGCCGGGGTAAAGGTACGAGTTGGTAGCCGACTGCGGGCGGCAGCTGCAGGAGACGCCGACGTGACTCAGCGTTACGTCAGCTTCATACCGATCGGTACGACAATGTCGTCATAACGTAACGCGGCGACAGGTCGCTTACAACCGCTGCATGCAGTAGGCTTCTAACTCGTACCTTTAGGTGTCACGTTCGTAGTCGAACCGAACTCGCTTCAGTATAAAACATACTACCTAGAATTTCATAAATAATTTTCATACAATTTACAGTCAACAATGTGTCCGATTAAATACATTATACAGAGATTACATAATAATTAGTAGTACACCTAACAATGTAATTAGCGTAGCGCCAAACTTTATGGCCGGTTTTAGAATGAACATGGATCTGTGGTTGTATTGAATGAAGGCAACATGGCGCTGGTTTCTTGTAGGACACTCTTCGTTCTATGCTTTTATATTCCATTGGTTATGGCAAGATCAAGGAGGCAATGGTACTCACAAAAAGACAGCTAAATTACAATTGCATGATCGAATTTTGTATTGCTTAAAGTAAGTGTCAAAAATCTACAATGCAACTTCAATTGTTCTCATTGTATTAGTAGAATTGCTTCCCTGGTTTTGAGCAAAGTCAAAAAAACCATAAGAATCGCCATTTTACAAAGTACGCCTGTCCCTCGCACCTTGCCCGGAAAAAAATATCTCTTGGTAATTTGTTAAATTTAAAAAATGGGCTGGGATAAAAGTCTTGAAACAGAGCAATATTCTTAAAAAAAGATAGTGGCGCCCTCATTTCTTTCTAGACTTTTATGCTAAGTTACAGTCATAAATTTTGGTGCTACTTAAACAATAAAACTTATCGCATCGAATGGAAATGATTGATGAAATAATACGAGACACGCCCTACGATAAAACAATAAAAAATATAGTTTGTACAAGTATCATACGCGCTTTGATCAAAAAGTCATACTGCGATGGTTATTTTACTTTGTGAATATAAAATAACATAGCACATAATGGACTGTACCTATCTAACATGGATGTGTTTTACGACTAACCCAAGCATGGAAAGAAAATCCTTAAAAGCAGTCTCCAGAGTGCTTAGCACGAAAAACTCGTTTGACAATCGTAAATGTAAACGTATCGTCCAGCTGTCAATTTGTATAGGATTTTTAACAGCGCCTCTTCAGTGCTTTAAATGAACTACCAAAAGAACCAATTTCATAGTGGCCTAGGTCTTAGTAACACCATAGAGAAATTAGAAAAAAATATAAAACTAACACTATAATACAATTTTATTTTTATGTAGACAAACAAAGTTCTATATGAAAAATGTTTGTTGTGTTGAGTTTCATAAAACGGGAACACTGGAAGTCCGCCATGACAGCTATTAGCCAATGATCGTGACGCATCTTGACTTCGACAGTACCTAATAACCCAGTTGTTCGTTAAACCCGCCATGTTGTTTTGCATTGTGTTGCACACAAAGATAAACTTAGATAAGATTGTGAAAGAAGCTAAAATAAATTAAATAAACAGCTTAAAATGGTTTCTTTACTGAATATCTTAATATCTAGACCCCTACAAAGGACCTAGGCCCGGCTCCATACCTCGAGAAACAACTCCTTTAATACAAATTACTGGACGATACGTTAACGTTTACGATTACGAAAGCGTTTAGTATGTTTTACATTGAGTCAGTAGCAACGTCAGTGCTGACTCCAAATTCGAGTAAAATCAGTGCTGACCCGCTACTGACCTAATGTAAACGCTGCCGGGGCAGTACTGACTTCAAATTCTCGCGTACCGACCCTTTGTATACAGAGAAAGTCAGTTTTCAAAGTCAGAACTGACTTCATTTGGAGTCAGTCACTGACCCAATGTAAAACGCACTTCATTCCGGATACGGCCTCTGAACTGTAGTTCTCAGTCTAAAGTAATGAGACGCAGCGTGGCGGGAGCGTGGCGGGAGCGGGGCGGGACGGAGGCGTGGCGCCTGAGACACGCTGTTTTCTATACTAATATTATAAAGAGAAAAGATTTGTATTTTTGTTTGTTATGAAATAAACTCAAAAACTACTGGTCCGACTTCAAAAACTCTTTCACCATTAGAATGCCGCATTATCCCTGACTAACATGCTAAAATGCTATTATTTAATATTACCTAAGACCTGTGACTTGTAATACCCTCATAATTATGGTGCAATAGATGATACTGAACATAGGCTATATGTATTACTAGTGACACGCCCCGGCTTCGCACGGGTGCGGTTTCATAACGAGGCCTAGGCTTGGAGATGTTACCACCACTTCAAGTTTGTTCCAAATGCTATTTTAAAGTTTCATTCCGCTTATCATTCACACACTGTTAACACAAATTATTATAATAAAAACAATGTAGATAGTTACCATACTTTTTATCAACTCAAGGCGGTTATCACCAACAATATAAAATGATTTATAGTATCTATGTTTGTTATTGTAATTATATTTTTATCCAACATTTAATATTCCGTCAACTTTCCGTCATAATAATACCATTCACTCACAGATTACTTTGTATACCATCGATATCGTAAAATAATATTATAGTATGACGTCACAAAAATAACAAAAACTCGTTTGACAATCGTAAATGTAATCGTATCGCCAGCTGTCAATTTGTATGGAATTTTTACAGCGCATCTTTAGTGTGTAAAACGAACTATCAAAATCGTATACAATTTAAGAGTAGTATAGTTCTATCACAAAGGTGATAGAGCTCGTCCGGGGAAGGACTACCACCACACCTATTTCTGCCGCCAAGCAGTAAAGCTCGTATTGCTGTGTTCCGGTTCGAAGGGTATGGTTTCCGGTGAAATTACAAGCACATAAGTCTTTCCATCTAACGTCTCAGGGTGGTAACACGCAACTAATATTATGATGTTGCATGCGTACATAGGCTACGGTAACCGCTGACCATCAAGTGGGCCGTACGCTTGGTTGCCACATTAGTGGTATAAAAAATATAACAATAATAATAACAGCTGGACGATACACAAATTATTTAATATTTTTATATTTTGTAATTTTTTGTATGTTTTTTGTCTACGTTCACGATTGTCAAACGAGTTTTTCGTGATTTGCCTTCTGACATCAAATCGGAATTTTCGATCACGGTCGCTTGGAAGTACATTTTTGGGTTTTAGGATATTATTGTTCCGGTGTTCAAATTTTATTACAAACGCCGTGATTTCTTTAAAAATTTGTTTGTCAATGTTGAGAATTACTTGACAATGGCAATTATCTAAATAATTTGACAGACGCCATAAAACAAGGAACAAAGTGGCAAACTCAGCCACAGACGCCACAAATTAAAAGAAGAAGAAGAAGGGTAGTTTTAACAACAATTCGAGCACATTAAATTCTTAGCAGTTTAAAAGTGAGTATAAAAGTCTAGTCCTTTGAACGCATAGCATTATAATATAACCAAGAACGAAATATCAGTGTAATTATTATCAATATTGCTTAAGAGCTTTTAGTTGCCCCCTGTGTTTGAAAATGGTATTATTGATACTTTATACATTTCTTGGTGCTAAAATTAATCTCACAGTTATTAAGATATTAAATTTTATGTACAATCTAATAAATATTACTTGCTTTTTCAGAGTTTATTTTTTTGTAACATGCTTTAATCACCAACCACTGAGAAGTGTTTATCTAGGCTTTTTACAATATCTGTCGTGATATGGTGAGCACTTTAAATCACTTGGTGAAACAGGCTCTAAACCAGGGCATATCAGCGGAACGGCATGGAAGAGGAGTCTAAAATAATAATAGCCTTATTCAAAAATGAACTATAAATCACCGCCCCAATACTAAAACGCCACTTAGCTAATCAAAGCTTAACTGATGACGTTTTTTGACGTTTCTCCATACGATTTTGAAAAGTTAAATAGCGTTTGAGCTAATGTGTCCTTCATATCTATCATCATCTATTTTCATTGACATAAGAATTACAAGAAAATATTTAGCAAGCTGCTAAAATGACAGTTTAATTTATGAATAAGAACATTAATGTATATTGCTACATTTTGAGCTAGCAACTAATTATATGAAAAATTTAAATTTAATGATAAATAATACGGATTATAGCCTCAAACAGATACACCCTTTAGTTAGATATAGGTACCGTCCACCAATCCGCACTAGCTCTAAGTTAATTCGCCCATGTAGGAACCACGACGTAACTCAGCAACCAACACAGGAATACCTACTTTAAATCAATAGCTGTTTGCTATATTTTCATTTAACAAACACATTGCAAATAACATTTTGTCATTGTTTGATAAGTGAAAATAGAACAAATGGCTATCAAATTAAAGTGGATATTTCTGTGAGTTGATTCACATCACTTGGTGCTTTTTAGATGAGCTAACAACATAAGGGCCAGATAAATAGAAGTCACTCAGTCTGAGTATTATTCCCGTCTCTACATTTCTGTATGAATAAGAAGGCTTATTGACAGGTTTGTGAATGAAATTGCTACAATGATACATAATCGCATTTAAGAGCGTCTAGCATGAGTTCCTGAATTTTGATTATTTACTTTTTTAGCTAGCGAGTTATAATAGCGAGTCACCTGTAATCAAGGTGACGATCGCCTATATTACTTTCTCGCTCTATCATTTTGCTGTCTCGCCAACTGTTTTCGGAGATAAAGAAGTAATTACTGACTCACTATAGTTTTTAGCGAGTCGCCAATGTACTTGATGCATATTGTATTCAAATTATAACTCATCGTAAACAGTGAATGCAAGATTATTTACTTTTTTAGCTAGCGAGTTATAATAGCGAGTCACGTGTAATCAAGGTGACGATCGCCTATATTACTTTCTCGCTCTATCATTTTGCTGTCTCGCCAAAAGTTTTCGGAGATAAAGAAGTAATTACTGACTCACTATAGTTTCTAGCGAGTCGCCAATGTGATGCATATTGTATTCAAATTATAACTCATTGTAAACAGTGAATGCAAGAGAGATTGAGACTCAGAGTGAGTACTAAGTATATTTATCCAGACTTATAGGCCTAATTACACGGTTCAATAATCGCTTTCAAGAATTGCCTTGTCAATTGTATTTCAGTACAAACTGTTGATCATAATTTATAATCATAATCATAATTTTATGTCAATGAACATAGATGACGACATATTTTAACGCCATTTTAGCTAGCAGAGGTTTATAATTTTGTGAATAGGAGCCTTTAGCTATACTGAAGGCGTCAGTAACGTTAGTGACAATGGGGTCGAATTAGTTTCATAGTGCGGATACAAATGCGTTCACGCAACAACGCTATAGATTGTTCAACGTTGTTTATTAGTAGAATCGGACTCCAGACGGTACAATTCGAATAGAATCGTATGATCGTAGGTAGTCAGTTGTCATCTATACTAATATAAAGAAGAGAAGAATTTGTATTTTTGTTTGTTACGAATAAACTCAAAAACAACTGATCCTATTTCAAAAATTATTTCACCATTAGAATGCTACATTATCACTGAGTATTTTTTTTTTTTTATGAAATTGGTGCGGCTAATATAACACTGCAGCCATGCAGGCCTATTGTGTTCGCCACTTGTTTTGTCACCCTAAGGGGGCGTTTACAGTTCACCTCCAAGCCCTGCCGATACTAAGAACTGGAGGATTTGCTTGGGGGGTGATGTCTCTTAGCTCATCTGGGCTGAGTAACATAGGCTTTAAATGTCCACCCGTGCGAAGCCGGGACGAGCCATCGGTTTATTATAAATACTGTTGACATTTTGTTATGAAATCAATTTACCAAGGCAATTCCGCACCATGTAAACGAGCATTCCAATCCAGCTCCATGATCACATAACTTCGTTAGCAACCAATCTCCATTGATATCATCACACTGTCTATTATGACATACGAGCTGACCCGCGCGGCTTCTCCCGCATTTTTGCAGTTTTAATGCTATCCCACAGGAACAGACAATTTTTCCGTGATATAAAGTAGCCTATTTGTTATTCCAGCTAAGCCATCTACATTTCAAATTTCATCACAATCGGTTTAGTCGTCACGGAGATACGTGTAAACAAACATTCACACACACACAGACTTTCTATATATATATTTATAATATAGTAGAAAGAGCTATGGTCAAACTGCTTAAAACAGTGTGAGATGGAGATCGATGGAGATTAGTCGCAACAGAGTTATGTTATCAACCTGCAAAACCCACCTAACATAGGGCAGTGTCGTGTCACGAATATTTGGCATAAAGCCGCTATACACAAGAACGTTCACTCGTTTGTCACTTCACTAGTCACCGCTCATTTCACTTGTGTTTTCACATGCTGTATGAACTCGTAGTAGGAGAAGGCAGACTCCACCCGGTCCTCGACCAGCCGCTCCGTGAACGCGTTCCGGGATGGCGAGTTATCTCTGAAAACAAATACAAATTATATAAATACGATTACAGGCATTTTCAAGAACCCCGAATTCGAAAGATATCTGTCAAACACTCTTTACACTCCTTACACTCCTGAGCCTGTCTCACACTCCTTAACTCGTATAACATGCATGACCTCGTCTTACACTTTTAAACTCGTTTCACACTTCTGGACTCGTCTCACATTTTTAATATCGGTTCACACTCCTGAACTCGTCTCACACGTATGACATCGTCGCACACTCATGACTTAGTCTCACACTTGAACTCGTCTCACACTTTTAAACACGTTTTACACGCCTGAACTCATCTTATTCTTTTAAACCCATTTCACATTCCTGAACTAGTCTCACACTTCTGAACTCTCGTGCGAACTTTTAAATTCTTCTCACACTTCTGAAATTGTCTCGCACTTTTGAACTCGTCTCACAATTTTAACCTCACACATACTCCTGAACCCGTCTCACACTCTTGAACCTGTCTCACACTCCTGAACCAGTCTCACACTCCTGAGCCCGTCTCACCTGAGTACTAATATGTCCGAGGCGTGAGGCCTGTCTTCATTGAGTCTGTCGATAAACGCGTGTATAAACACGCTCGGGTCGGAGTCCACTCGCGGCACGCTCCTGGCTTCGTCCGGGATCTGGCTGAAGGCGGTCACGCCGAAAGCTTCGGACAGGAAGGCGGGAGAGACGTTCCGCCCCACGTATATTATCATGCTGTCGCCGTCGTCCAGTAGGTATGCGCCGTTTGTGTTCACTCTGCGAAATATATATTTTTTTATGTCAGCAAGTGACATAAACTACCTGTCTACCTGGTGGTAGGACTCTTCAGAAAGAGTCCGTCTTGGTGGGTACCACCGTAGTGTCAGATATTCTACCTCCAAGCAGTAGTGTGCAAGCTGCACTGTGTTTAGGTTTGAAGAGAACTGTAGCAAGTGAAATTACTGGGCGAAAGAGACTAACAACAATGTCTCGGGGTGATAAGCGCCGTGCAGTGCCACGGAAACACTTAAAAACTTTAAGCTTTCGGTGGCACTGCATCTGTTATAGTCAGGCGTGGTGCTTAACATCAGGCGGGCATCTTGATTGTCTTGTCACTTACTGACATAAAAAAAAGTGACTAGACATTCAAGGCGCCCGCGTGATGTTAAGCACCACGCCTGAGGGTCTACTCTTGCGGGTTAATGCGATAAATCGTGACACTTTTCGTGGTTCAGCTTAAGTCCGTAAATGCTCTGAACGAAGTTGTCACCGACATAAGTTAAGCTACGATAGTGGACACGATTATCGTTTCTCGCTTTCTAAAGTAGACCCACCGACTATGAGATTTTCGATTCGAGATTTTTTTTTAAAAAGTAGTTCCGATTGCTTTGACAGATGGCGCTAGCTGCCCTACTGCTATACTGGGAAAGGTTATCAAAACAAGAAAAAAGTTGGTAACTCCGTTTTTGTTTCGTCTCGTGTCAAGCGATTTTTTTCTTTTCGTTTGTATTTGATTTCCACTCCGACTAAAGATAATGTACTACGTAGTACGTACTATGACTTTAACACCAGCCAGAGGTATGACAGACAGTGACAGTAGGAGCAACCAATGTTGAATTCCCTACACATTCACCATAGCTCGCCAAACGTAGTGCTTACATTCTCTTGGGCTCGCCAGTTGAGCTACCGCCATGTAAATAGACAGCTTTTTTTTTTAATAATTTGAGACGAAAACATCTCATTGGCATGATTTTTTTGTTAGTATCACATTTGACAACATACCTCTCAGCGGTGAGCTGCAATCTCGGAGGGTCGGGAACTAGCTCGTCGTCGTCTCCTTTGAGGAGATGTTCAGTGATGTTGTGCAGCGGGTAGAGCGCGGGGTAGACGCTGCGCATCAGCTGCGACAGCGGCTGGCTCTTCAGTGCGCACATGTCCGCCACGCGGTCGTCCAGCCGCGTCGACGTGCCGGTGCGGAACGCTTTCTGTTATATATATACGAGTATTAGGTCTTTACCTATGAAATTTTATTAAACAAAATAAAATATGTACATATTTACATTACATTACAAAATATACAAAATACATATGAAACAGTTGAGCCATCTAAAGACCGTTGAATGGCAATGCTGATACGTTGAGCCAGATATGAACCAGCCTATGAAATTGCCGTTCTTCAGTACTGGTTATTTGAAATAGAAAAAAAGTTTGGACTTTGTACTCTAAATTCAAATTAATTTTGTTTTAAAAACATGACATTCTTTTTACAAACTCAGTCTTTTGTTTATTGATTAGCGTTGTATTTTAATTATATACATTAAAACATTTTTCGTCATGATGGATACTTTAAAAATTCGTGTAATTATGGAATATGAGTTTCGTTGTCACATATTATAATTTTTTTATACAACTGAAGTGGCAACCAAGCGTGCGGCCCACAAGATGGTTAGCGGTTACCGCAGCTTATAGACGCTTGCAATACCAGAGGTATCACTCGCGGGTTGCCACCTTGAGGCTAAGATCGAAAGCCTCATGTGCCAGTAATTTCACCGGGAACTATACCTTTCACACCGGAACACAGCAATGCGAGCATTACTGCTTGGCGGCAGAAATAGATATGGTGGTGGTCCTTCCCCGGACGAACTCTACTACTCTTATTATTCTACTTCTTATTATCATATATTATAATATTATATGGTGAAGGAAAACATCGTGAGGAAACCGGCATGTCCAAGAACTAAAAATTCGAAAGACATGTGCCATCCACCAATCCGCATTGGGTCCGCGTGGTGGATTAAGACCTAATCACTCTCGCCTGAGAGTAGGCCAGTGTCCCAACAGTGGGAACATTAGAAGGCTGTCATGATGATGATAATATTATATTTATTCATTTATTTAATTTTAAAACCCAACAGCTAAACAAATTAACTACTAAGTAGTGTTAGAGGAGTAAACTGTTTTGTGTTGATGAGCCTAGTACATCACACTTAGTTACAAGGGTCTGATGATGGAGTCAGGAGTTGTATAGTGCAACGCTTCAATGGCCCCATGTGAACTCCATGAGTTTATGCTCATTTGTTTTGTTTTGACGAGCCCAATACATTTACCTACCTCTTAAAAAAAAAAAAAATTGATTGTGACAGCCCTACAAGAATAGGCTATTATAAATGAGGTTCGTAGGGAGCTATAACGCTGTGATTACGGGAGTGTGTGTGTGTGTGTGTGTGTGAGCAGGTACCCGCTTCAGCAGCGCCAGGAGGTAGAGCGGCAGCAGGCGCAGCGCGTGCGGCGCGTGCAGCGCGGGGGCGGCGGCAGGCAGGTTGTGCGCCAGGCGGTGCGCGCTCAGCGCCTCCACCGCCACGTGCAGCACGGCCTCGCGCGCCTCGCTCAGAGACGCGCTCACGCACCGGTCCACCGCTGGAACAACACATTACCCATACTATTTTACATTATATCTCATTAAAAAATATATATATGACATTTTAATTTCGTTTTTGTCTCTATTTAAATTCTAAACTGTCTCGTAATGTTACTGTAGGTAATTGTTAAGATTAAAAAAAAAAAAATATTAGAACTAAGTAAACTACTGGTATAACTAACTTGCAACGCCCTTACAGGGTCCATGTATAGTTCTCTCGGCGGATCTAGGCTTCCGTGAAGTTAGCCGTTTCGATGCGCAATGGAGCTTTTTCTAACTAAATTGTCTTTGCGCATCACAAACGGCTAACTTCACGGAAGCCTAGATCCACCGAGAGACCTATACTCACCTACAGCATTATCATTAAGTTACACCTAAGCTGAATACATTGTACATTGAGGATGAAATAAATGAAATGAAATATGCCGCCTCAGGCAGGCGGGCCTCAGGAGGCAGCCGCTTGACCCGAGACTGCCTCTGGTGGAGCAGCGTCATAATTTTTTTTTTCTGTGCACCTATTATTTCTTTCTTTCTTTCACATATTTTTATTTTACAGATAATAAAACTATGAAAAAATGCGTAAAACGATTTGCGTTTTTGAATACGCGCAGTGCGGCGGTGCGGCCATCGACCCGCTCGGTGCGCGGATGGCCGCCATTTTATAACCTCAACCAATCAGAGGACGGTTGTAGGTTTATTATTTATTTTATTTACACTGAGTAGAATTTCGGAGTTTAAATATTTTTGAAAATCGAATTAGTATAGAATCAGATTTTTTAAATAAGCAAGTAAACTAGTCAGCTTTGTAAGAAATATAAATAATAATATATATCAGTCATCATGACAGCCTTCTAATGTTTCCACTGCTGGGACACTGGCCTACTCTCAAGCGAGAGTCACGACACGACAAGCGAGTGTGATTTGATCCAAATCGTGGATGTAAATCGTGATTGTGGATGATCCACGCTGTGTAGATTTTACTGAATTTTTTTTAATGTTTTTTATAATATGCACTTACCCATTTTACTAAGTAATCCAATGATGCATTGCGTGTCCGCCGAATGCAACACGTCTGGTAACGTAGTGGCGACCGGTAACGACATCGTGTGCACTCGTATCCGTCTCTCGCCTGTAAGTAAGTAAGTTCGTGAGAGTCAGTGGCCAACTCTGGAGACAGAGTTTTTAGGCCGCCCGAAGGCCTCTGTCATGGCCTAACAACTTAGAAAAAGCCGGGACCGACTGCTTAACGTGCCCTCCGAAGCACGGGAGCGCTTAGTTGAAATTGCGTGACTATGCGGAACAGTGCTTAACTTAGTTGATCTGTTAGGAACAACTTAGCCAGTTAAGTCACGAGCGCTCCATTCTCTCGCCTATAATAAAGTATAAGTCAGTGACCAACTCGAAATAGGCCGCGCGAAGGACCACTTCATGGCCTACTTAACTAACTTTGTTGATTAATAAATAAATTGAAATTGAAATTGAAAATTTAATTGAAATTAACGACAAGACCCCTCCGACTACTTAACGTGCCCTCCGAATCAAGCACTAAATTTAAATTGCCGTTGCACTGGCTGCGTCACCCATTCAAATGATGACTGCGCGTAACAGTACTCGTTGCTGAGCTGCATGAGCTACCTTTACTGCTGGTGTAGAGCAGCGCCGCCTGGAAGCACACGTGCTGCAGCTCGTGCAGAGACTCCTCGATGCTGAGCTGCATGCCGAAGGCGGCGTCGGGAGACACGTTGGGCAGAGACAGCAGGTCCGTCGACCGCACGAAGAAGTTGCCGTGGAACGTGTGGATTGTGACGCCTCTGCAAGGATATGGAAATTAAGCTATTAATGTCGAAAAAACTTTTTTTTTTATACAACTGGAGTGGCAACCAAGCGTACGGCCCACAAGATGGTAAGCGGTTACCGCAGCCTATGGATGCTTGCAATACCAAAGGTATCTCTCGCGGGTTGCCACCTTGAGGCTAAGATCGAAAGCCTCATATGCCAGTAATTTCACCGGAAACCATCCCCTTCACACCGGAACACAGCAATGCAAGCATTACTGCTTGGCGGCAGAAATAGGTACGGTGGTAGTCCTTCCCCGGACAAGCTCTATCACAGAGAACTGTACTACTTTACTCTTAACTTATGGCCAAAAGTGTCTGAAGCTAAACAGATGGTCTGCATTTGAACTGCCAACTGCAAAATAGCAGTTTAAACGCGGCTTTATATGGTTGACATAATTGCTAACATATAATATAACATTATATCTATCAAGACTGCAAACAAGGCCACAGCAGCACCTGCTAAAGTCAAGGCACATCAGTTCAATACAGTATAACACAGTTCATCGGGTCTTATAGGCAACTGTAACACAGTTCATCCGGTCTTACTGTAAGCTGTGTCACAGTTCATTTAGTCTTACTGTGAAGTTTATCCAGTCTTACTGTGAACTGTGATACAGTTCCTTTTGCTGTGAACCTGTAACAAACCCCATCCCTTATTACTGTCAATTATTGTGACACAGTTCATCCAGTCTTACTGTGAACTGTGACACAGTTTATCTGGTGTTACTGGGACAGCAACACAGTTTGTCCAGTCTTACTGTGAGCTGTAACACAGGTTAATCGGTCTTATCTTACAGTTACATAACCAGCCTAAAACACTCACCTAGTAGCCCGCACCCTCATAACCGCCTCAAATCCAATCTTCCTAGTCAGGTATCGACTCAACATCCTATTCAACTGTTCCGCTTGCCATCCGCGCGTGGACTTGAACAGCGGTATGTGGTACACTGTGCCACCGCTGAATTTACTAATACCACCTGTTGAATAAATAAATATTATCATTATGTTGCAGCCAAGAATAAGACAAAAGTTTACAATCAGTGCGTGTTGTGAGTGATGACTTATGGCACTGAGATCGACTCAAAGTTGCACGAGCGAGTGATGTAGTGGAGCGTCCCGCGCGACAATGCATCAGTCTCGGCTAGAAATTCGATCAGTCTGCTACTTAAGCTATTCTGAAATACCTTGGCTAGAGCAGGTATTATCGCTACCAGTCTGTACCCATCTATAATTTCTCGCTTGCCTTACCTTTGAATAATGACGATAAAGATGCTGGTTGTGCGAGTACTGACTGTGGGTTGGCAGGTTTGGTGCGAGTACTGAATGAGGGTTGGCAGGTGCGAGTACTCACTGAGAGCTGCCAGGTCTAGTGCAAGTACTCACTGAGGGTTGTCAGGTGAGGTGCGAGTATTGACTGAGGGTTGCCAGGTGTAGTGCGAGTACTCACTAAGGGTTGCCAGGTGTAGTGCGAGTACCTGAGGGTTGCCAGGTGTAGTGCGAGTACACACTGAGAGTTGTCAGGTGCCTTACTCTTGAATACAATGACAATTCCTATTTACTGTTGTCAAATTTTTGTACTCTTATAAATAAGGTTGAATTTAAAGTTTTTATAATATTTGAATTATAACATTTGGTTGAATTTGGCGCGATCGCGTCAAGCGTCAAGAGTCAAGAGTCAAGAGTCACGGCCGAGTAAGGTGCGATGCTCGTACTCACTGAGGGTAGCCAGGTCGCAGTACTGCGAGTTGAGCAGGAACAGGTCGACGGCGACCTGCGCGCCGCTGCAGTCGAGCGCGAGCCGCTTGTAGAAGTCCGTCGCGGGGCTCAGGTGCGCCACGTCTTTGCTGGACCGAGCGTTCGGGTCCTCTCTGGTAATGGATAAATGTACTTCTTTGTAATAGAGCTTTTAGTCGTTAAACATTTTTATTTGTACAACTAAAGGCCCACCTGATGGTAAGCGGTTACCGCAGCCTATGTACGCTTGGTACCACTCACCGATTGCCACCCTGAGACGTAGATCGATAGTCTCATGTGCACAGTATTGTAACACAGTATTGCAAGCATTATTTACTGCTTCGCGGCAGTAATAGGTAGTACTTCCCCGGACGAGCTCTATCACAAGGAACTCTACTTGTCATAACGTGGTAATTAACAAACTACAGATAAGTTACCTTGCTTGTAATGCTCCCGGACCTACGTTCGGCAAACATGTTTGGAACACGGTGATCCTACCTCCCGTCGGAGCCTAGAAAGGTTAAAAGGTTAAAACACACTTTAAATTTATTCTATTTTTTTTTATACCACTAAAGTGGCAACCAAGCGTACGGCCCACTTGATGGTCAGCGGTTACCGTAGCCTATGTACGCATGCAACATTATAGATATATCTTGCGTGTTACCACCTTGAGACGTTAGATGGAAAGTCTCATGTGCCTGTAATTTCACCGGAAACCATACCCTTCAAACCGGAACACAGCAATGCGAGCATTACTGCTTGGCGGCAGAAATAGGTATATTTGAACACACAAAACAAGTAACTAACATAAGTTTAATAATATCAATAATACGACCTAACCCGCGCAGCTTCACCCGCGTTTTTGCAGTTTTTATGCTATCACACAGGAACAGTACATTTGTCCGGGATAAAAAATAGCCTATGTGTTGTTTCAGAACTTAAAAACATTCCAAATTTCATCACAATCGGTAAAGTCGTCACGGAGATACCACAAACACACACAGACTTTTCGCATTTATAATATTAGTAGGATAATAATAATGCTGGACAATCCGCACAGCATCATCTAGCCCCAAGCTAAGCAGAGCTTGTGTTATGGGTACTAGATGACTGTTATCTATATATCTATTTTTTGTTATACATATAAATACCCAGAACACCCGGAACAAATATTTGCAGATCGTACAAAACATTTGTTCCAATTTGGTAATCGAACCCGCAACCTCCTGCGTCGCAGTTGGACCTTCTCCCGCCGCGCCACATCGGTCGTCAATACTTTTTCAGTTACATACAATTTGATCCCAAACGCGATGCGATAAGGTTGATATTTCCTTGTTTGTAAGCTGCACTCACGGGGGGTGTACGTCTTTTAGTTTCATACAATTTGATCCTAAACGCGATGCAATAAAGTTGATATTTCCTTACCATAAGTTTGTAAGCTGCCTGTAGCGCGGCGCCTAGTGCCGAGGTGGGCACGCCGAGAGAAGAGTACCTCTGAGGTAAAACTGTCAAAAGCTCTTTTACTAGTTCCTTCCTCTCGCCCAGATTGACTAGTAATGACTCGGGTGAAGGCAGGAATATGTCTGAAAACATATAAAACCATTTATAAACACTTTTTTTTTTCGGAACAACGAACAGTACATTATACATACTATAATAAATAAATAAACAAATAATAAATAATGCTGGACAATCCACACAGCATCATCTAGCCCCAAGGTAAGCTGCTGTTAAACTGAGCTGTATTACGGGTACTAGATGACTGATATATACTTAATACAATACAATACATAGATAGATGTTTTTTATTATATATAGAAAATACCCAGAACACCCGGAACAAATATGTTATCTATATTATCATATTCGTTTCTGCGTAGGGCACTGTTGTCAAAACTTGTAGTCTTCAAATCTTACTAAAATTATTACTTAACCATATACAAGAACATGTAACTTGTCGAAGGATAAATAAATGAAATGAAACGAAATGAAATAAATAATTGAAATTGAAATAACTAATGATATAAAGAGAGAAGATTTGTATTTTTGCATTTTGTTTTTGTTAGGAATAAACTCAAAACGACCAGTAGTACTGGTCCGATTTCATAAAATCGTTTACCATAACAATGCTAGTAACATAGGCTATATTTTATGTCCGCCCGTGTCAGGTTAGTCACATATAAATTGTAATAACATTTAAATTGTATCTTTCGTAATATGCACCTAAACAAGGTAATGATGATTATTATGTTGGTGCTCATAAGAAAACTAAATATAGGTGCTTGTAATAAGTGGTTAGGATGTAGCCACGTTTCGTTCTTAATTCCTTCGACGACCGTGGCGCGGTGGGCGAAGGTCCGCCTGCGACGCCGAGGTTGCGGGTTCGATTCCCGCCTTGGGACAAATGTTTGTACGATCTGCAAATATTTGTTCCGGGTGTTCTGGGTGTTTTCTATGTATAATAAAAAATATCTATCTACGTATTGTATTGTAATAAATATATATCAGTCATCTAGTACCCATAACAAACACACACCCACTCACCTAAACATACTCACCCTCACTCTTACTCCCTAACACACCCTCATAAATTTCCACAAACATTCAAAACACAATTAAATTAGTATCGCTGTTACATAAAAAAAAAAAATATATATATATATTATATTACTATAATTCTTACACTTTTTTACACATTTGCTTAAATGCTATCTAAATTAAATGCATGTTTCTAAATCTATTGAACTTATGATGTATGTACATTATAGGAATCTATCAAATTATGCATGCTAAAATAAGAATTTTTGGTTTCTACTTTTATTGGACATGGACGAAGGAGTCTATCTTCCCACAACACAGGTTTACCTAAGGTGGGAGATAGTGGTATAATACTTACTATTATTATTATGATAATTTGTGCTCGAAATTGTCCACCTACAAATTGTAATTTTTAATTTTTTAATTTTAATATTTTGTATACTGGTACCCATAAACATGTGTAATTTTGGAAATACATTGAACTGGTTTCTAAAATGATTCTGTAAACTAGATTTAGAACTCTAGAACACGTCCGCTGATTTCTTCGAAAACTGTATGACTGCTTCATTGATTGCCAAGCGCATGTAACATGTCGTGATTAAAGTAAAACTAGTCTTAAACTAAACTAGTCTTATAATACAGCTCTGTTTAACAGCAGCTTACCTTGGGGCTAGATGATGCTGTGTGGATTGTCCAGCATTATTTATTTATTTATTTAATTCCAGACTTAATTGCTTATTTCACTTACCTTCGATATCAAGTACAGTCATCTCCTTAGGTCGCGTAAGGCCTTCACTCATGAGGTAGTAATGCACGTGCGAGTCGAAGCACACGAAGCCGATCTGCGTGCGCGCGTCGCCGGGCAGCTCGTCTAGACACGCCTTTAGAGTGTCGCATACCACCTGTTAATGTTATCTGATTAGCGTATGTTCCCACAGCTGGGACTTTGGCCTGCAGGTCTATCATGAAACATAATTCCGAAATTTCGGACCGAAGTTTGCACGAGTTTTCATAGCGCAAATCACATTTATTCTGAGATTGATTCCGAAGAAGGCACAAGACATTGAAATAAATCCGATGAAATGTCATGCTTTATATTTCGTTAGGTTTTTTTTTCTTTTTTCCTGTAGAATAGGCTGCCTAAGCTGGTAAAGTAAAGTAAAATTACCTTTATTCAATCTTATCACAAGGATTATTTTGAATTGTCATAAGGTTAGGTCTGGTGTAGGTTGTACTGTCAACTAGTGGAATACCCCGCATTTTGTCCCGCTTTGAATTTTATTACAAACTACACGCTGCGTCATCTAGCAGTTGAATTTCGGGAATTCCTTTCTTAGTGCACCTTTACACCATATTAAGCAATGCAAATCAAATTTCTTGTTTCTAGGACTTATGGTTTAGACATCAATATCCCGCGCTCGCATATTTTATTATTACGCCACCCGTCTCGATTTTTTTCTCGGGATTTATCATATGTATTTTTTTGTTTGGAACCTATTCCTTAAATATTAGAGTAATGAGCATGTATGTCTGTGTGTAGTAAGTAGAAGTGACCTGCAGATATCCGGACTCCCGGGCCAGCTGCGAGACGTCCAAGAGGAAGAGGTAGACGGCGGGCTGCGGGGGGCGCAGCATGTACTCGCCGGGGGCAATGAACTCTATAGTCGCGGACTTTATCTCCGGCCGCCGCGACGGGTCGCCGTACGACTTGCTCACCGGGTCGAATAGGAACTCTTCCGGTACTGAAAACGATCACATTTCAGTAAGAGTCAAAGTAAAATAGTACATTATGGCGAGAGGATAGAATAGTACGCTGAGGCGCCAGTGAGACCCGAGCCGTAGGCGAGGGTCTTAAGATAGCCGAGGATTGTATGAACTGCAAATTTGCCCTAGGTGTTCTGGGTGTTTTCTATGTATAATAAAAAATATCTATCTATGTATTGTATTAAGTACGTCAGTCGTCTAGAACCCAAGCTCTGCTTAGCTTGGGGCTAGATGATGCTGTGTGGATTGTCCAGCATTATTATAATTTTTATTTTAATATGTTTCTGTGACAGAAGGCAGAGCTGCACATCGTGACAGTCTTCTAATGTTCCCACTGCTGGAACACTGGCCTACTCTCAAGCGAGAGTGGTTGGGTCTTAATCCACCACGCGGACCCAATGCGGATTGGTGGATGGCACATGTCTTTCGATTTTTTAGTTCTTGGTCATGCCGGTTTCCTCACGATGTTTTCCTTAACCGTATGAGAGCACTGGCATTGCGCACATCACCAGAGCTGCACATTTACTTGTAAACATGCTTTTATTTGAATAAATGAATTTTGTATTTGTATTTGATAATGAACATAAGACTGAGCATAAAGATTACTCACAATCGTTAACTCTGAAGCATAAGTTGCATTTCCATCGCTTCGCGTCGACGAAATACACAAACGGATTGATGTAGGTCCGACACGAGCGGCACCTCACTATTGTGTTGCACTGTATCACTGGCAAATGCTGAAACGAAACATAAACAACTGTTCAATATAGAACATAAAATATTATTTTGTATTCCAAAATATTAGTACTTTGTTTTGAATTAAGCTTGCCATACCATGAACATGGCAACACAAGTTTTTATTTTTCTCTTCTGTCTACCGTGCTATACTGCGGTCATACATTTTTTCAATAAACCTTAAATTAACGGTTTTATTTAGCCTTTTATTTATTTAACAGGCTAATTAATGGTCCTTCGAGCCGGATATGAACCAGCGACCTATGGATTACTCTTGAAAACAAGGTTGAATTTGGCTCTAGGTTTCTCAAGAGTACGAAATACCCCATACTGTTTTATTTACCATAGCGTTCAAGAAATCATATGAGCCTACATTTATAAAATGTTAAGGTCATAGTTTAAGGCGCTTCCATGAGCGAATGACCTTGACAGTTTCGTTCCTCTTCACCCCACCGGCCGACTCATGCCCCTCTACAATACTTCGCACAGTGCATTGATCTGATAAATAATGTTCAATGTTTTAGTGACATCTATGCACTCTTTAGGTAAACCCCCGTGATTCATAGTCAACTTCAAAAATGCGCTCTACACAAAGTGCACATATTATTTTGTAGTCATAATGCGATAGGTAGTAACTATGTTTAGCTAGTATATTAAGATTTACAAAGTTTAACCTAACATAAATAAAAACTTATATAGCCTGCAAAGTTATATTTTAGATTAGCTGTTGTGTTATACTAAACTGTGTTTAGATTATACTTTGTATTCTTTCATGACAAAATAAAGAGCTTTTAAAAACAAACAAGGCCCCAGCCCTTTGATTACATAGCTCTGTTAGCGACCAATTTCCATTGATGATGTTGACGACCGATGTGGCGCAGCGGGCGCAGGTCCGCCTGCGACGTGGAGGTTGCGGGTTCGATTCCCGCCTCGGGTCAAATAATTGTACGATCTACAAATATTTGTTCCGGGTGTTCTGGGTATTTACTAATATAATAAAAAATATCTATCTATGTATTGTATTGTATTAAGTATATATCAGTCATCTAGTACCCATAACACAGCTCTGTTTAACAGCAGCTTACCTTGGGGCTAGATGATGCCGTGTGGATTGTCCAGCATTATTTATTTATTTATTGATCTCCATCTCAAACTATCTAATAAGACAGTTTGATCCTAGCTCTACTGTCTTATTAGACAGTTTGAGATGGAGATCAATGAAGATTGGTTGCTAACAGAGCTGTAAGATACAGTGGCAGTAGGTCTACTTACATTGAGGTCCTTGAACGGATGTATTAGAATACCCAGCGGTAGTCTAGACTTCTGCAACAGGCTGTTTGTCTCTGGAATGCGGTTCACAGTGCATCTGAAGATACTGTGGACATAACAAGTGTTTTTAAATGCTATCGTAATACTGCCGCAAAGCAGTAATGCTCGCATTGCTGTGTTCCGGTGTGAAGGGCATGGTTTCCGGTGAAATTACTGGCACATGAGGCTTTCGATCTATGCCTCGGCAACCCGCGAGTGATACCTTTGGTATTGCAAGCGTCCATAGGCTGCGGTAACCGCTTACCATCTTGTGGGCCGTACGCTTGGTTGCCACTTCAGTTGGCTAATATATATATATATATATGCATTGCATGCATAGCCTCGCTCTAACAGCTATAATGAAGTGATTCTATTGGTTCCTAAAACACTTTCCTCGCTACACATCCTCACACATCCCTGGTGGAAACCCAGCTTTAGGCTGCCCGTGGCCGGGCCATTTAACGTGCCCTCCATTCCTCCACAGAGGCACTGATGAGATTCCGATAGATATCGGAACGTTGCTTAGCTTCGTAAACAGTTACGCCCTATTGACAAATCCTCAAAAGTGAATCGCACAGCACGATGAAAAGCAGGTGAGAATTCGTTATCAAAAACTGAGATAAGGACCGTCTGTCTGTCTATATGCACGTTACATACACACATCAACTTGTCTAGGTATATTCAACATTTTGTTGATTTTTACAAAAACTGAAAACAATTTCTTTTAATTTTTTTTTTATATTTTTTATTATTAATAGGCTTTTATTATTATTAATAAACAACACAAAATAAAGATTCTTGCCATACCTAGTTTTCTAAAAATATTATTTTCAGTTTTTGTAAAAATCAACAAAATGTTGAATATCCCTAGACAATGTTGATGAGTGTACATTTATCAAAAACAATCTAAGGTTTTAACTTTCTGTTCTGTGCTACTGTGCCGCTTAGCAAAGCTTGGGAATGACTTCAAATTAGACGCAAGATACCGCCGCGCCGCGAGACTAGCATTGCCTCCACAGAACTATATGAGTGAGTGTATGTACCTCGCGTGCCGAATAGACTGGCTAAGTAAGGGCTGAGTAACCTCTTTACTCGCCGCGAAACTCAGTCTGCTCCCAACATCGGGCGGTGTAGTGGCACAGAGTAATACAGAGCAACAGCCTCAAAGAACGCGCAACTGTAGGTAGTTTACTACATGCGCAGCGATGTGTGCGTGAGCGTTCACCGACAGGTTCACGTACGAGAGCTAGAGGCAGTTCGGGAGTTTTCGGGTGGCTCCGGCAATACCTAGAGGCAAGGCGATAAGGGACGCACGCAGGCCGCGAATCTAACAAGTATGTTGGCGGGCGCGAGTTACGTAGTAACTGGCCCGACTTGACTTGTCGGGTTCATTCAGCGAGCGACCGCTATATAAAAATCATAAAATGATAATCAAAAAATGGTTAATAATTGCAGTGCGTGCTTTATTAGTAGCAAGAGGAACAAGAACTTTTAATTTTTTACTAATCCAAAAGATCGTGACAGGTAAGTTCACCTGTCTACCTACCTGCCTACCTACCTTTATACCTTGGTACCTTCTTATCGAAATGAAGTTACTTTATAGTAAGTATGTATTAATCTGTTTTTTATTAGAAAGCCTTTTAGATTCCCTACAGTGGATCTTCATTCAGAAACTCAAACCTTGACAGTTAGACAACTTTCTAAGTTATTTCAAGGTTTCTAGTCTAATCTTTCCCTCGTAATATTTAGTCTTACCATTACTAGGTACCAATGTAAATGCTTGGTTCTCATGAGACCTAAAACATGGAAACCTCTAAATTTTACCCTCATATCCAAAACATTTCCTCCTACATACTCTCACACACCCTTTTTGCATACACCTACATATACACACCCCACCTTCACACAACCTCATAATACTACACACATACCCACATTAACCACACACACCCACACACACACTGTTTAACAACATTGTAAAAATATTTTGAGAAAATTATGAGTTTTGTTTGGTTTATTTGGTTTTTTGTTGTTGATTAATTATTTTTAATTTGATAGATACTTATTATTATTATTTTATATAATTTTTGGTCTCCCTGTTACTGTGTCATCTCTTCAGTTATACGGTTATCTCTAATTGTAATCCGGCTTCCCGCGATTCAGGCTCAGCCTTGTGCGGGAACCAATGGTAACCTAATTCCATGTTATTGCGTCAGTTAATAAATATTTTTGTATTTTGTATTTTGTTATTATTGGAAGTATTTTTAACCTACTTCTCTTTGTCGTATCGATTCGAGCTATAGGATGTGTATGTAACTCGGATAAACCAACAATAATTTTATACTGTCGAGCTGATCTAATGATGGAGTCAAGAGTTTCATAGTGGAACTCTTCAATGGCTAACCCCACGAGTTTGGGTTTATTTGTTTTGTTTTGACGAGTCCAATACATCACACTTGGTTTCGAGGGTCTGATGAAGGAGTCAGGAGTTGTATAGTGGAACTCTTCAATGGCTGCTAGTAAATCCCTCGATTTTATCTAGTAAAACATTTAGGTACCTACCTTTTAAATAATATTTATTTTATTGTGACAGCTCTACAAGAAAATGCTATTATAAATGACGTTCCTAGGGAGCTGTTCCTCTGTATTACTCTGTGGTAGTGGAGTGGCAGTGCCTAGAATCGGTTTGCCGCGTGCTTATCGATGCTTTTAAATCATTCATTTTCGCGCGGCTTATGTTTCCCACAACTAAAATACATTTGTGTGTAAAATACAATAACGCAAAATGTTACACGCTCGGTTTCCATACAAATCAACGAACTCATTCATTCTACTTAAATATAGTTCTGTGATTGCCTCATTATAATAGTAGAATAAGTGGGTTTATTTGTATATATTTGTAGTTCAATATCAATGCAACGAAAAAAAAGTAAAAAATAAGTTTTTTTTTTAATGCAACGGCGACATAGATAGGATATATACACACATTAAAGAATCAAAATTATGTAAGATGATAAAGTAGGCTTCTGCTATTAATAACAGCTCATAAGAGCCACAAGTGAAATTTCCGGCAATGCATATTTTATAATGTTAGTAGTGCACACAATGGATTTACCTACATGGCCGACCATTAGGACAGTTTGATAACAAGCTTTGGAAACAAAACAATGAGTCATTATTAACATAAATACTAATGACAATTAAGTAACCAACATCTATAAAAGCAAGACTTTTTGCGTAAATTCCTGAGCACTATTTAATTTAAACACATTTATTTCAATTGTCTCTATTATTTTTGTGCATCCAAGATATTTGCCTAAGCCAGATTTTTTTGTGTACGTGTATACAGTGTCATTCATTACCAACCTGACAAACTTAAGGGATAGGTTCCACACATAAAAAAAAATATGTACGTATAATTTATTTTTTTTATGTATATTTTTTCTTAAAAATCCCAAGTATACAAAAAAAATCGATTACGTATTTAAAAAGAATTACGTATTTTTTTTTTATTTCAATATAAAAAAAACGTTTAGAAAAAAAAAATTGTACATTTTTTTTTATGTGTGGAACCTACCCCTTAAGTTTTACCACTTAAGTTTTTATTGTACTACAAAAGCAATAATGTTTTTAAAAATTCTGAATCAATCTAACTTATTTATAATCATAATTATTATGTCCATGTTAATATCTAATTAAAATGTGTGCCATTTTTACATTGTATTTGTTGACATTAGAATGATAAGATTGGCCTTACTCAGATTTTATTGTAATATTATGCTCTAATAAGAAGGTAATTTTGCGTCAAACACGTAGGAATATTATCATCATGACAGCCTTCTAATGTTCCCACTGCTGGGACACTGTCCTACTCTCAAGCGAGAGTGATTAGGTCAAAATCCACCAGATTTTTTAGTTCTTATGGACATGCCGGTTTCCTCACGATGTTTTCCTTCACCGTACGAGAGCACTGGCATCGAGCACATCAATTAGAATAGAAAATCCATTGGTGCACGACCGGATTCGAACCCACAACCTTAGGATCTGAAGGCGGGGTCACTACCACTAGACCGTGCTCTCCAGTAGGAATATTATAACTTCTAGGATTCTCTTGGTATGATAGTTAAACTATAAAACAGTGATTACATGAGGCAATATTTTAGAAGGTCAAGGCGTAATTCCAAAGTCCATGCAATATTATTTTATTACCTCACGGAGAATGAAATGACTTGGATGATATCAAAAAAATATATAAATGTAAATTCTAAACTTGTTTATTTTTCGTATCATGAATAGAGAATAGAAAAAGAAATGGGTGTAATTTTTATCATAATAATAATAATTGATAATATTAAAAGCCCGCTTTCCGTGATCACCATTATTTTATGCAATCATTGTTTAGTTTGAATGCTTTTCCATTATATCATTCGTTTTATTTTATTTAAACAGCTAGATTTAGATTATGTTTTAGCACAAAGAGATAACAAAATGACAATACCTGTACTTGTAAATAAAATGCACAAATGTTATGAATTTAATAATATTGTTCATATTTTATTTTCCTTCTACTATGTATCATCACTATCATCATCAGCCAGTCAGTAGACTTCTACTACTAGTATTATCTAGTAGACTACTAGATAATATCTTCACCCAGATTCAACCATACCAGACTATTACAAAATAATGTTGAAAATCTTCTTATTGTTTGTTATTTTGCTAAAACTCGATAATGACTAACCAATTTGGTTAATTTTGGTCTTGCAATATTTGTGCGAGTCCAGGAAGGGATAAAATTAAGAAAACAGAAAAATAACGCAAGTAAAACCGCGCGGGTCAGCTAGTCAATATTATTAAAGTTAAACTTACTCTGGGCTACAATTCACAGCATCAGGAAATGCAGGTCCAAGCTTTATTTCAGGCAGCTCTTCGGGATACTCTGGCAGGATGTTTTTACACTGCATCAGATCTACAGTCTGATGCCCCCAGAGCTGATCATACCCTTGCTTTGTCACACTTAGATTACCCATCTGTTGTGTCATGTTCTGTGTGTTGTATTGCTGCGGATACTGGCCCATCGGCTGTGGAGGCATTTGAGGCTGGCTGAAACCTGGTGCTTGGGGCTGGCTGAAGCTCCCAGGTGGCATTTGAGGATATCTATTCTGCATGTTGGTCTTTGTTAACCCGCTCATAGGTCCTGATGGTGGCTGGCTGGGATCACTAGGCGGACCCTGGCTAGGTCCACTTGGAGGGCCCATCTGGTGGGGCATTTGAGGCAAAGGTTGCAAGGGCATTGGGGGAAACTGTGTTGGTAAAGCTTGAGGAGCGCTCGGGAATTGAGCTGGCAGGCTTTGAGGGCCATTTGGAGGTCCCAGAGGACCAGATGGACCGTTCCTAGGTGGCCCAGGGAACTGTTGGTTGGAAGGTCCAAGTATTGGTGGTCTGCTCAAAGGAGGCCCAGCCATAAAGGGGCCACTAGGAGGTCCACTAATTGGGGGCCCATTTATTCGAGGTCCGGACATAGGAAGCATACTTGGTTGAAGTCCAGTCATTGGTTGTCTAGTAATAGGCTGTCCAGGCCCACTCATTGGTTGCCCACTCATTTGAAGTCCACTCATTGGTTGCCCACTCATTGGATGTCCACTCATTGGTTGCCCACTCATTGGTTGCCCACTCATTGGTTGCCCACTCATTGGTTGCCCACTCATTGGAGGTCCACTCATAGTTGGTCCATTCATGTAAGGCCCTGGTTTAGAAGCTGGTGGGAGTCCACTCACAAATGGTTTTGAAGGCCCTAATGCTCCAGAAACAGGAGGTAATGGGCCATTTATTGCCGAAGACCCTGGAGGGCCTAAAGATCGTGTTGGTCCTGTTGAGCCAATTGTAGACCCTTGCATCAATGGACTATTTCTAGATGGCATTGGGGCTGAGAAAGGTATGCTTGGCTGACCTGTCGTTGCATCAGTTGGTTTAGATACAGAAGATCCAAAACCCTGGTTTATGGGGAGGTTAGAGCTTCCTGGTTGAGGAACTGATGGTTTGTGCACTAATGGCGGAGTAGATGCAGCTGGGAAGTGACTCGAGGTTGTTTTGCCTGGATACATAGACATGAGGTTATGAGGACCATTCACCAGAGGTTGGTTGAACTGACTAGAAGGAACAAGTGGTGGGGCATTGTCATTGATCTGATGCTGTGGAGTTTGTACATTCTGAGAGTACTGTGTCGGAGATGGATTGGCATTACGAGGGCTAGGGCTTCCAGATGTTGATGAAACATTAGATGGTACAGAACTTTTTGCTGGCCCTATGGACCCTGGGGGCTTTATTGGTGATGATTGTAATCCAGTATATGACGGAGGCATTCCTGGTTGGTTAAATGCTGGTGAACTGTTACCGCTATGGCTATAGTTGTTAACATTCTGGAGAGCATTGTTCTGTGGGGTTGATATCGACGCATGAAGAGGGCTATTTGAATTTGCATCTTGTCTTGTTCCTAAAAATCCTGGAGGTAGTTGGCTCGATGGCACTTGACCAAAAGCTTGGCTATTGTTGAACCCAGGGACCGCCGGATTCGGATTCACTTGCGGAGCTCCCGGGACGTTATTGTAGGGATTTGGTGGTAAATTGGACATGGCTCGTCAATCTGGAAACATGAAATTGACATTCAGACAACTAAATAAAACAAAGATTTTATCTAGCCAAAATGATCACGTGCCATACATTTTTCTGTGTTTGTATTGTGATAGCAATGGTGATATCGACTGGGATTCAATTAAAACATGCTAATTCACTACAGAAATGACGGAAGGGCGATGAAACATTGAGCCAAGTTCTGATGCAACTTACAGGAGTTAGGTTGTTGTCTGGGCAGAACTTGCTACACTGGCACTTTTGTAACATTAAAGCATTCTCACATATTATCACAGAATGTAAAACAGCGTAATTACAATAAATCTAGGAAGAAAATACGACCCTGACTTACGTGGCCGTGCTATAAAAAGCGACCTCTGCTTTGGTTTTTTGACATACCAAAACTGAACTGTCAAAAAAGGTTTCCTAACTTTAGTGATGTAAATCCTTTATTTAGCATAAAAAAAATAATCGATTATGAAACTAACTGGAGTTATTTTATCGATGCTCAATACGATTACTGAGGCAGTCAGTCATTCTGAATCAAAATCGAATCAAACATTTCTGAGATCTTCTTCTTCTTTTTTTGTTTTATGGCCTCTGTGGCTAGTTTGCCACAATTTTGCCAGTGTCAAGTGTATTCGTTTGATTGTCCTTTCTGAGATCTGTTTGTTTGATTGCAAAGACAGATCTAGAACTGTCAAATTCAGCCGATTCTGGATTCTGCCAAATTTTAAAAATTGCTAATCCTAATTTTCCTTCCACATCGATCGATCTTTTATAGTATATTTTTATGGATACATAATGACGATACTTACATTTACTGGCAGTAATTACTGTGGTGTTTTATTTATTTCAAGTAAGGTACTAATACCGACACCCTACATAGGTTACTTACAATGATACGATGCTCTAAAACTATCGGCGAAGAATTATTTCCATGAGTTGTTGGTAAGTTTAACTACCAATATTACTCTTTTGGGATTGGGGTAGGTACCTGTAAAGCAGGGAAACCATACCATACCATTTTTCTGCAGTTTAAACTTTAAAGCATCATCAGATCAGCCTATAGACATCCACTATTGAACATAGGCCCCCCTCCATGGAGTGGGGGGCCGTCCTGTAATTCGATTTCCAGTTGGTGATAACCATTCGTGTACCTTTATTCTCCAGTGGTTATCGGTTCTGTCTGCAAACTAGGAAGGTATATATGGCCTGCCCACTGCCACTTCAACTCACTAATTCTAAGAGCTATGTCGGTGACCTTGGGTTTATTACGGATTTACTGTAAGTAGCGGATTCGATTGTGTAGTGAAACTTAACCTACATAGTATAAAGCATGACTATGCCCAATGAAATATTTAGGTAAAAGTCTAAAGTTGAAGAAGATATGGATTAGAGCATGCCCATGATCTCCAGTTCCATACTTAGTTGACCACTGTCTAGATCACTTATTTACTAGGGTAGGATAATAAATAAAATATCAAAATAAAAATTCAAACATCTGTAAGTATTTCAAATCAATTATTTAGTCGAAAACAAAATTTTAACAAACTGCGTAAACATAGGTAAAGAATTGATTGGATAAAGTACTTCGGATGGTGTAACACAATAATATATAATCTTTACAATCTGCAAAATATAAATTATCTGATATTAATTAAGTATATGATAACGACCAGCCCGATGTTCCTAATACAATCTTTTTCCAATCTTCTTCCTCCGCAGATAGTCTAGCAGGTCTACTTAATATTACTTCAACACTTCATTCTTTCAGCAATATAAAAAGTATTCAAACTGATCACAATGTTATGGCAGCTCAATGGAACTCCATGCAACACTTACCTACATAATTATTATGTTTGTTACCAACATAGCCGAGTCATATATGACATTTCATTCAAATAGTACAAAAGTCCCTACTTCATGTTATACAAAGCAAATTCTATTTTACAAACCATACCTACTCTATTTTTTACCAATTCAAAGTATAGTAGGTACATAACGTCAGCGCGACTACATTACGATTGCACCTCTCAGCAAAATGTCACATATTGCCCCATTAGGTATTTATTGTTATAACTCTCTTTATACACACAAGATAGATTCATTCTTAATTAGTGAGATGTAGATATTTTTCCATCATGGTAAAATGCAAAATACAATCACATACGAGTAAACAGACTAGTATCCGAAAACGCTATCGAAAATTACATAATTTCTATTTATTGCAAAAAGGATAGGCCAAAACAAAAGGCATTACACAAATACATAAGCTCAAAATTTTAGAACGGATTTTATAAATCCAAAAAAATTTACTCTCAATCGATACGAACGATGATCGGCACAACTATCTCAATATAATACGTTATTTATCGACCGCGGTCGGTCTGCGGCGCCGCTGGCGACCGCCCCAACACAAACTCACTAAATACTCTATCGATAAAAACTATTCAGTCGTTTTTATTTACTCATAAAAATATATATTTAAAAGGCTCAAACAAAACCGTCGCCGGGCGTCACCGGGTGTGCGGTCGCGATCGGGGTGGGGAGCTGTTCTATCACTGGTGGAATATCGGGTTGGCACGGAGAGATGCGTCGCTCGCGCTCGGTGGAATGTGTGGCGGCGTGCGTTAGTGCACCGGCAGCGGCAGCGGCAGCGGCAGCGGCAGCGGCAGCGGCAGCGGCAGCGGCAGCGGCAGCGGCAGCGGCAGCGGCAGCGGCACCGGCACCGGCTCGGCCGGCTGGCGGCGGCGCCGCAGCAGCTCGGACTCGGTGGGCGGCGACAGACCCAGCGGCGCCTCGCCTGCGCCCGCGCCCGCGCCTGCGCCCCCGCACCCGCCGCGCCTCGCCGCCGGGTGGCAGGACTTGCTGTGCCGGAGCGCGCCCGCCGGACGCTCCATGTACGAGTAGTTCATCGAGAAGTGCTGCGCGATCACGCGGTTCACCGCCATCGCAGACTCCGCGAAGTTGGAGAGGTTGCGGGCGGACATGTTGCTGAGGGGGAAATACTGCGATTAGTCATCCGATAAAGTTGAGTCGCTGATAAAAACACTGCTATCTGTCCGCAAAAAGCGTAATCGTAATGGCGTCGCTGCGTCTACTCAATGCGGTTTATACTGTGTCACCTGTGATAAGAATCTTGCAAGATAGACTCACCGTTTGATGTTGATCGGCGTCTGCAGCGGACGGTAGTGAGCCAGCGGATCAGCGCGGCTCAGCCACGGATGCGACAGCACTCGCTCGGCGCTCAGCCGGTGCGAGGCCTCGCGCACCAGCAGCTGACGGATCAGGTCCTTCGCCTCGTGCGAAATGTGTGCCCACTCCTCTTCAGGGAACGTATATCTACCCTCCTGTAAACGAAAGTACATGCTGTAGACGTGATGGAGATGGAAAAAGAGCGTTAGGGATACGGTATCAATAGTGTCATGGCAACGTGAACCGGTATTGACGCAAATGGCTCTAGTACCTACCAATAAATCCGTTTTAAATAGAAGTTTAGCACACTTTAATATTGATCACACACTAGGCAAACAAGATTAAGAATCGCGCTAAAGCTAATGATAGGCAGATATAGTAACATAATGGGAACACCTCACCTGTATAGAAGTAAACAGGAGGTCCTGACAGGCGCGACAGTTCTCTCCTCGCTCCCAGCCGCAGTCGGAGCCGCAGTCGGCTCTGAACGGTGGGTAACCGCACAGAAGAATGTATGCGATCACCCCTAGCGACCACAGGTCACATCGCTTGTCGTAGTGGTTAGCTGCTGAGCCCGCGAATAGGGACACCACTTCTGGTGCCATGAACTCCGCACTTCCCACCTAAAACAAAGGAAAAGATAAATTAGCAACGTAGTTCACAATCAATGTTCGTCTGATCTTTATCCACTGCGAAATGGGCGAGAGAAGATTGCAAGAAGAGAAAGGAGGTATTTACCTAGCAGTGAATTTACAGAGTAGGCTGTGGTTTTACATAGCATTGTAGAACATACAGCAAATGATAGAGAAATGCTAAATAATTACGCAGCCATGGCCGAAAAGTCGTCTGTATTAATGACAGCATTTGGAGACTTTGTAATAAAATTGCTATAATTAAAATACTGCTGCCTCAATAAACGAACATAGATAGCTAGATTATCATAAAATCATAGGTAGGTGCTCATGACTCATTGTGAAATAGCATGGTTCAATGGACATGGTTATTAAATGAATGATTCAAATTCAATATGCATGTTGAAATTGATACGTAATCGTGCTACTTGGCTGTAAATGGGCACCTAAACAAATAGCTGCCACGTTTCTTTTGTTATTAGAAACTTTAAATCAACGACACAAGGGCCTTTGAAAAACACTTATGCATTCATACCAGCATAAACGCATTCATAAGAAATCACGATTTATATGTATAGCTACAGTGTCCATGATGAAATTCGAATCGGTAAAAGGTATGATTTGAATGGAGCACATACTAGCTTCAGTAGTAGTTACAAAGACTTGTGAGGTATTCAAAGATTTCTGTATATGTCGATTACTAGCAGTTGTTACATTGGTCATGCTGATTGTTTAGAAGTAAGATTCTAGAAACTACCACTGGGGCAATGATCGCAACCAAGGCAAGGCTACACAGAGTTGATATGGTAGCATTGCCAATGGTTGATTGTAGAACGAGTAAATCATGTTTAAATACCCTACCTACTTAACTTATTTAGGTACCTTCTAAAATGTTAATGGTTATGAAGGTAGACCAGATATGATACTTCACGTGAGTCAGAATCAGAATCACTGTGTTCCTCCATCCATCACCAAAGATTAAGGGAGTAAAAGTGTTGACGCTATCTAAATCAGCAATTAATATATTTGAGTACTTTCTTGGCTGTTCAACCATTACTTTATTGTGGTTGCGGTCAAATCCTATTAGTGCGAATAAGAGAATAAGTATTATAACCACAAAGTGAATCCAATTGGCAAACTGATATAGCCACAAATTGTTGTAGGTAGGTACTATTATAATACCTACCTAAACTAACAAGGAATGTGATCGACCGTGCTTGAAGTAGAAAACCACACAAACTAAGAACCACTTGTCTTCTTAAATTTTCTTTTTTTTTTCAAGTAAAACGTTAGCCAAGCATACAGCTCGCCTAGTTGTACCTATGTCGTTACCGTAGCTTATGAACGCTTAGCAAATACAGAGGAGTCACCTCTATCAAAAATGAACTCTTCTACTCATAAAATCACTTCTCTGTATTACATTAATCATGCCGTCATCAGCGCTAATTGATTGAATAGACTAATATAATCAAATGATAAGATTGCTGAGCTCGAAAGGCAGTGCGAACATTGGTCATTGACCCCGATTGAGAATAGAAACTAGGAAACTCACCGGTGTCATTAGCTGCGGCGTTGCGAGCGGGCTGGCCAGGCTCGAAGTGAAACTGATGCCGCTTCCCAGATCGAAGTCGCAAATCTTCACCGGGCAGAGCCGGTCGCGGTACACGCATAGAATGTTCTCCGGCTTGAGATCACGGTGAGCGACGCCCTTGCCATGCAAGAAGTGTAGAGCTTTCGCTATCTCACGCACGATCTCTGCCGCCTGCGGTTCTGAGAAGTACTGATGCTCCTGTATGCGCGACAGGAGCTGACCGCCGTTGATCTGAAGCAAAGGAAACGGAATTTAGAATGTGGATGGCATTATGAGACGCTTCTAACAAATGAGAAAACAATTAGGAGTTTTCGTCTCAAGTTATTAAAAAAAAAGCTGTCTATTTAGATGGCGGTAGCTCAACTGGCGAGCCCAAGAGAATGTAAGCGCTACGTTTGGCGAGCTATGGTAAATGTGTAGGGAATTCAACATTGGTTGCTCCTGCTGTCACTGTCTCTCATACCTCTGGCTGGTGTCAAAGTCATAGTACGTACTACTTAGTACATTATCTTTAGCCGTACTGGAGTAAAATTATTTTGCCTCAAGCAGGACATGAACCCACAACCTTCCGCTTGACACGAGACGAAACAAAAACGGAGTTACCAACTTTTTTCTTGTGTATGATAACCTTTCCCAGTAGGCAGTAGGGCAGATAGCGCCATCTGTCAAAGCAATCGGAACTACTTTTTTTTATCTCGAATCGAAAACTCCTAATTGCAAAACTGTAAAACTGTTTGTAAACTATGAGATTTATGTCGACATTCCATTATTATCAGAACTTACACATTGTTTGAACTACCTAGGCTATAGGATACAAGATGATACTCGTAGATTAGTATAGATATACTATTTATCACAGGTTTTCGGAACAATGCCTTGTAACTTCCCTGACAAGAGTCAAGATGTCCGTGAGGTCAACGCTGGTCTTAGCTGAAAATCAGCGCTGCAGCATGACAACATGCAGTAGCATATGCTGAGCTAAGGTCCCTTTCTCCACCACTCAACGCCTAACTATTTCTTACTTTATGTATAGATATCTATTTAATGTTAATGTAAAACTGTATATTATCTATTATTCATTATTCAATATATGTATGTAACTGTATTTAGGTTTTAGTATGATAGGATAGATAGTAGCTATAAGTAGGCATTTGGTATCCATATTTGTTTTTTTTATTCTCTGTTACTTTGTGGTGGTTGAATAAATAGTTTTATTTCTTTTCTTTTAACTTTTTAAAAACTCAAATATATCTATAAACAGGATAAGTAGGTACCTACTTAGATACTGTAAATTAACCTGAATATTGCAATGGATGAATAGCAAGATTCAAAGTCAAAGAACACCTTAATAAGGCTAATAAGTGTTTAATATTATGAAGTATGACTAGGTACACAATAAAACAATACTTTATTAACGCCCTCTAGATAAACACTGAATCATCGTTAAAATGCGTGTCTGCGGCAGGCACATAAAACACCTTTTCATTATTACACATAGGTACATCATGCCTATTTTGCCTTACATTACAAGTATATTTTGCAATATACTGCACTAAACCACAGAGTATTACTCTGTGACTAAACTCGTCACCTTGAGACATTAATATTTCGGTGTACACCCCTAGTAGTTCGTAATATTTGGTACAAAAATTATTATACATAGGTACCTAAGTCAGATAAAAGTTTTGTATGATCCCACTGGGATCATGAAAATAGGAGCAGGCTTCAGAGGATGAAAAATTTTGAAACGATTGATGCTTATGTTTACCTATCACTATGTAGGTATTTCCTAATACTATATGTATTTCCTATTAGATACTTATTTTACCCAGAGCTACGTTCAATGTGTATAAATAAATTACAGGAACAGACACAAAAATACCTACGATAACGTATGTTTATACAATGTTTTATCTAATATCAGGATATTCGGTGCCTGCCTATAGCAAACAATATGTGAGAATTGCGCTATTATCAAATAATAATTGGTGTTTTTACGATCCCATGTCCATAAATTTTCAAGATAGTACGTACATGCCGCTAATAAAAATTCTTTGGAATTTATTGCGGTCATTTGTATAATAAAGATATTAAATAAATATCAGAGAATCATATTATAGGCTAAAATTCACCTAGAGAAGAATATGACTATTACTCTGTGAAATGACTAAACATAATTAAATACCTAATGTAGGTACTAAATATTTTTATCGTTCCGAGATTACACATAACATAACATTTTTAGGTAAACTTGCCTCCTACGCTAAAGTGTTTAGTTGAAATATTTTTTTTCCATTTATTACAGTGACCTAAAAACGGTTTTAATAGCTAACCTACCTACTTATACAAATATAAGTTTGTTTTTATATAAACCATACCATTAAAACAATTAGTATTTTCGGTCATAAAAAAGTCTTGCGTCGGCGTCGGCGACGTCGTACCTAGTTGCAAAATTGGGATTAAGGTAATGACTAAGAATTTTGAGTAAGGAATATGAATTTACGTAAATAAAATATTTAAACAGATGTCAAATAATTACTTACATAAAAAAGGTAGGTTCTGCTATGGTATTTTTGTGAATAACGAAAATTCCAAACACATGAGCTAACCGCTTTGTTAAATCAACGACCGTAGCCATAGATCGAATTTACTCGTGAATTGTATTGTTCAAACATTAGTATGAAGCACATCATGAGAATAATTTCACTGGTTTTTAATTACTATCAAACTGGTATGAATTGTCCACGTTTTTAGGTTTCCTATTATGGTAAGAAGCAAGTATGATTAACGTTGCATTAGTTGTATGTTTGATTTTAAAATCCATAATTGAACGTCTTACGGGATTATTCTGGCCATAATAAGTGTACAACGCTTATGACACATGAAGGCTGTATCTATTGTGGTTCAAAACTGCCGAAATAAAGAGAACTGCTATAGAAACTCACCTTTTCGAAGACAAGGTAGAACTTGTCCGTGTCCTCAAAGAACTCGATGAGCTGGATTATGTTTGGGTGTCCCTGGCAGTAGTGGAATGTCTCCACCTCGCGGAACACACGGGCGCGGGCGTGCCCCGGTACCTTGTCGATTATCTTCACTGCATACTCCTGCCCCGTGTAAATGTTGACGCAAGTCTGCACTGACGCGTACGCGCCCTCGCCTAGAACCTCGCCTGTCAACTTATACAAATCTGAAACAAGAAACTAGGCATGACTTTCAAAACCAAGCAGTAGTTATTATGTTCGATTTATTTCTTAATAGTATGCTACCTGTACCTATGCTAATAAGGAATGAGGAATATTTATAGACATATTCAAAGCAGTGACATGTAGATAGTAACTTGCACAAAACAAGTTACATAGTTTCATACAGGCAGTACCAAACGCAAAACGACTTTGTAGTCTCAAATGTCATTACTACTTTTCCGTAGACGATCTTTGGAGTTCATGCTATGGGGCAGTTAAAAACTGATAACGATGTACGCAAGTGTGTGTTACCTTGGAAACACGATGTAACCACGGAGCTGCCGGAGCGCTTCTTCCTCCTGCGCTTCCTGCGCGCCTCTTCCTTGCGTCGCTGCAGATCCTCGCTGTCGGGGATGGGCACTGGCACTGACTCCGCGTGGGGACTCTCGTCCGACTCGCGCTCGCTCCCCGACTGGCTGCTGCAGCGGCCAACTCCTGCACACAAACGAGGTTGTTTTAATCTTTACATAGTACAAAACAAAGTGGCCATCTACTGTCTGTCCCGTGCGTACGCTTAGATCTTATAATGTTTGCAACGGATTTTAATGTAGTGGTCCATAGAGTGATTTAAGAGGAAGGTTTATAAGTTATGCACCCATGCGAAGCCGGGGCTGGTCGCTATAATAGGGACGTTGTGGTCTAGATGTGGAAAAAATCATATAAGCAGCTGATGAAACCGTAACTTGCCAAATTAACGAAGCTAAACAAATCTATGTTATTAATTTGTTAGTTACTTATTATAATAAACCACGACACCGAGACGACCTATGTAATTAAACGGACAGGAACCTATTATGTTCTTGATTCTCTAATAAATATTCTGGTCAAATTACGAATGCTGCTTCTAATGCAATCACCTCTATAGATGCCGGAAACAAGAACTTTTACAAGATAAGACAAACTTCTGTCTGATGATTCAGGAACGAACAAGCCTTTGTTTTTCACATCGCATAAATATTGAAACGTTTACATATGCTTTTGTGCACGTAGGCAGATAGAATAATAAATATCTCCTTTTAACTGAACTCTCTCTTCGTGTTCAGTGCCAAAGTGCCAAGCTTGTGTATTTCACCAAGTCTGGCTTAGTGAAAATACAATTATTTCTGGTTATGGACAGACGTGGTTTTGGGACCAATAAATATCAATCAGATGCGTGTTATCAGTGAGAGAATGACGCTTATCGTCGATATTATTCTGACGTTGGAGCTGCACATACTGGCTGAGTTGGCAAACAAAGCCGGTTCAACGACCTGTGCCAGCGCCACACGGCCGCACCCAGAAGCAGCGCGCCCACGTTACGCGATTGCAGCTGCCGCGTGCATGCCGCGTCGTCGAAGCTACACACTATCAAACAAATCAATTGCTACAGTTAGGTCACACATCACAATCCTATAGGTACCTACTTCTAAAGGTAAAGGGCGGATTAACAACATAATTCTTTTCAAACCTTCCTAACATGTTAAACCGTTTGCCGGAACGGCTAAGTCTAATAATTGGAGCACGCATTATTTTTAATCTAATCTATTGTTTACTATGACCGACTCAAACAAACTTATGTTTGCTACTGATTGTAAGGCTTCTTAATCTACTTCCTAAGCTTTTTGAAGTCGCTCAACGCCAACACCATACGTGAGCAGATTAGATAAGATGCACCTCGTTTCTTCCTTATAGATGACTTCGACGTTAAATACAACCAAAGCATGTTTTAAATCGTGAACAGTTCATGTGCTTCGCATTTATATTGTTCCACTGTTCATTATCATAATGATACGAGCGAAACTTGTTAATTGTTATGACCTCAGAGTGGGACGAACATCAGACAGCAACAGACAAAACGTTGGGTAAATGCGCAATAACCGCACGAGTGTAACAATCGGCATACAGCCACGCCCACCTACACAATCGCCTGTTTCAATAATATAAGCTTCCTGTTTATGTTCTGAATTAGGCTCATAGAAATTAAAGTAACGACCAACTAATAGGTAAGATATAAAATTATAAACAAGATCAAATGGTTGCCGGAGGAAAACAATGAACCGTACCTACCTATATTCGATGAAAATATCCATTTATCTTAGAGTATCCGACCAAACAAAACTAAAAGTGTCACCACAGCTTCCTACAGTGGCACAGTCTGCCTCGTTTACCCAAAATAAAAGAGGCAAGTCACGATACCTCAACAAAAATGCAAATCGTGAAACTTTGGAAGAGTAGCCATAAAAGACAAACTATTGGCATAAACAAGATAGTAGTTACCGAACAGATGGAGAAGCAAATTGGCAAGAAAGTGATATTAGTTCTATTGCGATTTGCGTCTATTGCCGGGCTGAAAATATTTCCAGCACTAACGTGCTGATGCTAAATCGCATACGGAGTAAAGTAATAGAACACTGATGTGTCGAAGTATCGCGTGTCCGTCGCGTGACATGACCACCAGCGTGATTCCACGTGTCACCACACTCGGCCGGCACACAACGTGGTATGTTGTGTAAAGTATCATCTTGTAAAGTATTTATGCAAATGCAAATTAGAAAAATAATACAGTGGAACGAAACGCTATAAAATTAACCAGTACCTACTACCCTATTTGGTAGGTACTCTTATTACCTTTACCTATACATATACATTTGTAATAATTAATTAGACTCTTAACGTTCAGGAATATAAACATTGTAAAAACGACTTTAAATGTATTCTGTGTTATAACAATTGACTCATTCCGTCCTAGGTAGAGGCTTATTCTAAGGTACCTAGCTTTGCAAATGAGTTCGGTCGCGATGATTAAGCATGATATTATATCCATTCGACATTGTATTATAATTAACTATCTGGTTTCCAATCACTTTACTGTTTCAAATTCATATCCTTGGCACTCAATTTCCGAACTTCCAGGGGTTCTACTTTCTAATCCGGTCAGAGTTAGCGCTTGGACCAATGCGCTCTCTAGTTCGCTGATTGTAAGTCCATTATACTTTTGTTTTATGTCTCTCAGCTGTTAAAGCAATCACTTTCTAATTGCAAAGCAACTGCACCGATCCTTCCATCCATGGCAGTGCATAATTATCTCAATACAATCTGTAGGGCTGGTCTGTATTGTAACTTTTTCACTGTTTTACAATATGGATAAGTACTTATTTGAAATAAAACTATAAAAATAACCCACCTATTTAATATGTAAAATCAACTATGTGCTATTAATTGTTTTTTGTTATACGTGCGTGCTACAAACGATTACAGGGTCATTGACTATTTAATTTAGTAAATGATGTAAAAGTTGTTGCTGTCACTTCTAAATCGGTCTCGCAGTACATCATAATCATTATAATGTAAGATCAAAGTCGAGAGTGGGTCTTGGTTCAACTGCCGAACAAATTGCCAAGTCTGTCTGGCAATGTCGTACTCAACCAGATTTATATCAGTGAAATGAAACTTAACCTGAAGTGTGGCTGGCTACTGTGGCTAGATAACTTTCACTGTTTAGCTGGAGTGCCTAATGAAGGTAACGCGTATTATGAAGTAAATGAAGCCGATCACGCAACTCCGTTCTGAACTCCATATTCGGTTGAAACTGATGTCGTAATCACTTGTGTACATGCGTGATATGTTAAAAGAGTCGTTCCGAGAAACCAGAATATGTAAATGAACTAAGCGCTTTATTCAGCTGAAGGTAGCTACTTATCTACCATCTTGTATCTTTTAATACTTATAATATGACTATTGCGTGATTTGCTGGCAGATAAACTCGGCACGCCCTGTAAGAATTTGAATAGATAGATATTAATTTAAAGTTTATGAAAATACGAAGAAATAAATTACCGAAAATGAAGCGAGCAGAAAGACTTAGGTAGGTACCTATTTAAAGATATAAGCAAGGGCTTATTGCTTAGTGTGGACTTGTATGCGGACACTTTTGATAGTCTAAGGATATCAAAAATCATTTTCGGAAAGCGAAATGCTATGCTTTTGCATCTGAGGGTCTATTTTTGCGGGCAAAATCTAGGTATATCAACGATCGTTTTCGTAGTTCAGCTTATGTCCGTGAATGCCCTGAACTTAGTTGTCAGTGTTGTCACCGACATAAATTGAACTATATCTAGGTACCTACGTACCTAGTTCAATTCATGTCGTAGGCGATATTTGACACGATCATCGTTTGTCACTTCCAAGAGTTGGCCCCCTGGAAACAGATATCGATCGAGACGCGCAGTTCGCTTAGTTAGAGTAATGCGAGGAAGAGAGTGAGAGCTGTATCACGCGGAAACGTTTTATTGTCATGGTCAAGGTTACGCCTGTCGATAGGCATGAATGACCGCCTAATAGCCATAGATTGATTGTTGTTTCAGATATTACTATGTGGTTCAGAGCAGTGTAATGTAGAGTGGCTTATATTTAGGTATGGCATAAACAAGAAAATTTAATATGTTTGTATTAAACAATATGAAATGCAGGCAAGGTAGGTTAATAGAATATAATTTCAAAAATATGGCTGACAAATTTTATTACTCATTAAAAACGTTTGTTTTTCACAATTTTTACAAAAATGGCAACAACTGCAGTACCTACTAATTCAGAACAACTCTTGCCAAGGCGCTTAGACGCAGTAAGTAAGACTAAAGCAACTAAAGTAAGATATAATTACCTACTTAACAATAATTAAATTACCTAGATATATTTTTTAAATTTAAATTTAATTCATAAGATAATAGTAGTAGACGATAACCGGTAAGATAGCTAGTAAGATACCTACACACTAAAGGTGCGAGAGAAAATAACAAAACTTAAAACCTTGATAACCTAAGTTCAGTGCGCAGTTTTGTTTTAGTAGGTGACCTTGGCAGTGAACGCTGGGGCGGCGTCGCGCTCCGACAATCATGATGTTGTAATGGTAGGTACCGTGGAGACTAATTAAATTGCATTCAATTTATCAACGCTTTTCTTTCCAATTTAGTTTTTAAATACACAATCGCAAACGTTTTCTTACAACAACAGATGGAAGCCATGATTTTACAACCGTTAATTATTTAAGAATGCGATAAATTCTCTAGATACCTTTACCTCTATCTACCTGATCACTTTGTTAGACAAACAATTTTTATTATCAGGATCTTTAACAATTAAGACAATCATATTATTTTTGGTTTAAACATAAAGTCTGATGTTTTTACTAAACACAAAACTATCATCAAGTTGGTTCTTAATAATGATCAGTAAAACCAATGAAGAGGAAGTGTACTGTTATGTCATACATAAGATATCACAACTAAGCTGGCTATTGAGAACCCTCGATTGTAATCCCAAAAACATTCCGGATAGGTTCGTTACGAAACTTTGTTTTTTTACGAAATAAGTGGTCGGTCGGAGCGGTCAACGGTCTCTTGCATCGTGAACTTTGACATTTTGAACTGCACTGTCCGTGTCCGCTTGCAAGTCTTGCAACACTTTTGGGACTCATTCAAGCGAATCTTGACATAGACCCTGAGCAAAACAATAAGTGGGAACAGCAATAACAATCGCGTCACTCGGTCGTAAACTTACACAGTACAAAATTGCTATATTGTGTGTGGTCAGTATTATTTTACTTATAATTAGAACTTGCGATATTTTATTAACGATTCAAGGAGTTTGATCTTTTTTATTATTCTGTTTAATCACAGGTTTAACGAAGTAACGGACTCCGCCTTTGCTACATATTTGATCGTAATAAAAAATTGTAGGTTCAGTTATTGCATTGCATATTAATATTATCTAAAAGATATTTTTAGACAACCTACATATTCATTCAGAAATGCTGAAAAAATAAATCTAAACCATAAGAAATTAACCAAAAACTAAAGTAGGTATAACAATTTAGTTTTTTTTTCTACCCTCACATTATTATTAGTATTTGGGATATTAAATTTTAGAGAATTCTATGTATGTAAGTATAAAATACATAGGTACCTAATACATAAATTGTTTCAAATTCAACAAAATTCAATCAAAACAGCGCTGATAATTATTATTAGTGCTTAACAATTAGGAATAGGTATTATATGTACCTAGTAGGCACTAGGTACCTACTTACCTAGTTAAATCGATCTATAAAAGCTGATGATAATGGTTTTAGAATATTCAAAATTACCGTCGTAATTCAATGATTTAAGGACCTACGTAAATACATAATATTAAGCTTAAAATAATAACACGTAAGTCTATAGAAAACTTTACTATTGGGTAGCAACAACGTAACCTTAACTACGCAGTAAAAAAATGGTTGTGCTTGCTTACATTTAGGTCGGTCAGTCTGATATTTATCAAAATATAAAAGATCTACCAGCAAATAGGTAAACAAAGCTAGTTTTAATAAGTGCAATCGATGATCAAACATCCCTGTGAGTGTTAGTACTTATGTATGTAGGTATACTTAATTAATAACCAACCAATGAAGATCAACTTACCGCTATCTACACTTTCTTCTGAAACCTTCTTCACCATTCTGTTTGCTTGATGCGTTGAAGCAGCGATTTTGAGAATATTAACGAGTAGGATGCTACACAAGAAAAGCCGCTTTCAAACTTGTGGCGGCCGCCTTCTTGACGAGAAATCGGGACGATGTTTAAAGATTAAAAAGAAATAAAATGTCGAAAAAATGTAAGCACCACCGTCGAGAAGGATCTTCGGAAAGTGCGCCGGAAGTTTATAAACAAACACTGTTTGAAGGCGGAAAAAAAACTGCTGATGTCTTTAGCGATCCATCCTTTACACGCCCGCCCGGTTGATGTTCTAAAATCCAACTGAGGAGTTGAGTTGAGTGCGGAGCCGGCTGCACGTACTCCGCTCCCCGGGCCCCCTCCCCGCGCCTCGCAACTCTCCCCGCCGGCCCAGCAGCTTGTGCGTCGTTGTTGTGGCCTCCCTCGCTGCGCATGCGTACCTACTCGCTCGCGCGGTTGCTGACGTGTTTATATTTTTTGTCTTTTTATTTTTCTTTATGTTCATAACAAACACCACACCAGCCAGCTAGCGCGTAGTAGGGACAAATTGGTCTTCTTTAGATTCTTGAATCAGATGATGCGTATCTAGTAGACCTACCTAGGTACTACAATAGACTTTTTGTTGTTTAGGTACCTACCTACATAATAGTAGGTAGGTATACCTACCTACTTAACTGAAAAGCATTTTTAGTAGACTTGCGCACCAACATAAACACAGCATCATCAGCCATTCAATGAGATGAGGAGTTTCATCATGCTTCGTTTGACACAGTTTGATTTGATCAATCAAATACTTTCATTTGAGTAGGTGAAAATGTTAATCATCTGTAGGTACCTAGGGGTAGGTATTTGTCTAAATTAATAACTTCAGTCAAGAAAAGTAATATCAATATAAAGTCTATATAATAATCTGAAAACGCACGAAATAATACAAAGGAATTAATGAATGAACGCACTTGCGCGCTACTCTACCCTCTATCTATCTAAATTACCTATATAGGTACATAAACACCTAGTACCGACGCGACGCGACGCTCAATTACATCATCCTCCTAAACGATCGTCTGAAAGTCGGTCACTCGCATAGTTTTAGGGCTATTTATTTTTTTTGCCTTAATATAGCACGATTGTTATGTAATAAGGATTTGCTTTGTATTCTAAACCCTCCCATGGATGACCTTCATGAGTTTTGTTGACAAACAAGCTGCGGGAACAGCTCGGCGAAACGCACGTGGTCGACCCGAACCGGTCCGACCGCCAACCGGCAAGCCGCCATGTTTGTTATCACGCCATCGTTCTATCCTGCTTCAACGTAGAGCACTGCATCTCTCAACAAGCCATCTCTCTCCTATATCGGATCTCTCTATTCGATGGAGGCCGGAGGCCTACGTGACGTGGCCGACAATAACAAAAACATAACAACCCAAGCAAGAGTAGTACCGCAAGCTTCGGACAACTAAACTTCCAGGCGGTATTGCGACTTAGATTTACCCATTGAAGATCCTAAAGCAGCTGACTGACCGCCAGCCGCTTCTAATAATCTAAGATTCTGCGTAGATTCTAATCAGATGATGAGCATTATCGCATGAGAGCTAGTTGAATTTAATCTCCAAAAAACATGTCAGATAATTAATCACAATATTTTCTGTGAAAATATAAACTTACTGCGCACTATGATAAACCGACAGAATGTTCATAATTCATGAGCGATGATAACCAATGTGATATACCTACGTGACTCCAAAATTTTTATGGGAGTCACGTAAATTTAGGAACGTTAAAATCAAGTGAATTTTATTAAGTAGGTTAGTAGGTATAGGTCGCACAGCGGATCTAGGCTTCCGTGAAGTTAGCCGTTTGTGATGCGCAAAGACATTTAGTTTGAAAAAGCTCCATTGCGCATCGAAACGGCTAATTTCACTACGGCCGAGATCCGTCGTGAGACCTATATCTGTACCTACCTACTTAATTGAAATCACAAGATTAATTTTCATGCAGTGCCACCTAAAGCTTTAGTCTATAAGATCACAGAGATATTATGATCCGCTCGTTTAGGTATTTGAATCAACTTTCTATGCAAAGTTACATCGACTTAGTTTGAAATATCACTAATAATATTATATGCGAATGTTTGGATGTTTGTATTTCATACGCTTTGTTCATACGTTCGTTTGTTCGTTGCAACAGCTGAACTACTTTCAATAGGTAATCAAAATTACTAATTAACTAACATAAGGTAATTTTGATTACCACCTATTGAAATTAGTTCAGCTATTGCAACGAACAAACTTAGCGCCCAGCATAGCCTACATATAATTTGCAATGCCTGAAAAGGGCAAATAAGTTCTAAGTGCCATATTACTTTTAAGACCTTTTGTAACACTTATTTGTGCAAATAAATATCTTGAATCTTGAATCTTGAATCTATTGATAGTGATAGATATAATGATAACCTGGATTAAAACAGACTTGTTATGCTGGTACCGCGTGAGCTAAGCCGCGAGCGGCAGCTAGTTGCTCATAAACAAGAGAGGGGTCCCTTTCCCTTTGTTTTGCATGTAGGCGTCCGTCGCCGCCGCCGTCGATTTGTAGATTTTGTAGACGCGTTATTTCGGCGCCATAGCTGTGGTTTCTGGTACCTTACTAATACTGGAATGTTATGTAGGTGTTGATTTGAATTTTATAACTCATATTAAGCTTGAATTTATGCCATAGAATTCAGATCCTATCCAATTGAAGCAGTTTCTAACATGTGAGCAGCTTATTATCTTGCACTCACAGTGGCCTAATTGGGATATAAAATATATATTAACATTGGCAATTTATCTATTGTTTATTTAATTTTATATGTCATGTAAGCATCCGTTTTTATAATTTGAGGATTTCATTAAAAACTCTTTATGTACACTTGTATACCACAAGTTACTCAATTATGTATGCATCGGTACTGTAACAGTTATTATAATATTTAAGTATTTTGATTGTCTCAGCAACCAACCCTTTGAACGCGTCAACTGCGTACTTCTTACAAAAGTAACAAGCGAACAAACTTCCCAAGGGTACGTTTATAGCTAGTTGTAAATCTATTCGTAGTAGGTACCTACCTAAATAGGTATATGTATTAGTTGGTCCTTCCAAAGGACTTTCGAACAAAAATAGACTGAATGTCTATATATCCTAGAGTACAATTTCTATTGACTTAAGAAATAAGGCCAACATTTTGGGGAGTACGAGGGCATCTATTATGTTCGTAGCCAAGCCATGCATCAGGGCATTCCCGTCCCGTGGATCAATTTTTTGTTCCTTCTTTGTGTTTGGTTTGGTTTTGGGTCGGGAGTAATTTTATTATTACTATGGCTGTAAGAGGATCACGCACTGCATTCATCTTGCACCTGACGCTTGAAGCACAACTTCATTTTTAAACCAGAAATGCGGGCCTATTAGTAGGAGCACGTAGGTAGTAGAAAAATACAGTAGTAACTAGGTACTTACATATACTTAATAACAACCATAAGAAACTTACATAAAGTTTGACAAAACGATACAGATAAGTAACTTCAGAAAGTCTCGAAGATAACAGGAATTCATATAGGTAAATAAATTGGTATTGGTGGACATTTCACACAAATTGTAAGGTTTTCTTGGAATTTGTGTGTGGGTAAACGAGTTACATGTACATCCAGTACCTAGTTTTAAAATGATCCTTGTGATTTAGAGGTATAAACTTAACTAAAAACTTACATACATACGCTTTAAATAAAGTCGACTATCTCCTTTAAACACATAGATACGCTATTGCCCATTGTATTATAACGCGGTCGCCCAATCCAAGGTTACGGAAAATATATTTGCAATTCCGATGTAGGCTTCAGTTCTCTTACTATGTTTTATACATTTGAGGCTCCAAGCGGTAAAGTAGTGTCGATCACCTTATACCTATACCGCTCAAACCATTGCTCTTTTCAACTTTATTTCCAAGGGTTAAAGTTCTAAAAGAACCGTCGGCGTCGTCGCGTCGTAATCTTCAGTGTCTAAGAATGCACGAACTTTATGTCGCCATATTCTTTGAATTTTAAAAAGCTGGCACTCATACCATATTCACGTTTGTTTGCACTTCAGAACACCTAGTAGAGTTATTAAGTTTGTACTGTTTATTCTTTATATTATTGATGCAAAGCCTAAACCGTAACCCTAAGAGTTTATGATGTAGGTAGGTGTAATTATTTGTATCTAGCACTAAAAATATAATTCCTCAATACATAATATACTTAATAATGCTAAACTTTACGATAGATAAAGCACTGTTGGTATAGTCTAGTGGTCGATAGTGACCCAGACCCAGCATTCCGATCGTGAGATCAAAACTGGCTTGTTTACACCAATAGATTTGCTATAAAAAATGCGCAGTGCCTGTGCTCATGAAAGCAAAATGGTGAAGGAAAACATCGGGAAGAAACCTGTGCGGCATGTCCAAAAACTAAAATGGCCCGCATGGTAAATAAATATCCAATCATAACAATCCGTGTCTCAACTTGGGATTAGTAAGAATTAGAAGACTGTCTGATATTGATGATGATCTGGGTATATTACCTAGGTACTTGTTTTAGTCCGTAGCACACTGTATTGAATTGAATTAGTAGGTATGTGCTTGAGTCTATCTTTGGACTCAGACATTAAGACATTGGACTAAGACAGAACTTTTGAGACTCGAGTGTGAGTCTAGTATCGGTCTAGAAGAGCAATGACCTAAAAAGTATTGTCAATACCTATTTTAAAAGCTAATTGGGTCGAACTTGCTGCGGTTAACCACATAGCCAGTTCATAGCAGCGTGGGTGATAAACGGATAAACTACGAGCTATTGTGGTGAACACGATTCAGCAATTTATTATTGTTATCCAGTTATTTAAGTCATTATCAAGTAAATTGCGCGTGCATATTGCTGGGACTTCTATACCTTATGTTGAAGTAGCACAAAGTCAATTTTGATCTAGTCGAATAATATCAAATATATTTGTACAAATTCGGCCTGTGCAGTAAGGCGAACCACTAGAGATTTATGGCAAATTGAAACAGAAATATCAACTATGACATTTTATAATTAAATAATTATTGTATAACTAATTATATTCTTACTAATAGCATTAACCATCATTTATAATAACAAAAGCTTAATTTTAAAATTTAGTTTCTTTATTATAATTTCTACATTACTTGTAGAAATTGGTGAAAAAAAGACAGACGCAAATAGTGTGCTACCACATGACCGAATACTTAGCGAGTTAGTTTCTATGGACATAAAAACTCAACAGTGTTATATTTATCTGTTTATAGTTTGCACTAGGCACTAACCAAGTATCCCTCTACTTCGCTGGCCTGCAGCTTCTTTATTTAGTATCGAAGTACTACAATATTATAAGTAGGAAATAATTGTACATTTGTTTGTAACGAATAAACTTTGGTCCGATTTCAAAAAAAATCACTTTTAGAATGCTACATTATCCCTGAGTAACATTTATGTTATATTTTATGTTCACCCGTGCGAAGCCGGGACAAGCCGCTAGTTGTCAATTATGTTAATAAATATTAGTAGGCTTAAAGTTAAACTTATTACCTATTGCAAAATGTCCCCGATATCCAATTCAGGCACCTACGAACAACGGAATTGTTGCTGGCCTCTGGTTGAATTCCTTGCGAACCTGTTTGGACGAACATTCTTGAGTTGTTAATTTGTTTTGAAGCTGTGATAGAAAGCACATCATCATCTGCTACTTGACTTCACCCTCACCCATCATAATTAAATATATCATCATCATCATCAACATTCAATAGACCCTTTTTAGATTCGATTAGATTTTTTTAAGATTAGTAGAGCTCTCTGTGATAGAGCTCGCCCGGGGAAGGACGACCACCATACTTATTTCTGCCGCCAAGCAGTAATGCTCGCATTGCTGTGTTCCGATGTGAAGGGTGTGGTTTCCGGTGAAATTACTGGCAAATGAGGCTTTCGATCTTAGCCTCAAGGTGGCAACCCGCGAGTGATACCTGTGGTATTGCAAGCGCCCATAGGCTGCGGTAACCGCTTACCATCTTGTCGGCCGTACGCTTGGTTGCCACTTCAGTTGTATAAAAAAAAAAAGTTTTTTACTTGTCCAGAATGGCACTGTCACTAAGTCCAAAAATAGTCATAATAAAGGTATTTTATAGAGTTTCTTCGCTCATTTTGCCGGTACGACATAGTCCTTCCATTTTAATTGTTTTTCTAGTATTATTTTGAGGATTTCGTTTTTTTTTCTAAAAAATTAATTACTTATTCGAATATATTTTTTCTCATTGACAACAAATATATACGTAATACCTAAACGTACTTTCATATCCTACCTACCTATCAAGTAATATTATACCTAGCGTGACTGACTGACTGTTTGATAAATCAACGCAATCTAAACCGTAAGTCATAGAGAACAGTGATATTATAATAATTAAAAAGTTTGTAGATGGAGAAAAACTTGACGCGGACAAAGCTGCAGGGCTTCTACTTGCTATATCTTATATTAGCAGGAATAAAAATGATGAATGGAAACATTTCATTGATAAAAATAATCATAAAAAAACCTACTTACGAGTAATAAACCTGTAAGGTCTCAGTACCTACCTTATGTTCTAGACTAAGCGTTCTAAATGTAAAACAGTGTATTGCAATTTAGTTTGCTATCTCAAAACCAACTAAAAACATTAAAGGAAACATAAATTATCTGATAAGTCATTCAAAAATGCTATCAAGAAGGTAAATAGCAAATATATATTGAACTAGGTAGTAAGTTCACGTGCACTCATTTTATATTAAAGTATCATCATCAAGATCAACCTTGTAAAGTTCGCACTGATGGCTGCGATACCGGCCTACCTTTCGAGCGAGAGTGCAACCCAATGAGGGTTTGTGGATAGCACTGTTTTTCAATATTTCAGTTCTTGTAATACATGTAGGTTTTCTCACAAGCCTTTGGCATTGCGCACATCGATCGAACAGTATTGGTGCACGACTGGGTTCGAACTCGCCACCTTATGATCGGAAGGCTGGGTCACTACCACAATTAGACCACCAGTGCAGCATCACTCTAAAATTCATTCATTCTTTCATCCAGCATTCGCTTTTAAAAAACTTGCAGATCTTTTATTATTCTTGAACTCGCAGTAACCCGAAAATAACTTCATAATACCATAAGCGTTTGTGAACCACAACAAGTTTGTCCAGATAAATATTAACATGTTATTCTGTGTTCGTGTGTGTGTGTGTTTTTTACTTCGATGATGTCATGTCAAATATACCTCTACACAACTAAAGCGTTTGAACGTGTGTGAGTGGATATCAGATTCGACACACTAATGTAAAAGTTACACTGTTTATATTGTTCCATTCCATTAGGTATTTCAATATTTTTCAATAGAATTTTTTGTTATTCTACGGTATCACAGACGAGATGAATAAACGGGGTAATTTTCCGGACGCTGCCCATTTTTTTTTTTTTAATACAACTGAAGTGGCAACCAAGCGTACGGCCCACAAGATGGTAAGCGGTTACCGCAGCCTATGGACGCTTGCAATACCAGAGGTATCACTCGCGGGTTGCCACCTTGAAGCATAGATCGAAAGCCTCATGTGCCAGTTATTTCACCGGAAACCACACCCTTCACACCGGAACACAGCAATGCGAGCATTACTGCTTTGCGGCAGAAATAGGTATGGTGGTAGTACTTCCCCGGACGTGTTCTATCACAAAGAACTCTACTACTCTTCCATCCGAGTTTGATTCTTCTACGATCTCTATAGAAGTTATACATTTTTACAAACGGGTGTTTTCACGTACCGGTATATCGGTGAAGAGGTACCGACACTGTTTCGACTCAATTTCGAGAGTCTTCATCAGGGTTGAGTGACACGGCGAGCGTCTTCCTCCGCGTCGCGATATGTAAAAATGTATGATATAGTTCACGATAGTTTTATGAGTCTATAGAAGTTATTGGATATCGTGGTTCCCAATATGTACCGGCATGGGTGTGCGTCACATGGTGAGAATTGGACATATTTGTTTTTTCAAGTTAATTTGTAGACCTACCTGTTGAGATTTGATGGTATCAAGATTTCTGAGCATTGTGAAAACATCACCTTAGTGAAAGGGTGAGCAATTAGGACAAAAAACGTCTCCCTGTCTCACCCCGTTCTTCAGTTGGATAGAATTCATGCTCGGTCGTAAAAAGAGTACTAAACGATAAGATGACGGAAAATCATGGGTGGCCTTGCTATACAAACATACCTTTATCATAGAGACTCTTTATCTATGGTCAATCTGATATCACTGAAAAGTAAAGATCGTACCATTACGGAATCGAAGGCTTTTTCGTAGTCAACAAACGCTAGAAAAAACGACCGACCAGGCTTCGGTCTTCTGTATAGTCTACCGGAGCGTATAGATGTAGTCTACTAGTTCTACTACGCCTTTTCGGAATCCGGCGCGACACCGATGTGTTGATTAATTTATTTTTACATATATTATGGTCTTTGTTTTAAATATTATTATTGCAGCGTTGTATTTAAGAACAAACATTTAAATATCTTGACTTTCGCAATAAAATTAGAAGGATTGTAATGCGAACTGGTAGAGTTAGTTTATTTTTACAGCATAACAGGTTTATAAAACGCAAAAATTGCCAACGTGATTACCTATAGGTATTCGGTCAAGGATGTTAAAGTATACGCGTGGGCTTGTATGTAGGTCTGTTTGTATGAGCAATTACTTTTAGATAACATGGTCTTATGTATTCATAAAATAAAGAGCGCGTTTATGTCTTTTATATGGATGGAACAATTACGAATAATATTTAAAACTATCATGGTTAGGTACTAACATAATTTTCAGTAAAAACATAAGTATTATTAATTCTTAGGTATTCATACTAAATCGGGCAAAAAGTGGATGCGAAGAGCCGAACACCGGGCTCAGTGGCGCGTATTGGGGGAGGCCTATGTCCAGCAGTGGACTAATGTGGGCTGGTGATGATGATGATGATGATGATCCATACTAAATATAATTTGTGAGATGATTCTAATAGACAAACCAGCTGGGCACTTATGTGCTATAATTAGGTACTACTCTAATCTATAGGTAAGAACACGAGCTAAATTACACCAACACACTAGCAAGTTAATGAATAACATACAGCTACTTACTAACACAAAACACTAAAGAACAACGACGTAGATAGGTAGGTAAAGTAGGTACTTACAATTTACATAACAAATATACTGCATCTACGTATATAGGTATCTTTATATAAGTATACTGTTTTGAATGTTTTCAAACTATCTTTTCAGATAATGGTTTATTACTTACGTAAATGATGTAAAGGCTAAAGTTTATACCTAAGTACCGTAGGTAGGTAGATATTTTAGTTATTATTATTCTCTATCTCTGGCAAATTTCTGGAGTCGTACTAATATAATTTAACACAAAACACACATTTTTTTTGTTTATCTTTTAACTCTACATTGGTAGCATTGGTACGTATTTTATTATCATCATCATCTCAGCCTGGTATGTATCAACCACTGCCCACTAGGTACCTACTAGATATACCTAGGCCTCCTTTCGCTTCTACCATTCTACTCGGTCATGTGCTGGTTTTAACGGTTCTTGTTGCGGCCTAAGCCTGGTTATAATCGATTTTTATGTTTTATATTTTAACAAGCTTATTATAAAGCTTAGTGTTCCAATCTCAGAGCCCAATCTATCTGAAATACTGTCCTATAGCAGTTGACCTTTCGCTCCAAAGTAATTAGAAACGCCGCCTACGCGTCCACTTCACGATCCGTTTAATAAATGAGAGCTTCATTGATTCTCTTTGGTAATATTCTCGTAATCTCGTTATGAACAAAACCAGCAAATCTATTTGTGCTTGGAATCATATTTTCCTTTATTACAGCATTTTAAAGGTTTAAGACACTATTGTGTCGACTATTTTCTTTCTTTTTAAAATGATTTTATGCTAAAGTAGAATTATTCACACAAAAATGCCGTTAGATACAAAACATCAAGCTAGACAGTGTAGGTTCCTAAGTACCTCTACTACAACATTGTTGGATGAATGCGCAACATGTTTTGTGTTTGCCATCCATGATGACCCGTTTAGTTTATCATTGCCCTCATCGGGTGATTGTTGAATGTTTTCTGTTTATTAACTTTAGGTCATCGGTCAGATTCGTACTTGGATACCATATCAATAATAGCTAAAGGCATATTATCTAGAATACCTACACTAGGTACACACAACCTGAACATAAACACAACAGAATCACGATGAACATGGCTTGAGTCGAACTCTAACAAGTTAAAGTTTTATATTGTTTTCAAGGTGACAATTTGAGGAAGAAACCAGAAGTAAGGGTTGTAGACAACTTTTATCAAGTGTTTCACCGTTTTTCATCTAATTGTAACCAAAGGTTGTAACAGTCAAATCCGAATCTACGTTTCGTGTTTTCGTTCCATCAACAACATCAACATCAACCTAATTTAGACATTATTATTAAATATCTTATTTTGTAATGATTGTGTGCATTACCTACGAACTGAAAGGTCGACAGGTCCGCAGGGCCATGGAAAATAAGAGACTGAAATATACTCGCAACCTTCTTTTTGGTTGGTGTCGGTTATTTTACAAATCTAAGAATTAGGACAGTCAGTTTCCAACTGTTACAACGTATTTTTTTTACTTACCTACTTTTTGATAATTGTTACTTTGATTAAAATTTGGAAACATTAATAATACTTAAGTAAGTACCTATATAAGGTCATTCATTATCAACCGGACAAACTTAAGGGGTAGGTTCCACACAAAAAAAAAATACTTGTACTTTTTTTTTCTAAACGTTTTTTTTATATTTAAAAAAATTTTCGTAATTCTGCTTAATAATTAGTTATCCTTGTTAGAAATCGAAAAGGCAGCGCTCGGCACGTGTCAGTGACCCGCTGCGGGGCGCGCACACTCGAATATTTCATTATTACGTCGCTTAACTCGATTCCCAACAATGATTTACCATTAGAATGCTACATAATCCTTGAGTAACATAGGCTATATTTATTACTGGCGACCCGCCCCGGCTTCGCACGCACAAGAATAAATTTAATTTGCAAATTTCATAGGCTTCCTACTTACTTAGGTCACATTAATCACATCAATCACGTGCTTCGGAGGGCACGTTAAGCAGTCGGTCCCGGCTTTTACAAAATTGTTAGGCTATGACTATGACAGAGGCCTTCGGGCGGCGTAGAAACTCTGTCACCAGAGTTGGCCACTGACTCATACGAACGAACGAACGAACACCAATCACACTAATCACTAATACACTAGGTACTATCATATTTTATAAATGCTATAAATTACTAGTTTGGATATTTGGATGAATGTTTGTTCTTCTATATTTTACTCGACAACTACTGAATCGATTTGGCTGAAATTTAAAACATAAATAGATACTGACCGGGAATAGAACATTGGCTACTTTTTATCTCAGAAAACGTCACGGTTCCCGAGTTCCACGCGAACGAAGTCGCGGGCAACAGCTAATAATCATTCAATCATTTTATTTTATTGAATAGGTAGACTAGATAGTACATGCAAGTCAAGGAGAGTTAAATTATAATGTTAAAACATTCATTATTCGAGTGTTTTCCACATTGGCTATGTGTTTAAAATTTCAATTTTTCGGATTTTTCCGTCTCGTCCATTGTTATCGAAACTAAAAATAATCGTGTTTCGAAGATAAACTAAACATTGTCTAAAATACTAATCATGTTATGTTGACATTGGTACTTAACTATCGTATCATGTGATTACCTAACAAATGGGTCAGGTGAAATTTTAAAACAAAGACTAAGAGTACCTACTAAGATAACAACTTTTGTCAACATTTTCATATCATGCGAAAGATACGAACACCTATACAGTAAGTAACTGGGTTTATAGAGATTATTAACCTTGGCAATTTTTTAGTTCGTAATTCTTTAGAATAGAAAAACTTATTCAAATTCAGATGTCATAATAATCAGATGTTGGACTGCTAGTGAGATTCGTAGCGTCCTTTTTAGAAGAAACGCGATGCTATTAGTCGTAAAAGATGAGACTATGAGAGTAAAGCTTGTCACCATTCGCTTTTTCTATTCTGTGCCAGTAAGGACAGGGCAGTGACACAGGTTTCAGATCTAGTTGCGGACATATCCGTGAGCGGTTACAGTAATAATATTGTCTAGAGCCCATCCTGTTGACTCAGAAACCAAATTTAGAGGGTAATGGCAGAGCTCTTTTTGATAGAGCTGATGCTAGTAGGTACCAGGTACAATATTTCTGCTACGAAGCCGTAACGCATTATTCTGTTCTGGCATTGAGCATTTAACAATTCGCTTAGTGCTCGATGTGCTCTGGCTCTGGTTTCAAGGTGTGTTATCTTTGTGATAGAGCTCGTCTGGAAGGACTACCACCATACCTATTTCTGCCGCCAAACAGTAATGCTCGCATTGCTGTGTTCTGGTTCGATGGGTGAGACTTTCCATCTAACGTCTCAGGGTGGTAACACGCAAGCCCTCCGAGACAGTAGTTGAACTGAGTAGTTCAACTATTTGTACAAATAATACACAACTGTATCAATAGTCCAACTACAAAAAATACAAGCAAATCCCCTGGGTTGTCGCAAGTGATATCTATGATGTTGCATGCGTACATAGGCTACGGTAACCGCTGACCATCAAGTGGGCCGTACGCTTGGTTGCCACTTTAATGGTATAAAAAAAATACATTCACTTGAGACTTTAAATTTCAGGGTGGCAACTATTTTGTAAATCAACATTCTTATCTTGTTTTGCAATAATTTGGTCAAAGATTCATGTATATATCAAAGAATTTGGTATAAGCGGCTTATAACAGCACCTTATGTTATTACGGAAATGCAAACAAACACCTTGCTTTAGTACCTCTACAATAAACTATTGATTTTTACTCGTCATAAATCTATACTTGGGGATAAACTTCCTACACCATAAAATATGTAATGATTTCCGTGCAGAGTTCGATATTTTTAATCATAGCGGAGATAAATATAGTCCATCTTGTGGTAACTGTAGCATATAACAATGAAATGAAATGATTTATTTCGTTAATTAATTAGTATATCTATGTCAAATTTTAAAATAATAAAAATGACAAATTTTAAAAAATTATTATATTCACGATAGTTTCAAAATCGTTCACACTTTATAAAGATTTTTCAGTTAAGAAATTTTTTAACTTTTGTGTAAACTTCTATATTCAGTAGGTCAACCGGAATTTGATAAAAAATATTTATAAATTATAATATATAATAATAATTATTATTATTTATTAATAATCTGTGACGGTAGTCTATTCCGAAGAGGCTTGCAAACTCAGAGATAACATTACATTTTTATGCATTCTGTAGTTTCCAGAGAAAACTGCAGTAGCATTGAAATGGAGGGGTTAATGTTGGTTGGTAATTTAGTCAAAGAATTTTCAGGGGAATTTTGGAAGAAAAGTCATAATTTCTTTCCAAATTTCGTTTGTTTACATTGCTAAGCGACAATCAAACTAATACACTTGACACTGGCAAAATTGTGGCAAATAAGCCACAGAGTCCATAAAAGAAGAAGAAGAAGACAATAATTATTATATATTTATTCTGTGGTAGCGAGATCATTCCACTTCTTTCTTCTACTTTCTTTGACCGGAAAAAAATCGTAATAAATGATCGATCAGCAGGCTTTTGAGTGTGAAGGTAGATGAATCCCCTGCCGATAGCAAGAGCCGAAGTTGGTCTGTCTGTCACCTACCTACCTACCTTGAACTAGCTGTTGCCCACGACTTCGATCGCGTGGAACACAGAAACCGTACATTTTCCAGGATAAAAAGTACCCTTTACTCAAAGTATTTGCTAATCTATCTTTGTTGGTACCTACAGTCCACACGTCACGTCCAGTCGCTTGGGCGTGAAGCTCCCACAATCATCCATATTTTCCCCTTTATAATATTAGTAAGATATGGTTGAATTTTGTGATATTTAAAAGCTAGTTTGCTCATAAAGTGGTTCATAAGGGTCGTGACATTTACGCAGTTCTGCTAAGATCATTGCCATGTCAGAATATGCTTCTTATCAGGCTAAAATTAGGTCTGCTTGCAATGTACCTATGCCTGCAAACGCCATTTTTTATTACACAAAGGAATAAAATCGAAATGAATCATAGTTTATCAAAGTGCAGCAGTACCTAAGTACCTGCCGATGACGCAGACTGTCGTCAAATAGTCAAATACCTAGTCAATAGTCGTCCATATACCTAACAAGTCGTAAGCTTAATTTGTCAATTTCGTAATTCGTCAAATCATTTATTTATTATCCTACTCAAGTCAAGAGCTTAATTTATCATTTTCGCGATTCGTCAATTCAATTATTCGTTAAAACGTATACACGTCAAATACGTCATTTAACTAGTCCTCTGCTGTGCCTCTGGTGACGGAGTTAATAGGTCTGGGCCTCTGTCGGGCGTAGCCTAACGACTTAGAAAAAACAGTATTATTTCAATTAACTATACCGATCGATATTACAAAAATAGGCTAAGTAGTTAACGAGTGGAAAAATTTATGTAATGCATTTTTATCGACGGTCGGACGACATTTTACTGGGTCTTGGTGATAGTCGTGAATGCGTGCAAACTAGGTCAAACCTACTTTATTAGTGTGTAGTAGGTGGTAGTAGCAGCTGACGCGCGCGTTCATTGCCCTACCGGTAACAAGGTCAACGACCCCGGACCACACCCCTAACCTAGTTTCGCAGGTGGACAACTCGGGGGCTGTTTGATCTCGTTTGGGCCCTCCGCGTTGAGAGACTGCGTAAACAACAAAGGAACCGGTTACATTACCTTCTTATAAGCGTATATTTCATCGAATTGTTTTAACAACACAACACCCAACAGTCTCATACAGGTTCTAACCCCAGGATAACCCAGGATTCCCTGTGTGTGTTAAAAACGAGTACCTACCATGGTACCACAACATCCAGCCAGATTTGTAACAAGTACTTATTTGCAATTCAATTAAAACATTTCCCTCGCGGGAATGGAAGCCGCAACCTCTCACTCCTCAACCGGGCACTATGCCACTGCGCCATGAGGTCGTCATTACGGAAATACATAATATGCCCTTTTAAATTACATTATATGACTTATATAGCAAGACCGTAATCTATTATCACGACTTATTATCAAATACATAACATAAATAACATAGGTAGTCCCTAAAATATGATCAGTTTATCAACACCAACAAGTTTAAAATGTAATTACGGTCATCCCGTAAACAACTAGTTACGTTGTTCTGTCACGAAGCACGTACGCACGGCCTTGCTTGTATTTGTTTCTCAAATTACCTTTTAACATGTTTACGATAATATGATAAAACCTCATATTTAACTAAAAGACAACCTCTTTGCTAATGCGAAAGTAACTCAGTATGTTACGTTGTCACGGCTAAGCCACGAACAGTGAATTTGGCACGGAGATAGTAAGGATATCAAGGATAGACCAATTTACTAGTTAATTAGTTGTGAGCTTAGGTTATAAATTTACGTCAATTGGCTGATATGATGATTTGTAACGAATCTATCGAATGGCGTTTCAATCAATAGCGGTTTGAATCCCGCTATTGATTGAAACGCCGTTCGTTGGCGCTTGGCGCAGATAGGTCGCCTGTCGTAATATCTTCAACAATAAAACCATACTCAAATACATTAAATATTACATATTGTATAAATAAGCGAGCCGTCTCGTCGGCGTTGATCGGTCGCTTCGCTTCGCGTCGTCGTCGCCGGTGCTGGAGCGAAGACCTAAGGGTCTACTCTTGCAGACAAATGCGATGAATCGTGACACTTTTCATGGTTCAGCTTATATCTATGAATGCTCTGAACTAAGCACTTGTTCGGTGTAGGACAGATTCAGAACTTGGATAATGACTACACCAAGTTTAATAATTGAGTGATTTTAACTATTATCTTTGAGTACATACCTAAATTATTAGAATATTGTCATTTTACGCCTCTAGAGATTTTTATTACATAATATTGTTTCCTGGATTCTTATGCAAAAGATTGGTGGGAAACTGCCAAGGACCGGGATGAATGGAAGACTTTGGGGGAGACCTTTGCTCAGCAGTGGGACAAGATAGGTTGAAAAAAAAAAAAAAATGTTTATTGACGAGAAACTGGTGATGCCTTTATTATACTTTTTTATTAATGTTATGCTATCGTGCCTTTATCAGATTTTAATAAATAATTTTCATTTCATTTCATGATGGTGATAGTGTTTTCTATAAGGAAGTCTATAGACTTAGGTACCTACTTGGTTTTCTGCCATCCGCTCGGCACTAACTATCCAACGGCCTTCAACACTTGGAAAAACAGACACATTTTAGTGTACCATTGTGATTGTGACAGATGTTACACAATAGCTCTTTGTATTAGATATATTATTTTACGATACCCTAGTTTGTAGAACACCTGAAATTACTGTACTAAATATCATAATACCTACCTATTTGCTTTGGCTTCGCAGTTCGCACTCGGCGGTCGGTTTTCAGACATAGTTTTAAAGTAGCTTCATAGCTCTTTATAAGAGCTTATCTGTGGGAGCACTGGTGGTCTAGTGGTAGTGACCCCGCCTTCCGTGGGTTAGAATCCGGTCGTGCACCAATGGATTTTTCGCTAAGAAAAATGTATGTGCGCAATGCCAGTCCTCTCATACGGTGAGGAAAACGTCGAGAGGAAACCGGCATGTTCAAGAATTAAAAATTCGAAAGACATGTGCCATCCACCAATCCGCATTGGGTCCGCGTGGTCACTGTCGCTCGAGAGTAGGCCAGTGTCCCAGTAGTGGGAACATTAGAAGGCTGTTATGATGATCTGGGGCTCTGGGGTAGTGTGACCATACTGATTTCTGGTATGATCCTTTGCAGCCTGGCAGCTTCGATTGGAATAAGCATGCTATTTTCTGTGCTCAGGGGCCCATGAACTCTTATAGCGATTCAAATGAAGACCTAAACTAAATTGTCAAAAAATTTTGTACCATGACATCAATTATACTCATTTAAATCGCTATAAGAGTTCATGGTTGGGCCCCAGGACCCCAAGCGCCTTACTCTGGAATCCAACGACAATTCAGATCCACTAGATTTGCACTCAAGAGTACGAAATGTCATGATGCTATTTTTTTTTTTTTTTTATATACAACTGAAGTGGCAACCAAGCGTACGGCCCAATTTATTTAAATTCATATTACTCATTATTTTTCTCTATTTCATTAATACAAACTCAGCTCTGTAAAAGTAGTCACAAAGTTTATTTTGTATTGATGAAATAACGCAAATATTTAAACAAATAATGTGCCCAGTGAAGTGCCAGCATACCTTTTATCGGTTAAGGACGGATTCTGGTTAGGGCAGTCTGTCACCTAGTTTTGTCCCCTTAAGGTGACATCTCGCACAAAAAAGTGCGATCTGTCACCCTTTTTGCAATAAGGTGACAAATCCCACTTTTATTTTTTTTAAAAACCCCGTTCTATCACCCTATCAGTAACAAGAAGAAAAGCAAAACTTCTGTCGCCCCGTCACTAACATAACAGAGAGTCAGACAGATATATTTAGTCCTCCAGGTTTAGTACAAAAGGAAACATTTCACATATAATTTGACGAAGGTTAACGTCTGGCGGGTTCTAGGCTGTTCGCATTTAATAAACTTTTCAACAATAAAAATAAACTTTACTATAAGTTGAGGTACATGTTAGCAGGTAGTTGAGCGAGCGAGCGAAGCGTCTCAGTTTCGAGATTGGCCAAAAATGCTTTTGGTTGTCAGTTTGTCCGGTCATTTTGTGTTCTCGCCTACAGGTCGCATTTTTTAACCAATCTGGTTAAAACTTGGTATACAGGTTCTATGACTTTATAGAATTTGATTGTCGTCGGGGATTTATGATAGGGGGCGTACTTTCTCCAAAAATGGACCAAAAAGGGGCTGCTAAATATCTCCTCCTAATGTGATTTGATTTCGATGATTTTTATTTTATTTGAAAGGTAAGTATTAACTTTAAGTAAGTCTGGTATTTGGTGAAGATCTGTTGGGGATCTTCAGCGTGATGAGCAAAATAGTTCCTCAAAATGCAGTATGTTGCTCACTTTCAAAGCTCACTTTACAAGTTTGTGCATGCGAGGTCTACTGTTAGGAGAACTGCTAGTAAAATAACATTTTTACATGTACTTACTCTCTGTTATCAAAGGAAAGTGGGACAAACCCGATTGCCATTATTATGTCTGAGTATACTGAGTTATTAAGATCGAACGTCACGTAGTACAAATGAATCTCTTCGTCCTTACTATAAACAACTTTGTTCTATATTTAGTCAATACTTTCTCGGATTTGGCAACACGGGACGAAAACAACATCGCCAAAACTATTGTCAAGCCAAAGAAGCTGAAAATATACCTGAGGCCTGTGGGTAAAGAATTAAAGATACAATTTCGTCATCATAAAATGAAGTCGCTATATAACCACAGAACAGATATAAATAACGACTCATACGAACGAACGAACGAACGAACGAGCGAACGAGATATAAATTTGACAAAATTCTACAGTAACTACCGAAATTACCTCGCAAGCACTTTACTGTATTTGGCGGAGCTATTCTGCTCATATTTATCTCATACTTTGGTGAAGATCCTCACCAGATCTATTAATAAGGTATGAGACCAATTTAATGTTACCTTTCATATAAAAAACAACTTCGCTTGCTTCGCTCGCTCAGTCAATTAGTGTAAAGTTTTTTTTTCTCGAGAGTCCCAGAGATTGTAAATAAATAGGTACTATTTATCTTCTATTGATGTTATTACAGCCTAGGCCAAGTTTCTGTAGGTTATGACGTACGACCAGACTGTTGACAGGAACCGCATAGATAAGTCCCGGAATATGAAAATTATCTGTGCATTGCATCTTGACGTCTGTCAGGTGACCTTTTTGATCCCGCCCGATAAACTTTACTAGGTATCAACAAAAGCATTTTACTAGAATATTTATTTAATAAACTTTAGTTTTAAACAGACTTCAAAAAAGGAAATGATCAATGAACTGATGTTTTTTTTTGTATGCCATTGTTCGGTTATGGATACGGGACATCAGGAATCACGGACTGATTCTGTTTAGAACAGTTTCGCCTCGTATCACCACAATCTGCTGAAACATTTTGTTTAATTTGAAATCATTTTATGTTTATTAAGTACATAAAATGTATTGTAGACAACTTAACCAGTTCTATCTAGCTTGATTTTACCTTACATCAACATAAATGAAATTGTAAGGGAATTTCGCCACTTTTTGTTTACAAGCCGCCGCAGCTAAATTCGATTGTTATGGGATTTTACTAAAATCTTTTTCACTTTTAATTCTAAAATCATTTTAGAATGAAAAGTGGCGAAACCCCCTTCGCAGGGGATTATCTATGGGGATTTTGGGACAAAGCCCAACAATAATGTAAAAAAACGAAATCACAACTTGTTTTAACTGTTCCGCTCAAATGATTTCTCAAACGCAAAAGATCCGATGAGAATTTGGCGTTAAGTTTGCACCAATACCTATCGATTAGAATTGCGTTAAAGAATAAGTCACAGATCTTATATAAATCAAAGATTAAAATCGAGTAGTCTTCGATGCTCATAACCACGAAAAACGAATATTTCGGAAATAGAAAAACAGGTTAATTTGATACTTATAATAAATCGCTTCCGTTTTCCCGCTAAAAAAATATTTACAAAAAATATACTACAAACTAATGTTACATATAATTTATGGGTGTTTTTATGAGTTGAAAGATCTACTTCACAGTTCTCACATTAGTGAAATGGCGCTTGCGTAGGCACAGATGCGGGTGGCCTATTTATAGAACTATCTTTTGCACATGTGTATTTGTACTGGATAGATTTAATCGCTTGCTTATTTAGCTGAATAGCTGATTTCATCTTCAGTTGAGTTTCATTAAAATAAGTCCACAAGTTATAAAAATAATTAGTTTTTACTATGTAATATCTTACCACTAAATTATTCAAAAGGATTATAAGTTGGTACCTAGTTACCTAACCTACCTCCTAAGTTAAGTTACCAGCAGCAAAGTATTAGTACCTACGTATCTAATTAATAACTTTATGTTTAGCAGATAGCTGCTGAACGGGTAGCAAACATTAAGACTCATGCCAAAAAAAGCCAAGCTAGTAAATATGATTGGACTAAATTGGGAATAGTCATCATCATCATCATGACAGCCTTCTAATGTTCCCACTGCTGGGACACTGGCCTACTCTCAGGCGAGAGTGATTGGGTCTTAATCCACCACGCGGACCCAATGCGAATTGGTAGATGGCATATGTCTTTCGAATTTTTAGTTCTTGGACATGCTGATTCCCTGATGTTTCCACGATGTTTTCATTCACCGTATGAGAGCACTGGCATTGCGCACATAAATTTTACGAACAGAAAAATCCATTGGTGCACGACCGGGTTTGAACCCACGACTTTAGACTGGGAATAGTATATGTTTGTATTCAAAAAATTTCAGACTGGGACGCGTAGAACTAAAATAACTAAACAAACACTGATAATGAACACATAACGTTTCGAATCACCTTGTAATTTTATTACCTGAAGTGTTCTTTTGACTTTCCTATTCTGTGCGTTTGAAAACAGGTGCACCTAGGTACAGTGGGTACTTACACAATACTTACTATACTTAGCCACTTATTAGCGTATTGTCATAAAATAAATAAATCTGAAAAGCGACCCAACAAAAGCATACCAACAATATTTCTCCCAAGTATTGTGTCGTGAAAGTCCAATAGGAACGAAAGAAATCGTAGAACGCCTGAGAATGCTATAGTTTGACTAAACAATACCTAGAGTTAATTATTGAAACAGCGAGCTTGACTCACTCACTGCCGCCGTGTCACTGCACTGGACTTAAATACAGCTTTTATGTGAACAGCGCACTCATTACACCCTTGTAGATAAGCCCCTACAATACCACTTAGTGCCTATATTATTCTCTTGAACACCCTTTTGGACACGCTTCTGCGCCTTTCTTTTTTTTTACTATGCGCTTCTTTTTTATTGTATAATGGAGTCTGTCAATTTAGACAATATTCGCATCGCGTAACAGCAGCCAACCAACGTAACCAAACAAAACTTTGAAAGAAATAGCGCGGCGCTGGCGATTCCTTCAAAAGTCTTCGACTAAGTTACAAACCACAAATTACACTTCCATTTCAATTATTACAAAGTATAGGAAAACGAGTTATATTGGTTAAGGCACGGAAATTACACAATAAAACTAGTCATCATTCTAAACGCTCGCAAAGTGTTCGATAAATCAAAAAAATAGAACACACGGTATCTAGGTATCGATTATAGTAATGTGCCCATACCTACTCGTATGAAAAATATGCAATTTTTAACGGCTTGCTAAGTATTGTCTTTCCTTGTCATTCATATGTCAATGAATAAAGATATAGATGTGTCTGAGCTCTAATTACCTACGTTTAATAAGGCCTTGCTTTGCTTGCAAGTGCTGTTTATAATACTTATTTTTTTATATCTCGCTCGCTGATTTGTCTTTTGTGCATCGCATCGCATCTGATCGATATTGGTTGGTATGGATGGTCTGACTAAGCTATTTCCTGTAATCTGTGGCTGTACACGCCAGCGCATAATTTAGAGTTATTACTAGTTATTTCATCAGTATTAATACAATTGTTTGCAAGACATAACCAAACTTTCTCTGAAATAGCATCAATGTAACACCCGATTTAAAAAAAGGCGGATTATTTGATAAAATTCCTTTGGACAATGCTTTTGTTAGGTTCAAGTGGATCGAAATGGATTCTGTTCGAAAAGAGAACCGTCCTGAATCGATCAGAGCTTGAAACTTCAAAAAACTAAAATTCCCAAAATCCCCTTTTAAAGGGATTATCAAAGGGGATTTTGACACGATCCCATTTCTATTCTTACGTGAACGTAAAAGTAAGCTGCGACGGTTTTCTTAATGAACATACTCTAATTTCGGTTTCCTCTACCACATTGCATCAGATGGCTTGATACTAACTTGAATCAAATTGCATCATAACTAAATATTAGAACAGGAACTTATTTCGTGACGTTGCATCACCCGGGTAGTCAGTCACCCTTCGTCATGAATAAATATTTCCTTTTTTAATAATCTGAAGTATTACCTAAGTACTTTTTTTTTATACAAGTGGAAACCAAGCATACGGCCCACAAGATGGTAAGCGGTTACCGCAGCCTATGGAGGCTTGCAATACCAGAAGTATCACTCACGGGTTGCCACCCTGAGACGTAGTTCGAGAGTCTCATGTGCCTGTAATTTCACCGGTAGGTACTTGTAAAATTTGGATTGGTTGGCCTTTGCTATCATGTATTATTAATTAATTAGTAGACAGTTTATTGAGATCTAGCCAGTTATCTAACGATCCCACTATTGGGGTTAGGAAGTGTCCCAGCCTTAATAGTGGGGCTTTCTCTTAAACGAGAGGATTTGGGTCAAGTCCAAGTTCCTTGGGTCATACTTACATGTATTAATACACCACGTAAAGGAAATCATTGCACCACGTGGACACAATGCTGAGTAGGTATCTATAAGAGGTACCAAGTAATCATAATTTAATCAGTAATAAGTACGTAAGTAAAGCATACCTACATAATTTTTTTTTCTTCATCTAACACCTGACTCAACAATGTAAAATGTGGCATGAGGAGTCACCGGTGCTAACATCAAGCCGAATAGACAACCGATACTGTGACTCACTACAAACAGTCTGTTACTAAACTTTCAAAAAGAAAATTCACTAAGAATTACGGCTGAAATTCTGACTCAGATATTCGTGATAAGAACATGATGAAATTCTAAATGTGTTGAGGATAGTAAACTTTTTGGCAACAGCCTTTGAGAATACAATAATGAAATGAATATAATAGTATGAGGATGTGTTACGATTTTCTTTTACTAGTTTCACAATATTTTACAGATTAAATCATGTGAAATTCGTGTTTATATCACTCCTTCACACTGATTACACGCTACCCAGATGCCTTATAATCCAAAAAATACACTGAAAGTTCTATGACTAAGGACACTTTCTCTACAACACAATGGTATTCGAACCTTCGAACATTCTTTGTCTAAATTCATGTAGAATTCCAAAGGGCGTGCGAGTGTCCAGAAGGACACCTTGACACAAATCTATTTCAGAATATTTGCCGTCATAGGCCGCAAAATCCGTATTGCTGACGTATTCAGAAAACATTCGCAAATGCGACTTATAAAAAATCCGATCGTTATTTTGGCGTCAAAATAAGCTTCCAGTCGATGCTTCTAGAACATGGTTTAACAGTCTCAAACTGATGATTGTGTGGTATTAGAATCAGAGCAGGGTAAATTCTAAATTATGCATTGGAGACAAAGTTGTTTTCAAAGAGCTAAGAAGAGAGCGATAGGTACTACAAAAGTCCAAATATCGAGAGTGCTATCATTGCCATTTCGAATAAATGACGAATAACCCCTCAACGTAACCTTAAAAACAACACCAATTCAACATCATTTATAAGTTGACATTGACAAGAAGATTGTAGTATGGCCGGCCAACCCTACGGCAGTTAGTGTAATTAATACTTACAACACTGGTCTTGCAAGAAACATTTGACCACGCGGTGGTAGATTGCAAGAGTTGGAAAGATGCCAGTCACTTTCGTCGGTCATTCTTTAACCCGACTGGAGTGACGCGCGTCGTCTAGTGTATGTTGCTGTCGAAGTATAGTTTTACGGACCTAACTGTGCCTTGCGGTTTTATCCGCGAGCAATCTATCCCACGGGAACCGAAAATGTTTCTGGGATAAAAGTAGCCCATGTGCTGATCAACTACAGATCAGATGCCCAGATCTATGCCTGAGCTAAATTTCACACAGATTCGCTCAGCCGTTCTGGCCTGGCGTGATACTCCCAGAAACATCCAAACATACAATCTTTCCTTTTTATTATTCTCTACATCAGACTGAAGATCCTGATCATGAAGGGCAACTTGTTTTGCTGGAGTGGATGGCTTCTCTCCAGCGATTCATCTTTTTCATCAAATGACGACTCGATCAAGTCGTGCGCCATTCCTGACCAGCTGACAAAATGTGGATTAGGTGAAACAGCTCTACATCTACTTACACTAAACTTTGTAACACTGCACTAATAGAAAATGCAGTATAATTACTACCCAGGTAATTCATTATATACGTACCTATACTTAGCAGCATCCATATCATACGTACCGTAGCAAGCAATTTGGAGGCAAATGTTTTTTTTTCTGTGTTGACACATGTGATAGGGGGCCACTTTAGGCACAGACAAAAAAAAGAACTGCATGTAACTTCAACGCGTATTTAGTTTTTCATTCCTGATTTTTTTCGGGTTCTTCCTGAATTTAATTCGTCACTGTAACATAGGGGTTATGTAATCGACCGCGTGGTTTTCGAAGAATTGCGAAGGCGACAAGTGTACACAAATACAAGTGAACAACTCTTGCTTTGAGTACAATGCTCTTAAAACCAGCGCTGCGCGTCATTGCTTTTGCAGCACCATACTACTTTGCTTAGCTTTTTAACCATTTGTTAAATTGTTATCTCCCTACATCTGATTTTAGTTAGCTTACCTTGTAATCTTTAGTTGTGAAATTACTCTTATAAATAAGTTTTTGTATTCGATATTCGAAATTTGTTGTCGTTGAATCGAATTCATTGAATTTGAGAGTGAGTTTTTATTCAAATTCACTGGAATTTTTATGCTTAGCGCAGGCGAGCGATTGTCACTTTTCACATCATCATCATCATCATCATGATCATATATTCAGTCCACTGCTGGACTTAGGTCTCTCCCAAAGCGCGACACTGAGCCCGATTTTCGGCTCTTCTCATTCACTTTCTGCCAGCTACCGTATGCAAATCATCGCTCCATCTAGCCGAGCGTCCTTACACCAATACAGCCTCCACTCCAGAACACGTCTCAACTACCATCAGTTCTTAGCACTAACTGACAAAAATATATTTAGATATGTGTGAGTTTTCTATTCTAATTCATTAAATGAGAGAAGTACTTGGCAAACATTTCCTACTACTGTTACCGGTTTCCCCGAAGGCGTAGGCAGAGCTGCATGGTCCACTGTGGGAGTAACGTACTACAGTAGGTATACCTCTACGCCAAGTACATACTAGCCGAAGCTATAAATGCTCGCGTTGCTTTGTTCCGGTTATAAAATCGCTGCGCTACAAACTAGCCGATAATCAAGACTTCTGGCAGTGTCACTTAAAAATTCACACTGTTACTGCACTGAACTCGTCACTCCGAGACTTAGGCGAAAGATGTACGAAAAATAAAATGTTATTCATTTGTATTTATATGTAGGAACGTTTGGCAGCTACAGCTACTCATCATCAGCCCACATTAGTCCACTGCTGGACCATAGGCCACAGCTAGGTACTCATCACAACAGAAGCCGCACCTCTCGCGCCACAGTCGGCACTCGCACACCGCGCCACCGAGAAGGTCGTCGCCACATTGTTTTGCATAACACTGCGCACTACATTATCGAAACCAGACTACAATTTCAATAACAGCCCACAATCTGTGTGTATTTGCAAAATAATAGGTATTTATGTTACTCAGAATTAAATAAAATATAAAGCCATCTAGCTAGTCTTGCTGGATTTTATCAATTTGTCATTAATTAGCATAGGTAGGTTAGGTACTGCCGACTTTACTAATCAGACAACTGCGCAGTTGGGTCATAGGAAGGAAAACAATATACACAAACAATGCAGTTAAAATTTGTTGAGGTTAATGTGTACCTACTTGAATTCGGATTGACAATTTCATATGATTAGTGGTTTAATTAACATTAATAAATATTAATTATTGAAGCAGGTATTCATTCTGGAAAAGAGGTTATTGTAATAAAGCCTAATCTCCTTAAAGACCACAAAGGAAACCGATGTCTTGTCTGTGCTGGCTGCACATCTTCAAGAGTAGAACTATAGTTCTGTTCTTCTTCTTTCTTCTTCTAAGGTACCACCACCAACACCACCATCTTAATATTTTCACCTTTATCTTCTTCGTTCCAAAACCGCGTCTCTGCTGCATTTATCTTTGGATAATTATTTAAAACGATCCTTGTGATTTCAAACATATCTTCTAGTAATCTCAACTTTAGCGCATTTTGTAGTTAAAATTCATAGTTCTTTCTAGTTGATGGTATCCAGAGTAATTCTCACTAGGTACACGCGTAAATTGCTCCAAATAGAATTTCTATCACTTCCAGCCGTTCTAATAAACATTTTATTGCTCTGGCAATATAATCCAGAAGTTGAGTCGAAGATTCGAAGAGTGCATCCTTTTGAATTTGTCCTTGACTGTACCAACAAAGAATATTCTAGAAAGTATTCTGTTTTGTAGTTGGTCATGAATTATATACTCTGTAGGCTTATAAATACATGTAGGTAGGTATATTTAGACGTGGCCGTATCCGATTCATTTGCTGCGCAGTTCGTTATTTTCGTCTTAACAGCTGACACATGGCAACACGGCTCTTTACACAATGATTAGATAGGTTAGGTATAATACCTACTTACCTGCTAGTTTTTTTTTTCAATAAGTTTGGATCGAGAAAACGAGTTTTGTTCAAAATAACTAGGTATCTCGACAGTAGTTTTTTGTATCTGCCAAGGGTAACATGAGCCATGCTTGAAATAGTAAAGAAAAACATCTTAAATGCTTGCTAGTCGAACCATCTGTGATCCATTTGGCCAAACTAAGTTTTCACATCAGCCAGTTGGCAGCTAGAGCCTCAAATGCAGGAACAGGATAAGAGTAGTAGAGTTCTCTATGATAGAGCTCGTCCGGGGAAGGACTACCACCATACCTATGTCTGCCGCCAAGCAGTAATGCTCGCATTGCTGTGTTCCGGTGTGAATGGTTTGGTTACCGGTGAAATTACTGGCACATGAGGCTTTCGATCTTAGCCTCAAGGTGGCAACCCGCGAGTGATACCTCTGGTATTGCAAGCGTCCATAGGCTGCGTAACAGCTTACCATCTTGTGGGCCGTACGCTTGGTTGCCACTTCAGTTGTATAAAAAAAAAACTCAGTAACCTAAGCGATTGTTTAAACCCATGTTTACTTATTTCTACGAAAACACAAAATACTGAAGCTGCACTGGTTTTCAGACAAAGCCTGGACATGGTATATTTACGCCACGCGCCATTTAGACTACTCCTTACTCGTTGCCTCTTCAGACAAGAGGTCTAGGTCTTTAGGTAAGACGTTCAACATAAGGTTCAATCCAGGACATAGAAACCATGACCATACATTTATTTTATTATCTATTTTAAACCATACATTTATTTTATTATCTATTTTAGTAATGCATCGCACATACACGACCTCTGTTCAAATTTATAGGTGCTTTATGAACGTTTCCATCATCCCTTGACATTGGATGAGTGCTGGCGGAGGTCAAGAGAGCTGCATCTGGGTTCAATCTCAGCCAGACATTCAATTAAATGTCTATTTTGAGTTTAACATACCTATTGATTGAATTTAGTAATTAGGGTGATTTAAAAATAGAAATGGGGTGGATGACGGGAATTAAAATAGAATTGTTTTAAAATTAATAGGTACGACTTTAGAAATTAGAATGCAATCTTCCTGAAAAAAAAAAATTAAAGGTCATCTCAAATCTCGATCATCGACGTCCAATGTGGCGCAGCGGCAAAGGTCCGTCTGCAACGCAGGAGGTTGCGGGTTCGATTCCCGCCTTGGAAAAAATGTTTGTACGATCTGTAAATATTTCTTCCACCCGGAACAAATATTTGCTGCATATTTGCTATACCCGTTATGGGTATTTTCTATGTCATAATTGGTACTAAGCTAAGAATCGTGTTGTTTTTCTAAGGTAGGTAGGTACTAAGTAATAAACAATATTTGAGCGTGGTGTTTGTGACTGTCTGACACGTGCTTGTCCTGCACCACGTAGGTACTCGAGCAGGGGTCTCGTTGGAGAGGCACTGCACTGCACTGCACTGCACTTGCGATGAGCGCGCCGCGCATGCAGGAGAGCGTGGAAAATAGGTAATTTTTTATTGTAATATTTTTGTGTGTTATGGATTGAGGACTGATATATATATCAGTCGTCTAACACAACTCTCTGCTTTGCTTAGCTTGGGGCTAGAATGCTGTGTGGACTGGACTGTCCAGCATTAAGTATAAGTTATTTTATTGAAACTTATCAGCAGGGATTTTATTAATTAAAAAAAAAACCCCAAAAACATACCTACTTACTCACTTGTGAGTCACAATGAGAAATCGACGTGTATCACAGAATACTAATAGGTAAGATACACCTCACACTGTTGATACGCAAACCGGTATCGCTAAATCAGCAAATCAGCGTGGCACATAAAACTTAACCTTTCTGTACAAAAGTCATCGGAATACACTAGGCACATAAGCTGACGTGTTGCTTTAATGTATTGAAATAACACACGTAAAATAACGTTAGCCTTCTTAGCAAATAATAAGTAAATTCGCTGATAATTAATACCATAATAACCATAAATTAAAAATGTAAAGAAACCCCCGACACTCTAATGCGATGAACCTGAAACGGCTGAATATATTTTGATAAAACAACTAAGAATAAGAGCCATCATGATATGATAAGAAAATCTTGTCTCCATAGTTTAATTGCTGCTAAACAATTTGAGTGATTTTTAGATGATGCTGAAGGCTTAGAACGTTTATTCTAAGGCTGAAGGCATGCATTCAAACCACGCACGCGATATAGTTTTTTTTTTTTTTTTAATATTTCCAAGATAGGACGTGCACCGGTGGTCTAGTGGTAGTGACTCCGCCTTCCGATCCTATGGTCGTGTGTTCAAACCCGGTCGTGCACCAATGGATTTTTCTGATTGAAAAATTTGTGTGCGCAATGCCAGTGCTCTGATACGGTGACGAAAACATCGTGAGGAAACCGGCATGTTCAAGAACTAAAAGTTCGAAAGACATGTGTCATCCACCAATCCGCATTCGGTCCGCGTGGTGGATTAAGACCCAATCACTCTTGCCCGAGAGTAGGCCAACTGTCCCAACTGTGGGAACATTAAAAGGCTGTCATGATGATGATGACCAAGGATACGGTCCACCTGATGTTAAATGGTTACCGTATCTAATGGACGCTTGCAATACCAGAGGAAATTACATTCGTTTTGGTTTGGTTATCGTGTTTTGGAAGAGGAGCTGAACGATATCACATTGGTACCTATTAATATAAATATTTAGTAATAGAACAGAGAGAGATGAAGAGCAATATTTGGACACCAGCCAGCGTGCTTTCATTTGAGCAACTATTTACACCAGCCATTAATTCGACTACACGGAATATAAACTGTCCGTTTCGCGATTGTGCGTAAGAAAATGTTTCGCACTACGCCCGATCCGTATCCGTGTAGAATCGGATCGAAGTCATCTAGTGCGTAAACTACCAAAGAAATATTTTTACAACTCCGTATTACTCCGGTATTTTCACGGGTTCGGATCGGATTCGGATCGGACGTGTGCGAAACCGCTCTAAGCGAATGGGATGTAGTTGGCAGTTCCAATACTTTTTATACAAAAAACCCACACTAATCATGGAAAAGTCGTCGTAATCCTTTACAAATAATGTAATACTTGTCAACGCTCTCTACAACCAAATCAGTTTGTTTATTTCTTAACAATTATCTTCAAAAATTATATGATAAGGCATTTTTTCTAGATACTTAGTCATACTAATAACGTTTAGTAGATATTTTGTCGCGCTAACGTGCATCTAGCAATTGTAGCGAGTAGAGTGTTTACTTTACTCACCCATACTATCGACTTATCGTATCCTACTTCCTACTGTTTAACTGTTAAATGCAAAAGTTTCAGAGTTTGAATGTCTGTTTGTTACTCAATCACACCACACTGTAACAGTTGGACCGATTTGGACGAATTTTGGAATAGAAAATTCCACCCACGAAAACCATTAAACGTACTTACAAGTTAATAATTTTAATATTATTTGCGAATTTTAAAGATCACGAGTATGTAATCTTACAAAGTATATTAAACATTTAATAGGATAGATAAGGTACAATAACTTTCTACTTAGGGTTAGTTATTTGATTATTAAAAGTGCCACACAAACAAAGCTGGGGGCGGTTGTTAGTTTTTATCTTGTAGCAAGTAGTAAAACCGCTATTAATTTAATAACTGACTTTATTCACATAACGATTTGCATCTCTTACGTTACTTGTTTTACGAACCTGTGCATAATAACTTCGGTATAAAATCGGATCGCTTATAGCTATCTCCTACATGTACTCGTATCATAGAATAGGAGCCAACAGCTAAAATGATAACCTGGTAATAGCCTCCATAACACTTATAATTATTACCTTGTGTAGGACTATTCCAATAGACCAATGTGGCGCGGTGGGCGAAGGTCCGCCTGCGACGCAGAGGTTGTGGGTTCGATTCCCGTCTTGGGACAAATGTTTGTAGGATCTGCAAATATTTGTTCCGGGTGTTCTGGGTGTTTTCTATGTATAATACAAAATATCTATCTATGGTTTGTATTGTATTAAATATATATCAGTCATCTAGTACCCATAATACAGCTCTGTTTAACAGCAGCTTACCTTGGGCTAGATGATGCTGTGTGGATTGTCCAGCATTATTTATTTTATTTATTCAGCAAGAGTTTTTTTTTACCAAATTCTTAATATTTTTATTGAATAAAATTTCAGTGACCATTTTCAGAATATTTCTGTATGGCCATCTAACATAACATCACTGAATAAGTGTGCAAGAATTTGTGTTTTAGGTTTGAGGGGCACCAGCAAGTGAAATTACCATTTTTTCATACAATAGTATAAGTACCTACAGTTGCCTTCCTGAAAAATGCCACTAGAGCATTCGTTTTTTAACAAAAAATATACGGCCACTAATGCCTATGTTCCTGTTTATGTTCCAACTACATCTCGGGGGGTTGAACGCACAGTAGTTTGGTTTGGCTTGTTTAGAGACTCCTCGCTCCCTCACTTTTTGGCTGGTCGGAACTGCCACGTAAACTATTAGCTATAGGTAGGAGGTACCAAGCAGGTACCTATTTACAGTGCAGTGGCCGATCCAGTTTGGAACGGATAGCGGCGCTGCCTACCTATAATTTGCTTCGTAGAGTTACATAGTAGGTAACTTTCCGGTAGTACCTAGTACCTACTAAGATAAATTGTAATCTTTATGATTTTACTATGCTTTTTTGACTTTGAGACATCTATTTTTAGCCTACTTAGTGGCGCAATAAATTCACCTTGCTTTAGGACGTTTCGAAGTGATCCTTGTGTATTTATTAAATACTAGCGGCCTGTCCCGGCTTCGCACGGGTGGACATAAAATATAGCCAAGGCGGTAACACAAATACGTAGATATGTGTTTTAGTTTGTAGTTTGTGCGTTTGTTTCTTTTTATTGGGTAGAGGTGAAAATAAGCGTTAGGTATTTTTCTCATAAGTGACTTTTCTACAATAATTCCTAGGTGTGGTAATTACCAAACCAACGTGGACTTTGCCTGTCAACTTTTTGTGCAGCAGATACAAAGTTGCAACCAGGGTTGGAATTCGTACTACAGTAGTAGTATTTGTACTACAATTTTATGCTTCGTACTTCTTACTACCCATACCTAAGGGTAGTAGGTACGCTAAAATACTACAGTTTCATCACGCGTAGAAATTACCGAAAATTAAGAAAAAGTTTATTGGGTTGGTAAGGTTTGCTTCTTTTTCTGTCTGAATAAACTTTGTCATTTGTCAACGTATTTGTCAACTACAATAACAGATAATAAATAATCGTCATTACTCATTATATCCCGTGTTTTTTTTTCGTTTTTTGAACAAGTTTTGTATGTTGTTGGAAACTTTTTTATTCAAAAAGTAATCAAAAAAAAGAAGAAGAGAAAATATTGGCTAGGTTAATGTTGGTTTTAATGATTTTATGTACGTTTTAGATGAATTTATAAAGTGTAGGTAATACAGTTTTCTTAGAAATACTACTATTTTATGGTTTTTGTACTACAGTTTTCATCGGGCTTAAATCGAACCCTGGTTGCAACTGTGATAGAACCACACAGAACGTAGCCGCTAGGAATACTTTGGATTCTTGATTTTCGCAATGATTTTCTGCAAAAACATTGTATCCGAAGTATGCATCCTATCACTGGATAAAGTAAGAATCTAGTTAGTCTTGTGAAAGGAAATGGAATGAAGACTTGTCTAAACTACATAAACTCGTTTGTTTGTCGTTTTTCTCGTTCTTCAATCCATATACTATTAAACAGAAGAGCGATTCTCGTGCATAGATAAATGGTTACATGCGATATATATCGTCAAAACTGTCAAAATTTCCATACATTTTTGACAGTTTTGACGATATATATCACATGTGACCATTTATTAAGAGTAGTAGAGTTCTCTGTGATAGAGCTCGTCCGGGGAAGGACTACCACCATACCTATTTCTGTCGCAAATCAGTAATGCTCGCATTGCTGTGTTCCGGTGTGAAGGGTATGATTTCCGGTGAAATTACTGGCACATGAGGCTTTCGATCTTAGCCTCAAGGTGGCAACCCGCAAGTGATACCTCTGGTATTGCAAGCGTCCATAGGCTGCGGTAACCGCTTACCATCTTGTGGGCCGTACGCTTGGTTGCCACTTCAGTTGTATAAAAAAAAAAAAAAAAAAAAACTATGGCACGAGAATTGCCCTCCTGCAAGGCAATGAAACTAATACTGCAATGACAGCCAATTTACAGTACCCTATTCGTATTTTGATATTTTCTAATCTAAGCTTAGATCTAAACTAGATAATCTATCCCAAGATATTTGAAGATAATAGTCAAAGCCCAAGATTAATATTCTGTGCCCAAGCTCACTTACACCCTAAGCTTACACCCATATTCTAAGAAGTTTCCTCGAATCTTCCTCCACTCGACTCAAGGTAGGTTCAGACGTACCTTGAGTTTGACAATCATTTCCTCACCTCCGGTAAAGTAAACTTTCGAGTGGTAGTAAGTGGAGGAGAATTTTTGCAATAACAATACGGATTTATTTGAGTGAGGTTGAGTCGAGTCGAGGAATTATCGAGGAATCGTCATAAAATATGGGTGTTACTCTCAAGGAGCCTAAAACAGAAAATCAAAATCAAAATCAAAATCAAAAATTATTTATTCAGTAGAATCACAAGGATCACTTTGAAACGTCTTACAAGCTAGGAAAATTTACACCAGTTCCAACGCGCCCATGCCGTAAAAGAACTGGCAACAACACCGGCTGGGTTCCTATCGCTTTTTTGGCATGACCCTTGCTATTGTTATGGATTCCAAGTAGAGTTGGAGCACATTCGTCCCAAGCTTTTTTATCATCTAGGTAATCGGTTGTTTTATAGTAAGCTTTTTGAGATGTTTGAAAGTAACATGTAGAACATCTTAGATTGTGAGCAGTCTTGCATGGTTGTCGAAGGAAATGCATAATAATCGTACAATCGCCCCTGGCTTCCGTCGAGGCTGGCAACAGCAAAGTGGTCACTGCACCTGTTCCCTACATTGTAACCAGTTAGCTGTTACTGGGGCCCAACCATGAACTCCTATAGCGATTCAAATGAAGACCTAAACTAAATTATCAAAAAATGTTGTACCATGAAATCAATTAGACAATCATGTCATGGTATACATTTTTTTGACAATTTAGTTTAGATCTGTGCTCCATTCTGAGCTCTCTCAAAGTCAGTTGGATACAATTGAACGTACGCGTTTCATAAATTTCTACAAGCAAATCACGCGCTGTCTGTTTTTGGTTTTGGTGTTTTATGGCTCCAAAGTCTCACACAAGTTCACGCAACCCTTCAAGTCAGTCAGTCAGGGTCGTAAAGGTTTAGTCACTATAGGTATGATTTTGACTATATTAGTCTTTGGTACCACCTTATAATTTGAAATTTTTACCAAAATTATAAGTCTATGAGCTTACCGTAAAAAACCTCTAGGGTACCGTCATCTTAATCTTTTTGATGGTGAAATTTGTAGGAAAAAATGGGCTCGTAGTACTTAGGTGTTTAGGAATTTTTGAGGGCAAAAAATATATTTATCCATCTGGAATAATGTTCTACAACACGAAACCCTGATGACGCTGACGCGTGTCCCACTTGTCTATTTTCTTATAGTTGCCTTGAGGTTTTTATATCCTATGTAGATGGATAAGGTCTCAGTCAGTTGGAGTTATGACGTGAGGGTGAACAGTGGAAAGGGCATGGCGCACGTTATTCTAGTGGTACTTTGTTCTTTGCACTTTATTACAGACTAGTGTTGCCCTAATTTCCATGAATTGCCTACTATGTAACGCTTCATGTGATGGCACCTCAAGGATAACTAACTAACGAAAGGATAATTATTTATGAAAATGCTAAAGAACGGTATTCTACGCAAGACTAAATAAGTGACTAACAAAAAATGTATTCATACAATTTATACCAACCATTTTACAATTTTCGAAGAATATTTCTCGTGATCTTGGTGATTGCCGATGAAGGCAAAGTTCACAGCTGATAAAATCAATTTCTAGCGGAAGCTTAGAAATAGGTCTACACTTGACGTCCGTCAAGCCGCATCAACCGGTGTTTGACCGCTGTGCGTCAGTGTTTGATCCTAAAATAGCATTTTACCACATCTTGGAAGCATTCACAATGAAAACAGACTGTCTGCCGCGGCTGCCACAGGCTATCGGTTCCGGATCTTACCATTGAGACACCTTTCTACACCATCTTTGGCACGTGCGTACAGACATGCAGCAAATTAGTTTGTCATTACGGAATCGGGCTCCAGAATGCATGGCCTTTCCCTGAAACTTCTTCAAGACGCACGGTTATGTTGCTAACTTTTGTTGGATAAAAATAGAATTTCATATAGCGAGCTTCAGTCAGGTTTCATACAAACTTATACAAGCCTTACAATTTTACATGAAAAGTAGTGTCCTATATCGGTCTTCAAATGATAAATATTTATATTTCTGGTAACAACTATGCTACCTCTTTTAAATGCGCAGTTCCGTGGTGATTGTAGATTTTAAGACGTACATCACCTGTTTTCTATGTGAACGTAGTGTATGAAACCGAAACATTGGCACCGTACACCTTTGCAGGAGATGAACTATTCGGGTTCGTTGTAGGAGAAATTGGGATTATTTCCGTACTAGGTAAAAGTTAGTGACGTGTGGAAACTTGATGGTGGGTTTTGTACTTAATATTTACTCATATCATTACGTACTTTGATCAATCAACACCTTTTGAGTTCACATAGTTTACTTAATTTGTTTCAATTTTGAACTAGAGGGCTCGCAATTCAAATCTCAAAGTCGTTAGTCAAAATAAAAATAAAAGTATTTTTACCTTATGAAGTTTCATTATTATTATTTTGCTAGAGAAGTAGTACAAGATAGTAATACCGACCACCTTATGATTTTGTTCTAAAGTAAATATGTTCGTATGAGTCAGTAGCCAACTCTGGTGACAGAGTTTCTAGGCCGCCCAAAGGCCTCTGTCATGGCCTAACAACTTTGAAAAAGCCGGGACCGACGGCTTAACTTGCCCTCCGAAGCACGGGAGCGCTCAGTTGAAATTACCAATGTCGGTCACCCATCTAAATGGTGAGTACGCGGAACAGTGCTTAACTTCGTTGATCTGTTAGGAGCAACTTAGTCAGCTAAGTCACGAGCGCTCCGAGATGATTTTGTTCTGGGTAAGGTGAATTCTGTGGGCAAAAGTCGCATCGGCCAACATTATAAATTACTTATCACCATAATATATTAGGTATAAGTACTCAATTAGATGGATAAATAATCGTTACGTTCTCATAAAACACCAAAAGAAAAACACAATATTGTAAACAAAACAAATACAAAATTGGTTATTTTTCAAGTCCAAACGAGAGTTGACGCAAATGGATTTGACGTAAATTTTCATTAAATCGGGCATCTTTCCAAATGGCTGAAAACAAACTCCCACTATAAGAAAATGCTAAGATCTCTTGTTACATTGTATTTAGGTACCTATGTGCACACTCAAATAGTTATAGAATCAAATTAAACAGTACTAAGATGCTTGCATCAGCCTCGCCATTGTTTAGTGAGGTTCGTTTATGGCAAAATTATTTATTAGGAAAAAAATATATTAGAAATTCAGTTAGGGTTGGCGCAAATATGCCGGCCTAGATAAAGCCTACATATTTGAGCCTTTTGGAGTGGAGACCCTGGGTCCGTGGGGTAACGGGTCTCACCGCGTTTTCAAAATTCTTTCCGGGCGTCTGATCGAAGCGATGCGTGATCCAATAGCTGGTTCATATCTGGCTCAACGTATCAGCATTGCCATTCAACGTGGCTGCAGCCAGCATGTTGGGGACGCTTCCGTCTGGTAGTGATTTGGATCAGTTGAGCTATCTATAGGTCGTTTGTAACAGTCTTTAGATGGCTCAACTGTTTCATATGTATTTTGTATATTTTGTAATGTAATGTAACATATTTTATTTTGTTTAATAAAGTTCATTTGAGATAGTAAAAAAAATATATATATATTAGAAATTATATAAAATTAGTAAGTATATTAGGAATTCGAACGCATCTATGTAGCATCGCAGACAAAGGTGTGATTGCGATTCCGATGCCGTGATTGACTACTGCAGCGAAGCCACAGAAGGGTTCTAATAAAATTAAACTTATCACACTCGCTAAAGCAAGATGATTAACTGCAGTTGACCCAACTCTTACATTGCAGTAGAATAACAGATCGTTTCTATAATATTTCCTGTTTTCTATAGCTACTTTATTATAATAGCTTAGATGAAAGCAATTTTAGCTTTCAACTACTTTGCTATTCATAATATTCATATTGAATAATTCAACATACACTAGCGTACAAACTAACTACATTTTAGGCTGATCCTGTGCACACCAGTCTTAAAAGCTTAGAAAGCATATTAGACAAGTTGCACTGATTATATTAATTACTTAAACTACTAAAGTGGTAACCAAGCGTACGGCCCACTTGATGGTCAGCGGTTACCGTAGCCTATGTTGCATGCGTACATAGGCTACGGTAACCGCTGACCATCAAATTTCTCTCCTATTTTCGTCGAGCCATGGGTATTATTCTACTTTGTAATCCTGCAGGTATCCAATTTATTGGAACTTATTACCTTTTAATGTTTAACAACCTGGGTGGTGTCATTACGCAGAGTTACCAAAATAAACCCAGACACATGTCTTTCGTGCACGGAAGAACTAGTGCCCCACGTTGGGCACCATTTTTGTAGTCCGAGCCCATGTTGGGTGCCAGTTACATGATTTTGATTGTTACTTGATTAAAGTGGAATTGTTTAAAGTAATTTCAATGTTATTTTTAAAACATACCTATTTCTAAAGATTATAATATCCCAAAAATTATTTTGCCTCAAGCGGGATTTGAACCCGCAACCACCGCTTGATACGGTGGTTGCGGGTTCAAATCCCGCTTGAGGCAAAATAATTTTTGGGATATTATAATCTTTAGTATTCCCCTAGTGTGATGGTTAACACTATAAAAACAAAAATACCTATTTCTGCCGCCAAGCAGTAATGCACGCATTGCTGTGTTCCGGTTCGAAGGGTATGGTTTCCGGTGAAATTACAGGCACATAAGACTTACCATCTAACGTCTCAGGGTGGTAACACGCAAGTGATATCTATGATGTTGCATGCGTACATAGGCTACGGTAACCGCTGACCATCAAGTGGGCCGTACGCTTGGTTACCACTTTAGTAGTAGGTATAAAAAACAAAAAAAAACAGTAGGTAACGTAAATTGGAACTGATCTCGCGAAAATTTCTCTCCTATTTTCGTCGAGCCATGGGTATTATTCTACTATGTAATCCTGCAGGTATCCAATTTAACGTTAGTGGTGCAAATTAAACGTTAGTGGGCTAGAGCAGTTATGCATAAGATCGTTTTGAGTCGCTCGCATCCGCACCGCTACCAAGTACATCTATGAATAATCTAGAATGTTCTAGATCTAGAAGGTGACTGCTAGTCTAGATCATTCAAACATAATTTTAGTTATGAATAAGAACATCAGCATTTTGGTAAATTAATGAGTAATTCATTGGAATGGCCTAATCTTGCTAAGATAATTCACAAAAGTTCAAAGAATACAGAATACTATGAAGCACGCGTCGATAAAAATTTCAGAGACCGTATCTTTGCCAATATAGGCAGTTTTATAGCAGGTGGTACCTGAAAGGCGAATGATTACGATTTGATTCAACAATCTAGTGTACATATTAGGTAGGTATAGGGTATAGGTACATATAGGTATGTTGTAATATTCGGAAAAGTATCCTCACTTGTGGTCTTGCGATATATCGTCTTATAAGACGTTAATTAGGTCGGAGATATCACAAAAATAGCACTATTTTTACGAGCCAAGCATTCAAGATAAGCTAAACAATAACAAGTTTTGTTTCTTGCGTAGTTTTGCCGTTGCCGCGTGGCTATTCTATAGGTAAACATTGCAAAAATCCTCACAGACAGCGGCCGGCCGTACGGATAAAAATCGAAATAGACTTGGCCAGGCGCCGCGTGCGCACTCTAATGATCTAAAACAATGCTGGTAACTGGGTCGAACCTGTTTACTGTGTCAAAAATGCGAACCCCGTGCACGAGGTGACCTATCCGCGTGGTTAGTAGGTTAAACTCTTCGGTGAAAGAATATATCCGGCTCGAAAGACCAATATATTGCTGACACGTCTAGATTGTCTACTGTTATAGATATACATAAGACATGGTATTTATTTCTAAGAGAACGAACAAAGAGAACTCCGGGACGCAGATAGGTATTACAAAAATCGTTTAATTAACCTTTAAATATTATGCGTTATTCTTCCTTTATGTTTTATTTTTGGTAGGAAGTGTGTCCTCGAAGTCTTCCGCGTTGCGTCGAGAAAGTATCGCTTTCGTAGCTAATAAATAAATACTAATGATCGTACAGCCCCTTCCGAATGACTCAGAATCAGAATTATTTCCTACTTCTGAGTGAGCATGCCAAACGTCTTTTGCACTCTGGCGACCTCATTACAGTCTGTGTTCAGGTCAGTTTAGCAGACTAAACACTGTCTGCTCACATTTTATGATCTAAATTAATCTAAAACGTCAAAGGATGTCGTACATAACACATAAGTATATAAGTACCTACGCACCTACAGAGCAGATAAGTGGTAGCGTTTTTTCCCCTCCTAAAAACTATACATTATTCTACCTCGAAGAAAAGCTGTCTATAGAAAATCTGAAGAACCTATCTAATAATACACCAAATACTTTCTATGCACTCGTATTATTTAAAATGGTATTTTTTATGTCATAAGCTGACAAACAAGCTGATAACCTGTCGAATGAAAAGCGGTCATCGCCGCCTACAGGCACCTGCAACACTTAAAATGGGAAAACCTTAACTTTTTTTCTAAAATTGGCCCATGTTAAACCCAATAGGACAAATTCATACAGGAGCTTATTCTACACCTTGCAAGTAGTTACGTGGGAAGAACAAGCGAGTAAAACCTATTTTGTGGGATAGTCTATGTTCGAAGGGGACAGTCTCATCGAGTATAAAACTCGATGGACAGTCTACACATCCAGGTGCGGGTGAGCCCGTTGGCTTTGGCCACAGAGTTTTGGCGGTTGTAAAACAAACGATAATGCAGGGATTTCACCAAATAGTCTGGAGTCTAAGCAATGAGTTTAGAAATGAATTTAAAATTTTTTGACGACCGATTTGGCGCAGCGGGCGCAGGTCCGCCTGCGACGAGGAGGTTACGGGTTCGATTCCCGCCTCGGGTCAAATATTTGTAAGATCTACAAATATATGTTCTGGGTGTTCTGGGTGTTCTGGGTATTTACTATAGTATATATATAGTTTTATTTATAAATTGTAAATTCATTGGATCTAAGCATAATAAATAAAATAAATAAATAAATAATGCTGGACAATCCACACAGCATCATCTAGCCCAAGGTAAGCTGCTGTTAAACAGAGCTGTATTATGGGTACTAGATGACTGATATATATTTAATACAATACAATACATAGATAGATATTTTTTATTATACATAGAAAACACCCAGAACACCCGGAACAAATATTTGCAGATCCTACAAACATTTGTCCCAAGGCGGGAATCGAACCCGCAACCTCTGCGTCGCAGGCGGCCCTTCGCCCACCGCGCCACATTGGTCGTCAAATATAAAAAATAATGAAATAAGACGCATGACGTCTTGAAATGATTGATTCAATCATCAGTTTTTTTAGTCATTTCATATACCACTCTAACACTAGAATAAGCCAGTGTTATAGATTCTGTGAAATATATAGAATGCTAATAATTTGTGTTGGTAATAATGAAATCAGTGAACTTAGCAATGTTGGAATTAAATTTCAATAATACTTAATTATAATCAGAGAGTGCCATGAGATGGGTGTTTTATGCTGATATCCCACATTGCATATGATACCCTGTTTCAAGTTTCGCTCTAACTAATATAATCTAATTTATATAAAACTTATTTTGATTTGATTATGTTTGATTTGAACTCACACTACCTATTACATTTCTTGTATTTATATACCTAGGTACGTGCCTAATATAAAAATATACCTTCTATAATATTCAGCATACCTACATAAAAAAACATGTTTTCTCCGAACATCGGCGTTCATATCGATTATTATTATTCAAATTAAATTCCGCATAATAAAACTGTCGAGACGATTATTTTCGCCAGTAACCTTCCACAATATACCTACATGTAAGCACAGATTACACACTATCTACTACGTGTGACTTCGCTAAATTGTTTGCAATTATTGATTTGCCCTTGAGCAGTGGCACAGCAGTGGGCCAGTGATAAGTAGTTGGTACCCAAATAGCAGCAGAAACTATACCTACGACGCATTTTTCCGCGTTCTTCGGAACGGGTGATTTTAGCTTTTTTTTTTGCAACATACATAGACGAGTAGATAAGTTCTTAGGCTAGTAGAATACTAGAAAAAGAACCGATAAAGCATCTAAGGATGAGAGAGAAAAGAGATATTTTTTTTCTTATCAATTTTAATGTTTAGTTGTAAGAAGTTCATTTTACATAATTTATTACACTCTACCCAGTTCCAGCTTTGTGTAGTCACTCACTGTGTGTGCTGTCAGTGCTGTCAGTGAGGCCACAGAATAGATATTAGTACTACGGTGAGGCGATGTAGGTATTACAAAATCTCATATAAATTGACAGCTTACAAAAAATCAATAAGTTTTTTTTTTTAATTTATTACCAATTTGACAAATTATTAATACTATTTAAAGTTAGAATAATAACACCTAAAGACCATTGAGTCTATCTACGAGTAGGTAAGGTACCTACTCGTTCAGTAGTAAATAAGTTAAGTACCTAATCTACTTAATATAAGTACAAAACATTGTAATAAAATATGTAATTATCACACCCACCTGGGTAACCACCAGACTTAGGGTAAGTATTTACCGTGTATTTACCCAATAATTTGAGTACCTGTACACAAGTAGGTAGGCAGATAAAGTGTATAATACAAATAAACGGGTAGCCTTAATTGAGTACCTATATGTATAATTTCTCCTAGTCTCAGTCAGCTAGATGCTATTGCTGCGCTGGTTTTCGCGCGTAAGATGTGGAATCAAGTATATTTCACACGTCATGTACTGATTCAAGGATACATAATGTAAGTTTACCAACTCTAGGTACTGTGAGAAAAAGTGCTTATAACACAATTTACAAAAGTTCTCATCGCAAAAACGAATGAGCATTAAAACGATTCTGCACGCAGCACGCACATACCGCACATTTACTTTGACTACTCGTATTAGTAGGTGGTAGCGTGGTAGGTACTTACAGTAGTACTGTAGTAGTACTATGCGGTAGTGCGGTAGTACTAATCCACCACGCGAACCCAATGCGCATTGGTCTATAATCTTTATCCACATTATAGTCAAAGTTTCCACGCAATCTGGCAAAAGCTGTTTTTTTGATCTCAATAGTTTGAAAATGGTCATGGTTGACTGTAGGTACCTATCCTACGCATTACCTAACCTACGCATCTACGCAGTAGCAGTACGCACTACGCAGTTTTTATTTTGTGGCATGGCAATACTGTGGTAATACTTTTTTATTTCAAACGTGAATAATTTAAAAACACGAGGTGTGCCGGAAATAATTAATAACGACCACGCCACCGAGTTTTTGCACCATTTTGTTTTACCTTAAATAGCCCAAAGTTCACAGAAATAGTGGTTAAATTGACTAACACTTGTTTATTTTAAAGTAGGTACCTACTTATGTATAGCTTCAAACATTCCTGCGCTAAAAAATAGAATGAAGTAATTGTCAAAAGTCAGTGTGAGTCACATCGATATAATTAGGTTCATGCAACGAACACAGTTAGTTGTTCTTCGTAGTATTTTGTATCTCGGTCTCGCGTCAAAAGTTCAAAACGCTGCGTTTTGATTATGACACAATAATTGTATTGTATATATCAGTCATCTAGTACTCATAACACAAGCTCTGCTTAGCTTGGGGCTAGATGTTGATGCTGTGTGGATTGTCCAGCATTTTTTTTTTAATTTAATGATCCTGTGTGTTGGCCAGCGCAGACTAGCCATTATAATAGGTTCTGCTGCCATCTCGGCCATCATGAAGTTAGCCCTTTGTGATGCGCGAAGACAATTTAGTTCGAAAAAGCTCCATTGCGCATCGAAACAGCTAACTTTACGACGGCCAAGACCCGCTAGCAGCTAACCGCTAGCTAACCGGTTGTTTTAATATGATTCGTGTTCTATTGCGATTTGCGCCTAATATTGCGATAAGAACTAGGTACCTACTTGTAAATCTAAAAGATAAAAGGTGAGTGTTTAGCTGATACCTACGCTATAGAATATTGAATAATATCTTATATAATTTAGTACGCAGTTAACAATATTATACCTAAGTTCTAAGGTAATTAGGTACCCACCTACTACTTACATTAATTTAAAATGGCTGCATGTAAATAATTAAAAGACGTGTCGACGCGTTTCTTCGGAAAACTAGTTCATCAGGAATTTATTTTCTTGTCTCTAAACTATAACACAGCACTCCAATACCGATTAAACTTTACAAAGTGAGTAGGTCAAGGCTTGGAGCACGAACAATTACAATGGCGAATAGTCTAAAATGTTCGACGTTATTTCTGTTGAATAAGGCTGGGTTTGATGCAGAACCAGAAGGGAGATATAATCTGCATGAATGATCAAGCATGCATGCACGACCATGGTGTTCTGCGGGAAACTGACGGCTTTGTTACATACACTAGCTTCATGAGAATTTTTTTTTTAGTTGTTGCGTATCGCTAGCGTCTTGCTTGACAGCATAAAAAGTATTCAGGATATATCCATCACCATCTTTGACGATCGATGTGGCGCAGCGGGCGAAGGTCCGCCTGCGCCGCGGAGGTTGCGGGTTCGATTCCTGCCTCGGGACAAATGTTTGTACGATCTGCAAATATTCGTTCCGGATGTTCTGGGTATTTTCTATGTATAATAAAAAGTATCTATCTATGGTTGGTATAGTCATCTTGTACCCAGAACACAAGCTCTGCTTAGCTTGGGGCTAGATAATGCTGTGTGGATTGTTCAGCAATATTTATTTCTATATTTTTATTTTGTACCTGCTTAGACTAATTTTATAGAAACTGGTGTGATTGAGTTTAGAAAAAGTCACTACCACGTATCACCGGAGATGATAGGACAATTACTATTATTGACCGAGCGAGCGCAGCGTCTCAGTTTCGAGATTGGCCAAAAATGCTTTTGGATGTCAGTTTGTCCGGGCTTTTTGTGTTCTCACCTACAGTTCGCATTTTTCAACCAATCTGGTTGATACTTGGTATACAGGTTTTATGACTTTATAAAAGTTGATTGTCATCGGGGATTTTTGATAGGGGGCGTACTTTCTCTAAAAAAGGGTAAAAAGGGGGCTGCTGAATATCTTCGCCTAATGTGATTTGATTTCGATGATTTTTATTTTATTTGAAAGGTAAGTATTAACTTTAAATATGTCTGATATTTGGTGAAGATATTATGATGAGGATCTTCAGCGTGATGAGCAAAATAGTTCCTCAAAATGCAGTATGTGGCTCACTTTCAAAGCTCACTTTACAAGTTTGTGCTTGCGAGGTCTACTGTTCGGAGAACTGCTAGTTTTAAACGTTTTTTTACAGCACCTCATCATTCGTATAATGAACTACAGAAATCAGTTACGTTCAGTTACGTGATACGTTAGCGTTTACGATCTTCAAACGTATATTCCGAAAACGGCCTTTTAGAACTTTTGCGCGCTTTGCACGAATCATAATCGGAACGATATTACAGTAGGATGTCAATTCGTAAATATTTTTGCTGCCTACAACTACAATGATTTGTAAAATCTACCTACGAGTATCTACCTAGGTACTAAAAATTTCTGACTACATTACAAGCGTACGATACAATCTTGTAAATGTAATGCAGGTAAGTTTGACAACGAGATCCATGGGTTTGTCGACCTCAGGTAAGGTCAAAATCAAAATCTGAACGTTTCCAAAAAAACTAATCATCATGACATTTAATACAAAAGAAACCCCCCATATTTTTCAAGGATCTGATAAAAATGTATTTATGAGAATCGATGAATTTTAAATTGAATACCTACTAGCTTTTGCACGTGATTCTGGCATAACTTGGTTATGTTATATATAAATATGGAGAAAAGTAATAGGTGCGTTCATTGACACGCGCGCAGGTCATTTACGCGCGGGTTATTCACGCGCGGTTCATTGACACGCGCTGCGCGCTGCCCTTTCGATTTCCAACAAAGATAACTAATAATTAAATTGAATAGCTAAGTTTGTTGGCAAATTTTTCTAGGCTAGGGCGCACAGGTCTCACAACGGATCTCGGCCGTAGTGAAATTAGCCGTTTCGATGCGCAATGGAGCTTTTTCAAACTAAATTGTCTTTGCGCATCACAAACGGCTAACTTCACGGAAGCCTAGATCCGCTGTGCGAACTATAATGACCGGGACAAAGACTACTTTTTATCCCGGTATTATAAGTAAAAGTGCGGTTCACAAGTTCCACGCGAACGAAGTCGCGGGCGACAGCTAGTACCTTATAAGTACCTACATAGATTAACAATATTAATATAAAAATTAAAAACCCAAATAATAAGTAGGTAGGTATTACACCATAATGCGGGGTACCGGTTATATTTACATGGAAAAATACTTATTGTTCGTCAACCCCTATAATGTAGCTCAGGTGTGCAACAAAACAATGCGTCTTTAACCCTTTACAACGTATTATTAATCTTTAAAGGGGTGGAAATTGTAAAAAGCCCTTCAGTTAAGAACAGGAATTCGAAGGGTGCTTTATGTTACACCCTAAAGGTCAAAAGAGTAAAGTCATTGACGCAAGTAGGTCACGAAAACTTCAATCGATACGAAACGAAGGCACAGGGTACAAAAAGGTTGCAAAAAGTAGATGTGACTGTAAAAAATAGCTCGCTAGGCCTAGGTACGGTATTTATCTCTGATTCTGAGGTAACTAATATTCAGAAGGGTTGATGTGAGTTTTTTCGAGTCAGCTCTCAAGCAAGTGTAGGTAGGTACCTACCTATAGTTCTCTCGGCGGATCTAGGCTTCCGTGAAGTTAGCCGTTTGTGATGCGCTAAGACAATTTAGTTAGAAAAAGCTCCATTGCGCATCGAAACGGCTAACTTCACGGAAGCCTAGATCCGCCGAGAGAACTATAGGTACTATACTTACCTAGTTATTTGGTAAATCAAGGTATATTAGTTAAATAAATACATGTAAATTTATTACAATACAATACAATACTTTATTGGTAACACCATAGTTACATGTCATTTATGATAATTACCTACATAGAAAAGTAGGTATCAAATAAATACTATTAATTATTTAACATTTCTTACTTAATTATTTTAACAATATTATATAGTTTAATATTATGATGACGATCAAGATATTGGTCATGGGGAGCCTCTATAGCCCGGGCAGTGCCATAAACTCATCTACAGTATTAGGTCAACAAGCTGTGAGTTCACTGTTGATTCACCATGTTTGATCACATTAATTACTTAGCTGATGTAATGTTGACATTGCTCAGCTTGTTTTCAGGTCATTGCAGACGGCCCATATAATTACCTATTTATCATCAGTTAGGCTAAGTTAGCCCGCTAGCATGGTCACAGTTTCTTAACGGGCTTTATTATCAAAATCCCCTTTTTTACCAAACAGATCGAACTTTTTGTCCAGGTGGACAGAGTGGGGTGAAAGATCGGACTAAATCATGATAACTTGACGGACCCAAGAGAATGTAAGCACTACCTACGTTTATGACGGACTTTAGGTAAGTAATAGATAGAAGGTAAGTAATTTACCTTTTTTGTAACCTTTTTTTTGTTGGGGAACCTGATAACTTTTTTTTTACGATAGGAAAATGGGTTCGGCCCGAGCCGAGGGGGTATGTTGGGCTCTCCGTACGCTCATACGAGACTAGCAACTGACCGACATTACCGACTAAATACCCATCGAATCATCTGCGCTCCGCTTACCTTGTTATCGAGTGCCTAATGCATCATCGAACCACTCATGAATAGAATGAGGAATAACTTGACGCGCACTTTACAAAGCTACGGCCCACGGAGTCCCAGTCGGATTCTTCCGCAGGCTAATTAGGTATGACTGTCTACGCTGTTTTAGTTACTCAATAGAGACATTGAGATGCCTACCATCAAGTTCAATTTCGATAGCGGCTTGATGGTAGATTGTTTAAAATAGGCGCTAATTAACTTTTGTTTACATTTCCATCAAAAAAATTAAGAGAAGTTACAGTAATACCTATATCTCGTGACGACATCATTTTTTTTAATTTTCCGTGAAAATGTATCTACGTCTTTGCAAAAATCACGGTTCAAGGAAGAGTGGAATCTTTGCCAAAACTTTTTTTTATCGACTATCGTCGCATCGGTTTCCTAGACACGCAAGTTGTGTGCTATTCTAAGATTACTATGGGATTTATGGAAACAACGTGTTGAGTTTGCGCACCAGGAAGTCCATCACGCTATTCTGGAATCATATTTTAATCCTATTATTTATTAACGATATCAATCTCAGAGTTTTATATAATTAAATAATGCTGAACAATCCACGCAGCATCATCTAGCCCTATGACTTGTGTTAATGGGTACTAGAGTACTTGTACTTAGTTAGAGATATTTATTTATAAGTAAGTACCTACATAGAAAATACCAAGAACACCCGGAACTATTCAGCAGATCGTACAAACATTTGTCCCAAGGCGGAAATCGAACCTGCAACCTCCTGCGTCGCAGGCGGACTTTCGCCCGCCGCACCACTGGCACGGCACCACATCGGAGTCTGAGGTTGGTGGTGCGAGAAGCGAGCATGGCCCAATTTACGTTTTTGTAGTTGATCATTTTATTTAAATAGTTACGGGCGAGTCAATGGTGCAAACGTAACTACGTCGAATATTCTACGTACTTAGGGTAGGTAGGTACCATTTTTCATTTATTACTATCTAAGATAGTAGGTAGAAGGTATTTATTTATCTAGGTAGTTAGGTAGGTAACTTACGTAAATTATTGTAAGGCGTACAATAGAACTAATGTAGGTACCGCTGCTCTAAGTAGCAAGCCCTTGAGCACCATCGCAGGGCGATAACCGGCCGTGACCGCGTTCAGCTGCCAGCGAATCACACACTATACCTACCATCATCGCATTATACTAACTATAATATTTTATTGTATTATTGCCGTAGTTACGTCTGCACCATTGAATTTCCCCATTAGATGGGGCAGACGTAACTGGTTACCTATGTTTGCACTTTAGTTTGCGCCTTATTAGGTATTAACTTAACTTATGCCACGTTGGGCACGTCATTTTTCATACAATAAAATACCTAGATCATAATGTAAACATAAGGTTCAACGAAAAGAAACAGTAGTTTCAGTTATTTTCATGCGGGGAAAGAAGCGTACGTATTGTACAACAACAAGAACACGAGTTAAATCATGATGATGAAATAATCGATGGATGACTCGATTGGCATTACAGTCGATTATAAACAAGATGTTGAACGGTAGTTAATAGGTATAAATTTCCATGCAAGGCAAGACACAAATAGGTCGTGTCGGTCATGACGTTACTCATCACTAAACGAACGGACATTGGCAGAATTGTGACTTATGTCACAGAAGGAAGATCAAGAAGTCAAGTCACTGTCAGTCATGTCTTATGTCATGGCAAACTCATCCACAGACGCCAAATAAACTGTCTTACTCTGTTTAGTGGTCAGTATACTGACTGCCTCGACAGCGTTTACATTAGGTTAGTTCCGGGTCAGCACTGACTTTGCTCAAATGTAATGATGTGGTCACCTCTAATTGAGAGAGCACTGACCTGTGTATCTTTCGTTGGTGATCTCTAATAATAATAAATAATAATAAACGCTTTCAAGTCAGTACTGACTTCAAATGAGATGTTTAGATTCGAGATTAAAAAAAAAAGTAGTTTGATTGCTTTGACAGATGTCGCTATCTGCCCTACTGTCATACTGGGAAAGGTTATCATAACAAGAATGAAGTTGGTAACTACGTTTTTATTTCGTCTCGTGTCAAGCGGAAAGTTGTGGGTTCATGTCCTGCTTCATGCAAAATAATTTAACTCCAGTACGGCCAAAGTTAATGTACTACGTAGTACGTACTATGACTTTGACACCAGCCAGAGGTACGACAGACAGTGACAGCAGTAGCAACCAATGTTGAATTCCCTACACATTTACCATAGCTCGCCAAACGTAGTGCTTACATTCTCTTGGGCTCGCCAGTTGAGCTACCGCCATCGAAATAGACTGTTTTTTTTAATAACTTGAGACGAAAAGCTCTCATTCTCGCGTACTGACCCTTTGAGAAAGTCAGTTCTCAAAGTCAGCACTGACTTCATACTGACCTAATGTAAATGGCACTTAAATCATACTGAAAGAAAAAAAAAACGCTTGTATTATATTATAATCTATGGTGTGAAATTGTGAATATGTGTTTGTGACTTTGTGTTGTTTGTGTCATTTGTAAATATCTAAATACGATATTAAAATCGAGTTTCTTCGGTCATTTTGCCGGTACGACATGTTCCTCCCATTTTAATAGTTTTTCTCGAGTTATTTTGAGTTTTATTGTGTAAAGGTGGCAGTTTAACCAATACGACTCGTAGTCTTGGCACAAGTGTAAGTGATTGAAATGGAATGTTGGTTTGTAATTTGGTCGAAGATTCTCCTAGAAAATTTTGAAAGGACGCCATCATTTCTTTCAAAATGCTGTTCGTCAAATTCAAAATTCGAACTTGTTCGTTTAAGATGTATACGTCGAAACTACTTGACACTGGCAATATTGTCTATACAGACAGACTGCCATTTAAAAAAGGAAAAAAAAAAATAGATATTAAATTAAAATCGAATAAAATCAGAGTTTATGATTTTGGACCTATGAAAAAGCACAAAAATAATATAAATCAATAATTTCCTATCCTCCTGGTAGTCCTGAATTCGTGATTCTAAATCAGTGATTCGTTATAAATGTTTCAATTGTTTGCAAATAATTGAGGTTAAGTTTACTAATTTCTGTCAGGTATAAGACGTTTGTTCTTCGGTGTTCTGACATTATATCAAGTGGTTCATCATGAATTCTGAGAAACGGACTACTCGCGGAAGGGGCAGAGGTCGCGGCCGAGGTCGAGGCCGCGGCCGGGCGCGTGGACGAGGCAAGAAAGTCCCCAAAGTGATGTCAAGTGATGAAGAAGAATGCTCAGTGGAAGAAATCTCCCAGGAACCGGAAGAACCTGCCAGTGAGGAGCCGAAGGTAGAAAAAGAAGAGGTGGCTGAACCTGCTAAACGTAAGTCCGTTTTGTTTGTAACTAAACTTTGTGATTCTTATCAACAACAGAATATTAGCAAATTGTACTTAGTAGAAATTTTGTTAAAGTTTACCTAACAGAATGCCTGTTATGAAGTCACAAAACAATACCAACAACTTCACAAAACAGAATGCCTGCTTTGTAAAGTTGTTTGATAAAATTACTTTTAACAGAATTTTAGCTTGTTGATTAGTAACAAGCATTTGATATCTATAGCGCTGTTTATCTTTAGAGTAGGTACATTAGTATTGCAATAGGTACATTATACACTTTTGATCAATGTTCAACTCACACAACCAAAATACCAGTGATAAATTACCTAATCCTGTTAGATTCAAGATCAAAGTAAGATATTTGAACCTATTACAGATCAGTTGAGCTATCTATAGGTCGTTTGTAACGGTCTTTAGATGGCTCAACTGTTTCATATGTATTTTGTATATTTTGTAATGTAATATAATTATGTACATATTTTATTAAATATATAATTATAAAGACACATAATATATAATTACAGATTATGTTAGATATTGTTTTCCCACTGAAGCCATTGACTAACTTGAATCTTTGCAGTGGAAGTACCATCAGATATATCCCAGCTAGAGGCTCCTGTCTTCACGACTCTGACTCGAGGGCCGCCTGAGCCCATGCTGAGGCTAGACTGGAGTCACCGCGCCACACTTATCGGAGAGAAAGTCCTCAACCCTATGATCTACTGCTGTGATACCTGTTTGAAGCCTATCCTTATTTATGGACGAATGGTAAGTCAGATCAGTTTGTTCACGTCTTGTTATAATCTTGTAAATGTATTGCAAGTAGCAATATTGTTAAAGATTTAGATACTTATATGAATATTTAATATAATAATTTTTTCTTTCAGATTCCATGCAAACATGTGTTTTGCTTATCCTGTGCAAAATCTGACCATACTCATTGCCCAAGATGCAGAGAAAAGGTAATCAACACCAACTACTCATTTCCTTAATTAATTCTTCTTATATTTTATATAAAGATGAATTGCTGTGTGTTTGTTTTGCTCAAACTCAACAACAGCCAGACCAATTTAGCTAATTTTGGTCTTGAAATGTTGTAGGAGTCCAGGGAAGGTTCAAGCGGTGAAAAAATATGTAAAAATGAGTAAAACTGCTAGTTTATTTATACTAGTAATTAATAAACATTTTGTTTGTTGTTTTAGGTGCTGAGAGTGGAACAGACTGGCTTGGGTACTGTATTTATGTGCACCCATTCTGGTACGAGATATGGCAACACAGGATGTAGAAGGACATATCTCTCACAGGTAAACTAGGTGGATATTTTTTAAGAAAATCTTAATCTTAATAATATTATAAAGAGGGAAATTGTATGTTTGTGGGAGTATCAAGCCCCAACGACTGAACAGATCTACATGGAATTTGCCACAAGCATAGTTTATGGTCTGGAATAGCATAATAATATGCTATTTTTTATCCCGGGTTCCCGTGGGATAAAAAACTGATAAACCGCGGATAACATCGCGGGGCGCTAATGTTACATAATTTTGTTCTTAATTATTGCTAAACTTCTACAATTCACGATTTTGATTTTCAGTGGATTATTGGTTATCTCTGGTAATATTTATTCTAATTTCACAGTGTTGCATTTGTTGTAGCCAGAAATAGGTTCAATAATTATTGAAGTTGTACAGTTATTTGTTTTAATTGCATATTGTCATAATTGCATATTGTCATAATTGCATGTGTTGTTTACCTATATGTGGTTGTGCAATTGGCTAGCTTAAATTGTACTTTATGTATACCGATTCTAGTAAAATGCTCATGTACTATTGTAACAATCGTTGGTAGACCTTAATAATTAAATAAAAAAATATTTGCTTTTTAAGCAATTTTGGTCTTTCATGACGTTCTGATATTCCAGAGAGATCTGCAAGCTCACATCAACCACCGCCACGTGTCTTCCGGCAACGACGCCAAGCCGGAGGAGGCGCCTTCCCTCGCCAGTCTATCTGTCAAACCAATCGCCGTAAGTGTCCATTTACCTTAGTCCATATCATTACAGTAGGTTTTAACTAGGATACACATAGTATTGCGGAAATGTTTTGTGTCATGAAATATGTCAATGGTTCGTACAGATGTCAAATATGCGTACAGATGTCACATATGCGTACAGATGTCACATATGCGTATAGCGGGTTCACATAATTCTGTTAGCGACCAATCTCCATTAATCTACATCTTTTTTTTTTTTTCTATTTTTTAGGGAATTTTTGTTACTACATCCATTGCAATCCCAGAGTCGTGCCCCTAGCTACCAGTACTAGGATTTCATTTAAGATAGTGTAGGCAATCGATGTGCATCAAACTGTCTAATAAACAGTTTGCCCATAGCTACTGTCTTAATGGACAGTTTAAGATGCGAGATCAATGGAGAATGGTCGCTAACTAATTGAGTTATGTGATCAAGGGGCAGATGTCAAAATATGTGCGTACAAATGTTATAATGTGCGTACAGATGTCACATGTGCATACAGATTTCATAATGTGCGTACATATGTCACATGTGCATACAGATTTCATAATGTGCGTACATATGTCACAGGTGCATACAGATTTCATAATGTGCGTACAGATGTGACATGTGCGTACAGATGTGACTCATGTGAGATGTAACGCGAGTGTGCGTGCAGATGGCGCCGACGGCGGGCGACCCGCGCGCGCACGCGCATGCGCATGCGCACACGCAGCACGCGGCGGGCGGCGAGCGCGTGCGCCGCACCAACCTCATCACCGTGCCCATACAGGAGACGGACCACTACTACGCATACTCATACCCTGTGAGTGTTCTGCATTCTGTTCTCCTCATCATATCAGCCGACAAACGTCCAATTATTTTTTATATACCACTAAAATGGCAACGGCCCACTTGATGGTAAGTGGTTACCGTAGCCTATTTACGAGGACTACTGGACATAGGCCTCCTCCAAAGAGCGCCATGATGACCGATTTTGAGCCTACTAAGTACCCTCACACTGAACATATTAGAAGGCTAAGAGTAGTAGTGTTCTTTGTGATAGAACACGTCCGAAGAAGTACTACCACCATATCTATTTCTGCCGCAAAGCAGTAATGCTCGCATTGCTGTGTTCCGGTGTGAAGGGTATGGATTCCGGTGAAATTACTGGCACATGATGCTTTCGATCTATGCCTCAAGGTGGCAACCCGCGAGTGATACCTCTGGTATTGCAAGCGTCTATAGGCAGCGGTAACCGCTTACCATCTTGTGGGCCGTATGTTGCCACTTCAGATCTGATTAGCATGACCAGTCTCAATAATTGTTTTATTTTGAATAGTAGACAAGAATGACGTTTATTTTGATCAAATAAGCTTTTTTTTTTCAGAATAAACCGTTAGCTATTGTGCGTATGTATGCTAGTCGGGTACCCTTCTAATATTTATTATTTACTTACTTACCCTTCTAATGTAAACGAAAGTAAAAAATATATTTTCAACACACTTGCTTATAAAGTGGCTCTATGGTCATCGCAATTAGGCACAGAATGACACCCATAATCAAACTATGACTTTTTCATTGCTGTAACTCACTAGTGAGTTATAGAACTAGTGATTTTTTTTTGTTATTTTATTATGAGTTTTTTTGTTATTTTATTCACAAGTGTGTTGAAAAACGTCGTATGATACACGTGTGTATTGATGATTACCGTCCTCGGCTATCTTAAGACCCTCGCCTACGGCTCGGCTCTCAATGGCGCCTCAGCGGTAATCACCAATGTTACACACTAGTACCATAATGTACTATTATTCAATCGTATCAAAAGGATCCTTTTGAAACGTCTTAAAGCTAGGTGAATTTACGCCAGTTCCACGCGCATATTTAACATAGGTTCTATAAGTGTTTGTTATTGGCAGCCGCCCGTGCCGGGTCCGGGTGGGGCGGGCCCCCCGGGCGGAGGCCCCCCGGGCGCAGGCCCCCCGGGTCCCCCGGGCCCCGTGCCGCACTCGCTGAGCGTGCCCCCGCCGTACTACGCGCCGCCCTACGCGCCCGCCTACCAGACAGGTCACCACGTGTTTCATTCCTTATGGCCCATTTACAAGATACAAGTTTCTTGCCTGTTGTGGCATACAAGTTAATTGAAGCAATAAATTACTTGCATGGTCTAAACAACATAACATTCTTGATCTGGTATGGAAGTTTCATTCAATACTTTCCTTGATGTAAATACAATAACAAGAATGTTCGAAACTTGAATGCAAGATTCGCTAACGCAAATTTTATTAAAAAGGTATTTTCTATATATACAGGGTCATTCATTATCAACCTGACAAACTTAAGGGATAGGTTCCACACATAAAAAAAAAAAATATGTACCTATAATTTTTTTTTATGTGTATTTTGTCTTAAAAATCCCAAGTAAACAAAAAAATCGATTACGTTTTTCTGCTCAATTATTATTAATCATTGTTGGGAATCAAGTTAAGCGGCGTAATAATGAAATATTCGAGTGTGCGCGCCCCGTAGCGGGTCATTGACACGCGTAGGTCAAGGACGCGCGGGTTATTGACCCGTGGTTCATTGACGCGCGGGTCACTGACACGTGCCGAGCGCTGCCTTTTCTATTTCTAACAAGGATAACTAATTATTAAACAGAATTACGTGTTTTTTTTTTATATAAAAAAACATTTTAGAAAAAAAATGTACAAGTCTTTTTTGTGTGTGGAACCTATCCCTTAAGTTTGTCAGGTTGATAATGAATGACCTTATATAATAAAAATTATCTATCTATGTATTGTATTGTATTGTATTAAGTATATATCAGTCATCTAGTACCCATAATACAGCTCAGTTTAACAGCAGCTTACCTTGGGGTTAGATGATGCTGTGAGGATTGTCCAGCATTATTTATTTATTTATTATTAAAAAAAAAAACTATTTCGTCGTGTAAACAGCTGCTTACAATTCTTGAAGGTCAATTATTGCGCTTGATTTATCGCATTCAATTATTTCTCTGGTATTTAGACGACAACCATTTTAGTTGGTTTAGTTTAAAAAATGTTACAACAGAATCGACACCAATACAAGCAAGCTGCTAAAATGACGGTTTCTACATTTTAGACAACCCCGTATTCGTAATCCAAAACTTCCAATTCCAAAGTACTGTATTGCGATCTTGACCTATAAATATCGTCACTAAAAACGTGACTATTGATATATTTAGACTTCTTTTGAACCTTGCAGGTAGCAACGTCCCGAGCGTGGCGCCTATCCCCGCGCCCCCCCTGGCGGCACTGGAGGGGGCGCGCTGGCCCTACCCCGCGGGGGCAGCCTGGCCCCCGCACTACTACCGGTAACCCCGGAGGCATACAGGGGCGTTATTCACTATGACATACAAGATTCCTAAATGATAACGTGTTTTACACGCGCCATGGTGTTGAATTGTAAAATGGTTAACGGTATATGTGTTGTTTTAATAGCGATAGTTTCGCTATCAATAGTTAACCTTGAAAAAACAGTCACACGAGCCCTGAAACATGGCTCGTCGACGACGATTCCACGCAGATATCGTAACGAGCCCGCGTTTGGTCATAGCGAATAAGGCTCGCTTGGTATCGACACTATACTTTGCGCTTTGTAAATCAATTTTCGATGGACCAACGGACCTGGGCCTTACTTTTGAATCCAATGACAATTCCGATCCAATTTCAATCCAATTTTAATTTACTGATGTCTTTCTTTTTGTGTTGAAAACAAGGTTGAATTTGGCGCTAGGTTTGAGTATGGAAAATTAAGAGTATGAAATAAGAGTATGAAATGTCATAATTATTCCAATACTTGTCTAATACCGATGGGTTAGAATAATTGCGTTCAAGAGTAAGGCAGTGGGTAGTTTAATTTGTAATCCATAGCAATAATACGCAATTCGTATCCAATAATTATTTAAATATGAATTAGTGATGTGAAATTTACAGATGATTGAAATGGGTGTTCTGATGAATCTTTGTTGAGCTTTATAGAGTGAAATTCATATTTTGTATGAGAAATTGAGCAATAATGAGCTGATTAAATTATAGTTCCTTTATTTAAGCTGAGACAACACTATCGCTAAGGATGCAATCAACATTATTACGCGTTTCGATGTTTACGTACTGTCATTTCATTTGTCATCATCATGTCATTTGAAAATTGAAATGGTTGTAATATAAAAGCTATACTTTAGGGTAACTATGAATCACTTTGGTTGAACGGAGCCGAAATGTAATGGTAATAATAACATGGTTCACTTCTGCCTTTCAATTTGGATGAAGCAACCAAACTTATGTAAACATAAAAGTGAATCATTCAATGACAGCAAATCCATACATTTCTGCTCCATTCCACTAAATTGATTCAATTTGATTGAACCGTGTAATATTACCTTAGGATAATGCTGTCATTGAGTGACTAACTTTTATGTTTACATGGATCGATTTAGTTGCTTAGTTAGTTGTTCCTTCAAATTGAAAGACAAGTGAACTGTGTATTATTAGATCTATCTCAAAATTTTCGACTCTCAGCTTCTAGATGACGGATCTAGATTCCAGGTAGTCTATTTTAGATCTAGTGATAGATACATAGATGATTGATCTAGAAATCCTAGGTGGTATATTTATATCTAGTGGCAATAAACTGTTCGATTCCGCCTTTCGGTTTAGATGAAGTGACGAATAAAGCTTAAACAGATTGTGAAAAGGTTGTGGCAGATCAGCATCACCTCAACTTGAGCGTTTCAGTATATTTATTATGAAACTTGAACAACGCACACTAACCAGTGGTCGCTGAAGTTTAGATGGTGAAGGCTCATGCCGGCTGTACACACACGTCGAGACACTCCGAGACGGGCCGAGACTAGTATGTACTTGGTGCTCTCGTTCTCTCGTGCGCTCTCGGCCTGTCTCGCTCTCACATGCCTTGCCTCGTTCGGTCTCGGTCGGTTTTTGTGCACGAGTCTCGCGAGGAATACGAAATCGAACATGTACACACTCGTTCATTTAGTTGCCCGTTGGCTGTTTCGTGTATAAAGACGCGTTTTGCTAAGCGTGAATTATAGGTTTTTATAGTACTATCAAATAGAATCGGTGCTCAGGAAAAGAAAAAACAAAAAAATAGACAAACAGCAGCAGCATTTTCGACGTCCATCCCTGCGGAAATCTACAGTACAAATGAGAAAACGAGTGTGTACCTGTATGCCCTCGTAAGAGCCGAGAGGCCGAGACTCAACGAGAGTGTACAGCCGGCATCAAGATTGGTCGTCATGGCAAGTGGTCACTGGAAAGCCTATACCCAGCAGTGGACGCCTATTGGCTGTTACAATGATGATGAATGTGAATATTCCTGCAATAATTAAGTATGTATGCTATTTAATTATATATCTAGCTGTGTAATAATATAAAAATAATATGTAAAACACTGCCATTGTTTCGTATGAGCTAGTGGTCAACCCTTGTGACCCTGGTGAAGGTGTTGTCTGCCCAAAAGCATCTGTCATGGCTAATAACAGACTGTTATAGGACTTAGGGCCCGGGTAAACGGTCCCGCAGCCGCATCGCACCGTCACACATTCGCGTCTCAAGTTTTAAAATATCGCGTCTGTGACTCGTCAACTCGATAATACTCACTGTACAACACTTTCTCAGTAACAGTGACTATAACTTTTTACTATTGTATTTGACGACTGATGTGGCGCAGCGGGCGCAGGTCCGCCTGCGACGCGGAGGTTGCGGGTTCGATTCCCGCCTCGGGTCAAATATTTGTACGATCTACAAATATTTGTTCCGGGTGTTCTGGGTATTTACTATATATAATAAAAAATATCTATCTATGTATTGTATTATTAGGTATATATCAGTCATCTAGTACCCATAATACAGCTCTGTTTAACAGCAGCTTACCTTGGGGCTAGATGATGCTGTGTGGATTGTCCAGCATTATTTATTTATTTATAAATGGAATCAGCTTCTAGAAGTAGTTATTGCCACCTCGATAGACACATTCAAGAATAGACTTTTTAACTGGTTGTGAACTAGACTGAAAATAATTAATAACAATTAATTATAGTACAATCAGTCAGTGCTTAAAAAGGAAAACTTGAATTTTCAACACTGGCATAGACACATTAGAGAAAGCTGCAAGCTCATATATCAATATACATCTCGAAATCGAGTTAAGCGGCGTAATAATGAAATATTCGAGTGTGCGCGCCCAGTAGCGGGTCATTAACACGCGCAGGTCAAGGACGCGCGGGTTATTGACCTGCGGTTCATTGACGCGTGGGTCACTGACACGTGCCGAGCGCTGCCTTTTCGATTTCTAACAAGGATAACTAATTATTAGGCAGAATTACGAAAAAAAAATTTTTTAGTTTAAAAAAAAAATGAAAAAAAGTACAAGTATTTTTTTTATGTGTGGAACCTACCCCTTAAGTTTGTCAGTTTGATAATGAATGACCTTATATAAATTCTGTTTGCGGCTAGTTAAAATTACCTCGCCCGACATTTCAATGATCCAGGGGTGTGGTCTATCTAATCTACATAGTAAATAAAAAACTCAAAGAGGATAGATAAAAAGAAGATAGTTTATTCTACCTGTTGTAAGAAGCATATCTAGGTACTAAAAATAACAACATAATAAAGGCTTACAACGTTAGGTAACGCGATGCGGCTACAGCAGCTTCTACCCGACCCCTTACAATGCAAGAAAACCACCAGTTAGTGTTGTTAGTTTTAGTAACTGAGCGTTGATATAACATGTATAGTTGATCTGTTGGGAACAATGTAGCCGCGCTTCCTCTTACAAAGGTAAAAGTATAAGTTCTGGTATCAGCTGTTATTCTCTGCTGGTTTATTAGTTTATTTCGAATAGTACTAGGTATACTATTAATAGTGTAGGTATCAGCTTTTAAATCTCTGCTGATCATTAGTTTTTCGAATAGTACTAAGGTAAATATTAGTTTTAAAACTGTATTATAATATAAAACTTAGTAAGGCATATAATTACCTCTCCAACGCCTTGTATGTATAAGTTATGAAAATAAGACTAGTCTAATATAATTTAGTGAAAATATTGTGTTGTTTATTGTATTGTGATGCCTTTTAATGGCTGTTGTATTCATAACACACATTTTTATTAAAAAAGATCTATTAATAAAATTAAACAAAATGATAATGGATATTATTTATTTTAAATTATTTTTATAACACTATTTAATATCAATTATATTTACAACACACCGTCCTTCCTTCTCTCATTTGACACAAATAACAAATGCATTAAAATTTTGCAAAAATATTTTCATTTCTCTTTGAACACTCACAAAATATATAATAAATACACTGTACAGTAATGTCGGCCGCGCTAAGCAAATGTGAATATAATAATATAACAGATTTTACTAGTTGCTAGTTAATTCCTTGTGCATATAAACAGACATCACCTGACCATACCTACTGCACTTTTGCTATAATTATAATACACAATAAGAATACTATTAATGCACAGTAATGGTCCACAATAAAAAAATACCAATATGTATCATTCAGTATTACTGTCATGGAGGGAGCTATGCTGCTAATCCATTGACAGAAAAAATACAGTTTCATTTCTTTGACCATTTCGTGTTTCGCCATTTTAAATAAAAAAATACTGAAACTGTAAAAAGATCGTTTATACAACTGCCTCTATTTTTTTACGAAACAAAACGAACAGACACTGGCAGAATTTGTGACCGATAAATCAAAGAAACCAAAATCAAGAAGTCAAGATCATACAGCTGAAGTTGTTATTGCATTAGTAGCATCACTCCCCTGGAATCATAATATTATAGTTGAGTTAATTAATCTGAGAGTTATTCTATATTTCACGCTGCCAACAACGCGCATCAACGTAAATTGGGGAAATTTTACAAACATTTTTTAGTTGATATCTGAGCGGAAACATTAAAATAACAAATGCTATGTACGACATACATGTGTGGTGTCTACGTACGTTGTTAAAGCAATATAACACTAAGTGCAAGGTAAATAGAAGTTACTCAACTCAACACGCGTTTAGGTCCAAAGCGCACCTGCTGCGTAGTCTGCGAACACTTAATTTATTTATCAATTCTTGCCCTAACATAAATTTACTAATTGTCAAGTTTGTTCAACTAAGAATATAAGCAATGTTTCATCATGCCTTGTCCTTTTTAGGACAGTCAGAGATAAATGCGTTAAAAACAGGACAATATTAACACTTGTATTTATTGCTTTGTTACCAAACGTTATTGCGGAATGTTATTATAACATTTTTGTTATGTTACTGGCAGTGCACATGTTGGTGGATGCATTTAACGTTAACACACCACACACGCAGCATTCTCTATGTCGTGGAAGTCACATTATACGTACTTACTGAATGTTAATGTTTTAAAAGGTTTTAGGTAAAAATTTACTTTTTAATTTACTAACAAGATATCAATTGGCATCAGCCAAACAATAAGTTTCTTTTGCCACAATCAACAAAAAAAACGATAGTGAACACTATTTTAATCTGTTCTAGTTTTTTTTTTGCCCGAACGCCTGCTTGCTAATGCTTAGTAGGTACATTATTTACAATGTCACAGCCAAACATACTTCCCGTGTCAAGAAAGCGCCATCATAACGCATTAAGGTACATAAACCGATGTAGAACTCATCAGTATCTACTGGAGTAGATATAGGATATAGGAGTTATATTTCTTAATTTTTCTTTGGTTCCCAAAAAGTGAAAACACGATATGAAAAAAACCTGGATTGAAAAATAGTAGTTTTGCGCACGTTTTGATTTGAATCTCAGAAACCCTATGGTATTTCAAGATAATTGTCACTTTGATAAGTAGCTTTTAGATTTTTTAGCTGTTCCTAAAACCAGTTTTTTGGCTAACGATCTAGTTTTATAATAACAACTAGTTTTTTGTGGTGCGCGAGCTGCAGGCAGCTCGCGTGTGGGTTTGAGGCTGGGACTTGGACATTAAATATTTTCAAATTGAAAAAAGGTATAAAATATTACCAGTTTGACTCTTACAAAAGATATAAGTAAAACAAAGTTAAAATAGAAATAAAAAGAATTAAAAGTTGGTTATTACTTGCACGGATAAAAAATATAGGTCGCCCGGTGCGCTCGCTGCAAGCAGCGCGCGAACGGTGTTCTCCTATAGAGGTTGCGCGGTGCGCTCGCTGCAAGCAGCTCGCGAACGGAGTGAGCTCCTGCAAAGGTTGCGCGGTGCGCTCGCTGCAAGCAGCTCGCGAACGGGGTGTGCTCCTGTAGAGGTTGGGCGGCGCGCTCGCTGCAAGCAGCTCACGAACGGTGTTCTCCTATAGAGGTTGCGCGGTGCGCTCGCTGCAAGCAGCTCGCGAACGGAGTGTGCACCTGTAGAGGTTGCGTGGTGCGCTCGCTGCAAGCAGCTCGCGAACGGGGTGTGCTCCTGTAGAGGTTGCGTGGTGCGCTCGCTGCAAGCAGCTCGCGAACGGGGTGTGCTCCTGTAGAGGTTGCGTGGTGCGCTCGCTGCAAGCAGCTCGCGAACGGGGTGTGCTCCTGTAGAGGTTGCGTGGTGCGCTCGCTGCAAGCAGCTCGCGAACGGGGTGTGCTAATGTAGAGGTTGCGTGGTGCGCTCGCTGCAAGCAGCTCGCGAACGGGGTGTGCTCCTTTAGAGGTTGCGCGGTGCGCTCGCTGCAAGCAGCTCGCGAACGGGGTGTGCTCCTGTAGAGGTTGTGTGGTGCGCTCGCTGCAAGCAGCTCGCGAAGGTAAAAAGTGCTCTCCATAACAGGGGCAAAAATATATAAAAAAAAAAAAAACATTCCGAAAAAAAAAAAAAAAAAAAAATTGGTCATGGTCGATTCGAAGTTGGTCTGGGGTATATTCGACATTCAGTTGTAGTTCCATGGCTAAATCCTACACGAATCTTGAAAAAATTTTTAAATCCCCTCAGTAGATTCGGAGATATGAAGAAGAAAAAAAAAACGGGGGTATTTAGGGGGTATTTAAAAATTGATTTCTACCAATCAGGACACCCTCTACACGAATCTCAAAAAAAAACGCGACTTTTCCAACGGCAAGTGGAAAATACCCCCTACGACCCCCTCAAGGGGGTCAAAAATGGGGATTTTGGGATTTTTCTAGAAAGTTTCAAAACACCCTCTATACGAATCCGTAATCGGTTTTACCCCACCCCTAGCGCAAGTGCCTCAACTCACATGTCAGTGAGTCAGTGAGTGAGTGAGTGGTAGTTTAGCTTTATATAGTATAATTATTCTGGACCGCACGACCGTCACAAGTGCCGCGGCGAAGCGCATTCCAAATTCAAATTTAATTCAAAAACTTTACGTTTGTAATAATAAAAGTCTAAGCATTGAGTTGCTAATCTATGGTAATGACCACTCTTAAAGATTTTGAGTCAAATAAAAAATGGAAAGAATATGTGGCAGGACGGCACCACCTCAAGAAGAGATTTATAGATGTCTAGCATTTGTGCTAGTTTAATATGATCGGAATTGAATCAAAATTATTGTTTTGGTTTCTCTAGCATGAATATAACATTTAAATAGGGTTCTAACACCCAAACATGCTGTTCAACAATTCTGATTGGCCAACTAAAGCGCCATAATACAATACTATTGTTTTTAGGTGATTTGTGATAGGTATATCGCGCTACAATAAAAAATGTGATGAATTTATTTGTAGTTGTAACAAGAAATTGTTGCTTTTTTAAGTAAAGTTGAATGCATCTTAATCGAATCTTTTAGGTTTCGTAAAGTAACCGTTAATCACAACAATTTTAAAACAATTTCTTCTAATCATTTTACAAGTTCTGTGAACTGTCTAAATAAACGAACTTTGAATTTTCTATCCATAGATCAAAATAGGCTCATTGAAAAACAGATTCATAAAAAAATTATACAGAATACTAGAATAATTTAGGTTAATACTAGATATTGTATTTCTTTAAGGTCTATTATATGTTCCAACAATTTTTTTTAGCACTGAGTTGGAAACAAGCATACATGCAAACTAAGCTGTAGCTCATGACTTAGGTCAACACTATGTAATTTTTTGTTGATGACTGAGTCTGCTTTAAGACAGATCCATCCAAAGAACAATATCATCAGCCAATCTTTTGTGTCTTAAATTCTAGTTTGGTGGTATAAAGCCAAATCTAGCATCTCCTACTACATACTCCTATTTACCATTGCCTATCTCTATGGATAGAATGTTAAAAATGGTAGTAACATTACTCATAATTGACTTACTACCTTGATCATGACTGTTTGGTTGTGGGTGTGACTTCTGTAAGGTCTACTAGCGTCGCCTCTGGCGGAGCGGCCGGCTGGGCCGGGAGCTCGTCGGTGAACTGTGGTGTCACTTGGGATTGCATCTTACGAACAGAGTCCATGTTCACTTTAGTGGACTGGTTCTTCTGACGGGTTTGTTCGGATGTCTTCGATAGTCGTTCGCTGAGCGCCTTTAGCGCAATTTGCCTGAAATAATATAATTTTATTGGAGGATCAACTAATATTAGTTATTAGTGGAGGGAATTAGAAACTGCATGCGGGCCGGCACAGGCCGAGGTGTATGTGCAGTGTACATACCGTCTCCTCTCCATGTCTTGCGGCTCCACCCCGGGCATGGAGATGGTGACGCCCCGGGGGCTGAGGGCGAGCTGCACGCGGCGCGCGGCGGGCCGGCACAGGCCGAGGCGCACAAGCACGCGGTGCGGCCCGCGGGTCAGCGCGCGCACCACCGGCTGCAGCACCGTCGGGAAGAAACTGGAATCATATCATGCATTACGAGTATAACCATATAACTCATACATCATCTTGAACCCATGCTAGAAATCCATGGGAGGAAACAAGGGAGAATTATTGATGATATAATTGTTTGACAACTTAGGTGGATAAACTACTAATCTATTCTTTTGAGGCATTCTCTGTTTTCAAGCAGAAAATGTGTTATGCTACGTTCACACGCGTGCGTTCAACTCGACATTCAACGTGCACATTCACATTCCCGAGCGTGTAAACTGTACGCCCGAGCACGTAAACGCGCCTGTGAACGTGAATGCCGCGAACCTGGCGAGTGTCGGTTTTTTGGCGAAGTTCAAAGGATGAATGTGCGGGCGCCTGGTGACTGTTTACACGCGCGCGGCGCGCGGCGCGAGGGCACTCAGTCTCTCTCGCGCTTTCGTGACGAGTGGATCTTCAACGTTGCTAAAAAAGTCGCTACGATCGGAGATTACAACATGGTCGAATGGTCAAACGAGACAATTTTGACGTTCCTATGAATATATAAGGATATGGCAGCAACAACACCGAGATCCTCGCTGCCCGCCATGCTGGCACTGACTGACACGACGGCGAGCGTGTGAACAGCTTGAATTTTCGCCGGCCTGGGTCGGGCTGCATGCCGCGCAGCCCGCCAGGCAGCCAAACTTCTAAAATAAGTTAGATTGGATTGGTCACTCACTTATCAAAGGTAAAATTATCAGCCATGTCACCACGACTCCCACTGGTGTGCCTCTGCCAGAACCTCAGGTAGATCCATGAGAGGATAGTGCCACTGCCCCACATGCATGGGTATGTCCCCTCTAGGGCTCCCACAGCCCAAAGGATGATGGCCGCTATGAGTATCAGTAGCGGTAGGGAACGGTTTGTTAGTTTTCCTGAAATAAAATAGGAATTTACATAGCATCATGAGTTGGGTTTTCAAAACAAACTGTACATGATAGAAAATAATGTCAGTGTGGTATGTATGTTTGTGATTGTTGGGTGTTTGTTTTATTTTAGTATAATGTCTCAAAAACATTATGTACTCTGAAGATTCGTAAGCAAGATTTAAAGATTTTTTAGATAGTAAATGCTGCATACCTAAAGGTGTTTTTATCAACAGATGATCTGGCAATATCTGCTTCACAGCCACACACACAGCGGCCAGGTAGCCGGCCAAGCCGTGCACGTGAATATCGAACAAGTACGACGTCTGCCCTGTGCACGCAAAGATCACCAAGTAATAAAAAGTCGTCAGGAACGCAACACCAATGTTTGTGAGGAAGAAAAACTTCATCATCTCTATTTGACCCCATAGCGGCTCTATTAGTTTGCCGCACAGTCCCACAGTAATCACGTCGATGATCACTTCCCACAAATGTATCTCGAGAAACCAGAACGTGAAAGTAGACCACAGTTGGAAGGAAGGAGGCAACAAATACCCTGGAGTGACGCTAAGAACTTTTACTACATCGTCGGAAAACGATAATATGTACCCTATTACTACCACTACACATATGAACTTGACCGAGGGCGATGTATTTCCCAATAAAGCTGAGAATTGCTGTCGTAAATATGGTAAATTTCGACTAAACACACGAAACGCAGCCATTTTTGTAGCGAAAACCAAATTTCGCGTTCGTTTCACTGACTGACTTGACATTGATTGAACTTGTTTGGCTGTTGTTGTTGTCAGTCAAAGTCAATGTCACGAACTAGTTAGATGTCAACAACAAACTCCATTGTTTGTCAGACAGAAACAGCTGTTATTTCATTCGATTCAAGGCGATGTAATGGAGTTTTTTCGGTCATTTTGCCGGTACGACATGTTCCTCCCATTTTAATTGTTTTTCTAGAGTTATTTTGAGTTTTATTATGTAAATTTGGTGGCAGTTTAACCAATACGACTCGTAGTCTTGGCACAAGTGTAAGTGATTGAAATGGAAGGGTGATGTTGGTTTGTAATTTGGTCGAAGATTCTCCTAGATTTTGAAAGGACGCCATCATTTCTTTCAAAATCTTGTTAGTCAAATTCAAAATTCGAACTTGTTCGTCTTTGATGTATACGTCGACAATACTTGACACTAGCAATATTGTATAAAAGGACAGACTGCCATTTAAAAAAAAAAACGGCGATTTAATTTAATAACATTGGTTATTTTAATAACTCGTTTCTTGTTTGCATTTTGGTAGATTGATTTCATATTACCAGCTTTTAGACGTTTCTACACTGGCTGGATAATAAAATAGTGGTAAAACCACCACACCACAACTACACGCTCTACCGAACCACGTAATGTTTTTCTTTAGGCTCATCGGCAGTGCTTTACTGGTAGGATTGGTAGGTAGGTGACCGACTTACTAGAAAAAATGCTCAAAACAATGTTACCTACTACTGTTTTTTAGTTGCGTGTGGCTGCTGGCAGCGGCAGCGCGATGACAACAGGCGGGAAGCAATGTAGTAGCGGCAGAATAAAATACCTGACTCAGACAGAGGCTGCAGATCTTGACCAAGACTTGTTCAACGAATACAAATTCAGTGTAGACCAATTGATGGAGCTAGCCGGACTTAGCGTTGCTACAGCTGTAGCCAAGTCTTTCCCACCATCTACGTGAGTTCAAGCATCTAATACTATAACCAAGAAATTACTCTAAAGTACAAATCAAATCAAAGCTAAATCCTTCCCTTTTAAACATTCCAGGCACAAATCAGCTTTAATAGTCTGTGGACCAGGCAATAATGGTGGTGATGGTTTAGTGGCTGCATGCCATATGGCATTATTTGGCTACACTGTGGCTGTTTACTACCCTAAGCGCACACCAAAGCCATTGTACGACAACCTGCTAGAACAGTGCAAGAGATTTGGAGTGAATATTGTAGACAGTATACCACAGCCTAAAGACCTGCGTAATGATTATCAGGTGCTAGTTGATGCACTCTTTGGGTTTAGCTTCAGGCCACCAGTCAGAGACGAGTTGAAGCCAGCATTGAATGCTCTTGTTGATTCAAAACTACCAGTTTGCAGGTAAAAAGTTTATATTTTATTTCAAATTCTTTTGATAATAATGATGTTGATTTGTATACTTACCTGAGTATTCATAATTTCAGTGTGGATATCCCAAGTGGATGGCATGTGGAAAAAGGCCCAGACTCAGGAAAGGCACTAAAGCCGGCTATGCTTATATCCCTCTCAGCACCCAAGCTTTGTGCTAGACCTGAAATACTGGATGATGCTAAACACTTTCTTGGAGGAAGATTTTTACCACCAGAAATAATTACTAAGTACAACCTTACATTACCACAGTATCCTGGGCAAGAACAAGTAGTCCAGCTTTCATGTTAAATCTTGAGTAGGTACCTACATAGTGTAAAGTATATTAAACAGTTGTGGCTATTTTTTAATGATTAATTTCTGCCCAATGCTATGTTGGTGTGATATCTACATTTAAAAGTTGTGTGTTGTGTAATCCTAATCCTATATCTATTCCAAGTTTCATCTAAATATGTTCAGCAAACAATTCAACTGAAGGTTCAAGGAAGGGTGCTTGAATAACAAACAACCATAACCGAACTTTGCACCTTATCTATTAACGTATATAGTAACAAATTATTATATGTAACTATGTAGGTAGGTACATAATTAACCTACAAAATACATATGAAACAGTTAAGCCCATCAAAAGACTGTTACAAATCACTACCAGACGGAAGCATTCCCAACATGCTGGCTGCATTGTAATGTTGAAAGAAGGCAATGCTGGTACGTTCAGCTAGAAATAGTAAACTAAAGGAATTAATTAGTACCTATTAAAAAAAAAGGTTATACCTACCTCTACGCTGCGCTCAGTACCGAATATTACACTAGTAGGTACTACCTAGTACCTACTAGGTACCAAAATAATCAGTATAATATTCGTAGGTACTACCAAGTACCTACCTTACTTATTTATGGAATAGAAACATTCGTCGTTGTAACCACAGAACAGAACTCAGTATATCTAAATAGAATAACCACTTGAACGTCCCACGTACGCGAGCGCTGCGCGTCACACAAATGGCGCGCTTTGTTTATGTGAGTTTAAGTACCTCGCGTGCCGAAAAGACGGGCTAAGTAAAGCACAACACACAGAACGGGGGAGCGGGACGTGTGAGTTGACGAATCGTAAAACGCAGTGCATTTTTACGATTCGTAGTGCTTTCATTTGCGTCAGGTGCGGCAAGTCTGGGATGAGCAGATCCCGAGCTATAGCCGTTTGAAGTTTGGCATCTGTCATTGAAAATAAAGATACTTTTCATTTGAGTCAGGTGCGGCTAGTCTGGGATGAGCAGATCCCGAGATATAGACGTTTGAAGTTTGACAGCTGTCATTGAAAATAAAGGTCATAGAAATGCCTATCATTTGAGTTAGGTACGGCTAGTCTGGAATGAGTAGATCCCGATAATATAGCCGTTTAAAGTTTGACAGCTGTCAAAACAAGATGTGTCAAACGTGCTAGCAATGACTAAAAATAAATAATTATAAAAAAAGAATGCTGTCAAACTCAGGATGTTGCTTATGTCCAACAGTGGAATGGCTGAAATGACGATGATGATGATTGTCTGAAAATATGAGTTTGGGTTTTGTCTCACAGTCTGCTAACCGCAACCGTCGGGCAAGCTAACCGGACTACTGCTAACAGGCCTCCACCAAACATACAAACTTTCCCCTTTGAAATATTTTTATTTATATTCTTGCTTCTATAACTGCATTTTTGTAGTTTTTATTACTTGGCACATGCAAACAATTATGTTTATACACACATTCTATAGTATTTTCATTGAAGTCCATAGCGAAAACTATATGTTTTTGTAAATAATTACAACTAGTTCAAGAACCGCGCTGCTCACGGCCCGCTCACGACCCGCGCCCGCTCTCAGTGTGAATGCCTATCGGAGAATACGTGTATTACGTGTCCCGCTCGCTATCTGTAGTCGCGGCCGGCGGGAGCGGCTACCGCGCTTCACCTGACGCGTGCCCGTCCCGCTCCCGCGTTCAGTGTGTTGCATCCTTGACTTTACTACAAATACACCAAAAAACACCCGCGTCGGATATGCCGCGGGCCCGCTCCCGCTCTCTGTGTGTGTTGCGCTTAAGGGCTGCTGAGTAAACTCTTTACTCGCCGAAAACTTAATCTGCTACCAACCAACCGGGGGAGGTGTGGTGGTGTCAAAGAACATGGTGTGGCAATTTTTTGAAGCTAATAAAAAACCGGTGAATTTTGTCGAAAAGGTTTCGTTCAGACGCGCACAGCACTATTCATTCAATCTCATGCATGCAACACAAAAATAGCAAGAAAATAAAAAATAACTGACTGACAGTGACAGAGTGAAACAAATAAATAAATCACCTACAACAGAAAATTAGCATGAAAATGTTTTTGTCTCTTTCGCACTTATTTAGTAAGGAGCAGTAATCTGACTATCTATCCTTGGTTTTCAAAATTTAATTCTATACGATTTCGCGCCATATTTTCCCGCTTAGCAGCCGGCCGGCTGTCATTTTGTAATTTGTTTTGGAACGCTAAACTATAATCGAGCGTGCTTGTGCCTTATTTTCTTTGTGCTAATTTAAGTTTACGTTATTTAAAACACACGTGAGTATTAAAACATGTTTATGTGTACTATATGTCATGAAATTAATTCAATTGGCTACGGATTATGTCCGTAGTGTTTCATTGTCAATTTTCTCTTCTACGTTTACTGTCTACAGGCAAGCACAATCGCACAAACACAATCGCGCAATGGTTTTTGTAATATATGTAATTACGTACCATTCAATATTTTCAGAAAATGTTCGAAGCTCGCCTCCTAAAAAGCTCCATCCTCAAAAAAGTGCTAGAAGCCATCAAAGATCTACTCACACAAGCCACATTCGACTGTGATGATAATGGGATCCAATTGCAGGTAAAGCTGGGTAAAATTCTACTTACCATCTTGCTGAGTGCCAAATAGATATGGTAAAGCTATAGATACAAAAAGTCCCAAAACCATTTGATTCCATCACTTGATCAACTTTAGCTCGTACAGTTTAGCTCTAGGAAGTGATGATAATGGAACAAACAGAGAACAAGTAATATCCATATTTTATTTTTTTGTAGATTAAAGATGCTAATTTGTCTAGTAAAATAGTGTTAGTCATTTTTTTTTCCAACTCCACTTTTAAAACTTTTATTTTTAAAATGTTTTTTTTTCAGGCAATGGACAATTCTCACGTGTCACTTGTGTCCCTCACATTACGAGCAGATGGCTTCGACAAATACAGATGCGACAGAAATATCTCAATGGGCATGAATCTGGGAAGGTAATGGCATCTTTATTTTTACATACACTGTCCAAGGCTTTATCATTTGGAGTCCTGGGGGGTAACCATGAGCTCTTATAGCATTATTGAAATAATATTACACTGTGTTTTTGTATGCCAAAATGTCAGTCTAAGATTGTTTCATTGTTGCTTTTGAGCTTGTGGTTACCCACCAAGGCATAATAAACTGTTTTCCTGTGACTGTGATCCTGGGTATAATGGATGCCTATGGTCAACATATAAACTCCACCAGTTGACCAGAGGCCTCTGACAAATACAAACTTACTAGGTTAGGTACTGGAAAAGCCTGTCCCAAGAAGATAATATTTTTTTTCTATTTTGACAACTTGAGACATTATTAATGCAACTATAAATGAATTGGTTTTTATTTGCAGTATGTCAAAGATCCTCAAATGTGCCGGCGACAAAGATACTGTAACAATGAAGGCACAGGATAATGCTGACACCGTCACATTTGTGTTCGAGAGCCCCAACCAAGAAAAGGTTTCTGATTATGAGATGAAGCTTATGAACTTGGATCTTGAACATTTAGGTAAGCATATTTTGTTATATAATATCATGAAATTTTTATGACTACAGTAATAAATAGTTCTTATTTAAAGGTGCTAAGGCAGTTGTCTCACCATGGGCGACAGGTGAAAGGGCTTTTGTTAACATGTATTTGTTAACTGGCGACAACTCGCTCATCGCCGGTCGCCCTCCTGAGACCTATCACTGAAATTCTGAATTGTGTGTTTTGTGCAATAGTTTCTGTAAATGGCTTTGCTGTGAGATTGGGAAAATATATCCTCCACCTAGATAAGCTAAGAGACATCACCCCCAAGTAGTTTCTCCAGTTATTAGTATCTGCAGGGCTTGGGGGTGAACTATAAACACCCCCTAGGGGCAACAACACAAGTGGCAATCACAACAGGACTATAGCAAATATAAAAAAATAGTCAAACATTATTTTATTCAGTAATCAGTAACTTATTGCATCATAATAATAAAAGAGTAATTAACATGCAATCCGTGTTTACATAATTCTGCCCTGGCATGTTGTTGTCATAAGCATAATCGTAACCATACTTTTTGTATGGTTAGAATTATATTACTAAAGCGCAGTGTGTCGTGACGCGTTCTGTAAATGTATGGATACTATATTTATGACGCGTCAAGACACTTCACGACAGAATAATGTAATTCCGGCCTAAGGGTGTTGCACAAAAAAATTAAGCAGAGTTGAGCAGAGATGACGACACATTAAAATATTAAGATTAACAGTACTAACATCTTTGATTAGTAGTGACAACAGTTGTCTTTATGTGTTATCTGTATATTTCCAGGCATTCCCGAGACTGAGTACAGCTGTACAATCCGCCTGCCGAGCGGAGAGTTCGCGCGGATCTGCCGAGACCTCTCACAGTTCGGAGAGTCCATGGTCATTTCTTGCACAAAGGAGGGTAAGTTTCTACATCTTAGGTGATTAGGTGGCTAACGTAGGCAAGGTTCTGTCAGAATACCAGTGCTACTCTGCTACCTCCTGCGTATGCGGTGCAGCTTTTGCTGAGACAGGACCTTTTGACCCTTAAGCGCGATTTTCATTATAACATATACCTATATGTACTTATAATACCTAGTTCATAGTGTGTTTTTTGTGTATTAGGTATGTTTCCTTAAGTATGATCTTGGGGGTCAATAAACATGTTTTCATTCTTTCTTTTCTTTCTGTATGTCTCACCTGTTAGTTATTCATGTCATGGAAACATTGTACCACTTAATTTGACATAATTCGAATTATTTTAAAATAGCGGCCCTGGCTTTGCACACACAGCTGTTATAAACCTTTCTCTTGAATTACTCTATCTATTAATGAAAGCCGCATTAAAATCTCTTGCTTAGTTTAAAAAATCATACATACATAGGGACAGGCGGCGCGGGAAGCGACTTTTTTTTATTATGTAAAGAAATAGTAGAAGTCGTCACTTAATATTATATTCATGTGCCTGGAAAATAATGTTTTAGTTGAATAAGACCTTTTTGTATCCTGGTTTCTAAAGAACCACCTTGAGCTAAAAAAACTATTTATTTCAGGTGTAAAGTTCTCAGCAACCGGCGACATCGGTTCTGCCAACATAAAACTGGCGCAAACAGCGTCCATAGACAAAGAAGAAGAAGCCGTGGTTATTGAAATGGAGGAGCCAGTCACCCTCACATTCGCCTGCCAGTACCTCAACTACTTCACCAAAGCCACGTCTTTGAGCCCACAAGTAAGTATAGCCGGTGGATCTTGGCCATCATGAAGTCAGCCGTTTCTGATGCGCAAAGACAATTTATGCCCGAGTTTGTTGTCAGATTTTTCTAGGCTGGGGCGCGTGGATCTAGCGTAAATTCACCTAGCTTTAAGACGTTTAAAAATGATCTTTGTGATATGATTGAATAAACCATAACAATAAATAATAAAACCGGAAACCATACCCTTCAGACTGAAACACAGCAATGCAAACATTACTGCTTGACGGTAGAAATAGGTATGGTGGTAGTCCTCCGCCAGACATGCTTTATCACAAAGAACTCTACTACTCTTTTGACTGCCAGTGGCATTGATATATTAGCTCATCCGTGCTTCGGAGGGCACATTCAATTATCTGTCCCGTCTAGTCATAGACTGTTAAGCCGCCTAGCCTTTAGACTATGGCATAGACTCACCTGATATTGGCCACAAATTTACCTAATGAATATTTCACAGGTGCAACTGTCGATGTCAGCGGACGTGCCTCTGGTGGTGGAGTACCGTATCCCGGATATCGGCCACATCCGCTACTATCTGGCACCGAAGATTGAGGAGGAGGATAGCTAAACATATCTCTCTCTTGTTCTAAAACATTACCTAGTTTACTCTTGTAACCATGTAACATGTATGTACCCTTTTTCCGATCATGTCAAAATACACCGTGTGTATAACAATAACACAAGTAAATAATGTGATAGTCGTGATGAAAAGGTTATAAATAAAGGTATTTTTTTCCATAAAATTGTTTATTCTTTATTGAAAAATTCTACGACACCAGAACATGTGATAAAACTTTGAAGGAAGTCATCAAACCCTTGATCACATGTGTGGCGTTAGCTTTAGACATACATAATAAAAGTACACCAGTAATTCGAAATCATGTCATACATGAGCTTAATTTAAAAAGATTTACATTATATGGAATATTGAAATCATTTGGAAATGTATTAACGGAATGTCTACATGGAAATAAAATCACTAATTCAATTAACTTTCTAAACCCGCGTGTACGCTAACATACAAGTTGTGTCAAAACAATGACACAACTAAATGAATGTGTTGATATTTTTATGGTTTTTGATAACACGACATGTTTTTGACATGTAATTAAACAATAAATAATAGTACACTAAACAAGTTGCGTGGGTAACTGTTTTGTCACTACTTATATGTCAGTGTAAATGCGGGATAATAATTTATAATGCATCTATTATAATACAAAAATAGTATGTATACTTATTATTCTAAGTTGAATTAATGAACAATACATTAAATATAATAAAATACCATTAAAAGCGTTAAACAATCAGCACATTAAGTATCATTCTAATCTTAAGTCTACCTACGTATTTTGCTTGCACAATGTTGACTTAGAAAATGAAATCCAGACTTTTTATTTTCATTGCTAAGTTCGTATGATTCAGTGGCCAACTCTGGTGAACGAGTTTATAGGTCGCCCAAAGGCCTCTGTCATAGCTTGACAACTTTGATAAAGTCGGGACCGACTGCTTAACGTGTCCTCCGAAGCACGACAGCGCTCAGTTTAAATTTCCACTGGCGGTCACCCATCAAATGGTGACTACGTGAAACAGTGCATTGTTACAAACAACTTAGCCAGCTACGTCACGAGCGCACTCATTACTAATAAAATACAAGTTAATAATATTACCGATTAGGTATAAATTAAACGCTTAAATTATTAGCTTGTACCTTATGCAATCGGCCCCAGGATTCACACATCTAACATACATCCTTAATCAAAACATGTATGAAACTATTAATAATAATAAAAATTACAAGTATTTTGTATTCCATAAGACGACAAACTATTCTAGACGACCAATGCTATAAACTTAAATATACATAGGCGGGCATACAAACGACAATACTTCACGAAATACATGTTACCCTAGTAACCCCATTTATACTGACATACAAGTTGTGTGCAACTAGTCAAAAACATCATACAAATAAATAAATAATGCTGAACAATCCACACAGTATCATCTAGCCCCAAGCGAAGCAGAGCTTGTGTTATGGGTATTGTTATATTAGATGACTGATATATTTAATACAATATATATTTTTTATTATACCTAAAAAACACCCAGAACAAATATTTGCAGATCATACAAACATTTGTCCCAAGGCGGGAATCGAACCCGCAACCTCCTGCGCTGCAGGCGGACCTTTGCCCGCCGCGCCACATCGGTCGTAAAAATATCAACACAACTGGTTTTTAACAAGTATAACACAAGTTGTGTTACCGTTTTGACACAATTTTAGACTTAACTTCTTTATTTTATGGCTACTGTGACTTATAAGTTATAACTGTCACAATTCTGCCAGTGTCCGTTTGTGTTGCTTTGTAAACATATTAGATGATAAAATGTAAAAAAAAAAGATCTGTATCCAAAAAGAGGGTTAATTAAAATTTAGTAACCAATTTTATTTTACCAACACAACTTTTATGTCAGCGTAAACGCGGGGATGTACGAGTATAATAATTATAGACAAAACTCAGGAGTCGACTCCACGTTTAAAATCAGCATAGACTTGAGAGTCAAATAGAAATCGTGAAAGTCCTTCACATTTACATAGATAATGGTGAGATAAGAAATTTAACCAGAAATCGTCTCACACAAGCAAAAATAAAACAGTCTATTGTAAAATAACACAGACAAATAAATGTATGTATGGGGACTTTCTGACTTTCAGTAAATTGTAATGATGACTGAAAGTCAGAAGTCGTTTTTGCGCGCTCACGCACTGCGCTGTTTGAGTTGAGCATTATATTTTCATCGCTTTTACTACGACTAAAACACATCTTAAAACAAAATAATCTCTGTCAACCACACACAGCAAACAAAATTGCTTGACTAGAAGTCTCTAACACAAAACTAAACCTAAGTTCCTACAAAACTAACCGACTTAAAATTAAAAGGAGGGTGGGGCAAGAGTTAGTGAACTTGCGACCGCTACATAAAAAAAATACAAAAAAAAAATGCTGTCTTACGGAGAACATTTTTGAGATTCGTGTCCATACATACAACAAGATTAACCAAAACGGTACGTGGAAATAGCTATGCGGATGATGACAAATAGTTTTGTTTCTTTGAGTGTGTTAGTTAGTGCTCCCGAAAACTGCATTTTAAATATTAGAAAAGTACATGAATACTTTTATTTTCAATTTAATATAAACTGAATATAACTGCTCTATTTGAATCTTTTTCAGTGCACCTAGCAAGGCAGTCCTTAGCTGGTGAGTGAAATAGTATAAAATGAGAGAGTAATACAAGAATAAAAATAACTATTACTTATCTGGCTGGAAAAGTAAAAACTAGTTGTATTTCTGTTATGGTGAACACATCAGCCCGCTAGCATTGGCACCGTCGACAACGGTCATCAACAGAAGTGTACACAAAAATGACAGTTACCTTTGAAAAATAGATAATTTTTTTTATTTTATGGCGTGTATTAATTTATTGAGAAAATTTTACCAGTGTCAAGTAATTGGCGACGTGGACAAAGTGCTAAGAATAATGTCGGTTGCCACTTTTATAATAAAGGTGACAGTCCTCCTTCAGGAGGTGAAAGGTGGTTAGTCTCGCTAAAACTCGAGAACGGCTGGACTTAAAACTTTTGGTTTTAAAATATTTGTTGATATTCAGGGATGAGAAAATATGGAAAAACAACGCGAGTGAAACCACACGGGTCTGCTAGCTTTTGTCTAGAAATGTAGCGTAATAAACATTATTCTTTTTTTAAGTCAACTGCTGGGCAAAGATTTCCTCAATATGCTTCTAAATTTCCAAAGAAACATTCTTAGAAAAAATAAGAATATTTAGAGTATAGACTTGAGTAGATGATGTTGCGTTGTGTGAATGGTAACGGCTTGGCTTGGACAACCTCAAGAATGTCCCCCTGACAGCTGGTCGCGGGTCGCGTCACTGCTTCCACTTCTTGGCGGAGAAGAGCACGGCGCGCTGCTTCAGGAACAGCGAGTAGCTCTGCTTGCGCGGCAGACCGCTGCTACTGGGCCCAGGATCCACCTGAGAACCATTCTCTATTATAAAAGAATGCTTGCACGTCCGGGGAAGTACTACCACCATACCTATTTCTGCCGCAAACCAGTAATGCTCGTTGTCTGTTTGCTGTAGCACACAATAATCTATCATCTAATATACTATATATAATATATATAATTAAGAGTAGTAGAGTTCTCTGTGATAGAGCTCGCCCGGGGAAGGACTACCTCCGTACTTATTTCTGCCGCCAAGCAGTAATGCTCGCATTGCTGTGTTCCGGTGTGAAGGGTGTGGTTTCCGGTGATATTACTGGCACATGAGGCTTTCGATCTTAGCCTCAACGTGGCAACCCGCGAGTGATACCTCTGGTATTGCAAGCGTCCATAGGCTGCGGTAACCGCATACCATCTTGTGGGCCGTACGCTTGGTTGCTACTTCAGTTGTATAAAAAAAAAAAAAACATACGAAGTCAAATTCAAAGTCAAGTTAGAGCGTAATATTATTGTGTAAAGTGTCTGTTTAATGTTGTAGCACACACTCATATTAGACTCTAAATAAACAGACAGCAGACAGCAAACTTTGACTTTATGTGTAAGTGTATTATTGTCTGTTTTATTGTATATAGGGCTCGTGACGTAGCTGGCTAAGTTGTTCCTAACAGATCAACGAAGTTAATCACAGTTCCGCGAAGTCACCATTTGGATGGGTGACCGCCAGTGGCAATTTGAACTGAGCACTCCCGTGCTTCGGAGGGCACGGCTTTTTCAAAGCTGTTAGGCCATGACAGAGGCTTTCGGGCGGCCTAAAACTCTGTCACCAGAGTTAGCCACTGACTCATACGAACATACTTACGTTATTATTTATTTATTTATTAATAAATGTATGTCTATGTCTAAGCCAGTTATGCTAGCGCTTCAAAAAGGTATATAAAAAAATGATTGTTAATATACCTGTTGGTCGTGCTTCTTCTCATTGGCGCGTCGGTTCGCGTCGACCATAGCGTTCATGTATGGTGTACGACGCGGGCGCCCTCTACCTGTGGATGCAATAAGCTTTATAATTTGAAGGTTTACGCTTTGCATGCTATTGTCAACGTTCGCATAATTTCTTACACTGCATATATCTTTGTTTTAGTTGACTAATTTTTGTCCAAAGGATCCGAAATATTATATTGTTATCCACAAAATACTAAAAGTAGTTTACAAGATACTATATGCAGTGCACAATATACAAACGTTGTCCACAAGATACTAAACATAGTCTAAAACCACAAGATACTAAATATTGTCCACCAGATACTAAACATTCTCTACAAGATACTAAACATTCTCTACAAGATACTAAACGTTGTCTACAAGATACTAAACGTTGTCTAGAAGATACTAAACGTTGTCCACAAGATACTAAACATAGTCTAAAACCACAAGATACTAAACATTGTCCACCAGATACTAAACATTCTCTACAAGATACTAAACTTTGTCTACAAGATACTAAACGTTGTCTACAAGATACTAAACGTTGTCCACAAGATACTAAACGTTGTCCACAAGATACTAAACATTGTCCACTAGATACGAGTAAATGTAGTCGATAAGATACAAAACGTAGTGTACAAGATAGCGTAGTAGGTAAGGTAGTAAGGTACCTGCCCCCCCTCCTCGCCTTCAGATCTCCCGCTTGAGGTCCTTGGGAGGCGCGGGCGGCGCGGACGGCGCGGGAGGAGGCTCGTCGTCCGTGTCGAGATGCGCGGGCGAGATGATCTGGTCGTGCAACGTGCGCAGGTGCCGCAGCAGGTTCGACTTCACGTTGAACCCCTTGTTGCACATCCCGCAGATGAACGGACGCTCGCCTGCGGTTGACAGTGCTTTTAGAATTTAAATTTAATTCTAGTTTATTATACTAACTGATATGACGGAATACTGAAGAGTAGTAGAATTCTTTGTGATAGAGCTCGTCCGGGGAAGGACTACCACCGTACCTATTTCTGCCGCCAAGCAGCAATGCTAGCATTGCTGTGTTCCGGTTCGAAGGGTATGGTTTCCGGTGAAATTACAGGCACATGAGACTTTCCATCTAACGTCTCAGGGTGGTAACACGCAAGTGATATCTATGATGTTGCATGCGTACATAGGCTTACGATAACCGCTGACCATCAAGTAAGGGCCGTACGCTTGGTTGCCACTTTAGTAGTATAAAAAAATAAAAATTTATCAAGGACACACACAATCAATTTGTAGTATGAACTCAAAAATGATTTAGCATTCATTGTGGGAGTCAGTTTAGCGGACACGTTGGCGGTTGAATACAAGAAAAACGTGCATTTTGTACTAAGTATTGTGTAATTTGTGAGACATTGCTCACATTGGTCGGGGATTCGAAGCCGGTCCTGCACTAATAGATTTTTTATTGGAACAATTTATGTGCGCACTTACTAATTAAGTACTCACAAAATTTCAATACAATACTGGCATATTTACAACAAAAAAATCGTATACGTACATACACGTAACACAGACCGATCCGCACTGTTCGCACTTTATCACTCTCGCTCGAGAGTAGTTCTGTGGGAACATTCGAAGGCTCATTCCACTCACCAGTATGAGTCCGCAAGTGTATAAGCATGCTCGCGTGAGACGGGAATCCCTTCCTACAGTGCGAGCACTTCTTGCTTTGCTCGCCCTCTGTGAAACGATTGTGACGTTTTGGTGGCGCACTGTTGTTTGACATGGCCAGTTCTAGACAACCGAACACCGTACGTCTTTTTAATGTTAGTTATTACAGAGTGGGACAATCGCAACGGTTTGTATGAGAAAACTATAGCAACTTTACTATACTTTTTTTATGCAATGCTACAATTTGCGTTTTGTTTTTTAATGCTGTCGATTCTGTTGTAGTATTTTCTGAACTTCCGTTAACTAAAATTTTTAAGTCCGTTAGAAAAGGACGGCAACCAATTTGGTTAGTTTAGTTTAGACAATGTTATAGTAGAATAGACACTAATGTCAAACAAAACGTTGCAAATTATTAGGCTTTGGTTGACGATCTCCAGCAAAACGAGACACTAAAACGTTTTGGTTGAAGGACTCGAGCAAAACGTACGAGAATTACAAGGTTTTGTTAAAGCGTATAAAACTAAAACAGAACCATGCAATTATTTGATTGAAAACTTTAGTAAAACGTTGCAAAATTCAAGTAAAGGGAATCACGTTGCTAGAGCTTGTGGAACTCAAACAAACCGTTGCAAAATTAGTACATAACTGAAGTGATTATTATGATTGTAAGGTTAGTGTGGGGTTATTTCGGAATAGAGGTGAATCTGTAATAATAAGAACTGTTGCGATGTTCGTTTGTCAAGAAGAAGCCACATTCACACAACAATCATTCAGCTATGTGCCAATATTAAATAGGTTAGAAATAATAACTTGTATAGTTCTCACAACGGATCTCGGCCGTCGTGAAATTAGCCGTTTCGATGCGCAATGGAGCTTTTTCAAACTAAATTGTCTTTGCGCATCACAAACGGCTAACTTCACGGAAGCCTAGATCCGCTGTGCGAACTATACATAGTTAGGTTCTTATGATGTAGCAATAGATATGATTATTTTAGCAAGAGTATCAATCACTTTATGGTTATTCTACACTAACTATTATATCAAAATAATAAATTAAAAAAAACCAAAACCAATTAAGTGCAATATTTAAAAGTCCTATTTTATAAAAGACAATGCATACTTTTTCATCAGTTTAATTTCCCATTCACACACAAAAAAAAGTGTTATCAATATCATAATTATAGTTCATTCTTCATTCACACAGTCAATAAGCAAATATCTTTAGAAACTCAGCCTTACCTATAAACGCTATTCAAATATTTTAAACTTACATTTTGTAATTCATCATTAAATAATAAACAATGTTATTATGATGTGTGGATTTTGTTAAATAAATAAAATAAAATTATACAGCAATTTTACACATAAAAACTGCCACTGCCTCTCAACATTGGATATTAACAAACAGACAGAGACAGAATTTTTTTTTAGTCATCAAATGACAATACAGTCAAGTCGTTCGCCACGCCTGAGTTACAGTGCAGTGTTACCCAAAAGCTTTACCCCTCACTCATAAAAGAAAAGGTCATTTTAGCGGCCCACTAAGTATTACTTTTATTACTATATTACTAATAAAAAAAACCACGATGAAATATGTCAAGTATATTTTAGAGCAGTGATATGGCTTTTAAATTTAAAAAAAAATTGTGAGGATTTTGAATTTAAAACCTTAGTTAAATAGAGTTTACAATAATTAATAATAAAATAATTTAAAGTTCTGCAAGGTCCTGCATTTTCAATTTCAAACGATATATTTAAATAGCGTTTAAAAGTAATAAATAATAAAAATATGAAGTGATAAAAAAGCATTAAACTAACCGGTTTCCGTGTGCGTGCTTTGTATGTGTCGCACCCACTCGCCCGGATTGGGGAAGTGCTTTTGGCAAAGGTCGCATCGTAGCAGCGCCATTGTTTCTTCAGTGTCATCGCTCTGAATAAATAAATAATGCTGGACAATCCACACAGCATCATCTAGCTGCATGCTAAGCAGAGCTTGTGTTATGGGTATTAGATGACTGTTACAATACGCTATATAGATATTTGAAATAGTGAGAGATAATCCTATTTCTCTACTTCATTAAAATTTAGGAAAGGGGTAAAAAGAAAAGGAGTGTGTTTAGCCACAACAATCTAAGGGGTAAAAGGGTATTTTTATACGGTACAAAACTGTTTTAAAACCTTTATTCAATCATAAGAACAGCTTTTGCCCTCTTTTTTTCTTAATTTCCAGTCGTAGAAGCTAGACCCCTATTTAGGGGTATCTCTCAAAATTCTCAAATGTGAAACTCGGTGCATATTTCAATAGCAATCGGCAAAAACGAGGCTATAGAGCCTATAGATTTGATTTAGTAAGAAAAGGGGTAACCGTCAAAACCCCTTTTGGTTATTTTTGTTTTTATAGTGTTAACCATCACACTAAGGGAATACTAAAGATTATAATATCCCAAAAATTATTTTGCCTCAAGCGGGATTTGAACCCTAGTAGGTGGAGCTATCGGCGCTTCGAGCCGAAGACATCCCAATGATTATTTCGTCCAAGCGAGATATGTCTCGATAGCTCAATTGGTAGAGCGCCCGCGTATCAAGCGGTGGTTGCGGGTTCAAATCCCGCTTGAGGCAAAATAATTTTTGGGATATTATAATCTTTCGTCAAAACCCCTGTTTAGGGTAAGTGTATATGTAAGGTAGAGAGTAAGAGTAAGAGTAAGAGTAGGGAGTAGGATACTCACGGCGGAGCGGCTCTTGCGCTTGCGCGCGTGCGGCGTGTTGAGCGCGTGCCCCTCCACGTGTCGCACCCACGCGCCCGGCAACGTGAACACCTCCGCGCACAGCTCGCACGCCAGCGGACTGTACATCTAGCGGACACACCACAATCAAACAATCTAACTCTATTATCATAATATACTTTTTAAGTCTTTTTTTATTCTTTTTTTTTGGGAGCTTTTGTCTTTTTGGATGATGTCAGCTCCATCTTATCTTCTAGCTTTCATATTGAGTCAAAGTCAGACTATTATTGTAGTAAGTAACTCTGTACGAGTCAGTGGTCAACTCTATAATAGTACACGAGCGATTAAGTCTTAATCCACGACACAGACCCAATGCAGATAGATGGATGGCACATGTCTTTCGAATTTTTAGCTCTCGGACATGACGGTTTCCTCACGATGTCTTACTTTCCGATTAAGGGCACTGGCATTGCGCATATAAATGGTTCGAAGAAAAATCAATTGGCGCACGACCGGGTCCTAACCTAAGATCTTAGTGCTTTCTAAGTTGTGTCAGTCAATCATGAAGTAAGTAAGGTATACTAATAAATAAATAAATAAAAATGTATTTATTTCCAAAAAAACGTAATATATTTTTTTAAATACATACTACATAGGTAATATGAAGCACCCAAACCATGAACAAATATTTGCAGATCATGCTAACATGCACAAACAAGGAATCAGCCTGTTTGTCTATTTCAGTCGATGTAGAATTGTAAATCTTTCAATCTTTACCATTTGTGTTTTTACCGTGTATACTGGTAACAAAAGCTAGGTACACTTACCAAACTTTCTTCCTCAATGTCCAACTCATCAACTGGTTCTGCCTTGACGCTCATCTCGGCTTGCAGCATCTCTGCAATAGAACGCTCTTCCTCCTCGATACTGCTGTTGTCCCACTCCGGTTCATCCTTGATCTGGATCTCTGTCTCTTTCTCCTTGAAGCTGGCAGCCGGTTTAGCGGTTGCAGTATCTTTGGCTTTTTCTAAACAATACATAGGCATGCTTAGTTATATTGTATATCCCTTGTGGGTTCACCTATGAGGATATACAGCCAATAACTATTTCTGCCGCAAAGCAGTAATGCTCGCATTGCTGTGTTCCGATGTGAAAGGTATGGTTTCTGGTGAAATTACAGGCACATGAGGCTTTCAATCTATGCCTCAAGGTGGCCAACAGCGAGTGATATCTATGGTATTGCAAGCGTCCATAGGCTGCGGTAACCGCTTACCATCTTGAGGGCTTAGTTGCCACTTGAGTTGTATAAAAAAAAACAGAAGTTTATTCTCTCCATTTACAAGAAAAAAGGTGATGATTTTCAAACGCTTGAATAGATTTTCTTGAAAAATAGCTAAGTAAAAAAAAAATTCTGAAACAATGCCACAATTAGTTTTTTTGTCAGGGGTTTAGTATGTATAAAAAAAAAACCATCTATAATTCGTTTTTTTGCCTTATTAATTCTCAACTGATTCTTGCCATCAGAACCAGTAGCTACTTACTCTTGGTACTTTCCTCCTTAGCAGCAGCAGCATCTGACTTTTCTTTTTCTTCTACGCTAGCATCAGTCTTTTGTTTCTTTCCGTATTTCTTCTCTACAGCATGTCTTCTGAGAACCCTGGTGAAGGTAAAAAAATAATTATTGCACCATCAGATTAGCACCTTTCGCTGATGTGTCTATGTCACACAGTGTTGGAATTTAGGTTTAGTTCACACAAATCACAACTGTTTAGGTTTGAAGGGCACTGTAGCAAGTGAAATTACTGGGCGAAAGAGACTTAACAACAACGTCTCGGGGTGAACTTAAAGCATTAAGTGGCATTGTAGCTTTTATTGTCAGGCATGGTGCTTAACATCAGACAAAGGTCTTGACTGTAAATAAAGTGAGCAAGTATCTTGAGTACCTAGGTGGTGGGCATTCATCAGGTGAGTCATCCACTACCATAGCTGTTGAGATTGGCGTATTGCTTGTTGATGTTGCAACTGAGGTCATCATATTAGCCTCTGCATTTGCAGGAGCTGGAGCCACGAGGATTGTATGGCCTTTCGAAGACATAGGGTTAGCCATAGAGGTGCCGGGCCGTATCGCAGCTGCCTGAGTGGTGCCCTCCGCTGTCTTGATGAACACCAGCTTTGGAGGGCCGATGAACATGGGCCTGGAACATCATTGAATTGGAAATGGAAGATAGAAATTACAATAACGCTAACTCCAATTGACTTGTAGCTTCATTGCCAGCTTTCTTTTTATTAGCCACTACTGGCTTGAAATGAATTCAGTGCAGATTTTTATTATTTTTTAAGGAACTTACCACAGAACTATATTTAAGTAAAATGAGTGAGTGTATGTACTTTGCGTAAATACCTAACCTCTTTACTCGCCGCGAAACTCAGTCTGCTCCCAACCGAGGCTGGTGTGGTGGTGTGGCAGTGCCTAGATCTGTTTGCCACATGCTTATCGATGCTTTTAAATCATTCATTTTCACACATTCATTGTAACACGCTTGGTTTCCATACAAATCAATGAACTCTTTCATTCTACTTAAATAGTTCTGTGGAACTTACTGCCTATTGATGTCAGTCCCATCACTAATCCCATCATCCACCCTCTACAATTCACATCAGGACACAATATTTCTATTTCAAGTGCATAATTATGTAAATAATTCACCTTGTAACTCCTCCTGGTCCACTGGACACCTGGTTGATCTTGATGAGCTTATTCTGTTCATCCTTCTTCATAGCCAGTTTTGGCAGCATATCCTCAGGTTTCTTGATCAAAGGTTGCTTGTTGACGCTGGCTGGTGGTGTCTGAGTGTCAGTTTTGTCTGCATCTCCAGTGTCATTGTTACTTTGCTGCCACAGTCCTCGGATTTTGAGGACTTCACCAGCTTTCAATACTGTGTCAAGAACCTCATTTGAAACTGTTGTTTCACCTGAAAATATGATATTGTTTAAAATGTGAATTATTTTAGTTATTGATTCCCAAAAGCCAAAGTGCCTTGCATATTTAATTTATAAAAGTAATACCTATGTAGGTATTACTTACAGCCAAAATCTAATCCAATAGGTACTTATGCAGCACTTGTGTAGTAGTGTAAGGCAAACTATACTTTTCCGATTTCCAATAAAAAGAGGATTTAGTCATACAATACAAGTAGGTATTGGAATTAAATAAAGGACACTAACCTTTATACATATACTCGACGAGTATCTTCAGCGCCTTCGTAGATATCTCCGAAGGCAGTACCACATATAGCATCCCACCCATACGCATGACGGAGCGCTGCCCGTCGAACAGCGAGCTGAGGTAAACGCTGCACGAGCTCAGGATGAACTTGTGAGCCGGGATCTGAGAGCCGTCCATCGTACACAGCACCACGTCCGTAAACCGCTCCGAGCGAAGCAGAGCTGCCACGGAGCCGTTCAGGTGGGCACTGTGCGAGTGCCATTTCAGCTGGTATGTGTCTGAAGAAGTCATGCTGCGCCGCGCATCGTACCCTTTTGAACCTGTGCGGTTTATAATATTCATTTTAGTAGGTCATTTTGTAAAAATCATTTTTTGCTGTTATTTTAATTTAAAAAAAGGAGTGAAGCGCTTGCGCAAGCGTCTTCGTCCTTCGCCCCGGCGCGTTTGTTTTGTTTGTTTTTTTGTTTTTTTTGCGTAAACCACTATGACAGTGACATATAGACGGAGTTTAAAATAAGAAAGGGAGGGGAAAATAATCCGGTAAACTAAACCGTAAATATTTTACCACTCACATACCTTCGCGCTCCGGCAAAACAAAAACAAACTGATAAGAAATGTCCCTTCGCTCAAACGTATAATCGTTTTGGAATCAATTCTCTTAGAAATCAGAATGTCAGAATTTGACAAGTTTTTTTGCCACTAACTGTAGGTACAATCGTAGGTGGAAAGATAAAAAAAATTATCGCAGGTCACGTAAGTGTCAAATTATTTTTGAATCCCAAATGATTTTATTAATTTATTTTGATATTAAATGGTAGGTAGCCATGGTTGTAAGTAAGTACCATGTTGTTTGTAGTTTGGATTAAAAAAAAAATTCAAAACTCTACGAACATTGAGCTTCATGCTTGGTAGCTAATAATATCTTGATGATGGACGTAGGTAGTTATTATTTACATTTTTTAGTCTGATTATTAAATTAAAATTAAAAAACTCTACTACTCTTCAATTTATTTCCATAAACATTTTGGTCACATTCTAGGGGTAGGTAATAAACGCACCTACCTAACGACTTGTTTTTAAGATGGAAATTTTATCTAGATGTTAGGTATGTACGTACTGGATGAAATAACAAATTAGAAATCAATTTATAAATACCTACATCTCAGACAAACCAGACAAACCTACATACACCTGTAGGAATAACTCTCTAGTATCAGTCAATAAAAATCTGTTTAGATTATGTAGGTACCTACCTACCTACTATTTTAGTGCCTAATATTAATTGTTAGTAGGGAACATCTAACGGCAAGATTTATACAAGATTGGATCGTATTACGACGGGATAAACCCTACCATTAAAAGTTGGCGCATGTGCGTAGTAGCAGCCACGCCACGCAGCCAGTCACCCTATTTCACCCCTCTCATGGTCCGGCCCTAACAAGGCTAGAAATAAAATAAAATGCAGTCAACAATTTCATTACAAACTGCAGTTTTATCAATGATGATTTGATGACACAATTTAATTATTGATGTAGTTACCACTAAGTGCTTAATATTCTAAACTATTTTTTAATACTAAGGAAATATGAATGTACTTAAACATAGACTTAGTACATAAAAAAAATCAAATTGGTGTTTTGAATTGTCATAAACTCAAGTTTTGATACCTACCAAAACTACTACGACCAACCAAGTAATACAATAAAAGTATTGCCAACAAAGTGCGTGTGCTCATCTGAGTTAGCCAAACCAAACGAAGGTCTAACTACGTTTAGTATTTCCTTAGTATAGAAAAACATAAGCGTCGAATGCTTAAGCCAAATTATGAAAATAAAATGATAGGTCTTATTTCAGTTAAACTACTTGCAAACATTTTTTATGGTTTTACATTTACAAATAGGGTGAAACAATAAACAAAAACTAACTCCGAAAAACCAAGGTCAAAAATTACAGTTAGAAGTGTTAGAACGAGAAAATAGGCACCTACAAAATATAATCCTTAGATATTTTACCTTAGAACAAGCTATCGATAAATCGATCACGTCGATGCCAGGCTGGCGCTAATGTTTTCAGATTTGGTTCACATCATGAAACACGGCAACTCTCCTTTTGTATAATATGTATGGTAATGTAGACAACTTAGACGGTGTAGTAAAACTAATTTAAGTTAGTAACACAATACGCGCAACCACCGCCTGCGACCCTCAGATCTGGTGTGCGGCGGCTGCGGCGGCGAAAATCGATGGAATTGCTATTGATTTAACTCGGAAAGCGGGGTTGCGTATCTCATCGATCCAAGTGGACGAGCGTCGCTGCGCGGCGCGGCGGCCGCCAGCGCTCGACGCGCCTGCGTCATTTTCTGAGGGGTGCGCTCGGACGCCGCGCGCCGCGCTGTCGGTGGTCGGCGCCCGCCCTTCGCCTTCTGTGTAGCCAAGCCACCCTGTTCACGCGCAAATTGCTTTAAAATCCATGAAATCCAATCGAAGGGAAGGTTTTGGTTTTGTTGAATGCAATGGTAGGCACCTAATACAGTTTTTAACAGCTCGCGGTAACGTACGTCAAGCCGACTCATGGCTTATAACCGAATCACAACACACTTGTATATGGACAAACAAGTACCTATTTGACGACTGTCTGCGTAACCACCATATGTCTGTGACATTAGAGTAGGTACTTATCTACTTTCAAGACTATAGTCACCGTACTAAGCTGATGAACGAAGCTGACTTGCAAATAGCTCGCAATACGCCTCCGTACCGTAGGTACGCTGCATAGTATCTAATAAGCCCTCGTGACGTAGCTAAGTTGTTCATAACAGATCAACTAAGTTAAGCACTGTTCCGTGCAGTCACCATTTGGATGGGTGACTGCCAGTGGCAATTTCAACTGAGCGCTCCCGTGCTTCGGAGTCGGCACGTTAAGCAGTCATTCCTGGATTTTTCAAAGTTGTCAGCCATTACAGAGGCCTTCGGTCGGCCTAAAAACTGTCACCAGAGTTGGCTGACTGACTCATATACGCATTTACTTATTCATAAAAAAAACTGTCATTCAGTGGCTTGCTAAGTATTGTCGTTCCTTATCATTCTTATGTCAATGAACAAAGACGATAAAAGATTTGAAAGATGCACTAAATATTAGAGGTAGTACCTGCCTTTTATTATTAGTTGGTAGTACTATGACTACAATAATGAATGCTTGCCTGCTTACTAGGTAATTAAATCAGTCATTATAATCATGACCATATACCTACCTACATTACATAAGAAGTTGTCATGAAAAATAATAATCGAATTTAAAAATTTTACATTTTTATTGTTATATAACTTGACATAGGTACCTACTTACTATTAATTAATTATTGTAAATTCTTGTTGTGTTCTTTTTAATTTGTATTTTTGCATGCTGAGTTAAACGGTGAAGTGTGTGACACTTATGCTTACGTAAACAATAAGACCTTATTAACCGTACTTCTAGCAAAATAAATCATTTCATTTCATTTCATTTGAATTTTACTGACTGATTGAACTTGGGATACTGGCCTACTCCCGAGAAAGTATGAATTATATTACAAGAAGTTGATTTTGTTAAAAATAAACGATTAAGCATTATTTTCCGAATAAATCGTAGTTATTCGCGAGTAAAATGACAGTTTATTATATTCAAATAACTATGTACCTAGGTATCTACTTAGTTGCATTACAAATAAGAAAATATCATCATCATATCATCATAACAGCCGATAGACGTCCACTGCTGGACATAGGCCTCCCCCAAAGAGCGCCATAATGACCGATTTTGGCCCTTCACCATCCACCGACTTCCTGCGACCGCTTTAATGTCATCGGTCCATCGAGTGGGGGGCCGTCCTACACTTCGTTTTCCAGTTCGTGGTCGCCACTCGAGATTCTTTATTCCCCAACGGTTATCGGTTCTGCGAGCTATATGGCCTGCCCATTGCCACTTCAACTTACTAATTCTAAGAGCTATGTCGGTGACCTTGGTTCTTCTACGGATTTCCTCATTGCGGATTCGATCGCGTAGTGAAACTCCCAGCATGGCTCTTTTCATAACTCGTTGGGCGAAAAAAAATATACAAAATATTTAACAGTTGAGTTTATAATATAGCTCAACTGATCCAAATTACTACCACTACTACGTTTTAAAAATACCTATATTTTACAGTATAAGTTGGTTCACCTGTTGACAAAATGTGACTCCACAAACTATACAGGGTCATTCATTATCAACCTGACAAACTTATGGGATAGGTTCCACACAAAAAAAAAAAAAAAAATATTATATATAAGGTCATTCATTATCAACCTGACAAACTTAAGGGGTAGGTTCCACACATAAAAAAAAAATACTTGTACTTTTTTTTTTTTTTTTTCTAAACGTTTTTTTTTATAAAATTTAAAAAAAAAAATTACTTAATTCTGCTTCATAATTAGTTATCCTTGTTAGAAATCGAAAAGGCAGCGCTCGGCACGTGTTAGTGACCCGCGTGTCAATGAACTGCGGATCACTAACCCGCGCGTCCTTGACCTGCGCGTGTCCTTGACCTGCTACGGGGCGCGCACACTCGAATATTTGATTATTACGTCGCTTAACTCGATTCCCAACAATGATAAATAATAATTGAGCGGAAAAACGTAATCGATTTTTTTTTGTTTAGGTACTTGTGATTTCTAAGACAAAACATACATAAAAAAAAAAAAAATTATAGGTACATATATTTTTTTTTTTAGGTGTGGAACCTATCCCTTAAGTTTGTCAGGTTGATAATGAATGACCCTGTATACATATATATATATTTTTTTTTTATGAATATTTTGTCTTAAAAACCCCAATTAAACAAAAAAAAACCAATTACGTTTTTCCGCTCAATTATTATTTATCATTGTTGGGAATCGAGTTAAGCGACGTAATAATGAAATATTCCTTATATAAGTTGTGGGGTTGAGTTTATTTTTTTAAAAGTGATTTGAATTAAAAGTTCTTACTTATCACTTCAATCACTGCAAGAAAGTAATGTGTCAGTCAGTGTGCATTCACATAAAAATAGAGATTATTTTGATCACAACTCAAAGCTATGTTTTTTCAGTTGTTGTGTTTAATTAAGGTGGTTTTATTATATCATAACAGTTTTTTTTACTAAATAGGTACTTTTATTTTAGTACCTATCTTAATAATTCCTTCGTTCCCTCGGCATCAAAGTAATATTTTGCATATTAGGAGAGTCTTTACATTTAACATAGAGGCTCGCATCTTCGTTTTAAGCAAAACATAATCGAAATACCGATAGGTAGCTGTGGCAAACACCTAATTATTATCAAAAAGGTAACAAAACTAATACCTACCCCACCTAAAATACTGATCAAGATACTTACGATAACAAGTCAAAGTAGGTAGATACCTACCTAACCGAAGAGAGCTAACTGAAATAACGGACGTATAACAGCAATATAGTGGAAACATTCATACCACAAAATGTTTCTGTCCCTCTGAATGGAACAAAAAACATAGTAATTTAAGTTTAAAGGGTTTTATTGATTAGTTACATACCTACATTGTTTGTCTACAAGACGTGGTATGTACAAAACATTTCTATACAATGAACATGAGATACATGGAACAAAATAAGCTTATAATGTAATCGTATCGATGATAAAAATACTTAGCTAAGTATTTTATTGTAAAATAAGTCGCTAGCTAGACAGGGGGATAGCGAAAGCGTGGGGTTGTCGACGCAAATCAATAATGACTGCGCACGCGATGCGCAAGCTCGCCCCCGCTCCCACGCCGCACCGCGCGCCCTGCCTGGCTTGCATTCGTAGGTAGCGGCCCGGCGGCCCCGGGCTACTATTCTATTGTATGTATCCTATGATTGTATGCATCTATAGGTAGACGCAGTAACTACGTAGTTGGGATTTTTAACTTGTATAAAAAAACGTAACATTTTTTTATTTTTACTCGCTTGAACAGGGCCAAATCATTATAGCACTTTTGGTATTAGTGGGTAGGTAGTGAGGTACTTATCTTGGCAATTTAGAATAGTATTGAGTCTAAGTACGAACTAATTGTTTTAAATATTGTGTTCAGCTGGCTTTCATTGGTTGATAAACTAGGGAGTACCTAGAGTAGATACATGTCATTAAGGTAAGGTGCGTAAAATTGGCTGCAAGTAGGTATAATATATTTTACAAAATTAATACAGCTAAATGACGTCTTGTACATAATGAGAGATAAATAAAACTGGTGGCGATGTTATGAATCATTTCGATTTCTTGACTGCAAGCTTATTTGATCAGTTTTTATTTTATTTATTTAGGGGTTTTGTTCATATTTGTCAAATCTATACAAATAAGAACACGTCAAAAAAAACTTCCTTAAAAATACTTCCTTTAACGGCAAAGTCAAATCATCATACGATTTTTGCGAATTAGTTACTTACTTAGCAAAATATTTTATTTTATTTTATTATGATTGCATCACCAACAATAGCTACAAAGAATACAAATTTAAAAAATACACAATATACTTATGTCAGGTGCTCTCTCAACTAGGTCACCTCAGTGTGTATAAATTATTTTTATAAAAATATATTTATTGATCAATGGTTCTCAAAAAAAAAACGGTTGTCCGGCCAACCGGCTTTTTATCTCGTTGCAACCTCAACTCTAGTTTGTTGTGACAGTTAATTATTTGACACTGGCAGAATTGTGGCAAATATGCACAGAAGCCATAAACGAAGAAGAAGACATTAGTTATGTGACAAACTGACAAGTGACAACGGTGACAAGGCCCAAAAGGGAGGGGTGGATGATGCGTTAGCATCCTAGTAGTCTGTGGGTGGATGGAAGTGGACAGGTTTTGTTTTGATAGTACTCCAAAGATTATAATAACTGGTAGTACTCTTTGGCTTGGACTGGACATCTCGTTTCTTGGGATACTGGCTGGATGGGATTTTGTGATGTGATTTTGTACGTGTACGATACGGGCATAGCGTAAGGCTAGTGATCTTGGTCATAGGCGTCAATTTATACATGAAACACTTCTAAATTGATTGTTATTATCATGAATCCACAATCAACATCAACAACTTTGTCCGCCGATCTGAACAATTTTATAATCGGCGTATCAAGAAGAAATTCTCAAAACGCTCCAGACCTCACAAAAATTGGATTGAATCTACTGAAAATCTTCCCAGCAGCTAGGGACGCAGTTTTAGAGTACTTTGGCCTGGTATTTAACGACGCCGTTAATGTTTCCATCAATCAGAATGAGTATGAGGTTGGTTTGTTGATGTTTTACAAGGTTAAATTATAATCATGTTTATTTCAGTTTTTAAATGTTATCTAAATTAAATCGTATGTTTAAGCTGCCTTTTACATTCTAGCAGCATGATTTAAGTGCCAATGGATCTTTGGAGAGTGTCAGCATAATAGGGCCTGAGCTTTGCAATCTTGGTCAGTCATGGGCGCCGTTCATTGCTCCTTGGTGTATCAATTTGATCATGGATATTGCCACAAAAAAGCAAAATGTTCCAAGTAAGTATGTTATAATTAATGTATACTTACATAATAATGAAACCCCTAACTGATCCTAACAACCATTAATGTGGTACCAGCATTGATTTAGAATGGGTACCAAATTAAAAGTATCCTATTATCGACTTAAACGACTTACTTACTTACTTTAAGAAACACTTGAACTATTAATATTAATAGTGTAATAATCTCTTCAAACTCCCATAAAACTATAGTGATACTTCCCAGATCCAACACTGCAAAGCGCTGAGCCAGTGCGAGTTCTGCTGGACATCACAACTCAGAATCTAACACTACTTAAGCCAGACGAGAGGGCCAAATGCATCGACATGATGCTAGGTTCGTACTGTTCCATAGTAAACCAATTGTTAAATTATTGATGATGGCCATGCACAATACTATACTTGTATTATGAGGTCCTAGTGTTTTTTTATGTATCTGCAATTAAATAGCTATAATCAGAAGTGATCCAGGATTGTAGTTTGGGGTGCGATTCCATCAAATATGATACAGAAATTAGTATCTTTGGCTAGGTTCCTTGTGATGTAACAGAATAAACAGACATTCTTTCATGATGTAACAGAATAAGTAAATGTAAAGCTATTGAAATACTTGAAATGTTTTGCCCTGATTAAGGTTGAACTGACATGGTTTATAAGGACAAAAGTTCAGGCGACTTGACCGTCTTCTTGCTGACATAAAAATAAAAGTAGTCTGTGTTTTGTTTGTGGTATAAGTAGATGTGTGTGTGTTGTGTGCAGGTTGCAGGGCGTGCTCGTGGGCGGTGGGCGTGGTGGGGCGCGCGGAGCCCGCGCTGGTGGCGCCGCGCGCGCTGGCGCTGGGTGCGGAGGGCGCGCGCGCCGTGCTCGCGCACCTGGCCTGCCACCCACCCGCGCTGCACCACGTGCGCGCCGCGCTCCGGGACAAGTTCCAGGTGACCGCCTACACACATACATTTTAACATTTCAATCATTCTAATTTAACTGCCAATACTAGTAAATCAGCTCCTGTGAGTCAGTGACCAACCCAAGTGATGGAGTAGATAAACCACCCAACAGATAAACACCCCTGACATAGCCTAAATCTTTGAAAAATGGGACCTACTACTTCTGATGTCTTCTTGCTGCTATGTCAGAAAAGAGAAGAAGATAAGAAAGATGAAATTGCCACTAGCAGTCAGTCACTCACTTAAAGGAGTTGTTTCACGCAGTATGTAGCCAGGCCTTGGTCTTTTGTAGGGGTCTAGTTAATTAGATAATCATAAAAAAAAACGATTTATCACTGTTTATTTTATTTTGGCTTATTTCATAATCTAAAGTAAGTATATCTTTATGAAGGAGTGCAACACAATGCAAAACAACATGGCGGGTTTAACGAACAACTGGGTTATTAGGTACTGTCAAAGGCAAGATGCGTCACGATCATTGGCTAATAGTTGTCATGGCGGACCTCTAAGTGTTCCCGTTTTAGGAAACTCAACAAACTAAACATTTTTCCTTTAGAACTTTGTTTGTCTACTGAAAAATAAAATTGTTTGTTACTGTTAGTCTTATATTTTTTTCGAATTTTTCTATAGTGTTATAAAGACCTAGGCCACTACGAAATTGGTCCTTTGATAAAGATTGAATAAAGTCATCTAAATGGTGACAACTTTGCAACAATGCCTAACTTCAAATATAAATGTATGTATATGAGATTGTATAAAGACTTTTAATTTATATCCTAACTTGTACGAATTTTTAGGAAGCAATCAAAGAAGACGCGAAGCCAGAAAAGAAGCGCGACGTGATTCCGTACTTGCTCAACTTAGCATCCAAGTCTGATATCGTTCTGAAAGCTCTCACACAGGATATTGAACAAACTTGTAAGTTTTATATACCTACCAAATAAATAAATAATGCTGGATAATCCACACATCATCATCTAGCCCCAAGCTAAGCAGAGCTTGTGTTAAGTGACTGATATACTTAATACAATACAATACATAGATAGATATATTTTTTTACATAGAAAATACTCAGAACACCCGGAACAAATATTTGCAGATCGTACAAATATTTGTTCCAAGGCGGGAATCGAACCCGCAACCTCCTGCGATGCAGGCGGACCTTCGCCCGCCGCGCTTCGTAGGTCGTCAAAACTTAAACTACTACAGTAGTCCTTTAGGACGTTTTTCACAATATATTGAAAAAACTTGTAAATTATTACAAACTTATTCAGGTAAATTAATAATTAATAGTTACTGCTAACACTAGCAACGAAGGCAGCGCGTCAACAACTTTGAAAAGGGACCGACTGCTAAACTTGCCCTCCAAAGCACGGAAGCGTTCATGAGAACATGCCACTAACGGTTTTTATATAATTGTATCTTCTGATTTCTCTTATAAAGGTTTTCGTATACAAGCATACTGCTGTCTTCAGGCCTCAATCTTTATTGTCTACCACCCTAAGGTTGATATTAATTTGAATGTCATAGGATTTCACAGAAACTTTTGTCAAAAGTGATGACTTTCATTGCTGACCTCTATAATATTGTACGTCCAAAATGGATAAACTAAGGGTATCTGTGCCATGACTTTTTTGTGCCTACATCAGTTATACAGTAAATATTTTCATATTTCTTCACATTCGGCTAACTTCACGATAGCCGAAATCCACAAAAAAAAAACCAGTGAGTGAAATAGAGCTTGTTGTTACAGTAACCCCAGACGTGGTGGAGCGTCTGACCGCGTTGTGCATAACGCAGCGTCACACCGCGGCGTGGGAGGGCGTTAGTCCGTCCGCGCTAGTGGCACTACTCTCGCGCGCTCATGTACGATGTTTCCTGCTACTCTTGAAATACGCGCAGGATATACTGTTCTGCAGGCAATTGCTGGGTGAGGATAAGTGCCTGTGCTTATACAGGGCCTTTTATCATTAGCACATAACATTCAAGGAATAGGAATAGGGCTACGTGTAGATGAGTACTGCCATCGCTGGCCCACCTTTAATGTGCGGACGAAATCCGACACAACGTCCTCTACACGCTGGTCCATCTTTTTTTTATGTCAGTAAGTGACAAGACGGTCAAGTTGCCCGCCTGATGAAGCACCACGCCTGACCATAACAGATGCGGTGCCACCCGAAGCTTAAAGTTTTTAAGTTCAACTTGGCACTGCATTGCGCTCATCACCCCGAGACATTGTTGTTGAGTCTCTTTTGCCCAGTAATTTCAGTTGCTGCAGTGCCCTTCAAACCTAAAAACAGTAATGCTTGCACAATACTGCTTGGAGGTAAAATATCTGGCACTGCGGTGGTACCCACCAAGATGGACTTTTGCTGAAGACTTTTTACCAGGTGTCCTACCACCTGGTAAAAAGTCTAAGTGGGCTAGTATGATGGCCCATTGTGTAGAAGCAGCATTAGAATGCTGATCGTGATACCTTAATTTCAGAGTACCTACTGCAGAAATTAGAGTACGAAAGCTTATTCCCCGAGAGGACGATCCCTCTTATAATGAGTGCAGCGGAGGAGATACACGTCGTGAGGGAGAAGTTACTCTCCGGCACTCAGTTGGAACAGTATTCTGTGGCTCGGATACTAATATTAGTTAGTAAGTGCTTATCAATATTAGTTATTAATTAATAAATAATATTAGTTTGTAACTTAATTAATTAATAATGAAATACATATACGAGTATTTCTATTTAATAATAACAATATTAACTAGTTAGTATATTTTATTATTACGCTGCCCGTCTCGATTTCCAACAGTAATAACAAATAATTGACCAGATAAACTTTATCGATTTACTCGAATTGTTTAACATAGAATGTAAAAAAAGGTAAAAAAAATGCATATTTTTGTTGTGTATGGAATCTATTTCATGACTTACTATTATTAAAATGCGTTATATTGTGCAATCGCAGGCTACAACCTGCCCATGGAGCTAGTGAGCACACTCAGCTACTTGCTGCAGTACTCGCGCAAGCCGCAGTCGCTGGCGCTGCTGGTGCGAGTGGCGTCCGGCACGCTCGCCATGCACTCGCCCGCGGACTCGCCCGACCTCAGCATGGACACCGAGCGCTACCAGAACTTCATCACCACAGGTATTCTTTCATTATGTTTATATTCGTCCCAAGGAATTCAATTGAAATCATATTTTATTAATAAATAAATAAGTTTAAACATTTGTCCCAAGGCGGGAATCGAACCCTACTACTAATCGAACTATTAAAGATGCAAAAAATTGATCTTTGTACCTCAGTCACGCCAGAATTAATGAACTGATCTGGATGAATATAGTTTTTAAAACTATCATGGTTATTAACATAATTTTCACTTAAAACGGAGTATCGTTCGCAATAAAAGACTAAGAAAGAGGGTGGACAGATTTGTCTGTCAATAGTTATAAGACCTACCCGCAAAGACTTCAGTTCTCCCGTGATCATGGTGCATGTAACTGCGCCGAAATATCGGGAATCAATAAAACTCACAAATCATGGTAAATATCCAGTTTTAAGTGAAAATTAGGATCTGGGTGAACTTTGGCACAGAGATAGATTGTAGTCTGGAATAGAACATAATATTTTTTTTATCTCGGGTTCCGTGGGAAGAAACTGTTTAACAGCGGTTTAACACCGCGGGGCGCAGACAGTCTAGAAAGTCTTCAGTATTCAGTATTCAGTATTCAGTATTCAGTAGGTTTATTCACAAAAGACATGGTACATTTTTACATTAGGTGGAAAATATAAATTTTAGAGCTTCATATCTCGCCCGAGTACAGGCACGTGAACATCATAATTATTATAATTGATAGATTCAGGCGTTACTTTGCGGAAATCCATTACAAGACAAAAAACAGACGAAAAATCTCTAGTACTATTCCGCTTAACCTTTTAACTGATGAGGTCACACAGTTACCACAGTTAACCTCAAAAGAAAAATATCGACACGTGTTTCATCCCTCCACGGGACATCCTCAGGACCATCGACTTGTTCTCCGGCAGACGTGTTGCTCCGTCGAGCGCTGGAGCCAAAGTGAGAATTCGATGCGACAACCCCACTATTTATAGTCTCAACCGGTATGGCCACTCCCACCTGCGTTCTCTGAGTCAACGCTACTTGTTGTAAACAAACGCAACAAAGGTGACCGTGGATAGGACATGTTTAACTCGTTCAACAGTGTAAAATTTGAAGTGTTATGTTTAATAATTTCTAAATTTTCCAATACAGTTAATTTTAACCCTTTATTACAAGTATGCAAAATATCAAATGAGTGATTGTTACTTAGCGAATGCCCGGAATCAATTAAATGCTTAGCAAAATGTGATCTATCTGGGTAATTATTTCTATAAGCAGCTATGTGTTCTTTGTATCTTGTTTGAAAAGTACGACCAGTTTGACCTATATAAATACTACCACAGTCATCGCAAACCAACTTGTAAACACCCGATTTCTTGTGACACTCTAACCTGTCTTTCCCATTACAAATCTTACGTAGTGAATTGTTTGTGTTGAAAGCTACCCTTATTTCATTTTTAAACAAAATTTTTGAAACCTTATCACTAATTGGTCCAAGATAAGTCAAACTACCCAAAAATCTTTGTGGCTTTATCTTGGACCAATTAGTGATAAGGTTTCAAAAATTTTGTTTAAAAATGAAATAAGGGTAGCTTTCAACACAAACAATTCACTACGTAAGATTTGTAATGGGAAAGACAGGTTAGAGTGTCACAAGAAATCGGGTGTTTACAAGTTGGTTTGCGATGACTGTGGTAGTATTTATATAGGTCAAACTGGTCGTACTTTTCAAACAAGATACAAAGAACACATAGCTGCTTATAGAAATAATTACCCAGATAGATCACATTTTGCTAAGCATTTAATTGATTCCGGGCATTCGCTAAGTAACAATCACTCATTTGATATTTTGCATACTTGTAATAAAGGGTTAAAATTAACTGTATTGGAAAATTTAGAAATTATTAAACATAACACTTCAAATTTTACACTGTTGAACGAGTTAAACATGTCCTATCCACGGTCACCTTTGTTGCGTTTGTTTACAACAAGTAGCGTTGACTCAGAGAACGCAGGTGGGAGTGGCCATACCGGTTGAGACTATAAATAGTGGGGTTGTCGCATCGAATTCTCACTTTGGCTCCAGCGCTCGACGGAGCAACACGTCTGCCGGAGAACAAGTCGATGGTCCTGAGGATGTCCCGTGGAGGGATGAAACACGTGTCGATATTTTTCTTTTGAGGTTAACTGTGGTAACTGTGTGACCTCATCAGTTAAAAGGTTAAGCGGAATAGTACTAGAGATTTTTCGTCTGTTTTTTGTCTTATCATAATTATTAAGTACTTACACATTATATTGAAGTTATTAATTAATTTAAAAAAAAAAATTACACATAAATATTAAGTTACAATAAATGAATTACCAAAATCTGAATTAAATGTCATTTACAATACCTACCTATTTGAAATTTGATGTCACTTGATTCATACATTTGTCAACTAATTTAGATTGCTAAGTATAGATGCACAGATTACTTTTATTAGAGAATGTCAAAAGTTAAATTAATAATGTCAAAATTTAAAATTAAGATAGTCGTCAACAGAATAAAAACAATGATCAATTAAAAAATGGAACAATTTTCTGTTGAATAAGGGACCGTTCAGTTCTTTAACAACACTTGGCAATTTGTTGTAAATTTTGATAGAAAGTCTTGAGGGAACATTTGTATTTTTGTTTGTTACGAATAAACTCAAAAACTACTGGTCCGATTTCAAAAATTCTTTTACCATTAGAATGCTACATTATCCCCAAGTAGCATAGTGTTCTTCACCGTAAAACAAGTAGATGGCGCTGCTAAAGAGAGCTCGATCCTAGATCGCGCTGACGAAAACACGCTGCTGGTATTGACCTGAGTTACTTGAGATTTCATTGTTTGAACTGCTAATGTGTTCGTGAATACACTTACTTACATACATGTAGTTGGTAAAAATTCTCTAAATAACTAAGTTAATTATTAAATATTAATTATTAAGACTAAAATGTATTTTTATTTATTCAAGCAAGGCTTCCGAGTCCCGACATTTAGGCTCTTAGAGTGTACGTCGTTGTACACTAGTCATGGAAATGATTGCTATTTTAAAATCATTATCATATGATGATATTATAAAATTTTGTCACTGCTATTTCACATGCTATTTTTCACAAAAATGATTTTCATTTTGACGGTCTAAAATAGAATAGAATAGAATAGAATAGAAAAATATTTATTTAACGCCACACAATTAACATAAAAATAAAAATAGCAATACAAATTAAAACTTAACAAAAAAAATAATATTAAAAATGTCATTTGGTGAAAGCTACTAGTGCTATCTCTTCTTCTTCTTTTAATTTGTGGCGTCTGTGGCTGAGTTTGCCACAATTTTGCCAATGTCAATGTCGACAGGGTTGAAACTTGAAACACAATGAAACACTATATCCACTAGAACGTCCAGTGGCACTATAATACCACAAAAGTTTTTACCAGCATACGTCCATGGTACTAAAAGGCCACAAATCAATCCAATAAGAAACCTTAGTGGATTCTATTATAATTCAACTTTAGTCGATCAGGAACTTAGTCGATTATATTAATGATGAACTACGATTCTTTTGATATATAACACTAGGCAAATAAGGAAGCGAATATTTTACCGTGATTTAATATGTTTTATGTGACGTCATGGCGAATCGAATTTCACGTCCGGATTTAATTGCTTTGTTTTATTTCTTATTTTATGTCTAACTATTTATTTTATACCAAAAGAAAGCCAGATACGTCTGCTTTAATACAAAAATAATAACCGGTAGGTATCGTTTGTATAATTTAAACTCTAAGCTAAATAAAATAAAAAAAGTCATGAAAAAAATGAACGAACGGATGACGTACTTTGGTATATTATTATCATGTTGTCGCACTTGAGACGGCCTACAAGAAGAAGAAGAAACACAAGGTTGACAATGGAGGATCTGAGACAGAAGATGGTCGGTTTATAGTGCTATCTCAGATTATTAGTGCTACAGAAGGTGATATATAATGAGTAAAGTCGCTCTCTACGCCATGATGATTGTTGGTTTTACATATATACAGTTTATATATATATACAGCTGTTGTACGTTTCCCCCGCATAGCTGATGAGCGCATTTTTATTTTTTATTTGCAATCAATAATTATATCAAATTCTGTCAAAGTCAATAAAAGTGTCAAAGTGTTTAAAGTGTCAAAAGTGACGTTTTTTGACGTGGCAGAATGAATTTGCCTTGCACTGCCACAAAAAAAGAGACAGCCACCAGAAAAAAAAAGAAAGTTAGTTGACGATTTCTTAGACAAAATAAATGCAAAACAGAACTTTACGGGCATGTAGGTTAAAATTAACCCGCACTAAAATTAAAGCTTAAAATTAACCCGCACTAAGATTCCAAGTTCGGTCAAAATAAATAAATAAAAATAAAATCTGTTTATTTCGAGTAACTTTTTTGACTCATAGAAGTAGGTAACAGTCAAAGGTCATTATCGTTTGACGACGTACGTATCGACAATGTATTTTTCGCTCTTTTCGCACGCCGTAAATAGGCATTTAGCGTGTCTCGCTCTCGCTCGGGACGGTTTTACCGACCGAATGCTCCTCACCAATCGAATCAGCTGCTACAGACACGATTACTTCCGATTAAATCCGAACGCTCTTTGATATCATTTGCTGTGAAATATAGCTTAAATAGCAGTCATAGTAGTGCTCTGCACACGGAATGACGTGATGATTTTATTATTTGCTGTGATTTAGAGCAAATAGCAATGCACCTGACACGATGATTTCCGATGAATACCGAACAATCTGTGAAATCATTTTGCTGTGATTTAGAGCAGTGTGTGTGTAGGTAAGGAGCAGGTGTGACGTATGAAAACTTATTTCATATGATTTTGCACTGCTATCTATGATATGTTCCATGGCTATTGTACACATAGGCTATATTTATTACTAGCGATCTGTCCCAGCTTCGCACGGTTGCGGTTTTATACCAAGTCCAAGTTAAAGAGTAGTAGAGTTTTCTGTGATAGAGCTTGTCCGGGGCAGGACTACCACCATACCTATTTCTGCCGCCAAGCAGTAATGCTCGCATTGCTGTGTTCCGGTGTGAAGGGTATGGTACATGAGGCTTTCGATCTTAGCCTCAAGGTGGCAACCCGCGAGTGATACTTCTGGTATTGCAAGCGTCTATAGGCTGCGGTAACCGCTTACCATCTTGTGGGCCGTACGCTTGGTTGCCACTTCAGTTGTATATAAAATAAAAATAAAAATTTCTTGTTTGCAGGTGTAGAATACGCGCTAAGAGATTCGATGTTAGCTGATATGGAGATTAAGAAGTGCTTCATAGAGGGAACAGTGAGCAGTGACCAGAAGACCTATCTACATCATTTCTGTCTGAACATCATCACGCTATTGAGGTAACTAAGTTTTGTTTATGTCATCATCATCATGACAGCGTTCTAATGTTCCCACTGTTGGGACACTGGCCTACTCTCAAGCGAGAGTGATTGGGTCTTAATCCACCATGCGGACCCAATGCGGATTGGTGGATGGCACATGCCTGTCGAATTTTTAGTTCTTGGATATGCCGGTTTCCTCACGATGTTTTCCTTCACCGTATGAGAGCACTGGCATTGCGCACATAAACTTTTCGAATAGAAAAATCCATTGGTGCGCGACCGGGTTTGAACCCACGACCTTTAGATCGGAAGGCGGGGTCACTACCACTAGACGGAAAATGATAATAAAGTTAATTTATTTATTTAAAAAAACGCACAGAAAAAGTATAGTTCGCACAGCGGATCTAGGCTTCCGTGAAGTTAGCCGTTTGTGATGCGCAAAGACAATTTAGTTTGAAAAAGCTCCATTGCGCATCGAAACGGCTAATTTCACTACGGCCGAGATCCGTTGTGAGACCTATACATGCTAATTAATATACCTGGTAAAATAATGAACAGATGGGAGAAGTGTAACCGCGTATCGCACCTGCGCACGCGTCCGTTCGGGCGCGCCGTGGAGGCCAACCTGCACAGGATCGGAGCCGCGCTGCACCACTACTGCTCCCTCCTGCGCGAGCGACGAGAGTGCACGCTGTCGCAGCTCGACGCGATGGACACGTGTCACGCCTTAGCCGAGGTGCCTTCTGACCTAGATGGATCCCATTTTATAACTCATAAGCATTTATTTAGCACTGGTGGTCTAGTGGTAGTGACCCCGCCTTCCGATCCTAAGGTCGTGGTTGGAATCCGGTCGTGCACCAATAAATTTTTCGCTACGAAAAATTTATGTGCGCAATGCCAGTGCTCATACGGTGAAGGAAAACATCGTGAGGAAACCGACATGTCCAAGAACTAAAAAAAAATTCGAAAGACATGTGCCATCCACCAATCCGCATTGGGTCCGCGTGGTGGATTAAGACCCAATCACTCTCGCTTGAGAGTAGGCCAGTGTCCCAGCAGTGGGAACATTAGAAGGCTGTCATAATGAAGCATTTATTACATTACAGATAGTACATTATGGTACTAGTGTGTAACATTGGTGATTACCGCTTAAGCGAGGGTCTTAAGATAGCCGAGGACGGTAATCATCAATACACACGTGTATCATACGACGTTTATCAACACACTTGTGAATAAAATATAAAAACCCTCATAATAAAATAACAAAAAATAGTCTATAACTAACTAGTGAGTTATAGCAATGAAAAAGTAATAGTTTGATTATGGGTGTCATTCTCTGTTCATAGATATTTATTCTCAAAAAAAACATTATGTCACTTACATGAGAACTAAGCTTAACTTAAAAATAAAAATGAACAATAAAGTTTTATGTGCGTCGCGTCGTCGTCCGAGTAACTAATAAGATTATAAGTTTGTAGGTTTAGTTAGGTGAGTAGGTAGGTACTTACTGCATTGAAATTTAACAACACAACTATAGTAGATAGTAGCAAATATCAAAAGTAATCTTCGAACACATAGCGTGATAGTTTTGATTTAAATGCAGCAAGTGAATCCGTATTTTTTATAGTTGGGGGTAATTTATTGTAATTTCATTCTGTGCCTAATTGCGATGACCATAGAGCCACTTTATAAGCAGGTGTGTTGAAAATATATTTACAGGTCTATTACACACTTCAGAATATTATTTAGTATTTTATAACTTAATACAGAACACAATAATTAATAAACATAAATTACAATTATTTTTTTTATACAACTGTAGGGGCAACCAAGCGTACGGCCCACAAGATGGTAAGCGGTTACCGTAGCCTATGGACGCTTGCAATACTAGAGGTATCACTCGCGGGTTGCCACCTTGAGGCTAAGATCGAAAGCCAGTAATTTCACCGGAAACCATACCCTTCACATCGGAACACAACAATGCGAGCATTACTGCTTGGCGGCAGAAATAGGTATGGTGGTAGTCCTTCCTCGGACGAGCTCTATCACTAAGAACCTATACTACTCTTAATGAATGAAAGTAAAATAATCAAATTAAAGTCAAAAAGTAAATTAAATAATTATTATAAATTCTCAATGTCAATACAAAGTAAAATAAACAAGTCATGTAGGTATTTATTACCTATAGATCAAAGTAAATAATTTATTACAATTAAAATTTAAATCTTACCTAGTGCTACAAATTCGTCAAAACTGTAGAATGTCTGCTCGACAAGCCAGCGTAATACTCAACACTGAAGCCTTCTGATGAAAAGGGATCATCAAAAAAAAGCTAGGAACCCGCAGAGTTAGTTGCCAGATTCTTCTAGGCTGGGGCGCGTGGAACTGGCGTACATTCACCTAGCTTTAAGACGTTTCAAAATGATCCTTGTGATATTATTGAATAAATATATTTTTTTCTTGAATTACTTTACACGCAGACTCTGTGAATAGATTTGAAAGTATTAAATTCAAATTATTAAAATTTATATTCAATAAAATCACAGGGATCACTTTGAAACGTCTTTAGGAAAAGGACGGCAATAACTTTAGTGCTTAACGTTTATTCAGGTGTTAGACAGAGTGGACATGTCCGGAAGCAAGGCGCCCCCTCCGAGCGTGGAGGCCATCTTGAAAGTGGTCCAAGCGACTGTCTACTACTTCTTCCGCTGCATGCATTTAAAAGGTAAACATTATGTGTGAGAATTTGTTTATCTACACTTTTTTGTTTATCACAACTGAAGTGGCAACCAAGCGTACGGCCCACATGATGGTAAACGGTTACCGCAGACTATGGACGCTTGCAATACCAGAGGTATCACTCACGGGTTGCCACCTTGAGGCATAGATTGAATACCCTTCACACCGGAACACAGCAATGCGAGCATTACTGCTATGCGGCAGAAAAAAGTATGGTGGTAGTACTTCCCTGGAGGTGTTCTATCACAAAGAACTCTACTATTCTTGTATCACTAATATTATAAAGATGAAAGATTTGCATTGCTGTAATGAATAAACTCAAAAACTACTGGTCTGATTTAAAAATTTTTTCAATATTAGAATGCAACACTCCCTGAGTATCATAGGCTACATATAGCGAGGGATGTGTTTGTTAGGAACCAATAGAATCACTTCATTTACCTAGTCTGGTTCTGACAGCTTTAATGAAGTGATTCTATTGGTTCCAACAAACACATCTCTCGCTACACATCTTCGCTTAGCTCTGGTGGAAACGCTGCCTAACAGATGCAGTGCCACACTTTTTACGTTCCGTGTCATCAACCCGAGACGTTGTTAAGACCAGATGCAGTGCCACACTTTTTACGTTCCGTGTCATCAACCCGAGACGTTGTTAAGACTCTTATGCCCGGTAATTTCACTTGCTACCTTTCAAACCTAAACACAGTGCAGCTTGCACACTACCGCTTGGATGTAGAATATCTGGCACTGCGGGACCCACCAAGATGGATTCTTGCTTGGCCTGCCATCGGGTAAAGGTCAATGCAGACCATTGGTACCCATTAAATTGGACTCCCCGAAAGTTGAATTACCATTATGTTTTTTTTTCTAATTTAAATTTAGATTAACTTTTTACTTCACAGTCAACGTTTAAGTTATTTTTCGCATGCTGTGTTCTTCACAGTCAACATTTAAATTATTTTTCGCATGCTCACATCTAGAAGGTCGTAACACATTTATACCTATCTTATAAGAATGTATACTAGATTTTTTTATTATTATATTGTGTATTAAGGCCCATAAACCTAAAGTGGCGCCGCCACCTTATTTATCTTATTATTCCGTTTAACAAAGGAATTTTCAAAAATCCAGAAAATAGATTGTGTGGCCACCAAGGGCAACTTCGTATCTCTGCCTAAACTAAATAGAATAAAACTAATATAAAATAAAATAAAATAAAATAAAATAGCCTTTATTTCTAATGCATCTACTTACAATATAAAGAATAAAATTTACTTAATATTAAATTCACTTGTTCTAAAAATCTTTCCTATAGTTATTCCTACTTTTATTTTAATCAAAATTATCAGCAATAGTCGCCTCCGCGGCGTAGGCCTCCCCTGAATCTCTCCATTCGTCTCTTTCTCTCGCCATCATCATCCAATTTGCTCCGCACCGTTGTGTAAATATGTCCCTCCATCTCTTTTTTGGTCTCCCTTGCTTTCTTTTTCCTTCTAGTGGAATCCACTCTATCACCCGTTTTGTCCATCTTGTGTTTTCTAGTCTGCAGATATGTCCTGCCCACTTCCATTTTAATTCTCTTAGTCTTTTCTTTATATCTATTACTCTTGTTCTTTTTCTTATATTTGTGTTGCTTATTTTGTCAGATATTTTTAGTCCTAGCATGCTCCTCTCCATTTTCCTCTGGCAAACAGCTAGTTTTTCTTCATCCTCTTTTCTAAGAGCCCAAGTTTGGCATCCATATGTTAAACATGGTAGTATAGCTATGTCAAAAACTTTTTTCTTTATACTTGTGTTCATATCTTTGTTCTTCATAATTTCTTTTAGTCCCCAGTACTTTCGCCATGCCAAAGCAATCCTTCGTTGTATATCTTTTTCAGTAGAGCTTTCAAACGATACTAGTTGCCCAAGATAAACATAGTCTTTGACGTACTCTATTTTTCCACCTTCTACGATTACCTCTTGTTTATTTCCATTTGTTATTATCTTTGTTTTGGATGTGTTTATTGAGAATAAAACTAATACAGAGGCATTAAAAAAAAGCTTATGATAGGTATCACAAACTGGTCGATGGATTTTTGAAAATTCCTTTGTTAAACAGAATAATAACATAAAGTAGGTGGTGGCGCTAGTTTAGGTGCTGTATGCGCCTTAACCAGTTTTGTGAACCTGAATGGAATTCCCATTAATTTAAATTTCAATGAAGTTGGTGTGGTGGTGTTGGTTGCAGACACGATGCAGAAGCTGCTCGGCGTGCAGACGGCGTGTCGGCTGGTGCGCAAGCTGTGCGCGGGCAGCGGCCTGGCGCGCGCCGTGGCCACGCGCGACCTGCTCGAGACCGCCATCCTGCGCGAGGAGCGCCTCTTCACACCCGCACCCGCACCCCCCGCCGCGCCCGGGACAGACGACCTGCTCATCTACCAGAACCAGAAACATGTGAGTGTCGCCCTTATATGCTACGTGATAAGGTTCCGCCTCACCTCCCTCCGCGTCTCTCCCCGCGTCTAACCGCCGATAGCGATGACCTGCTCCTCTACCAGAACTAGAAACAAAAAACAAAAAAAGTCGCTCTTATGTTGTCCGAGATAAGGTTCGCTTTTGTAGAGTTTTCCCGCGCCCTTCCCCCCGCGAACCCGCGACCCCGCGCCCGCCGTCGAGAGGCCGCTCATCTGCCAGAACCAGAAGCACATGAGTATCGCTCTTATGCTGTGCGTGATAAGGTTCACCCATGTGGAAAATTGCTTCTGTGGAAATGGTTTTAAGATTTGTGATCTTACTTGTTACACTCTTGACAAAGCGGTCGTGGCTGTCATTTTAGCAGAAGCTGCAATAAAACCACCAAATTTTATAAAATTATATTTGTTTTTTGATGTCATAAAAAACTGAACTACTAAACAATTTGAAGTTTAATTTTAAAGTATACTAGTATATTTAAAGTATACTGTAAAAAAAATTAGAGTACAGGCTTTGCTTGGTTTGGGCGCAACTTGTAAAAATTTATCATTATAATATATATACCTTTTCGATTTCTAACGAGGATTACTAAATTATTAAGCAGAATTACGTATTTTTTTTAAATATAAAAAAAAATGGTTAGGAAAAAAAAAAGTAAGAGTTTTTTTTTTATGTGTGGAACCTACCTATCCCTTAAGTTTGTCAGTTTAATAATGATGATGACCTTATATATATATATATATTTTTTTTTAATTCTACTAAAATGGTAACTAAGCGTACGGCTCACTTGATGGTCAGCGGTTACCGTAGCCTATGTACGCATGCAAAATCATGGATATCACTTGCGTGTTACCACCCTGAGACGTTAGCTGAAAAGTCTCATGTGCCTGTAATTTCACCGGAAACCATACCCTTCGAACCGGAACACAGAAATGCGAGCATTACTGCTTGGCGGTAGAAATAGGTATGGCGGTAGTTCCCCGGACGAGCTCTATCACAAAGAACTCTACTACTCTTAATATAATATATAATATATTTTAGAAAAAAAATCTGGAATCAATTCTATAACCATTGAGTATTTATGATAACCGTTTACTCCCTAAGGGTCCGATCACACAGCTAACGCAGAGCCACACGTCGGTGTTCCACGCGGGCATCATCGGCAAGGGCGTGCGCAAATACACAGACGAGGCCACCGAAATACCGCCCATCCTCACCACCAACAACGAGCTGCTTATGTCAGCGCTCATGTCTTGTATGGTAAGTTAATATTTTTTTACTTATACATGCCCATAGTCATAACAAAAAAAGTGATTTCAAACTGCTTGATCATATTTTTTATTTAGTTTTTACTTGTTTTGTTTATCCGCAATCAGGTGGACTATAAGCAGATAAGTTGTATATTTCTCTGGTCGGGCTCATTAGTCCTTCTTTGTCCGAAAAACAGTTCTATTGTGTTCAGAAGCATCAACTTAATGCAAAAAATAACTTATTATCCCAGAAATTAATGAAGTAAAAAAAATCGATTTAAATTTGAATTTTAAAATTCAAGCCAAAACGCGCTGAGTCGCGAAGTGACAGCGGTGACGTCATTAGGTCTGTTTTCAATGTAAAATTTTAGCAATAAGGTTAAAAACTCAGAAATTCTGTTTGATGCCACCAATCAGAGAACCAAGTGCTCTGATTGGTGTTTAACCTTTTATGGCGGATTGCTGTATTTTGTTTGTTTATTTTATTAAAAATATTATTAATCTCGCATCTATTAATGTAAAAAGAAATATCACACTAATATTATAAATGCGAAAGTTTGGATGTTTCTTTCTATAACTCAACAACCACTGAACCGATTTGGCTGAAATTTGAAATATAAATAGAACGCGGGCTACAGCAAGTATATATATATATTTTTTTAAGAATACATTTTAAAAATAATGTATTCAATAATATTACAATCTAGCCTTACGTTTAGGCTAATAAGTAATTTTAAGTTGACCTAGTCTTATAAAATAAATTAGTTGCTAAGAATGCGTCTATTGGCACTTTTCTTACTGTCTCTATTTATTAAGGGGAAGCACTTTGTTCATGTGTTTATTGTCATTTTTTCACTCTATGTTAAGGTCACCATTGATTTTACACTACTAACTCAAAAGGTTTAGTCTTTTTGAGCCTTCTCACTATATCCGTGTTGTGTAGTAAGTGTAGTGTAATGTGTAGTAAGTGTAGTGTAATGTGTAGTAAGTGTAGTGTAGTGTAAGTATTTTATAAACGTGACTTATAAAATACAGTGTTTGTTATCAGGACGGCAACAGTGGCATAGTGGAAGGAGCGACGTCACTGTCACTGTTACTGGTGGAACTGATCTCTCCTGACGTCATGTACAACGGTCTACCGTGGCCGGATGAGGATTTCGCGAAGGTGGGATTTAGTTATTTATACTTTCACTGTTTTAGGCTGATACTCTTCTTATTAACAATACCATTCTCACATTGTTATTTATTTATTATAATATGCTGTTAGTTTACCAAAAATGTAAAAATAGAAATAAAAAATAATTATTAAAATTGAAAAAAAAAAAAAAAAAAAAACAGTCAATAGACGTCCCCTGCTGGACATAGGCCTACCTCAAAGAGCGCCATGACGACCTTGATGATCTTGAGCCTTCACCATCCACCAACTTCCTGATATCGCTTTAATGTCATCGGTCCATCGAGTGGAGGGCCGTTTTATATTTCGTTTTCCAGTTCGCGGTCGCCTCTCAAGAACCTTTTTACCCAGCGGTTATTCGCAGACCGCAGACTAAAGACTCAATACTCACCCGCTACTTGAAAAATATAAAGGGGCTAGTGCATTTTTCATACATGTCTGGCTTTCCTTTCAGCCATCGACCAAACCTTGATAAATCGATAGAAAACATCAAAACCAACAAGAAACGTCATTACAATCATAAATTTAAACTTTCCAGAACTCAGATATTTAGCCGCAAAGTCATAAATTTTTATCATCATCATCATCATCATCATGACAGCCTTCTAATGCTCCCACTGTTGGGACACTGGCCTACTCTCAGGCGAGAGTGATTAGGTCTTAATCCACCATGCGGACCTAATGCGGATTGGTGGATGGCACATGTCTTTCGAATTTGTAGTTCTTGGACATGCCGGTTTCCTCACCATGTTTTCCTTCACCGTATGAGAGCACTGGCATTGCGCACATAAATTTTTCGAAACAGAAAAATCCATAGGTGCACGACCGGGTTTGAATCCACGACCTTAGGATTGGAAGGCGGGGTCACTACCACTAGACCACCAGTGCTCACCATTTTTATCATCGAATCGACTCAACTCAGCGACGTAGAATTTTGCTTTCAATAATTTGTTTCATGTAATGTGACGAAAAACTATATATTTTTTTTTTGTATGACCACGCAACTTTTTAATGTGTTGTCCGATTTGGATGACTCTTTTTTTTTTATGTGAATATATTGTTATCAGCAAGTGAGTATCGAGCGCGAGCTGTACATGCGCGGCGCGCTGGAGAGCTGCAGCGTGGCGCGCGCGGCGCTGCGGCGTGCGGGCGGCGCGCGCCCCGCGCTCTGCCTCGCCTCCGCACTGCTGCGCGCCGTCGCCGCCACGCTGCTGCACCGACACAAGGCCACTAGAGGTACCTATGCTTAACCTAACCTGCCACCTGCCACCTGCCACCTGGGGGCTTATTCGCATACACATACAGATTCCTCACCAATAACGTGTAACTTAGTAACGTGTTCTATACGTGCCATGGTGTGAGTTTGTAACATTGTTTTCGGTATCTGTGTTGTTTCAATAGCGATAGTTTTGCTATCGCGAGCCCTAAAACGTGGCTCGTCGACAACGATTCCACGCAGATACCGTAGCGAGTCCGCGTTTGGTCATAGCGAATAAGGCTCCTGACCTACCATTTACTCTTTGAGCTATTCTAATGAAGACCTAATCTGAATTGTCAAAACATTTTTACCATGACATCAATAATTATTGATATTTCAGTATTGACAATTCAGTTCAGGTCTTAATTTGAATCGCTCTAAGAGTAATGGTAGGAGGGCTGACCATACGTCCCGCGCTCTGCCTCGCCTGTTTAGTACTAAACTGTACTCTTCTTTTTGTTCAGTAACAGAGAGAGAACCGAATGCGAGAATTCCGTGTTGCGTTTTTTTTTTTTTTTTTATACAAATAGAGTGGCAACCAAGCTTACGGCCACAAGATGCTAAGCGGTTACCGCAGCCTATACGCTTGCAATACCAGAGGTATCGCTCACGGGTTCCCACCCTGAGACGTAGTTCGAAAGTCTCGTGTGCCTGTAATTCCACCGAAAACCATACCCTTCGCACTATTGTTTGGCGGCAGAAATAGGTATGGTGGTAGTTCTTCCCCTAACGAGCACTATCAAGAACTCTACTACTTTTAATTATTATTAAGTTATTAGCGAGGTGGTGGTTGATTACAGCTAACTCGTGTTTAATAATTCATTATGGTACTAGTGTGTAACATTGGTGATTACCGCTGAGGCGCCATTGAAACCCGAGCCGTAGGCGAGGGTCTTAAGATAGCCGAGGACGGTAATCATCAATACACACGTGTATCATACGACGTTTTTCAACACACTTGTGAATAAAATAACAAAAAAAAACTCATAATAAAATAACAAAAAAAAATCTATATCTCACTAGTGAGTTATAGCAATGAAAAAGTAATAGTTTGTTTATGGGTGTCATTCTGTGCCTAATTGCGATGACCATAGAGCCACTTTATAAGCAAGTGTGTTGAAAAGAACATAATGTGGTTAGATGTGGACACTGCGTCTGCGGAGATGGTGCGCGAGCAGGGCGCGCTGACGGAGCTGCTGGCGACCATGGCGCTGGGACAGCTGCTGCCGCACCCGCTCAGCCACGCGCTCGAGCTCGCGCCCAACCTCACGCCCAGCGAGGTACAACCAATACAATACAATACCCACAACACATCTTTATTTGTAGTTCTCACGGCGGATCTCGGCCGTCGTCAAATTAGCCGTTTCGAGATGCAATGGAGCTTTTTCAAACTAAACTGTCTTTGCGCATCACAAACGGCTAACTTCACGGAAGCCTTGTCGCCTGTTTGCAACAACTCGTTGCCGCACTAATGCTGGAAAGCGATGCCCTTTGTACCGCCTAGTTCACTCATACAACACTAACTTTAATTCCATAGACATCGCGGTGATGCGTCCTAGCCGTTTAAGAGTGAAATTCTCAAGATTTTAGTATCTTATTACTACCCACTTTTCATAAGCTTAATTTATACTTTAGAATAATCTGTGGTAAACAGTGTTGGTTTCACATTTATTACTATATTTAGTTTACATATTTAGACATAATTATCATTGTGTAACTGTTTGTTTACCCAAATAAACTAAAAAAAAAAAACCTAGATCCGCTGTGCGAACTATACAAACTAGCTGGGGGCTTTTTCGCTATTACCTAAGAGATTATAAAAAAAAGAAAAAAAAAGCATTTATTCAGAACAATTACAATGAGCAAGTTATAAAGTAAAACGATGAGACTGCAAAAAGTAGTAAAACTGTGTAGCAGCCTCAACGCCCATCTCCTGACGTAATTACAGATGTTCTGGCTATATAATAATTTATTTATTTATTCAATCATCATAGGAACCCGCGTTTGGTCATAGCGAATAAGTCTCCTGATCCGCGCGGCTTCACCCGCGTTTTTGCAGCTTTTATGATATCCCACAGGAACGGTTAATTTTTCCGAGATAAAAAGTATATATAAATAAATAAATAAATTATATATATGTTATTCCAGAACTTAAGCCATCTACGTTCTAAATTTCATTACAATGAGTTAAAAAGAAGTTTAAGAAATTACAATTGTGTTTTGACTTTCCTAAGTAAGCTCATTATGTATTTCATGTGGAAATTTCAATTTGTAAACAAAAAAAAAAGTTTTAACAGTGATAAAATCTTCATAAGTAAGAACAGTGATAAAGTCTTCTTTTAAGTAAGAAATAGGTACTTGTCCTAGGAGATTTTATATCGCACAAATTCATTCTTTGTGATACAGCTCGTCCGGGGAAGTACTACCAGCATAACTATTTCTGCCAAGCAGTAATGCTTACAATGCTGTGGTATGGTTTCCGGTGAAATTACAAGCACATGAGACTTACGATCTATGTCTCAGGGCGGCAACCCGTCAGCGATACCTCTGGCATTGCACGCAACCATAGGCAAGAGAGCTAGGTTACTGGTCTACTATGTTACTATATTAATACTCTATTGCAGATTGTCCAAGTGTTACGAGATTGCGTGTGGAACTACACGAGAGACAATGTGCCAGCGCCAGCATTGTTCACATGTGATTCTACTGGTAAACAATTCCTATTTAGATTTTCTCTTGTATAAGAAATTGTTGCCTGCGAATTCGTTACATAAGAACCATTTTTTTTCTGGGATAAAAAGTAAATGCTATTCCAGGATATAATCTACCTTACTTTTTTTTTTATACCACTAAAGTGGCAACCAAGCGTACGGCCTACTTGGTGGTCAGCGGTTACCGTAGCTTATGTACGCATGCAACATCATAGATATCGCTTGCGTGTTACCACCCTGAGACGTTAGATGGAAAGTCTCATGTGCCTGTAATTTCACCGGAAACCATACCCTACAAACCGGAACACTCTATCACTGCTCTATCACTGAGAAACGACGGATCGGACGGACGAGCTCTATCACTAAGAACTATACTACTCTTCTTCTTTCTTCTGACGACCAATGTATTTTTATAATTAGTTCTTGAATAAAGAAAACAACTTATACCTTTTTTATGACTCCACTTTTTGCCTTTATGACTTTAAAGCAAGTAGACCAAAGATTATATTCATATATATATTCATACCGGTCGTGTTGTTAGGCCATGACGGAGGTTTTCGGGCTGCCATAAGGCTCCGTTTCCACCAAAGATGTGCGAGGATGTGTAGCAAGGGATGTGTTTTGTTAGGAACCAATGGAATCACTTCATTTACCTAACCTCGCTCTGACAGCTCCAACAAACACATTTCTCGCTACACATCCTCGCATAGCTCTGGTGGAAACGCAGCCTAAACGCCATCATCAGAGCTAGCCACTTCGAAAAGTATTTATTTACGGTCGTGTGTTTCAGGTCTCCACTGGCGTGACTCGTCAACGTGCAAGCCTTCCGCAACCTACACAGACACCCTCAGGATAATTATACAGAAGCGGATATCGAAACTTGGACATATGTATCCAATAATGTTTTTAAATCTTGAAAAAGAGACTGTCTGAATGATAATTCTCAACATTAATAATTGTTATTGATATGTATGATGATGATGTGATGATTCTAAGTAAATAAAGTGCCTATTTAGAAAATTCCTTTTTTATTTTAGGTATTCGCTGATGCACTGCACTGGGCTTGTCACCCAAGACATAATATTGTAGAATTTATACTTTGAATAGCAGGCAAACCAAACCTGGATATTTTACAGGTTTTGTTTATAATAGTAGGTACATTATACCTAACCATTGGTTGACGCAAAGAGTAAAATATTATATGGGAAAGGTTGACGGCAGCTATGAGATGAGGTGTCGCTATCGGATCTGAGTCGATAGCCAGACAAAAATAAAAAAATCAATTCAATTCAATTCTTGGTTATGTGGCCTTTGTGGGGATGACCACAATTTCGCCAATGTCACGTTGCAAGTTCCTCCTTTGCACGACGATAAGAAGTCGGGTGAGAGAGTGATCGGTGTGAAAGATGACGATCGGTAAAATTTTGAGCCAAGCAAATCTATTTTTCCCCTGTTTCCTGACATTTACAATATAATAGGTAATCTAAGCACAGATTAAATAAGTGGGGGAGATGGGGGGGGAGTAAATGAAGGTTATAAACAATTTACAATTTAATTTTACATTTTTCTATATATTTACATAAAGTACTTATGAAGGGAGTAAAAACTAAGGAAAGTAGACATTTAGAAGAGGAGGGAAGGGGGATATCAAAGGGAATAAAATCATATAAAGATATTCGAGAATTATTACAGTTAAAAAATATGTGGTCAACATCCTTTTGAACTTTGAAGAACTGCAAGATCTGTCAGTGCTAATTATGACACCTGACAGCGGCAGTTCTTTTGCAGTGTTGCCAGAATATTTTTTGTACTAGTTTTAATAAATTAATGTACAAATCTCGTGCTTGTGGATGATCGATATTTAAAAAAACATCAATACATAATGACATGGATGTATGATAAATATTTATATAAAACTTATCCGAAATTATCGATATTTTAGGTGGAGACGTCAAAGACGACGCGTCGTTTCAAAAACGTGATCCATGTGAAAATTTTAAGCTTAAGTTTACTCACACGCCCAAGAGAAAAAGAATTCGGCTAATCTATCGATTACACTACACCCAATTTACGCTCGATAGCTTTTAGAGCTTTTAGCGTAAACAGATTCTCTGTGTTAGGGCCACGGGCCTTAAAAGTGTCATCGATGTCTATTTAAGATCGATGAAATATCAATCGATTATTCCAAATTCAAAACATTCCCGAGCTGGCACCACTGGGATTTGAATTTTGTAATTTGTTTGTTTGTTTTTTTTATGGACTTGTGTTGAATTCTAAGAAGCACGAAGGTTAATCGCAGTACAATATATTTAACCAAAACCAACAGCTTTTAATAACAATGACAACAACTGAAGATGAACCAAAAGCCATGGAAGAGGAAGTCAGGAAACCAGTTTGTTTGATCATTCTAGGTTAGAAACATTTATTTTGTTTTGTGTTTTGAGCTACACAACCCCTTTGCCCTATAAATTCTGACAATTTATACCATATCTCGCGGTTACAGGTATGGCAGGAGCTGGAAAAACATCCTTTACTCGAAGGTTGTCCAGTAAAATCATTGATGGTTCTCGACCATATCTCATCAACCTGGATCCGGCTTGCAGAGAAGTTCCATATCCTGCTAATATAGGTAAGTCACTTCACTCAATATAAATAAAATGCATGTAAATTTTTATTGAAATTAGTCAAATCTTCATGATTACTATTTCAGATGTAAGAGACACAGTGAATTACAAAGAAGTGATGAAACAGTATGGCTTAGGTCCCAATGGTGGGATTGTGACTGCACTGAATCTTTTCGCTACAAAGTTTGGACAAGTTGTTGACTTGATCGAGAAAGCCGGGAAGAAACACAAGTATTGTGTTATAGACACTCCAGGTCAGTTTGTAATTAAATATTATCATGATATTAATAATCTCTAAAATAATGCAAAATACCCAATCAAGATAGAAATGCGTAATTCGATTGCAATCAATTTCACTTGGTTTCAAAAACTATCATATTATGTATGAATTTGACAGGTTATTGACAGTTTGCTGATTGAAACCGGATTTTTTGTTCTTTGATACAAGAATATCAAATAAAGACTGTTTATAATATTTACCATAATCATTAAATCAGTAATAAAATTTTATATTTTTCCCTATACTGTCCCACTGCTGGGTAAAGGCCTCCCCTGGATCCTTCTTATCTCGGTCCTGTGCCATCTTGCCAGCCATTGAAAGATGTCAAGATCCTCTCGCCAAAGCAGACCAAGGAAATGCTGTAGATCAAAATCACAATGTTAAAAATAATTATTATACTCTAAATTATGTCATTCAATTCCAGGTCAAATAGAAGTGTTTACCTGGTCTGCATCAGGAACGATAGTGTCCGAGGCGCTGGCGGCCTCGTGTCCGACCGTCGTGGTCTACGTTATGGACACTGTGCGCTCCGTCTCTCCCGTAACCTTCATGTCCAACATGCTGTATGCATGCTCTATACTGTACAAGACTCGCCTGCCATTTATAGTGGTTATGAATAAGGTATTATAGGTTTTTTGCAATCGAATCTAGGCTTGGTTTAACTGAAGGTTTTATTCTTAAGCATAAACTTTGAGAAGTTTTTTTTTTAGTAGCTGTATAATGCCATGTTGTAAACTCATTCAGTGTTGTGCACCATTTGATTTTTACTTCAAAAATTTTCGTGGCTGATGAATGTTTTCAATTGATAAAGGTTATATGGGCTAGTGAAAGAATTATTCTAAAGAAATAAGAGATTACTATGGAGTTGACATCGTCGAAACTCGACGCCAAACTCCTTAAAAAAATATAGATAATAACCACCGCCTTCCTGAAACTATTCAACACATCACAAGTGCCTGTCCCAGCCTCGCCCAAACAGTCTACACACACAGACATAACCAAGTAGCACATATTGTTCACCAAAAACTATCCCTCAAACACAAACTAATCCAAGGTAAACTAGCACCATATTACCAATACTCCCCAAAACCTGTCCTGGAGAGTAGCAACCATAGAATGTACTTTGACAGAGCTATACTTACATATAAAACAATACACAACAATAGACCGGATATAACCCTAGTCGATAAAACTAATACACATAATTTACAAAAAACTATTACAGAGAAAATACATAAATACACTGAACTTAAAGAAGAAATTATATGAATCTGGAAGCTAAACAAAGTATATATTGTACCATTGGTGGTCTCCAGCACAGGTGTGATACCGAAAAGTCGGCATCATTACCTTAATATAATTGATTTCCCGGAAAACAATTATATAACAATGCAGAAAGCTGTGATTCTTAACACCTGTAGGATTGTCCTGTCTCACTCAACATGATTCGCACTTGGCTTAGGCCCGTGAGTCTCATTAAACCGAAATATTTATATTTCGAGAGTAAAAAAAACATTGAAAATAATAATAATAATAATAAAGGTTACATCTATATACATCAAACTATACAAGTTCTTTGACACGCCAGTTTCTTAATGTTCTTCGAAAGACATGTGTAGGTAATTGTATGAAACAATCACTCCCGTTCAAGTGTAGACCATTGTCCCATTGGGAACATAGAAAACTGACTGTAATATAACTTTCCAGATAGACGTAGTAGACAACGCGTACGCGGTGGAGTGGATGCGCGACTTCGAGGCGTTCCAAGACGCGCTCGACGCGGAGGGCACGGAGAGTGAAGGCGGGACCAGCTACATCGGCAACCTCACCCGCTCCATGGCGCTCGCGCTGGACACCTTCTATAACGACCTCAAGTGCTGCGGTGTTAGTGCGCATACTGGCGATGTGGGTTTACTACCTTTATTTAAAAACGACGATGTGGCAGACCAGAAAATTTGTTGGACTAGTTGTGTTGTTGCACATGTTTATTTATTAAATTGGTGCGGCTAATATAATACTGGCCATGCAGGCCTAGTGTCGCCACTTGTGTTGCGCTCTTAGGGGGCGTTTACAGTTCACCTCCAAGCCATGCCGATACTAAGACTGGAGGATTTGGTTGGAGGTCTGTCTCATCTGGACTGAGGATGTGCCTACCTAATGTAGCATACTTCTGACATTTATGTTTTGCTGCACCTCGTCCCAGTTGAAGTGATACTGCATGAACAGCTAGAGCACTTTCATTTCACCTGGAACAATAGATACATCACCAATACCCATTTAATTATCGACGACGATTACGGACGACCATTGTGGCGCGGCGGGCGTAGTTCCTCTCCCTAAACCAAATGTTTGTATGGTCTGCAAATATTCGTTCCCGGTGGTCTGGGTATTTTCTATGTTTAATAAAAAATATCTATTTATGTATTGTATTGTATTAGGTATATCAGTCATCTAGTACCCATAACACAAGCACTGCTTAGCTTGGGGCAAGATGATGCTGTGTGGATACTAAGATGGCGATAAACAGCCGATCTGACGGTTTCGGGTTCAATCGCGTAGTGAAACACTTTATTTAATTAATTAATTATTAAGTGCGACAACAAAGCCTACATGGCTACATTGTTATATTAGCCACAAAAAGCTAATAAAAAAGCAGTTGTAGAGTTACCATAAGTTATGGCTTCGCTTACCATTAGGGTAGGCCTAATGGGGTATAAAAAAAACTGGCGCTTGACACTTTTAAGTGAACTTTATTATCATCCATGTCTATAACAATAAATTATTCACGCGATCGCATTGTAGATTATACGTATAGTTCTCTAGACGGATCTCGGCCAACGTGAAATTGAACGTTTGTGATGCGCAAAGACAATTAAGTTCGAAAAAGCTCCATTGCGCATTGAAACAGCTAACTTCGCGATGGCCGAACTCCGTCGAGAGAACTATACATTCCAGTGTACTTTGAGTTAACTTGACATTGTCGTAAGTCTTCTATGTAATGTGCAAAAGCATAAAAAGTCACATTAGACGCATTATTTGATAAGACCAAAAACTACCGGTAATGTTTTATTGCTCGAATCTAAACTGTTATTGTGGGTAATTTTTGAGAAATTTTAGTGAGTTATGATACTACGCCCCTCATATTATTATTTAGAAACGCATTTCAATATTTTTAAAACGTAAAATAATTGCTTCAAAATGACAAAAAAAATGTTTGTATGAAAATTAAATTACAAAAATCACATTAATTATTACAATATTTATTACGCGTGTTAAATTAAAAAAAAATAAAAAAATAAAATGCAAAAATAAGGTTTAATTGTTGCCTCCTGTGAGGATTGAACTCACGACCCCTGGTTTACAAGACCAGTGCTCTGCCACTGAGCTAAAGAGGCGATGAAATGGGGCGCGAAATAAGCTACCTGTCGCTACTGGCACATTGATTGTAGAATAGTTTTTATTATCACCTGATTAAATAATTAGGTACCTAAGATAGAAAAATAATTCAAGGATTTGCGTCTTTTTCAGGGTATAGATGAATTTTTTAAACTAGTCGACGAAGCGGCGGAAGAATATGAAAAGTAAGAATACTTGCATCTTACACTATAAAAAATATAAAAAAATATGCAAATGTTTTAAAAAATAACAAAATATATATTTTTTTTTAGAGATTACAGAGCGGACTGGTTGAAAATGCGTGAAGACAAACTAGAAGAGGATAAAAAGAAAGAGGAAGAATTAAAATCTGGTAAATCAGGTAGGTTTACTGGCTCACATCTGATTTTGTATACTTATGTCAGTTTTATCATAAAAGTTCGTATGGAGTCTAGGGGTGGATTGTAGGAAGTGGTTAATCTTTGGTAACTGAGTTTTGCTAAAAAAATTAAAATGTTCATGCACACATTATTTGAGTCGATGCTATATGTATAGTAAAGGTAGCTCCTAAGGCCAATTTACACCACAGTAATTGCATGCAAGAATGGCCATGTCAAATTGATTTTGCAACAAAAATGTTAGAAAATGGATTTGATAAAGCAATTCTTTTATGCAAGTATTGTATGGTGTGAGTGGGCATTTACTGTACAGTTCATTGAATCCATTCCGTACACTATTATTACCTTGTGGAACGTCCCGCGCTGCCCCTTTTTCATGAAAAAAAACTGTATGCACCCAAGGCGTGACGATGTTTGTCCATCCATTTATTCTCATGAGAGTTATATTCATTCTTGACTTATAAATAGCTTGATTGAATATTCGTGAACTTAGACCCGAATACTTAAGAGCTAAAGTACTACTTAAGTTTGTGTTAACTGAATGGTCGTCCGTTTTCAAAATCGTAAAAAAAGTAATTACTTCAGATTTAATTAGTTCGGTAGCGTTTTACTATATCGGGCGATCTGTTATTTATTGTTATTTTACTATTACACAGTAAATAGTACTTAAGACTAAAGCCGGGATTACATTAGTCTGTCGTGGAGTGTCGTGACGCGTCGTAAGTATATCGTATCCATACATTTACAGAATGCGTCACGACTCACGACACACTGCGCTTAATGACCCATTTATAGTTCTCTCGGCGGATCTAGGCTTCCGTGAAGTTAGCCGTTTCGATGTGCAATGGAGCTTTTTCTAGCTAAATTGTCTTTGCGCATCACAAACGGCTATCTTCACGGAAGCCTAGATCCGCCGAGAGAACTATACACCATACCATAATTGCATGCAGGAATTGCCTTGTCAAATTAAATAAATAAATAAATAAATAATGCTGGACAATCCACACAGCATCATCTAGCCCCAGGTAAGCTGCTGTTAAACAGAGCTGTGTTATGGGTAACTAGATGACTGATATATATTTAATACAATTACAATACATAGATAGATATTATTTTTTTTATTATATATAGAAATACCCAGAACACCCGGAACAAATATTTGTAGGTCGTACAAACATTTGTCCCGAGGCGGGAATCGAACCCGCAACCTCTGCGTCGCAGGCGGACCTGCGCCCGCTGCGCCACATCGGTCGTCAAATTAATTATAGAACAAAAATGTTCTGAAATTAAATTGACAATGTAAATGGGCCATTAGTAATATAATTCTAACCATACACAATGTATGACGACCAATGTAGCGCGGTGGGCGAAGGTCCGCCTGCGACGCGGAGGTTGCGGGTTCGATTCCCGCCTTGGGACAAATGTTTGTAGGATCTGCAAATATTTGTTCCGGATGTTCTGGGTGTTTTCTATGTATAATAAAAATATCTATCTATGTATTGTATTGTATTAAATATATATCAGTCATCTAGTGCCCATAATACAGCTCTGTTTAACAGCAGCTTACCTTGGGGCTAGATGATGCTGTGTGGATTGTCCAGCATTTTTTTTATTTTTTTTATGGATACGACACGCTTATGACGCGTCACGACACGCCACACAGAATAATATAAACGCGGCTTTAGTCTTAAGGACTACTTACTTTGTTGCAAGTTCGTATGAGTCAGTGGCTAACTTTAGTAAGTAAGTGTTATTAGGCCGCCCGAAGGCTTCTGTCCTAACAACTTTAAAAAAGCTAGAACGATAATAATATTCTTTATGACAGTAAGCACAGACGTAGTGGCACAGAAGAAGAGCCTCATAGACGAGGTGCCGATGGGCCGAGAGCTCAGCGACATGTACCTCAAGCACCCGGCCAACGAGAGCTCCAGCGACGACGAGGGCACGGAGCAGACACGGGAAATGGGTACGTTCACAATATATAAGGTCATATATTATCAACCTGACCAACTTAAGGGATAGGTTTCACACCTAAAAAAAAAATACTTGTACTTTTTTTTATATATAAATAAAAATTACGTAAATCTGCTTAATAATTAGTTATCCTTGTTAGAAATCGAAAAGGCAGCGTTCGGCACGTGTAAGTGACCCGCGCGCGTTTTTTTATGTATATTTTGTAAGACAAAATATACATAAAAAAAAATTATAGGTACTTACATATTTTTTTTATGTGACCCTGTATATATTTTGACAATCTACAAACCAACAAGTGAACAGATTTGGTTGAATTTTTTAAACATAGATAGATATTGGTGTCGGTTCTGTTGTAGGATTTTCTAAAATTACCTAGGTAATTGCGGTCCTAGGAACGAAAAGGACGGCAACAATTTTAGTTAGTTTAGTTTAGAAATTGTGGGATAGCATAAGAACTGAAAAAGCGTGCGAACGCACATATGCAGATCGTGCAAACATTTGTCCCGCAGCGGGAATCGAACTCGCAACCTCCCGCTTCTCAACCAGTCACCCTCCCAGTACGCCACCGAGGTCATCGGTTCCTGTCAACTTTCGGTTTTACTTAAAAAGCTATTCTTTTATACTGATAGGCAAAATAAACAGAACACGGTCGATAGATAGTATTATCTATCTACTAGGGATACACAACCAAAGAAACTTAAGTTTTTTTGATACTACTAAAGTGGCACCCAAGCGTACAACCCACTTGATGGTAAGTGGTTACCGTAGCCTATGTACGCTTGCAACATCAGAGATATAACTCGCGCGTTGCCATCCTGAGACGTAGATTCACCGTACCTGTGATTTCATTGGAAACCAGACCTATGAACTGGAACACAGCAACGCAAGCATTACTGCTTGGCGGCAGAAGTGGTTAGGTATGGTAGTTCTTCTTCAAACGAGCTTCATCAGAAAGAAGTTCACTACTCTTCTTGTCATTTCAGACGATCCGCCCGAAGACGTGGCAGCTTTCCAGGAGTTCCTCAAGAAGCACATACATACCAGCAATAGTGAGAATAAAACGTAGTATTTTGTGTAAATTAGCTAAGGACTTTGTAAATATAGCTTAAACATGCTTATTATTAAAAAAACAATTAATTCTGTTGATGGTGATTTTATTCAGTGCACAATCTCAGTTTGTCGTAAACACATACGAAAACAAAACAATTCAATAAACTATTTTATCTAATTTCTATTAATTTTGATAGATACTGGAACCTATCTCGAATATACAATTAGTATTAGCTGTCTGATGCCGCGTACACACCTAACGAGCGAAGGTCAACCAACTTGCCTACCATGAAAATGTCTGAATGTCATGAACTAGCTAGGCGTTGATATTTGTGAAGTATACAGACGCAATATACAAGCCTACAATAACTTTATAGATAGTCAGTAATGTTTATTTGAAATCATACACAAGTGTTACTGTAACGCTTGAGATTTAACCGGGGATATTATAAGTTAAAACACAGGTGTTAAGTGCAAGTAAATTTATCTTTATTACACAGAGATAAGGTAATACAAGAAGGTGGGCGCCAGACCAGATATCACTGGTCACTTAAATTAAAAGTAAGAAGGTAAAAGTAACTGAGGGTTACATTACATAAATTGTTTTACAAATATTTTTCTAGAACTAGGTACGACCACAGTAGATAGATTTATCTCTTACGAGCTGACCCGCGCGGTTTCACTCGGATGTTTTATACAATTTAGTTTACTGTCACGTGCCGTCTACGGAATTCATGTGGATCATGGTACGAATTGCTCGATTCGGAAATTTCGGAACTATTCATGGTTGGTTTATTTTTTTGTGGTGTGGACGTTCTTCCGAAACGAAGGTATAAATAAGCGAACGAAAAAGCACATCGGACGCATTAGCTTGCGTTCGGTAGAACGTCTTGAACCGGTTCGCTTGCTCTCGTTTGTAAACCATCGCTCGTTAGGTGTGTACCCGGCATATCCATGTACCAAGTATAGTTCGCACAGCGGATCTAGGCTTCCGTGAAATTAGCCGTTTCGATGCGCAATGGAGCTTTTTCAAACTAAATTGTCTTTGCGCATCACAAACGGCTAACTTCACGGAAGCCTAGACCCGCTGAGCGAACTATACAACACATTGCCAGCATTTGCACAATACGTAATCGGTGATCATCATATAAATAATTTTATTTTATATGATTATGAATTATTTTATTATTGTAGCATCTTTTATAAAAATAACTACACCATTTTACCACCATTTATTCACCCAAAAAGCATAATCACAGCATTAAATAAATAACACGAAATTGAATAATCAAAACAAATTATTTTAGAGTCAAACGACTAAATTAGATTATAAAAATTACCTAAGTACATAATAATAAAAAATGATAATAATAATGTGCAAAATGTGCATTAATTTCTTAAGTATTTTTTGCATTAAAAAAAAATCAATATGTAAGTACAGAAAACAAATAATTAGATTTATCCTACATACGTAATATACCTATCACCAAATTAAATAGAATTTAATTCTAAATCCATGAGCTAACAGCAAGCAAGGATTGGGGCCTGAACACACAAGAGAACACTTTCAATTTAATTAGACTAATTTCGGTCCTCCAAAAAACAAAGTTGCGAAAAGACAGCATCAGTGGGGGTAATTACGTAAACGCTCGCATTAAACGCATTCCTAACAGTTGCATAGTTAACTGTCAAAACGTAGTTTTTATCAATAAGGATATTGGTGTAAAAGGATCAATTTTTTAAAACAACAAAATCATACTCATTAGGAAGCTTCGAAACGTCAGCGTAAATGACAAAAACAAGTGGTAAATAGTCTTTCATTATATTTTAAAATGATTTAATCTAAAACCTATTTCTAACCACTATAGCTTCAATTTCTTAACCCTGTATTTAATTGATTTTACGCCTTTAGTACACAGACGCGTTTATTCGCGGTTGCGATCATTTGTCTCGTTCACTCTAGCGCAACTTCTATTAGTTGCATCCTTGTCGACCGATACCGCGCGATAATGTGTCATTGTGCTAGAGGCGTTTTAAATATGTAATAAAAACAAGTATCACATTATGGTATAGTTCTAGCAGCGGATCGGCCGACGTGAAGCCGTCTGTGATGCGCAAAGACAATTTGGTTCGAAAAGGCACCATTGCGCATCGAAACGGCTAACTTCACGTCGTCCGAGATCCGTCGCTAAAACTATACAAGGTTTGTTTAGTTCGAGGCTAGTTGCGGTGCTTCATAGAAGCAACCGACACTGTTAAACGATCCATCAGTGGATCTCACCACCTTTAAGGAAGTGGGGAGGAGAGGGGGTACAGAGCGCACCGTCAGACGGCATCTTTGCAGGTGTGTATGATTTCTGTTGGTGCTATCACACGTTAATAATAAGTGAATTTCTTCTTACCCCCTGTGGGAAGTGGGGAGTGGAGGGAGGGGGGGTGTACAGGGCGCACTGTTAGACTGATATCACACCGGCAATTTGTAAGCAAGTTCAAAGAGAAGCGAATGCGCAACGAGTTCGCAACGAACGCGCCGCGTAGACGGCTTCTACTTACTCTTCTACGGCGCGTTCGTTGCGAACTTGTTGCGCTTTCGCCTCGCTTTCAAATAGCTAGTGTGAATGTCTGTTAGGCGGCATGTTCGCTGGCGTGTATGCGAGTGCCGTTAGCACGAGTGCGGCCGGCGCGCTCGAGCGCGGCGTCGCCCAGCAGCCAGGCGGCGCGGTGCCGCTGCCGCCCGCACGCGTCCAGGTACGCCAGCGCCGGGTTCGGACACGTGTTGGATGTGCTGCCTATTGACGTGTATCTGGAATGTATTTATTCATTGCATTATACTAGAGTGTGTTGAAGATTTAATTCCCCCTCCTTTTTCAAAGTGTAGGAGAGGGGGTTTCTATATAATTTTACAAGATTTTTGAAAACCACTCCCCAACACCCCCCATTTAAAGATATGGAAGGGGGGATGGAGGAAAAAATCGTAAATCTTTTAAAATTACCCCGCTCTTTAAAGAGTTGGGAGGAGGGGAGGTGAAATTCTAAAATCTTGTAAAAACTAGATTTTTCAAATTCACCCCTTTTCATTGGGATTGGGTGGTTGAGACTACTCCCAAACCATTAAAAAGGAATCCCATTGGAGACATGAAAACCTCTACGCGAACTACCTCGTAAGTAACAAATTAAATTTTACTAGCACAAACACAGAACGGCCATATTTTTATAATTATGTTCTCTGTTTTATCTTACCCTTGTTCATACAAGCTGCAGTAGGGCACCCGGCGCTCTAATAGGTAGCTCCATATGTGGTGGTACGACCAGTTGAGCAGCGGAGACACGCGGACTATTTGAGGCCAGTTCGGATCCGTTTTCTGACAAAATTATAGATCCATTATAAATGCGAAAGTGATTCCGTTACGTTTTCACGGGAGCCGATAACCGATTCAGTATAAAACTTGCCATAGTGATAGTTAAAAACCTGAGGAAGGGTATAGCCTACTTTTAATTTAAGTAATTGTATGTATGTACCACGCGAGCGAAGTCGTGGACGGAGCTAGTACTAGTACAGCTCTGCATCTCTCATTAGTAAAAAAGTTTGAAAAACGGTGCCCTTCATGCTAAACAGAATCAAGAAGGTCAGTTTATTTTTCAAATTCGTTGGAAATTATCACAGATGGCAATTATTAAAAATGGTAGCAAATAGTAGCAATTTGGTAGGAACTTTTATATATAAGGTCATTCATTATCAACCTGACAAACTTAAGGGATAGGTTCCACACATAGCAGCGCTCGGCACGTGTCAGTGACCCGCGCGTCAATGAACCGTGGGTCAATAACCCGCGCGTCCTTGACCTGCGCGTACCAATGACCCGCTACGGGGCGCGCACACTCGAATATTTCATTATTACGCCGCTTAACTCGATTCCCAACAATGATAAATAATAATTGAGCAGAAAAACGTAATCGATTTTTTTTGTTTACTTGGGATTTTTAAGACAAAATATAACTACATAAAAAAAAATTATAGGTACATATATTTTTTTTAATGTGTGGAACCTATCCCTTAAGTTTGTCAGGTTGGTAATGAATGACCCTGTATACACTCAGGTGCCAGACGCTCTAGGCAGCCACCCTGACGCTAACAAACCTGCATGAACTGTAAATCAGCGCTGTACGGGTCAGTCCGGCGGGTGCCCATCAAGCATGCCTTCAGTCTGTCATCCTCCTCTAGCAACCTCTGCAGCGTCACTCGCAGCTCTCCCTCCGTCACCAGTAACTGCACTCCGTAGTGCTTCTCTATGTCTTTCACAAACTCCTCGATCTCTTTGAAAGGACCTGGAAAATGCAACCCAACATGGAGATAAAACGTCGCACAATACCGTAGACTAGGCGTAGAGGAATGCAAGTCTCAGGCTGCGTTTCCACCATAGATGTGCGAGGATGCGTAGCGAGGGATGTGTTTGTAGGAACCAATCTAGGAGGTAAGTCTTATGTTAATAATTGCAATACTCAAATAAAGTTTGCATGTCTCATAAGAACGTAGGTATTTCATGAATTTGTATGTTTCATAATAGTAAAATAATTATAATTGTGTAGCGTGAACTTGCATCTATAGCTACATTCATACCACTTATTCTCTAATACATCTTGTTAACTAAACTGCCTGTAATCACTTTGTCATATTGACATTACACGCAAATTAATCAAATAACATTTATTTTATTTTAGCACCCTATACTTGCCTTTATATATACTAACCAAGTATTCCTAGGTAGGTATAGGGAAAAGCTAAAATTGTATAAGTTTTGATAAGCGACTATAGCTTAATTTACGTTTAATTATAAGATTGTTACATTCTAGGATCTAAATTTACACTGGAATTTGTAATAGATAAGATGAATTATGAAATAAATTGAACTTTTAAAATTGAAAACAAAAATTGTAGGATATAGAATCACATCATTTAACTAGCCTCGCTCTGTCCAGCTTTAATGAAGTGATTCTATCGATTCCTAACTTAAGTGGAAATGGGCGAGACACTTCATTAGAAGGGAAGACGGGCGATGGACCGGCGGTGACGGAGTGGTGGCCAAGGGATGCGAGACGACCAAGAGGCAGACCACCAGACCGATGGTCGGACGACAGTGGAGTTGGCACAGGACCGACGAGAGAGACGTATTAGAGAGAACTATAACCAGTTGTAGGTGCCAACGGATATTAGATAGGTAGATAGAAAAATTCAAAGCATTGGTAAACATTTCACATATGGGACTGATATTGCAAATACGATCTTAGGCGCATGTTACACGTAAATTAACGTGTATTCAACAAGAAACCGGACTAAATACTGACGTGATAAATACTGTACGTGTGTCTGGTGTATTAATCCATCAGTAAATACAACGGGACGTACACAAACTATGCATGTGGTGATTGCGACGTGTTTGCTTCATACATCATGATCAAAAAATAAATCTGTACCTGTAGTTCTAATATAGACGATCTTCAGCTGCTTCGCCACATCGTCAGTCCTGTACATCTGCCGCAGCACATTCAGGGTTATGTCAAGCAGAACTGTGCAGTCCTTGCCGCCGTTGAACGATAGAAACACCTCATCCATTTTGTACTGTGTGAAGCATTCTCTGACTACCTGGAAATAGAAATATCTTTATTGTCATAGGTGAAACACATATTTATATTGTACCTACTATATTAAGTACATAGATTAAGTGAACAGGCTATGACTCGTCATTTATTTGATTGAACGATATGGTTCTTATACCTACCTATTCGTTCGCTGTAAAGAGGCGAAACAATATTATTTTATGTAAAAAAAAAAACCAACAGATCGTTCTGACCTGGCGGAAAATGTAATCGGATATTAGATTGAGTAAGTGGTACTAGCTGTTGCCGGTCGTTATCAAGTTAAAGAGGAACAAACAGCCATCCAAACAAACACGATTTTGTTGTAGCATAACATTATCTAAATTAAATTTAACTTCGTTGATCTACTTAGTCAGCTATTTACGCCTCGAGCGCTTCACTATTTCCTCCAAACAATTAGATAATTTTGCACTAAAACATAATTATACCTGTTCAGTTTCCTCTAATACGTCAGTTATGTTTGATAGTTCCATGTCGACGACCTCGCGTTTTGGCTGCATTCTAGGTGCTTACGTTTTCATACTGGAATAAAAAATAGTACCTGTAATTAATTCACCTACATCATACATTCATTAATTTAAGTAGGCGGATAAACTATTTTTTTTGTTATATAGATTTCGTTGAGTAGGAATCAAATAATAATGACTAGGTAGGATGTCGATTCTGGTTGTGGGTTCGAAACAGATCGTGCACCAATCAAAAAAGATCAAAGACCCCCCCACCGCATCTGCATTGGGTTCGCGTGTAGGATTACAAGGCCTATTACATTACACGATTCGTCGGCACGATGAGCCGTGACGACAGATCGGACGTTCTGTTTACACTACACGATAGCCTCCCTAAATCGCATTTCTAAAGGCTCGATTACATTTCACGACAACGAACTGCCTAACAGCAGCGATTACACCTTGCGATTTAGGCTCCCTGCTTCAAATCGTCACGATGAATCGTGAAATGTAATCGAGCCTTACATCATTCAGGCTAATGTCTTGAGGGTCTGCTCTTGAAAGCGATAAACGATTAATCGTGGCAAATATCGTAGATTATGTTGGTGACAACTATGTACAAAGCATTCACGGACATAAGCTGAACTATGAAAACTCGCGATGTAGGTACATATCGCTTTTGTCCGCAAGAATAGACCCTCTGTCCCTGCCGTGGGAGAGTAGGTCAGTGGCTAAGCGATAGGAACCTTAGAAGGATTTCATGGTCATGATAATGATTATAGTGGCAATATGGGTTCACAGAACCAAAGTTCGAATTCGTACAGCTGTTGCAGAGTAAAATAACACAATACACCACAAATAAATCCCATCATTTAAAACACTTGCAGGCTGCCATAATGAAAATGACGGATAATTAGGTATCTACCTACTGAACTATTTTAAATTAGTAGTCCCGATATAAATCCAGGACAAACTGTATTCTGGTAATAACAAACAAAACTCTAAAATGAAGAATAGAATCAAAATTATAAGAAAGGGATCATCGAAAATATAAAAAAGCTAGGAACCCAGCAGTTTGTTGCCAGATTCTTCTAAGCGTCGCGCGTGGAACTGGTGTACATTCACCTTTAGAGATCCTTGTGCTTTGATAGAATGAAACAATTTTTTTGTGATTTTACTGAATATAACTATTTGAATTTGAATAAATACTTGCCAATTGCAGTAAAGCAGGAAGTATCTTACATTTCGCGATTGATCTATTGTATCTTCTTTTATTTCACCGGTAAATTCTTGACATGTACACTATTGACTCAGTCTGTGTTTGCTACTGACGTGTTTTTACGTGAGAAGCCAGTTTTATTTGGTAGTTGCCGTGGCGAGCGTTCGGCGGTCGCAAGGCGTTCGATTTCCGATGCAGGACAAATGTTTGTCACGCAATTTTTTTTGGTCTGGGTGTCAAATTAGGTATTGATAGAGGTATATAATACATTCCACATAATATTGTCAATGAATATCCCAGTTAGTTTAATATGCGACGGCTTCATTATGTCAAACAGATACCTACTCAATTATGTTTAGATTTGAGTATGTAAGTATAAAATTCTATAGTGTAATTAACATCAAATTCATATATCAAAGTACCTCTACCTAACTAAGCAAACAAACACAATAGCTAAAAGTGAAACTGCTCTAATTTGAAAGAACAATTTATCACGCAATACCAATGAAAACGAATTCACTACATTCAATTGCTTAATTTGAACAGCTGATAAAGAACTTGTAGCTAATTATTCACAGTTTTGTATGTAATTACTCAGCTACTTTATTTTATTTAAATTTTACATACTTTCTCAATATTTTATATTAAAATAACATCACAGACATCACATGAAAAATATACTTGGACCCACACATTAAATGGTAAAAGACCTAAAATGCTTCCTTGTTGCACTCTAATTACATAAAGTACCCATACTAGGGACAGGAAGCCTTTAAAATGTAGGTCAGAGCCTTAATGAGTTACTGATATCTTTTATCATGATTGCACTTAGCTAGGTAACTTCTTTATAGTTTACATTTACATGAAACATGACATTGAACATAATGTAAATATAATAAACCAAAGTTCTATATAATATTATGGTGTGCTATTTTATCAAGATTTTTACAAAATAATGTCATAAAGATAAATTTGGTCTGAATAATTCAGTAAAACTATGTGTAAATGTAATCCTCAAACAATTCATGACTGATAATAAAATAAACAAGTAATAACAGCATTTTAGACATTTATTGACAAATAAAAATATGCATTAGTTAAACCTACAAAGACAAAGTTTTGTGTATGTGATTTTAAAAATATATATGTATATGAATGTTTTCGCATTGAAGTTTTATTAAACACCTGTGACACAATACTAACTATTTTTAATACAAAGTTTTTTAACTGGAGGTTCCCTATTTTCATCAATTATATCAAACAAAATATCTTTAGTCAGTCTAAATGTCACACGCATCATATCTTTTTTTGGAGACACTTTTCTCACATTAAAGACATCCACAATGTATGGAGTCATATCACAGTCAAGGTTTTCACTAACTAGGTTCTGTGCAGCATTAACTGGATCTTCATTAACAAAACAGTACACATAAACTACTATCTCACACTTTAACTTATCAATAAGTTCCTCATCCTTCACCAAACCTCGGAAATACTTCAGGAATTCCACTGCCATCGCTGGCAGATTCATTGTAACATGAACTTTGGCTCCTTTCAAATTTTCAGAACCATTACAACATCCTATGATGAAATCTTTGAAGTTATTACAAATAAAATCCTTCCCATCTTTGTTATATGACAGTAAATTGCCTTTTAGTTTGTTCTTTGAAGCATTATGGTTCAACCATTTGAAAGAGTCAGGGTTCAAGTCATTAGCATAAACTGTGCATCCTTTTTTAGCAGCAGGTATTGAGAATGGACCCACACCACAGAACACATCAAATAGAACCTCATCTGGCTTGATAAAACTTAGTATCCTCTCATGTTCCATCCCTAATCTTGAGTTCCAATACACTTTAGAGAAGTCAAACTGAAAGATGCAGTTGTTTTCTTTGACCGTCACAAAGAAGTCTTCTTCACCGGCTATGACCTCCATGCTGAAGTTACGGTATGTGTTATCAATGATATTGCTTTTATTCACTACTGTGCGACATGTCTTTATTTTGTCTACTAAAACTTGGCCGATGAGTGGACGAAACTGGAGCAAATGCTCTCGTAAGTTCAGATGTATGACATGACCAATCTGTGAAAAACTGCTCACTATGTCTTCATTGTCAGGTAGCACAGCTTTGAATATTGAGTTAAACGTCCAGTTGTCGTAGCCAAGTTGTGTGTCTTTGAAGCAAAAGTTATATTCATTGATGCCTAGCTCTATCATTCCAGAGCGACTTTTTTCTTCAATATCTGACCACTGAGTGATTTTTTCTGGATTTAGATAGATTTGCTTGAAGTCATCGTCGTTCGCATCGTTTTGTACGGGCTTGAAGTTTTCTAGCTTGAGGTAATGAGCCTTGCACAATTGGGACGTCTTGGACAAAGTTTCTATTTTGACCTTTATCACTGGTACTTGAAGTGTACGCATGAATTTCTCGCGGTCGAGTACTGTCATTCCGCGGACACCGAGAGGACCCAAAATGCAGGGTGCTGATGTAGACATTTTACTAAAAAACGCAAGAAAACTAATGAAAGTCATAACAAATTGTTTACTACGATCAAACGCACGCGATTAAACACATTGAAATAAGTAAGTACTAACCTAATTCCAAAGTCAGGTTTGTTGTATGTCTTCGCCTGATACTTATTTATATTAGCACGGTTAATTTAACACAGTTTTTATTTATATTTTTAATTTTTTTAGAAAATAACTATAATGAAAGGAAAGTGGATGAAGGCCAGCAGGCAGACAGAACTCAGAAAAGTCAGAAAGAAGGCAGACAGCTGTCTGTCTGTCAAGAAAACGCATGCGTGCGTGACACTTGTCAATTTCGTCTGACATTTTCTGTCTAACTGACGTTGACATTGCTGATGCACAAGCAGACAGATAAAATTCGAAGCCATTTAGATGTCAAGTCAAGTCAAGCAAGTCAAGCCAAAACATTAGGAAAGAAGCAATATCAATACAGCAAGCAAGTTTACAGAAAGTTGATTGTTGTTTAGAAATTCCTTGATTACGTACGACGAAAGGGCTTTTTAATTTTTCAATGTTTTTTAAATTAATACGTACATAACTACACACTTACATGCGATTTAGTTACTAACATGTTGGTGTAGTGTAATAAAGTAAAGCCGGGTTGGCTCATTCAGTGGGATGGGCTGCAACTTTCGATTCGTATGTCGCGGATTCGAAACTCGGCCAATTAGTTCTATTGCAAAATGTATTGAGCGCAGCGCAATATTGGCAATATCACGTTCTTATACCGGTGAACGAAAACATCGCGATGAAACCCTCGGCCTATTTATCTCCGCACTCCGCACGTATTGGTCATGGGCAAGCCTATTTCATCTAAAACCTGTCATAACTTCTGTAAGTAGGTATTTAACACATCTAATGGTGGGCAACAAGGATACCTACCTACTTAGAAGCAACTTGCCACTCCACTATTATCTAGGCTAGACCTAGGTTGGTGGTGTGTGTCGTATTGTGTTTTCTTTGACTGTATTTGTTATCAACCCATACGTAGGCCGACAATATAGTAAGGTAGGTCTGTATAGGTCTCACGGCGAATCTAGGCTTCCGTGAAGTTAGCCGTTTATGATGCGCAAAGAAAATAATTTTATTTTTTGAAAAAGCTCTATTGCGCATCGAAACGGCTAACTTCACGACGGCCGAGATCTGCCGTGAGACCTATACCTAGGCTACCTAATGAAGTCCGTGGATGGTGAAGGCTCAAGATCGATCCGTCCTGGCACTCTTGGTGATGATAATGAGTAGATACAGCTTGTTACAGAAGTTAATTTTGAGTAGGTAAGTTTCATGTACACCACGAATACACCGAAATTCTCATTACTACCCGAACTACCTAGGTAACTATGTAATATCTTTGGGTATACCTACCTACCCAACAAAACTTCGTTTACCGCGAACAATAAAATGTTTTCCGCACCAAACTACTGTTTCTGAACTCTTGAATGAGCTCTGTAGATTTGTTTATTTCTTCGAGTTTCAAAAACACTCGTAGATTCAAAAACTTCCAAAAAGTCGAGTATATACTATAGAATTGAACTGGTTTTCAGGAATAATAAGGGGATCTGCACACGTTTTATCAATATTAACGAGTGTTCGCAGCGCTAAACTTTTGCGTTTATGTATGTACCTACCTTTTTTTTTATATACAACTAAAGTGGCAACCAAGCGTACCTACGGCCCACAAGATGGTACCGGCGGTTACCGCAGCCTATGGGCGCTTGCAATACCAGAGATATCATTCACGGGTTGCCACCCTGAGACGTAGATCGAATGTCTAATGGGCCTGTAATTTCACCGGAAACCACATCCTTCGGACCGAAACACAGCAATGCAAACATTATTGCTTGACGGCAGAAATAGGTATGGTGGTAGTCCTCCCCCGGACGAGCTCTATCACAAATAACTCTACTACTCTTCTACCTACCTATCTACCTATCTTTTCATGACATGACGCTTCACTTGTTTTTTTTTCCGTTTTATTATCAAGTTTTCAACAACTCACGCAATGAGTCGTCGTTCGTTTATCAAACTTCGCTAAAGGTGAGAGTGAGCTCCAGTCATCTTACGTAGTACCGAAGTACTAATATCTGTTCTGTGCATCTACGACAAAAAAGTTTCGATAAAACATCGACAAAATGATGAAATTTATAATAAGACAAGATAATTTAAAGCCAAGTCATCATGACTTAGGTACTAGTTCGGTATCTATATAAACCATCTAGGTAAAGTGTACTTAATCAGAAAAACCACGTCACCAAACAGCATCAGGTAAATCACATCAGCTCTTCGTTGACTCAACAAATTGTAGCGCGAAAATGTCAAAAACAAATATTCACTCAAGCACGTGAGCAAACAATCGGAATTTGGTGAAATGAATTTGCGTTACCAGTAAAGTATTATTAAAAAAAACAAAGTTCATCCTGTTACATCACAGTCTATTGAGCTTACCAACGTACTGTAGACTACAGAGAATCTGATTTCCTTGAGAGAATCTATCACATTTACGTAAATTCAATAAAATAAATTAAAACATGCTTTGGTAGAGCATGCAGATTTGGTAGAGGTTGCGTGTTAGGGTCTCGTCTGAGTTAAACATTATTAATATTTTGTTTAAGTTATAATAAACCTGTCTTTAGAGGTAAAAACTTATAAATACATTATTGTTCAATTAAATTTATTACCAATTAATATCCGGGGTATTAATGATCAAATGAACTCCAGAGTGAAATTCGATTAAGTAATATTATTATGAGTTGTTTTATTTCGAAGATATGAGCTTATTAGTGCATAATATTCAAGGAATAAGTTCCACAGACAAAAAAATACCTGTTAACATTTTTTAGTTTTGTCTTAAAAATCTCGAGTAATCGATAAAGTTTATTTGGTCAATTCCTTCAGTAGCCGAAGATATACGAGCGAAAAGTTCAGGGATCGGGTAGGTCTCGGTAGAAACTACAAGTAAGACGCAAGTTAGTAGAGTTCTCTGTGATAGAGCTCGCCCGGGGAAAAACTACTTACCACCATACTTATTTCTGCCGCCAAGCAGTAATGCTCGCATTGCTGTGTTCCGGTGTGAAGGGTATGGTTTCCGGTGAAATTACAGGCACATGAGGCTTTCGAAAGATCGAAAGCCTCATGTGCCTGAGAACTGTGCTTGAGACTAAGAAGTCTCAAGGTGTGATACCTCTGGTATTGCAAGCGTCCATAGGCTGCGGTAACCGCTTACCATCTTGTGGGCCGTACGCTTGGTTGCCACTTCAGTTGTATAAAAAAAAAACAACTAAAGTCTGAGACCGGGCTCAGGGTCCGGATGATGAGGGACTCTTGATCGAGAGTAGGACTTTCCACATTATAACGCAATCACTCTTGATCGAGAGTAGGACAATCCACCAACAGTAAAACATTAAAAGGGTGATTGGGTCATCACGATGATGATGAAAAACTCCATATTCGCCAAGTAAAAGTGTCCACAGTCCCAAACTACAACATTTTCTAAACGATCTAGTTAGAACATCATCTCAAAAAGCACCCACTGAAAGCCACTTCGAATAATATACCAGTAAAATCCTGGGAAATTAAATCATAAAAAATCCCTCGCGATTTCCCTCCGTTCCTTCCTTCCCAATTCACCTCCTTTAAACACCTCACATCCCCAGCGTGTAAATAAATCACACAGAAACAATGGAGGAGGCTGGTTGCTGAGACGCGGGAGAAATCATAAAAACACCATTACACACGCGTTAACGACCACGCGGATCCGCGGTGGCAATGATGCGGATCCTAATCTGCTTCAGAAACAGTAGCACAGCTACTGGCAAACCAAATAACTTAGATCTCTCCCTGCGAGTTTTACAGGGGCGTGGGGGGTGGCTGTAGCGCTGTATAGCTGTTGAAGTAGCGCGATAGAAACAAAAGTTTAATTATTATGATATAAACATGAGAGAGTTTGTAGAAATTTACCCTCGTTTATTCCCACTCAGCTCCGTAACGGTTCAACGGGTTTGGCTTAAACTTGGAATAGAAATAGTATGTGGCCTGGACTAACACATTATGTTACTTTTAACCTAGTACCTACCTCGTGAACAAAGCCGCCAGCAGCGGGGCTGTTAGGATTCATACTTAAATTTTTGATTGTTTACCTACATCCTCTTGATTCGGACTTGTTGAAATCTGTGCTTCTTTTAAGTAATGCACCGACAAATAATGATACGATACGATACGATACAATACGATATAATTTATAGGTAGGTACTACGAATAAAAGTACGAATGCACCAAGTTATTTAAGTATATATAATTACCGACCTACGTTACTGGTTCCATTCTTGTACCCTGGTGCCGAAATGGCTCGATCCTACGGGAAGGATAACTGATGGAATTGAACATTCTGCTTTGATGTGTGACGTCTTTATCATAAAGGCAGTTCAGCACGGTGAAATGGAGTGTTTTATTGTTTATGTATGTGATTTTGGCTTATGCTTCTTGATGTGTTCGATGTTGAGCATTAGCCTTATGTTTAACGCGCTGCGAAGTTTCTGAGAGCTTTTGTTGACGAATAACTCTTTAATAAGGCTTTAACTGATTTTTATAATGTTATTTATGTTATATGCTGGAATATAGGATACCTATCTTGTAACATTTTTAATTCCTAAGGTATACAGGTGGGACGTATGATTGGTTGCCATCCACGAATATAAAATTTACTTTTGCAGAACTTTTAGGTTTTTTTTATACTAGTGTCTCTCTGAGACAAGACAATAGGTATATTATTGCAGTGCAATTTCATCCAGCTTTCTGCCCTTTTCTATTCGGAAGCCCTACTGCTTCTTTAGTAAAGCTCGCTCTACTATCCTTGCGGTCAATCCTCTTGGTAGATTATGGTGAAATTTAATCCATCCGTGCAATCGACAGTGACTGAATAGACAGACAGAGACGAAATGTCAAATCAATGGATTTTATCACTGGATTAGAGTGGAACAGTGCCTAAATCTCACGTCTCTAATAATGACAAAATAATTGCTAAAGTAAAGGCTGCCAACATTTTTTCATTCGACGTGAGCTGAGCAGCGGTGGCTCGCCATAGGCGGTAGGCGGAGCAAACTCATCGCACCATTTATACACCAGCGGCTTCGGCAAATGTTTGCGCAGCGCGATATTGCCCGCCACATGACGCTTTTTGCACTCGCGCCAGTATTGACAGCTTTTACATCCAGTAGAAACACTTCAAACTTTTTTTTTTCATCTGGTAGAGATCTTCAACTCTTGGTAAGTACCACCGCAGTCAGATTTTCTGCTTCCAACCAGTAGGTAAGTTAGTAGGCTCGGGGTAAAGAGCGCAGAGATGTGCCACGCAGAACTTTAAAACTAAAAATTTTGGGTGACACTGCAACTGGTAATAAGGTGCAAAAAAAACCACGTTTCATGTTTGAGATACTTACCTACCTAAAAGTAGAACGATCTTATTTTACCCCCTTTTATAGGTAATAATTTTGGTTTGGTGTAATTTTTTGTTTTAAAAGTTTGTTGGTGGTAAAAATGTGTAACAGTGCGTTGCGAGCTTAGAACAGCATAGAATCGCGGTCTTAGAATGGAAAAAACCTGACTATCAACCCAGTCTTCGAGAAAGACATGGTGACTAAGCAGCTGTTTTCGTCACGGTGTTTTCCTGCACCATATTAACATTTACTTACGTGTTTATATCGAGGTAAATAGTACTAATTCTATGTTATTTATCCCTTGAGTATGTTCTGTGCTTCTGTTTGTATATCTTATATACTGTGCTGTGAACTCTTAACCGACTGTTTGAAATCATGTCCTGCTTGCACTGATAACTTTTAGCTCGAATAGCGAGTATTAGTACTTTTGCTAGTTCAGCCAGATTGAACAGTTCAGTGTGAAGAAAAAACATATGAGGATTTGAAATGGAAAATCAGTAATTACCGTTTGCTTAGAAGTTCTGCTTAAAAGAAGAAGAAGAAGATGTTTAGGCATAGGTATTCATTAATAAGCATGTTATAGTTTTCTGGACCTGTATTATATGGCTTCGTTCGGAAATCCCCAAATAAAAACTCCAGCTTTACACTGTTAATAACAATAAATTATATTTTATTCAATAAAATAATATTTTAAAAATATTTATAATTATTTCGATCCACTATTTCTGACGCTGGTGCTCTTTCACTTTCCTTCTTTCTTCTTTTCTTCTTATAATAAATCTTATATGATGCACAATTGTCTTTTTTTTGAGAACAATATTTCTAGTTCCATTTTTAAATTATACTATGACACTGATTATCAAGGAACATACACATTATCCTTCTGATCTTAGAATTTCTAAGCTTCTGATATCCAATACCAAGGAGAAATCAAAACGCTTACCTATACGAACGGTCAGAATTCAGAAACTTACTATAGTAACAGTAATAAATCTCTAAAAATATAACGGTATCTTTTTTGCAAGTATTTGTCTGTTTTTATTTAGGAGACAGAGTACAAATACACTTCGTTCGTTCGTTCGTATGAGTCAGTGGCCAACTCTGGTGACAGAGTTTCTGGCCCGCCCGAAGGCCTCTGTCATGGCCTAACAACTTTGAAAAAGCCGACTGCTTAACGTGCCCTCCAAAGCACGGGAGCGCTCAGTTGAAATTGCCACTGGCGGTCACCCATCCAAATGATGACCCCGCGGATCAGTGCTTAACTTCGTTGATCTTTTAAGAACAACTTAGCCAGCTACGTCACGAGCGCTCCGCACAAATACACTTCCAACTAAGGTAGGTATGCTGTCGCGACCAGCGAGTAGCGACCAACCGGCCCAAGGGACTTACTCCGCACAAAAAGCCACTTTGATAAAGAAAAGCCAGTTTGTTAAGTTTTATTATTTAATGTAGGGAAGCCATTTACCAACTCGGATACAAGTGGCTAAGCTAATATATTCTAAAAATAGTTTCTTTGCAAGTATAAAATGTGGGTTATAGGTTTGTATTTTTACGACCAAACTCAGAAACAATGGTCTGATTAAAAAAAAAATTCACCATTAGAATCCTACATTATCCCTGTGTGACATAGGCTATATTTTATTTCCAGCCGTGCAAAGCCGGGACGAGACTATTAAAATATAATGGTACATTCAAATTATAAAAAAATGATATTGTGTACTGGCTGACACTTACACTTAAAAAAAAAAACACAAAACCAAGGACAAAATTGAAAACATCTGTCAACATTTTTGCTGTCAACGATATTGTGCGATTAGATAAAAATATTTTCTGTACTAAGTTTCACATTTTTTATAGTTATTATATGTTTCTCTTAAGCAAACTTAGGAAATAAGATGTCTTCAAGCGGTTCCTCTGCTGAGGAGCAGGCTCCAGTAGAAACACTATTCAAGAACGTCCTCTCTTCTTCATCCGAAGAGCCTCCCATGGAGGACTGGTCATCACTCATCATCAGAACTCCACCGGACAGTCCTAAGATGGTGCTGTACAAAGTGGGACTATACGACCCGGGAAGTGGGGAGATCTGTGGGAAGTATATTCCCATGTCTGACAGTACTGTGCTCAGGCACCCGTATTACGCGTACCCAGGGGTCAAGGACCCTGGTATTATGGAAGCTTTGGGTGATCCAGGTAAGCTTTCATTTCACTACTATTTTTTAATACCTCTGCAAACTTTCTAATCTTATTTTTATAGTTCACGGGAATTAATAAGATACATTCCCCTTAATAGTAGATAAAAATAAGCATAAGTTTAAAAGAAAGTATTTTTTTATATGTATATGTATAGTTCGCACAGCGGATCTAGGCTTTCGTGAAGTTAGCCGTTTGTGATGCGCAAAAACAATTTAGTTAAGTTAGTTAAGAGTAGTAGAGTTCTCTGTGATAGAGCTCGTCCGGGGAAGGACTACCACCATAGCTATTTCTGTCGCTGTGTTCCGGTGTGAAGGGTATGGTTTCCGGTGAAATTACTGGCATATGAGGCTTTCGATCTTAGCCTCAAGGTGGATACCCGCGAGTGATACCTCTGGTATTGCAAGCGTCCATAGGCTGCGGTAACCGCTTACCATCTTGTGGGCCGTACGCTTGGTTGCCATTTCATTTGTATAAAAAAAAAAGGTAAGAAAAAGATCCATTGCGCATCGAAACGGCTAACTTCACGGAAGCCTAGATCCGCCGAGAGAACTATACCTAATTATATTGGCATGTTAGGCCGTGAACGTGATACGTTAGCAGAGACGTTAGGTAGGTACGTTGGTACCTACTGTGATGCTAGGAGGGTGTTCTGGTTTCGACGTAGGTATTATTGTATCCCCAAGCCTTCCCAATTTTGATTTCAATAAGATGTGTGATTCTGTTTGCAGAGCCAAAGAAAATATACGACTACGAAGGCCAAGAGCTGTATCTCGACCTATGCAAGCAGATGAACGTGATTCCTGTGAGAGAGTTCCACAGAGACTTACTGAAAGAAATCATTGACCTTAGAGTAAGTGCTTTTTTAATTTTCCGGAAAACTGTTCGGATATATTGCTTGTCCGCAAATGTAGACTTTCAGCAGGGGTATTTTGAAACGGTCGAAAAGGTGTCGGGTCGGAAACGTTCGATTTTGTCAGGAACGTTTTCGAATTTTGAATACGGAATCTCCGTCGGGAAGAATCCGATACCGAGGGAAAGTTTGTCCGTGAAAGTGTGAAAGTTTTCGGTTTGTCCGTGAATGCTCTGTACTTGATTGTTACCGACTAGTTTGAACTAAAATATTTGCCACGATTATAGCTTGTCGCTTTCAAGAATAGACTCTGGCTAAAGGCATTTACGCAAGTGTTTTATGCATTTAATTATGAGCATGTGCTGTAGTATTTTATACATTAGTTATACAAAGGCGCAGATAGTTTTTTATCAACCGCTCAGAAACGAACTAGATAAATGCAATATCGCGATTTTGTAATGAGGCTCACATAACTCTTTTGTATACCAATAAACGTTTGTTTAACAACCGCCTTATTTCGTATCGAGCGTAGAAATTTGCACTCCGTATCAGAAGGTCTATCAAAGAAATGACGTAGTTTGCAGAACGTCGAGCCATATCGTAACAGACGAAAGAAAGCTATGGGAGTCGATAGCAATCGCCGAAGTGTCGACAGTCAGTCAACGGTATTTGTAACTGTTGTTGTAAGTGATTGAATGTTATTGCATTCTGTCTATGCCACATAGCTGCTGCGTATAGCTTGAGAGTCGAATATGCTTTTTACGCATCCGAGTTAAATTATCTCTTATTTTGTTAATCACAAGAATCATTTTGATTTATCTTGGTCGGAAGAGCGCTGGTAATGTAGTAAAATTGAAGCCGCCATTCGAATTAAATATCGTTCAAACGGTGAAAAAAACATCACAAATAAAATCAGCACGTCCAAGAATTAAATAAGTATACAAAAGACTTTCATTCGACAGTGAGAAAATTGGAAGATTAATAAAATATAAAATGGTTCGTTCGTTCGTTCGTATGAGTCAGTGGCCAAATCTGGTGACAGAGTTTCTAGGCCGCCCGAAGGCCTCTGACATGGTCTAACAACTTTGAAAAAGCCGGGACCGACTGCTTAACGTGCCCTCCGAAGCACGGGAGCGCTCAGTTGAAATTGCCACTGGCGGTCACCCATCCAAATGATGACCCCGCGGTACAGTGCTTAACTTCGTTGATCTGTTAAGAACAACTTAGCCAGCTACGTCACGAGCGCTCGGTAACGGTGATGGTCATGACATAGAAATTACCTCCTTATCATTGTAAGTTAGTTCGTTCGTATGAGTCAGTGGCCAACTATGGCAACAGAGTTTCTAAAGTTGCCCGAACGTTTCTGTCATGGCCTAACAACTTTGCCAAGATCGACTGCTTAAAGTGCGCTCAGTGCGACGACCGATGTGGCGCAGCGGGCGCAGGTCCGCCTGCGACGCAGAGGTTGCGGGTTCGATTCCCGCCACGGGACAAATGTTTGTACGACCTACAAATATTTGTTCCGGGTGTTCTGGGTATTTCTATATATAATAAAAAAAAAATATCTATCCATGTATTGTAATTGTATTAAATATATATCAGACATCTAGTTACCCATAATACAGCTCTGTTTAACAGCAGCTTACCTGGGGCTAGATGATGCTGTGTGCATTGTCCAGCATTTATATTAAAAAAAAAAAAAAAAAAGTTAAAATTGCCACCTATCCAAATGGTTACTACGCGGAACAGTGCTTTACTTAGTTGATTTTTAAGCCAGCAACATAGCCAGCTACGTCACGCTCCACTATCATTGTAATAATTGTGTCTATCAAAAATGCTTTAACTCTATGATGTAAAGATATCTCCTCGGGCTCCCGGTCTCTATCGGGTGCGGCTCAACTTTTCTCCATTCCCAAATCAAATAACCGAACCCTTTGTGAAAAAGTGTTTTGTGGATTTTATTGCGCGACTTTGAAAATTCGTAATTGCATTTTCTCGCAGACGTATTTGATATTTCTCACCTTATTTATCGTGTTACGTGACACGAGTTTATGTATGCGTATTTCTAGTAGCTATGTCTGGCTACTGCGTTGACTATTTTATAGCTCAGGCATAGAACAGAGTACTACGTACAGAATGACTAATCCATACCTCCCACCGGCTTTACTTACCTCACCCCGGTCGCGAGTTTGCCGGCAACTTTCGCCAGCACTGAAGCTTAGGGCACGCGCTTATTTTGATTTTGTGTAGCGCGCATGCCAGCGCGAGCAAAAGTTTGCTATCTCGTGCTATAATTGGATGGGGCCAACCCTGACACTTACTCATACAACGGCACCGTATACGTGGTGGCATGTGATGATCTTGCGACGCGTTTGCTTTATACATTTTATTGAGAGTGTCCGGGTTGTGGCTCTGGTTACATTGGGAGCCAATTGGGAGCCCACCTCGTTCAGCATGAGTATCTTAGACAACACTTTACTCTGCAGAAGAGTAGCCTAAAATGTCATAAGTATCTATCAAATGTGTACTAGGCCAACGTACACTAAGTTGGTGAATACTTGATGTTAGTAGTTGGCAACCAATGTTCGCCGGCCGGGTTACATATTAAAGTGTATCCATCCCAAAGTACTACTGCGTGGATCCAGTGGGAGTGAGAGCCATGTGTCTATCGCTGGTCAACAATAGATTCGTGCGTCGCCTCGACCTGACGGAGAACCATCTGAGCGAGGACGCGTGCTACCATCTTGGACAGATGCTGGGCGACAGCTTCGCGCTGCAGGAGCTGGTGATGGCTGGATGCAGGTACATATTCATGACGACCGATGTGGCGCAGCGGGCACAGGTCCGCCTGCGACGCAGAGGTTGCGGGTACGATTCCCGCCTCGGGACAAATGTTTGTACGATCTACAAATATTTGTTCCGGGTGTTCTGGGTATTTTCTATATATAATATAAAATATCTTTCTATGTATTGTATTGTATTAAATATATATCAGTCATCTAGTACCCATAATACAGCTCTGTTTAACAGCATTTATTTATTTATGAATAAATAAAATAATAATAATAAATAATGATGGACAATTCACACAGCATCATCTAGCCCCAAGCTAAGTAGAGCTTGAGTTAAAAGATTATGTTAAAGCCTTCAGCATGAAAATCCTTCTAATGTTACTGCTCTAACATATACTCGTATGTAACCACCCAATGCTCATTGGTTGATTGCACATAAAATTATTTTATGCCGATTTCTTAACTAGTATCTGTTCCATTTTTCATGACAATGATATCGTCCGTGCGTTTTCACCCGCGATTTTTTAGATTTTACGCTTTCCTGCAGGAGCAGTAATTTTTTTCGGGATAAGAAGTCAAGAAGTTATTCTAGAACTTAAACCATCTACATTTCAAATTTCATTACAATTGGTTAAGTCGTCACGGAGATACGTGGTAACAAACTTCACACACAGACCAACACATACACCCTCGCATTTATAATATTATTAGGAAGTAGGATAAAATGTAATTACATGTTTTTGAAAAAAAAAATAGAGCTACTTGGTGTAGCAAATGCTCGTAAAACTACAAATAGCATAGCGCTACGCGTAGCTACGAAAAAGCTACGCGGCGTAGCTTGCGCTTTGAGTGAGTAGCCTGAAATACTGATTAATTACTAATTAGCTGACATTAAAAAAAGTGTCTCTTAAGCTGCGTTTCCACCAGAGATGTGCGAGGGTGTGTAGCGAAGGATGTGTTTGTTAGGAACCAATAGAATCACTTCAATTACCTAGCCTCGCTCTGACCAGCTTTAATGAAATGATTCTATTGGTTCCTAACAAACACATCCCTCGCTACACATCCTCGCACATCTTTGGTGGAAACGCAGCCTTATTATCTACTAGCTGCTGCCTGCGATTTCGTTCGCGTGGAACGCGGGAATCGTACTTTTTACGGAATAAAAAGTAGCCTATGTTCTATTCTCTCACTAACTATTTACGTTTTAATTTTCAGTTAAATTGGTTCAGTGGTTGTTGAGGTACAAACAAACATACAACAAAATGTTTTTTCTTTATTCATCATGACAGCCTTCTAAAGTTCCCGTTTCTGGGACACCAGTCTACTCTCGAGCGAGAGTGATTGGCCTTAATCCACCACGCACACACACCCAATGCGGATTGGTGGATGGCATATGTCTTTCGAATTTTTAGTTCTTGGAGAGAGTTTTTGATAAATCAGTGCGCCTTATGAAAGACAATTTTATTTTCTATTTTGAGGTAAAACAATCGTGGCTGTAAAAGAAAAAAGTTAAATTGAAACAGTCAAAAGACCATTATTTACCCGTTTCTTACCAGGTAAGTACATAAACTAATGTAAACCAACCAGGCCTCTCCGAAAAACGTCGGAAATTAGTTTTACTTTTTACATCTCTCGGATAAAGGAGCTCAAAATAACGTCGTCAAAGAAATAATAAGAATAATAACGCTCATTTAAGCACATTCAGTTTACGCGGCGCTCGCCCCCTAATTGTGTCACTCCGGCAAAACGACGCGCCATTTGACCTCCTCTTTGAATTTTTAAACTTATTTGGAGCTCTTGTTTAAAAAGACAGTTTGACTTGGTGAAGAATGATTGTTATTACCTACTAATGAAAGCGTTTTAAACAATTTATTACGACGTTTTGAGTAAATTTTTACTGTTTCTGCCCTAATATTGTTGCCTCAAGAGACTCAAAGCCTGTTATGTAGTTCGCAATACTTTGTATTGTCATGTCAAATCCTGAAACTACTACTTCTATTCTAAAAACAGATGCGCCCTAATTATGCTGGTTGTTTTAACTCGAAAAGAAAATCCAATCGGGTTCCGGTGGCGAATAAAAACAAAACATGGTGCCTGCTTTGCCCCGGCGAAGTGAAACTACACAGCAAAACAACCGAACCGACTGACATTCCTTACAAAGTTTTGTTCCGGTTCAGCTGCGCCCCACGTTCGCAGACACATGTTTCGCCTGTCTTTTAAAACTTTTTCAAACGGCAAAACGCCCTAATTGCTTATTACTGTGCGTGAAAACCTGCAGTGAAGTAGCAAGTGAACGCGGCACGACTGCAGACCGCTTCGGAATCGTTCAACGTTTGAAACTTTTAGTTGGCTATTCCATTCCCACGGCGGGGCTCTCCTCTCATAAATATTAAACAGGACACGGGTTCAACTCGGTACCGTTTTATTTTCAACATGTGCGATCCGATGGCGCCGTTTCCATACTTAGGTGCATGATATTTGACGGGGAAAGTGTATTTTATGTCGGGTGTTGGTTCGAAATCGCGTTTGAATTCTTCATGTAAATGTTTTAGGGTTTACTTATTATTTAGCGATTGGATGGTAAAATAAATATTTGCGTGCTTACTTAATTTAACCTAAATATCCTCAGTTGTATACTCACTCTCTTGGTACTATGGGTTACCAGGTTGTAAAGACGTAGGGTACTGATGTCCTTGTTTTTGAATGCCGTATATTAGTTTTTCTGTCGAGCAATAAACTCATGTTTTAGGTAAAAAATAGCATCTCAGAATCAAAATGGTATTTAATCATCCAATGAGCATTAGCCTGGAAACTATAAGCACAGTGCGAAGAGGTTCTTTCTACACACAATTCCTTAGAGAAAACACCTCTTTAATAATTCTCTTGACCTTCATGGTCTCAGGTTCAAACGATTTGCTCCGGATGCTGGGCGAGAGCTCGGTCCTCGCCGAGCTGAACGTCTCATGGAACAGCCTCACCACAGGAGTTGTGCTGAGGAAGCTACTCAGTGTGCCCACGCTTCAGTTGCTAGATCTCAGCAATAACAGGTGAAATAATGATGATCGATGTGGCGCGGCGGGCGAAGGTCTGGTTGACCTGTGCAGAAACCTGTGCAGGTTTCTGAACAGGTCAACCGCACTTCGGTAGCGTTCAAAAAACTGCACAGGTCTATTTCTACACACGCTCTGGTCTACCTGCGCAGGCATACTTGCATTGGTAGACTTCTCCGGTGGACCGTAGTGTGTACGGCCATCATTAGTAAGAAAATGCTCTTATTTATAAAAAAAACTGTCATTTCAAATAAAAAAAACAAAAAAATTCAGCCGCTTGCTTAGGTACTGTTTTCTTTTTTAATTCAATGAACAAAGAGGATATGATAGATTGGAAAGACATTAGCTATCAGAGGTTTAATGTACGTTTATGAATAAGGCCTTAAATGAACAAGGTTACAACTACGAGTGCCACTGCTTGCAGCCACAACTGTTTTTATACTTTCAACTTATAAAATTATAATTCCGAATTCGAGTAAATCCACAATAACTTGCTCTTGCTCGCGTGGTTAGATGAATATTATTATTTATTAATATTATTAAAAGCCTTTATTTCAGATAAATATAAATGTTTTTCTTATAATTAATTTCATGTTAAGACATCGACGCCGTTATCTGTTTGCCTTTTTTGGCAAAGGCCTCCTCCAACTTTTTCCACTCTTCTCTATCTCTCGCTATTCTTATCCACGTGTTCCCTGCTATTTCCTTTAGCTCGTCCTCCCATCTTTTAAACTGTCTTCCCCTCTTCCGTTTATTGTGTTTTGGGAACCAATTCATCAACGTTTTACTCCATTTCTCCTTTCCCCTTACTGTGTGTCCTGTCCATCTCCATTTCAGTTTCTTTACTTTAAGTGTAACATCTTCTATTTTTGTACGTCTTCTTAGTGTTGTGTTTTTTATTTTATCCAATTTCCTTATTCCCAACATACTTCTTTCCATGGCTGATTGGCACACTTCTAGCTTTTTAGCCTGTGCTTTTGTTAGGCTCCAAGTCTGGCAACCGTATGTTAGTACAGGTAGAATAGATGTGTTATAAAGTTTTCTCTTGAAGTACATGTTCATTTCTTTGTTTTTCATTATCTCTCTGAAAGACCAGTACCTTTTCCACGCATTAGCTGTTCTTACTTCGAGTTCTTTTGACATTAAGTCAGTTGGAGAGATTATTTGGCCTAGATAAGTGTACTCGTCTACGTATTCGATATTCCTGTTGTTTATGTTAACTGGTTCCTGTGTGTCGTTTGTCATCATTTTTGTTTTTTCTGTGTTCATGGTTAATCCTACTTTCTGGCTCTCGTTATCCAACTGGTTAAGCATCAGCTGGAGTTCTTCTTTGCTCGGTGCGAAAACTATAAGATCATCAGCAAATCTCAGATGGGTTAGTTTCTCTCCGTTTATATTAAGTCCGAAATTTTCCCAGTTCAGACGTCGGAAGATTTCTTTAAGAACCGCTGAAAACAGTTTTGGCGAAAGGGGGTCGCCTTGTCGTACGCCTCTTTCTATTTTAATTTCTTTTCCCTCTCTTTCTAGTTTGACTCTAGCTGTGCTGGTTCTATATATATTTCTAATTATTCTGATGTATTTTTTGTCGACTCCTTGATTCTTTAGCGCTACCCATATATGCTCATGTTCCAGCGAGTCAAAAGCTTTACTGTAATCTACGTAGCAACAGTAGATGGGGATGTTATATTCCTTGGTTTTTTCGAAGATATGTTTAACAACAAATATGTGGTCTATAGTTGAGAAGTCGCTTCTGAACCCTGCTTGCTCCTTAGGTTGGTTTTCATCAAGTATTTTTGATATGCGTTTTAGGATTATCTTTGCAAATACTTTGTAGATGTTCGACATTAGACTAATTGGTCTGTAGTTGTTTATCTCATTCTTGTCTCCTTTCTTGTGTATAAGAATGATTGTTGAAGAAGTCCATTGCTTCGGTATGAATTCGTTGTCTAGGACTTCGTTGTAAATGTCAGTAAGAATGGGTGCAATTAACGTTTTTCCGGCTATGAGAAGTTCGTTACTTATTTTATCTGGTCCTGGTGCTTTATCTCTTTTTTGGGTATTGATAGCTCTTTCTACTTCATGGCTCAGGATTTTAGGTATTTTCGTACAGTCTGTTAGGTCAGTTTCTTTGGTTATTGTTTTCTTTGAGTACAAATCACTGAAAAAAGTTGTAGCTATTGATATTAAATCCAGTCTTTTTGTCTTGTGTTTCCCTTTCTTGTCCTTGAGGTTAGGAATCCATTCTTTTATGTCTGACAGCTGTTTTAAAGCCTTTTTTATTCCACCAGTCTTTGTTATGTGTTCCTCGAATGTTGTGAGCCTTGACTTCTGTCTATCTTTTCTCATACTAGTTTTAATTTGTTTGCTTACTTTTGCTATTTCTGTCCTTATTTCTTTGGTTTTGGTGTCGATTTTCATTAGTTCAGCTCTCTTTTTTAAAAGTTCTATTGTTGTGTTTGTCATATTTTTGTTTCTGTTCTTGGGTTTGTTATCGTTGTTTTTAATTTTTCCTTCTAAGATATCTTGTAGTCTATCCAGTTTTTCTTCGGTGTTTAGATCTTTTGTCTTAGCTATAAACTCTTCTAGTTTGTCTTCAATTTGTATGTTTTGTGTTATGGTTCTTAGTGATGTAGGTTTAGCTTTAAAAGGTCTAATTTTCTTTGATGTTTCGAGTTTTAATTTTGCCCTAACCATTCTGTGATTGCTGTTAAAGTTAATGTTATTTAACACGCTACAGTCCTCAAAGTTTTTTGATCTGTTTGTAAGAATGAAATCTATTTCGTTCATATAACGGCCATCTGGTGATATCCAAGTCCATTTGCGTTGTTTCCGTTTCTTGTATTGGGTATTCATTATTCTTAAATTGTTTTCATGCGCTAATTCAATTAGTTTATTTCCATTGCGTGTTCTTTTTCCCTTGCTGTATGGACCTATTATCCTTTCTTCTCCGTTCCTCCTTTTTCCAATCTGAGCATTGAAGTCGCCCATTACTATAAGGTTATTATGCGTGTGTTCTTTTATTGTACTGTTGAGCAAAGTATAAAACGATTCGATATCTGTGTTGCTTGACTGTTCTGTTGGAGAGTAAATTTGTATAATTGACCATTTTTCCTCGTGCGAAGGGATACTTATATTGAGCATGGCAATACGTTCAGATATACCTATGATTTCTTCGATTTGATGTTTCAGGTCTTTTCTTATCAAGAATCCTACGCCGTATTTGCCGGGTGTTTCTCCTTTATGGTATAATATAAAATCATCATGGTCTTCAATTTTCTCTCCAAGCCTCCGTACTTCGCTTAGTCCAATAATTGACCATCTAATATTTTCCAGTGCGGTCGTTAATTCCAGCAGTGTCTCATCCGTTCTTAATGTTAGAGTGTTATATGTAGCTATGTGTATGTATTTTTCTTCCAGTTGATTTGTTTTCTTTCCTTGTGCAGGTATTGAAATAGTTGGAGGGTAGTAGTCGTTTTTCCTCACGGTGACTAGCCGGCTTGAGGAAGTTTTTGTAGTTGCTTGATAATTTTTTGTTGTTTTCCTTGTTTGTTTGTGGTTTCCGTTGTCGATGTCTTTTGTTAGTTTTTTGGTTTCTCTGATAGGGAAGCTGATCTTCCACGAGCCATATAATCGTAAATATTTGTTTTGTTGATCTTTTTTGGGGCTGGGGCTGGCTCCTGGCTAGGCGAAGTATTTGGGGACTCGTAGCTATTCCTCTTCCTTTTGTCTCTTATGTCTTCTCTAGGTTCTCTTACTATAAGCTTGTCACCTCTAATGTAAACTATTTTCCCCTTCTCCCTCTCTTCTTTCAATTTCGGAAGTAATTCTCTTCTTTTTTCTAGCGTTTCCTTGCTAAGATCTTCTTTGAAGTAGATGTCTGAGGTAGATTTGTTTTTCTTTCTCATTACCTCGTCTCTTTTCCAAGTTGTAGTAAAACTAACTAGAATTGGGCGTATTTTCTCACCCTTGGTTCCTAGCCTATACGCTTTGTTGATTTCGTATTTTTCAATTTTGGCTTCAGTTTGTGTTTCTATTATTTTTTTCACTTCGTCTATCAGATTTTCCTGTTGCTTTTCTTTTGCTCCAAAAACTAGTAAGTTATTTCTTCTTTTTTCCCTGTCCATGTACTTGATTTTTTCTTGGAGAGATTTCACTTCTGTCTTTAAGTTTTTATTTTCTTCCATTAGCGACTCTAATTTAGCATTGATGTTTTCAGATACTTTTTTGTGACGGATTCAGTGATATTTTCCGTTTGTATGGCCATTTGTTCTTTTATTTTGTCTAATAACAATACCATGTCGGTGTTCATATTTGGTTGTAATACTTTTTCCAAATGTTAGCCTGGTAGAGTATGTTGGCTACACCGGTAGTACCGAAATGGTGATAGGTAGTTTCTGAACGCAACTTTTCTTGTCTTTGGCGCTAAGTTTGGTTTGGTAAGTTGGTAGAACTGGCAAAAACTGAATGTCAGATTTTGTGAGCTGTCACTTGAAATGTTTGTTGGGAAATTCTAACCTCCAATCTCGATGTTGTTTTGATGGAACTTCTTATTTTGGTTGTGATTCTCGCTGATAGCCTTTTCCAACGTGTCGGGCCGGTTCACTAAACGATAATATAAGTGAGATACCGCGATTACAAGGATTTTCGGCACTGTTTTGGATTTTTGTTTGTCGGAGCAATGGTACGTAGTGTTTACAATTTGACACCGGAAACGGAAAAATTTAGATGAATAGCATACTTTTAAATAATTCTATTAAGAACTACTGCTGAATTTCATTCGAATCGGTTCAGTAACAAACATACAGTTCCCATTTTTAGTATTAGTAGGATGGAATAGAATAGTGTAGGATAAAATAAATAAAGTAAGGAATAACAAAAAAATATAACAGTATCTTGAACACATTTGCCTTGGAACTTGACCTATTTTTGAGTTTTATTCTTAGCTACAAAACCTAGACTTCGTCGTTCTCAATGATTTTGACCTTCCTCCGATAATTTAGAAAATAAAGTAGAAATGAGTTGGCAAGTCAAACAAAACTGGTTTGCGACATTATTATCGGAATAATTGTTTCAGAGTTTGTTGTAGGTCTAAGTTATAATGAAACTGAAAATTAATTTCAAAGTTCTGTTTACTAATCTTGATTTTAATAATTCCTAAAAAGGGTTCTGCTTTTATCCTACCATCGGTTTTTAGGCGAAAAACTTAATATTCATGTAAGATAGCTTAATTCAACGAACTTTATCGAAATGCCCATCTGCTTGAATAATATGCGGGAATATGGGTAGGTACTTAGGTAGGTATTTGAGCTAATACCTACCTACCTCTACACACGGTATTATTTTTATCAGAGAGCACTATGTTGACTATATGTCACTATGACCATGGTTTAAATATAGAAAAAATACAAACATTTTTATGATGATATGAATTAAAGTTGTCTATGATAATTTGGTACTTATTTACACCGTAACTAACAACAACAGTGGGCTAATGCACACTAAATACTTGATATCGTACCAATGCATAGGTACATGTATTGAATGGTAGTCGGAAAAAACAATACACCTACTTTGCAACTCGAGCTGACCTGCGCGGCTTCACCCGCGTTTTCGCAGTTTTTATGCTATCCCACAAGAACAGTTCCTTTTTTTTGGGATAAAAAGTAACCTATGTGTTATTCCAGGTCTTAAGCTATCTACATTCTAAAGGACCAATTTCTTAGTGGCCTAGGTCTTTGTAAGACTATAGAAAAATTGGAAAAAAATATAAGACTAACAGTAACAAAAACTCTTTTTAGGATTAAGCTCGCCTTTGTATGTCTTTTCTATACATTTTTTTAATGTATTATTTGTGTACCTACAATAAAGAATAAAAAAAAAAGAACAAACAATTTTATTTTTAAGTAGACAAACAAAGTTCTAAAGGAAACATGTTTATTGTGTTGAGTTTTCTAAAACGGAAACACTAGAGGTCCGCCATGACAGCTATTATTAGCCAATGAACGTGAAGCATCTTGACTTGACAGTACCTAATAACCCAGTTGTTCGTTAAACCCGCCATGTTGTTTTGCATTGTGTTGCACTCCTTCATAAAGATATACTTACTTTAGATTATGAAAGAAGCCAAAAAAAAAAAAAAACAATGATAAACGGTTTCTTTAATGATCATCTAATTATCTAGACCCTAGGACCAAGGCCCGGCTCCATACTGCATGAAACAATTCCTTTCATGCTAATCGGTTATGTCGTCACGGAGATACGCGGTAACAAACATACACACACACCCACACATAGACTTTCGCATTTATAATATTAGTGGGATTACCAATTATCATGTTATTCTGTTAGTTACAGAGTAAGATGCGTGGGATATTTCGGGACTAAGGTTACGTTATTTCTTATGTACCTTATGCTCGTCATTGTTTCTATTTCTCTTTTGTATAATACGTGTTGTGTCGTGTCAAATAAAGATTTCATTAATTCATTGATTCATTCCATACCATAATAGTAATGTGACCAAAGTTGAACGTTAGCATATCAAACACGAGAGTTATCATTCACAAATTGATAACAGGCCTCGTTTCAATAACACAATAAGTGCTCGTCCGAGACAAGTCCTTCAGGCAGATTATCACATTAGCAACACTTTATCCAGTTCTCAAGTGCGAGCCGTGCCTGTGCGTGCCATAGCCAGAGCGAATGCAATAAAGGTAAGAGCACAGTAAGAGCCCACGGCTATTAATATTATTATTATTGTTATTAAGAGCCGGTGGTGTACCACTGCAGGGCAAAGGCCTTCCTTTTTCTCTCCATTTATATCTATTTTGAGCTATTACTGTGGACCAATCTTCCAGGTAGGCATCTATCTATAGGTTTTAAGCGCTTTGTTTTCACAATATACTTTGATGTCTGCTTTTGGCGAATTCAGTCTAGAGGCGACGGTCGATTGAACTCTCGACACGATCTATTTTAAACTTATACTGCCACGAAATCAAACGCTATTCAGTTTGTAACTATGAAGATCTTGAACATACTTCCATCCAAACCGTACCTACTAAGTATGTCGACTGCCAAAGTGGTGCAAGGTGTTGATGATGATGATGGTGGATGTACCTAGTAACGGTGGATTTCCGTTGAAGCTAAGGAGTGTGAGTATTTTATGCAAAAAATAACTAAAATAAGGTATTGCCTTTTTTTATGGTATTTATTTTATTTACTAATTTATTATTTCCTATGCGATATCACTCTGGTAAAACAAATAAATAAACCGGCGCGTAGTCAAGATCCCTCTCAATTCGCTCTCAATGTGTCGCCAGCTTTAATCGCGACATTGCTCAAAATAGACGTCTCCGTTTCAGTGTAATAAGGAAGCAGATTATGTAGCAAGTACACGGCTGCTTCCTTGCCACCTGACACTTTAATGAGACGTAATGGAACCATCATCATCAGCCGAAAGAAGCTGTTGGAAAAAGTTTTCCATTATATCTCGCGACAACAGATCCGTTTTCAGCCATGTTTTTCTTTCTCCGCACCGTTGGAATATCGTCGGTCCATTAAGTGGAGTTCCGCACTTCATAATACCACATACCATCAAGAAGTTATCAGCGTTTTATATCGAAACTGGATAACGGGAGGATATACCAATTTCGATATCTTAAATATCCAGCGTTTCATATCGAAATAGGAGCCATTTTGATGGTTTCGTTATCCAAATTTTTATTAGAAACCTATAAAAACACGTAGTAATTACTTATATTTCTCTTTTTCATAGACATAGACCGAGAAATGAATTTTATTCACCACATAGCTTCATGTTTGAAGTGCACTTAGAAAATCCGCGCACTATTGCATTTATTCTCAGACCTACAGTCTTATAATCGGAAGAAACCTGTACCGTTGCTGCCTGCCTCAATACGAATAATAAGGCTTAGCGGTGTTACCTAGGTAACTATTATGCGCGACAACGCACGGCATCAAGCTTTGCATTTAAACTTCAGAAATTTCCTTTTTAATGGGTTTGAGGCGGTTTACGTGCGCTAATATTTGATGGAATTGAAATTTTCTTTGCTTTTTTTATGAAACCATTTATTCGACCACCACAAATTAGTGCCGAATTGATTTATAGTAGATGATAAAATTCATAAGAATTCATTTATTTACTCTTTTTGTACTATTTAATTTTTCCACACACACCAATGTATTGTCATCATTTGCATCATTCATTATAAGATGTCAACTAAAGTCTTATATTACCTCCTAGTAACTAGCCTAGCTTTTTACATAATCGTACTTAAACTCTCTGTTAGCGGTCTTTTAAATGTATTACCGTCTTTGTCCATTCATTCATTTGTTCCATCCATGGCATACAAGCTGTTAAAACGACAGTTTCTTTTACGAATAAGGGCCTTTAACTATAAAATATCTGCAGACTGTCATCGGCCGCAGCAAAGGCTATAGTAGTAAGATTACCAGCTGCCAAGAACCTCCAAACCCTGGACCTGTCGCACAACCCCCTCAGTCCGGCGGATGCCTTCTCTCTCGTCAGCAAAATGCGCGACAAGACTGTTAAACTGAAAAACTTGCTGATGGACGATGTTGCCGTGACTAAGGAGTTTGTCGTTGTAAGTCATACTGATACTTTAGAGCTGCCACAGCAGAGATCTGATTTTGTGATAAATATGATTAGAAATGCATAGCTCTTTAGCAGACCTTGGGTTTGGGCTTTTGAGAATTGAGACTTGTCGGGTACAAATCCTGCTTGAAACGGGTTAATGTCCTGCCTGGACCTGCCTTTTATATGGTGGTTAACTGTAATAGCATCTATATTATGTATTAACTAGAGACTGCAAGTTCAAGTTCCACTTAGTTAGAAAAAAATCATGGGATATTATAAAGTATTGCTTATTAAATTAATATTTTTGACCACAGGCTCATACTCAGACTAGTTGTATTTCATAGAAGGTTACACTTAAGGGAAGTTAGGTTCAAGTTTCAAGCTAATGTAGCACTCATACACCCACGGTGCGCTGTGCTTGTTAGTGACGAAAGGAAATATTACAAGAAACGCAGACAGGAGGTAATAAACCGTAATTGTCTAACCTAACACTGAAAGCAATTTGGCATTATAGAGATTTCCGGTTTATGTAGAAAATCCAGCAATTTGCCCAATTTTCATAAACAGCACATTTTCAATTGATAATGGTCTGGTTGTGTTGATCCTGCGATCATAGAGAAGTGGGAAAACCAGTCGTGCACATTATAAGGCTTGAGAAAAAAAACCACTCAAAAAGGTGAAAAAATAGCGTCAGGAAACCAGCATCTTCAATGACAAAAATTCAAAAGACGTGCCATCCAACAAGCTAAAACTCTTTGCGGTTTGGGTGTTGCGGATTGTGGTAGCCAATCATGTTACCCACGACACAGAATCTTGGTCAAGTTTACTGACTGGTTGACTGTTGGTTGTGGATGATAGCTTACATTTGTCGACCGATGTGGCCCAGCGGGCGCAGGTTTGCCTGCGACGCGGAGGTTGCGGGTTCAATTCCCGCCTCAGGTCAAATGTTTGTACGATCTACAAACATTTGTTCCTCGTGTTCTGGGTATTTACTATATATAATAAAAAATATCTATCTATGTATTGTATTGTATTAAGTATATATCAGTTATCTAGTACCCATAACACAACTCTGTTTAACAGCAGCTTACCTTGGGGCTAGATGATGCTGTGTGGATTGTCCAGCAATATTTATTTATTATTTATTTCCGTCGTGTGTTATCAGACAGAGTCGTTAATATACAGACATACTGAGCTACAGCTATAGAAGCAGCACGACAATCACATTCGGTAGGGTATTGAGGGACTACACGCTCTCCTTGCCAGACATGAGGGAGATCGTCATGAGGAGATTGGACTTCATCACAGCGAGGGCTACTAAGAAGTGCAAAATGGACATCGCGTTAGTGAACGATTTAGTTTAAAATTTAAACAATATCTTGTATTAGAGGTAAAGTTCTCTTTGGTAGAGCTAAGTCTGAGGATGAATTATCATTATACCTATCTCGTATTGCTGTATTTCGTTCGGTTTGTAGAGTGTTGAGTAGTGGAATTCAACATGAGATTTCCGAGCTACTTTTTTTTTTTTATGTCAGAAAGTGACAAGACAATCAAGGCGCCCGCCTGACGTGAAGTACCACGCCTGACTATTGCAGAAGCAGTGCCACCCAAAGCTTAAAGTTTTTAAGCGTTTGCGTGGCACTGCACTGCGCTCATCACCCCGAGGCATTGTTGTTAAGTCTCTTTCGCCCAGTAATTTCACTTACTACAGTGACCTTCAAACCTAAACACAGTGCAGCTTGCACACTACTGCTTGGAGGTAGAATATCTGACACTGCGGTGGTACCCACTGAGACGGACTCTTGCTGAAGAGTCCTACCACCAGGTAGAGTCCTACCACCAGGTCCTCTGGCGGCGAAAGGCGCATGTCTTTCGAATTTTCAGTTCTTACATGCCGGTTTCCTTACGATGTTTTCCGTTGTCCGTTGGTGTACAAGCGGTTCCAAACCCAGGACCAAGTTCGGAAGGCGGAGTTACTACGAAATTGACAAAACTAGCGCTATGTAAACGAACAGTAGTAGATCTTATAGTATATAGGCCTGCACCTACTTACAGGCTGTACTTCTTACAAACATTCAAAGAGCGTCCGTACATGGAGCCGCGTGAGCTGATGAAAGCTCTAAAACAAGCGTCGGCGCCTGTAGAAGAGGGCCTGATGGAGGAGGTAGCGAGAGCCTTCCCAGGACCCGTGACTGACAAGGGAGGGGCACAGATTAAACTGTCAGGTATCTGTCATTATAATCTGTTTTTTTGTAATGCTGGACAATTCACCATCATCTAGCCCCAAGCTAAGCGGAACTTGTGTTATGGGTACTTGATGACTGATTAATGCAATACAATTCATAGATAGATTTTTGTATTGTACATAGAAAATCCAGAGCACACTGTACAAATAATTGCAGATCGTACAAGTATTTGTCCCAAGGCAGGAATCGATCACGCAACCTCTTGCGTTGCAGGCACACCTTCGCCTCCCACCGCACCACATTATGATGTTTCTAGTGCTTCCAACTTTTGGTTTACGTTCAAACCTGGTGGTAAGACTTATCAGCTAGTCAGTATTGGCTGGTGTTACCGCTGTGCTAGATATTATGTATTCAAGTTAGGTTTGATGGGCGTGTAGCAAGTGAAATTACTACGCAAAGAGATTTTATAACTACATATTATTATGAGGTAACGAGCACATTGCGAGCTAAAATCTCCCAGTGACTGCATCCATTAAGGTCAGACGTGACACTTAACATCAGACAAAAGACATGAGTGATTAAACGAGCTAAGTAAGTAAGTAAGTTCGTATGAGTCAGTGGCCAACTCTTGTAACAGAAAAAAAAACAAAAAACGAGCTGAATTTTTTACATTTAATATTTAAATAATAATATTTGTATACTCACTGATAAATGTTTGTCAGGTGTAGTGGAGTATATGAAGAGGTTATGGCCGGATAAGCGGCTGCCTCCCACGCCACCGCCGGAGCCGGAACCGAAACCGGAGCCAAAACCGAAGAAAGGTAAGAAGAAAAAATAAACAACTCTCAATGAAGCAAATAAATAAACAGGTGATTATCGTAATCATCCCTTATTATGACTAAGTATTTTTTTACATTAATTTAGAAGGTAGCGGATCCATTAATTTGTTAATGTTTTCAAACGGACTTGTTACTGGGTACCTATATAATAAGGTTTTATGGAACAGTTGGGCACGATTGGATGAGAATGTTGTTTTATTATTTACTGAAGAAAAAATGATAACAAAATACGTTTTTAATTAACTTATTTTACTGGAAGTAACATATGGACGCATAAATGTCGTTTACGAGTCTGATTAGACATTGAATGGTTGAGTCGACAGTGCTGGGGCCCAACCATGAACTCTTATAGCGATTCAAATGAAGACCTAAAATAAATTGTCAAAAAATTTTGTACCATGACATCAATTAGACAATCATGTCATGATATAAATGGTCTAATCTGGTCCTAATTTTATCAACTGTAAACCCGCGTTTACACTGACATACAAATTGTTCTATAACATAAACGCAACTTATATTGTTAGTTTTATTTTGTTTTTAAAAGTTCTTTATTTGTCATTAAAAATACAAAGTATTAAGATTTAAACACAGTTTAGTATAACGCAACAACTAATATAAAATATAACTTTGCAGGCTGCAGCGCCTATGTAAGTTTTTTAATAATATTATTATTTATGTTAGGTTAAACTTTGTAAATCTATATACTTACAAATAAACATAGTTACTACCTATTATAGAATTATGACTACAAAATAATATGTGCACTTTGTGGAGCGCGCATTTTTAAAGTTGACAAGTTATATTAAAATTTTAGCATGTCAACAAACAAAATAAAAAAAATCTACACGAAATTTTTAACAATTAAAATTTGTTATAAACATGTCGTATAACAAATACCATAGAAAAATCTACTCGAAATTTTTAACATGGTATTGCACGAGATAAGTTATTTTGGCACAACTTATATGTCAGTGTAGACGTGGGGTAATTTGTATTAGTAAGGGTATATTGTACCTTTAAATAATTTAATTCAATTACTTTTGATTATTTTTTAACTCTAGTTAAGTCTCTAGTGCGGTAATTATGTAAATTTATGTAATGTCGCAAGATAAAAAACAGACGAATTTCCGCAAAGTAACGCCTGAATCTATCAATTATGTAATGTCGCAATTCAACTTCAGTCGGTTCCAATCAAATATTCACAATTTGTTACTTATGCTTAATGGGTTTTTGAATAAAGTTAATTGTAACAAAGATATATAAATACCGCAGAGATCTCGAAAGATGGCCTCAGTTTACGGTGGGCGAGTGCCCGGTTGAGGCGAGACGTTGTGGTTTCGATCCCCGCTGCAGGACAAATATTTTCATGATCTGCAAATATTTGTTCCAGCTCTGGGTGTTTAAATAGTATATTTACAAAAAAATATTTGCTTTGTTTGGGGCTAAAATTGTTTAAAAATGACTGCCAAAATATTGTATTTTATTTTAGCGGCGTTTGGTTTGAAGGAAGCGAAGACATTTGCTAGTCATTCAATTGAGAATTCAAACACAGCTTTACATTCGCGAAGATCCGCCTACAGTAGTTTAATACGTGTATAATTCAAACTGGGGCGCAACGCACTACTAAAGCGCTTATTATAATTTCATTAAGGTCTATTATGTAAATCACATCTCACACCTACTCGATTACATTGAGAAATCCGTTTAGTGCGATCCAATGTGGAAGCCGACAGAGATGTACCTATTAATCGATTTGACATCATCAGTAACTGTTATCACGACAGCCTTCTAATGTTTCCGATGCTGGCTGGGTAGTGCCTACTCTCGAGGGTTTCGTCTTAATCCACCACACGGATCCAATGCGGATTGGTGTATGGCACATGTGTATAGAATTTAGAGTTCTTGGACATTCGTTTACCTTCACCGTATGAGAGCACAATATTGTGCACATATTTTTTCGGATAGAAATCCATTGGTGCACGACCGGGTTCGAGCCGACGACCTTAAGATCAGAAGGTGGAGTCACTACAATATTACCACCAGTGCTCTCCAAGCGACTTGCACTCACTTACAATTCTATGCTCTCTTCTATTTTTCTAGAGACTTGTATGCAAATTTCGTACCTGCGAATGTCCCTCTTATTGTTATAGACGGTAAAACCATTTGCGGTTGCATCGCACCGGATACTTAACCTCAATCAACTCGAAATAAGTCCTTGGAGAAATTCGTTTGTTTCCCTCGCGTAATTTAAAAAGATTATAATCAGCCGTCGTCCCTGCGCTGAAGGCAAAATTAGTTCTCAGATATTCGCAGCCCCATTACACCGATAGCTAAACCTCGAGTTAACCAAGTTCAACTTGTGGTTCAACTTGCACTACCTAACTATGATTTGAGGTTATCATTCGAACGATTGTAACGTTAACTCGTAGTGCAAGTGGGGCTGTGAGAACAATCCCTCGTTATCTTAATCTTCTTTTGCACAATTTGGTAAAATATTTAATTTACTTTGTTCTTACTTTGCTAGAAACCTGCCTACCAAAACCGCGGAAGCATTGGCAGACGAGACAAGTTGTATCCAAAAGTAAAAGTTTACAACCAAACGAGCTTACCCGTGCGGATTCACCCGCATTTTTGTTATCCCACAGAAACAGTACATTTTTTCGGGATTAAAAAGTAGCCACAGTATATATAACAACAGTATGTGTTATTCCACAACTTAAGCCATCTACATTCTCTACATTCTAAGTTTCATCACATTCAGTAAAGTCGTCACGGAGATACGTGGTAACAAACATACACACACACATATTCGGATTCATAACATCAGTAGGATTTAGATAGGGTTTTTCGCATAAAACTGTTGGTGCTACAAACTGCATTCCGATGAATAATTCTCTTTTTTATAAACATTTTATATGTCTCATTGAGCTAAAACGATGCTAAAATCTATTGCAATTTTTTTCAAAATCCGTACTTAGTTATTTATCTTTATTATTAGTATTTACCAAATCTATAAAATAGACTATTGACGAATCAAAGATGTTTGTACTGTTAATATTAATATTTTAATGTGTCATCATCTTTGCTAATAAATTATTCTTTTCTATTCTATTCTAAAAAGTTTAGTTCTTGAATACGGGCCATTATAGCCCATATAGCGTGTTCTGCAAGAGTTTCTAGCTATAACCAAGCGTGGCCCTGAACAAAGCAGATACCAAACTTAGACCTAATTTTGATAAGTCTCTACTGTATTTTCTAAGATTGATATTGCATAGTTTTAGAGAGAGGATAAGTTTATTTTAGTGAATAAAGTGTTGGTTAATCTAGCGAAGTTTATTATACCGGGCTCCCTGGGAAGTGTTTCGCGGTTTAAATAAGAAATTTAAGTCTTAGTGTAAATATAGCCAGGGGATGTGGTCGGGATTAAAGGGGTTGTAAATAACTTGAGGGCGACGCCACCGCGCTGTGATTCGAGCGGGGATTATGAAGTTCGCGGGCCGCTGTCCACTGCAGTCAAAGATTCTAGGACGGCTGAAGCGGTGGCATGAAACTTCCTTTACGCGCAATACACACGGCGGGCGGGCGCGGGTCGGGTCAGATCCGACGCGGGTGTTTTTTGTTTTAATTTCTATGGACGACAAGGATGACAACACACTGAACGCAGGAGCGACTGCCGCGCGCGCACCCGCGTTCTGGGTGTATTGCGCTTTATTTATAAAACAAACTGTTATTTTAGCGGCTTGCTAAATATTGTCTGTCTTTGTCATTTTTGTGTTAATGATCAAAGATGATGACAGATTGTTTTTCAAATCTGTCATCATCTTTGATCATTAACAGTAGCTAACAGAGGTTTATAGAATGATTGTATGGATAAAATTTTGCATACGTGTGCATACAGCTTTGGTGGGTATCGGGCTTAAGCTTTAAAATACTCACGTTACCAGAGTATAAAAATATTTACATTATTTGAACGCGTGTAGGTGCCCTTAGTTCATTTAATACTTGCTTTTATGAAAATTCACTTTTATTGGTGCTTAAACTTTTAAAGCATTTTAGGTAAAGTTTTTACTTGATTTTAAAAGATTAATGGCGATTTGTATTGGCAAACCTTGTTTGATTGTATTGGAGAGCACCGGTGGTCTAGTGGTAGTGACCCCGCCTTTCGATCCTAAGGTCGTGGGTTCAAACCCGGTCGTGCACCAATGGATTTTTCTGTTCGAAAAATTTATGTGCGCAAAGCCAATGCTCTCATACGGTGAAGGAAAACATCGCTAGCAAACCGGCATGTCCAAGAACTAAAAATTCGAAATACATGTGCCATCCACCAATCCGCATTGGGTCCGCGTGATGGATTAAGACCCAATCAATCTCGCCTGAGAGTAAGCCAGTGTCCCAACAGTGGGACATTAAAAAGGCTGTTATGATGATGATGATGTATTGGCAAAATACACAGCCGCGAAGACTAACCAACCATGTTTTGATAAATAGGTTAAAATATCCAAAAGGTAGGTGGTAGGTGTTAAAAATAAACTAAAGGGATTATTCATAATTTATATAAAGCTTAAACTATAAACCTCTGTTATCAAACATGTCTGTCATTGTTTATAGAAATAAAAACCAGCGCTACAGACACATTATGTCTGCAGCACATGCTGAGTGGCTGCCTTTTTTTCGTCACAATAGTTAAGTTTGAATTTTTATTGTTATTTTTATTTTTATGTTAATTGTGTGGCGTTAAATAAACATTTTTCTATTCTATTCTATTCTATTCTATTTAAAATTATTTGAAAAGACAACACTTAAACAGCAGCTAAAATGGCAGTTTCAATAAAGAAAGAAAAGTTAGAATTAAGGGGTTAAACTGTGATATAGAACTATATATAAAACAAAAACAGTTAAAAACCTTACATTTTTACAGACAACACATTTTTTCAAAATGGTTCTTTGTCATCGTTGAGTCATTTTTGTTTTTATAGTGTTAACCATCACACTAAGGGAATATTAAAGATTATAATATCCCAAAAATTATTTTGCCTAAAGCGGGATTTGAACCCGCAACCACCGCTTGATACGCGGGCGCTCTACCAATTGAGCTATCGAGACATATCTCGCTTGGACGAAATAATCATTGGGAGGTCTTCGGCTCGAAGCGCCGATAGCTCCACCAACAGGGAAAACGTTGCAGTTATCCAAGCCTGTTCAATGACTAAAGTTAATTTAGTTCATTGACGAGAGGTATCGCATTGCTTATTCAATTGGTTATTTTTGTTTTTATAGTGTTAACCAACACACTAAGGGAATACTAAAGATTATAATATCCCAAAAATTATTTTGCCTCAAGCGGGATTTGAACCCGCAACCACCGCTTGATACGCGGGCGCTCTACCAATTGAGCTATCGAGACATATCTCGCTTGGACGAAATAATCATTGGGATGTCTTCGGCTCGAAGCGCCGATAGCTCCACCTACAGGGGAAACGTTGCAGTTATCCAAGCCTGTTCAATGACTAAAGTTAAGTGGTTGCGGGTTCAAATCCCGCTTGAGGCAAAATAATTATTGGGATATTATAATTTTTAGTATTCCCTTAGTGTGATGGTTAACACTATAAAAACAAAAATAACCAATTGAATAAGCAATGCGATACCTCTCGTCAATGAACTAAATTAACTTTAGTCATTGAACAGGCTTGGATAACTGCAACGTTTCCCCTGTAGGTAGAGCTATCGGCGCTTCGAGCCGAAGACATCCCAATGATTATTTCGTCCAAGCGAGATATGTCTCGATAGCTCAATTGGTAGAGCGCCCGCGTATCAAGCGGTGGTTGCGGGTTCAAATCCCGCTTGAGGCAAAATAATTTTTGGGATATTATAATCTTTATTGTTGAGTCAAATCTATTTTCCTAACCTAGAGTGAATGATAAAAAAAAACCGAGCTCTTTTTGAGTTCGTTTTGGATCTTTTGAAATTAATTATACAAAATCTGTCTCAAAAAGCTTACAATAAAACAACAGATTACCTAGATGATAAAAAGCTTGGGACGAATGTGCTCCAACTCTACTTGGAATCTATAACAATAGCAAGGATCATGCCAAAAAAGCGATAGGAACCCAGCCGGTGTTGTTGCCAGTTCTTTTACGGCATGGGCGCGTTGGAACTGGTGTAAATTTTCCTAGCTTGTAAGACGTTTCAAAGTGATCCTTGTGATTCTACTGAATAAATAGTTTTTGATTTTGATTTTAGATTTTGAAAATTAACGTTAGATAATTATTTAACGATTAAATAATAATTAATTTTACACGATTTTTAAAAAATTATAATTTTTAAAAAATCGTGTCACCGCGCCTTAACTATCGTGTAGAATGTATTTTATTTATGAACCAGCCGATCATTCATCAAGTAAGCTAGCTCATATTAAAAGCTAAGCTAGTGAGTAGTGACATTGCGGCCAATACATAAACAGCCGCCGGCTATTGGACTCTGGCTGAAATTGCGTTTTCCAAGTCCATTTGGCAGAAACGCACAAAGCCAACAGTTTCCGATACTCGGAAAGGCACTGGCGCGGAAGCAGATCGCACTGACGCAGCGTCACTGCCCGACGTCGAGGATGCACCCCTGCTGGTACAGTCTAACAAAAAGATTGATAGATCCATTATTATATTGATTGAATTGACGCGGCATCATCTATGTCGGTACGGTCTATGAAAAAAAGCGAGTAACTTTCCGTTTATTTTTTATTCACACAGCATCATCTAGCCCCAAGCTAAGCAAAGCTTGTGTTATGGGTACATGATGACTGATATACTTAATATACAATGCATAGAAATACCCAAAACACCCGGAACAAATATTTGCAGATCGTGCAAACATTTGTTGAATCGAACCCGCAACCTCCTGCGTCGCAGGCGGACCTTCGCCCGCCGCGACACATCGGTCGTCCGAAATATTAGATAAACTGGAAAACCATTAAAAATGACATTTAAGCCAAATGCCAATACGCAGAATGACGCATACACCAAACGACTAAAGCGCATGTTGCCGTTCTCAGGTATGACCGCTGATGGCAGATATGACAACCGATTTTGTGTAGGACGCGTTTTTTCCGCAACAGTACCTACATGTATCGTGCGACCACGTCAAAGGGACACGCGCGGTAGTGGCCAATTAGTATCAAATCATGTTGGTGGGGGCCGCTATGACAATTTGGACATTATTTAGCCGTGTTTGTGCGTTGCGAAATGCTACGTTGGTTGCTACGCGGTTTGTAGCGGGTCTACGGTTGCGTAGAACAATAATTAGGTTGGATCAAACAAACGTAATAGATTATTCTCAAAGCAATTGGACTTGTATCTACATATATCAGCTACTTAATTAATTGTTGGTCAGACATTCGGGGTTAAGCCTATAGTCTATATCAGGGTGATAAAAATACATTTATACTGATTACTAGCTTTTGCACGCGACTTTGTTCTCGTGGAACGCGACAACCATCAATTAAAATTGCGATTTGATTAATCAACTTGATTGGTGGAGGTATGCATGTTTTTGGCCTTTCATTCGTTCACAGTAACCTCGCATTCGCATTTACTTAAAAGAGAGAGACGGGTGCATTTCATTAAAAAGTTACTCAGTTTTCGGAAATGTTTGCAGAGAAGCCTTTTTGAGTTCGCTGAACTGTTGGAATTTAACTAGGTACCTTGCCTCAATAACCGAATGAGATGTGTTGATATTTTGAAAATAGCTCGTGAGTCTCTATATTCACTGTTCAAGTGAGACTGCCATGGTCACACTTGTATACTGCGGATATCGGCTGTTGTGAAGTTAGCCGTTTGTCATGACAATTTAATTTGAAAAAGCTTATGCACATCATAAAGAACCAGGCTCTTATTTATAAACGTTCTTTAATCCTCGGTTAACTATGTGTTTTGAAATCTATTATCGTCTTTGTTTGCTACTCGTAACATTAGAATGGAAATATACTGGCTAACATGACAGTTTTTTATGGGTCTGAATAGTGTCTGCACAAGAGCTGTATATTCCAATAAATCATGACAATACATGTCTTAGGTTGGCCCCCGAGGTAATATCACTGTGACACGACGTTTGTTTGTATGCAGACATTGTTGTAATTAAGCTTAGACGAGAAAGCTAATTAACATCACAGTGCTAGCATTATAATAGGTATTATATCCATGTTCTGTAGTTCCAGAAACTGTAGGCACTTGTGTTGTGCCAAGGTAAATCCAATACTCTGCCGTCGTTTTTCCTGATAATTATAATCCGGGCCTCTTCGAGGCTAGTAAACAGGTGTCTTATAGACCTTCGTGCTCCACCGTCGGCCACATCATCGCTTACCACCAGGCGAGATCGTGGCCAAACGAAGGTCATCTTCAAGTCATATTACTCTAATCCAATTTAGGGAAACCCCTTTTAGGTTGATACCTTGCATATTGACAACCGAAATCACGATTTTGGTTTTACGATGCTAGGAGAACCACACCGCGCAAAGAGTAGTAGAGTTCTCTGTGATAGAGCTCGTCCGGGGAAGGACTACCACCATACCTATTTCTGCCGCCAAGCAGCAATGCTCGCATTGCTGTGTTCCGGTTCGAAGGGTATGGTTTACGTTTAAATTACAGGCACATGAGACTTTCCATCTAACGTCTCAGGGTGGTAACACGCAAGTGATATCTATGATGTTGCATGCGTACATAGGCTACGGTAACCGTTGACCATCAAGTGGGCCGTACGCTATGTTGCCACTTTAGTAGTATAAAAAAAAACCGCGCTGAAACTATAAGTTACATAACAAAATAAAGTTTATTATTTTAATTTCAAAACAAACAGTAGTAGCAGTATTTTACTAACTGTCCGTCCCGGCTTCGCACGGGTGGACATAAAATATAGCCTATGTTACTCAAGGATAATGTAGCATTTTAACGGTGAAAATTTTTTGTAATAGGACTAGAATCTTTTGAGTTTATTCTTTACAAACATCGGGACTGCATCTCTAATAGTCAGGCGTGGTGCTTAATATCAGGTGGGGCGCCTTGATTGTCTTGTGACTTGCTGACATAAAAAATTAAAAAAATACAAATCTTTCCTCTTTATAATTTTATTAGTATGAGTAATAACTGAAGCGCAAATAATGAAAGTCCTAAGTAATGGTGTTTTGACGTTTCTTTAATAATATAACGATTGTGAAAACCAACGACGCGGCGACGCCGACGTCTCAGCTAATACGATATTTTGTGTTAGGTCGTAAGAACCATTTATACATTGACATTCATGCTATAGCGTCTAGCGAACAACGAGTAGGTTCGTATGAGTGAATTATACGATGAAGGTCAATAACGCATTGGCAAAATTATTGTGGCAAACTCAGCCACAGACGCCACAAATAAAAAAAAGAAGAAGATGCGGCCAAGACCTCTGTTATGGCCTCTGTTATGTTGAGGCCTTCGGGCGGCCTAAAAACTCTGTCACCAGAGTTGGCCACTGACTCATACGAACGAACGAACGAATGGCCTCACAACCGAACAATCAAAAATACAAATCGCGATGTAATATCTGGAACTTTTCTAAAAGCGACAGTGAAGAGCCCCGAGATTAGCTATTCGCGCTCGTCAGTGTAAACGGCCCATTACTTCCATTCAGTGAAGTAACTGAAAATCAGTTTATGCTGAGTTACCAACGAGCGCGCAAAGTACCCGCTTCCAGTAACGTGAACCGCAAAAAGCAGATAAAGTTACTAAGATGTTCCCGACTAGAGCACTTTAAACCCGCATTTTCATAAAGGAAAAAACAGGAATCTCATTTTGAAATTTAAATAACCTTATAGAATTTTAACGAGTAACCATAAAACACTGGCCTTTGACTCCGCAGACTTGAGTCTGGCACTCGGCACCGGTAGATAAACGCCTCTGCAGGCGATAGCGTGCTGCGAAAGGGCTAAGCAGAGGTGTTGAACGTATACAAAAAAAATCTGTGCAAGTATTCTATACCAGATACTTGGTTTCCATGATGCAAGCTTTGGCCATGACTGAGTTCTTCGCGCGGCCTAAAAACTCTTGTCACCAGAGTTGGCCACTGACTCACACGAACTTACTTACTTTTAGCTTTGCTTAGTTTCGGGCTAAATGGCGCTGTGTAAAAATACCTGCCTATATTTATTTATTTATTTATTTATTTATTAGTGTGTCTTCTAATTCTACGGACGTACTCGTAAATTTGGAATCAAAAGTGCTGATATTTTTACAAAAAAAATTATGAAGATGCTTTAGCATTGCGAAATCGTGTCTAAAATAGCTGCGGTAAACTGACGTGAAGTAACTATAATGTTTTGATACGACTTTCTAAGCTTCTCTAAGCCCCACTCCGCTTTGGTGTATAAATAAATAAATAAAATAATAATAAATAATGCTGGACAATACTCAGCATAATCTAGCCCCAAGGTAAGCTGCTGTTAAACAGAGCTGTGCTACGGGTACTAGATGACTGATATATACTTAATACATTACAATACATAGATAGATATTTTTTAATAATATAGACAATTCCCAGAACACCCGGAACAAATATTTGTAGATCGTACAAACATTTGACCCGAGGCGGGAATCGAACCCGCAACCTCCGTGTCGCAGGCTGACCTACGCCCGCTGCGCTACCTCGGTCGTCAAATCGTCAAGTCGTGTATGATCACTATTACTATGTTAAAACTTAACTTCAACTCTATTACAAAATGGATTTATATGATTATTTATTGTACTATAGTTTGCAACATTACGTTCCTCCCGACTCACCATACTATTCAAATATATTGTGGATTCTCAAATATATTCTTATTCGCAATAAATTTGTAAGTATTTAAACATCCTTGTATGTGACCTTGTCGTCACGTTTGTCAGTCGTCGGGGTCACCTTGTGGTTGGCTTGTTGCTGGTAAGATTCATGTTACGCTAACGCTTTTATAGACTCTTGTCTAATGGCCCACGCAATAACGTGGAGCGTAGCAAAAACACGACATAATCCACACCGCGCCCGCCTCAATTAAATAGCTATACTCTATATTGTATACGGGAAATTAAACCCTTACTCCTACGTCTGTCTTGTCTCTGGATACCATTTTCGCTTGCATTCCCACATCACTTACCTTTATTAGCATGTTTATAGGATTTTGAACCTTATGTTGTTAAATAAAGGCGGTGTTTGAAGCGTTCCTGGGCGGTTGCATATTCTTTCCGTCGGAGGAAAGTCCGGTGTATCGCCAGCGAGATACGAGCCGCTGTGCACTTAAGATAGCCAGCTAGGGCTGCTGCGCGCTATCTGCACCTGGTGCGCCTTTAATGTAAGTGAATGTTGATTCGGTAATGGTTTTTGCATGCAAACGACTTGCTACATGACAATAGCTGCCATTATTTGAGTGAAAAGTGCGCGAAACTCTATGAACATCTCTGTTATCACGCGCGATTTTACACTCAAGTAAAAACGATGCATTTTTTAGTGTTCTATACCTCTAGAAGGAAAGATCTTAGTTGTTCGACTGTCCATCTATCTGAATGAGATTTAATAACTATGTCTACAGGTGACGAGCTCAATGCAGTATCATGCAAAACCTGAAATCTCAAGCGAAAAGTTACACATCTGTTATGGTCAAGCATAAAGTGAATGATGTCAGTCACTGCCTAACATAAAAATAAAGGTATTTATTTCAGTGCCTTATTCCTAAACATACTACCCAAGTTAGTGTGCCTTTCAAAACTACCATCGTCTTTGTTCACTGACATAAGAATGACAAGGAAAGACTGCAAGCTAAGATGACAGTTTTTATGTATGAATAAGGACATTTCAGTGTAATTAATTTGTATGTGAGTAAGTAAGTATTTATTTATTTGACACAGGAATATTAGGTATACTTAATGATTTGTTTATGTTTTTTTTTTTATACAACTGAAGTGGCAACCAAGCGTACGGCCCACAAGATGGTAAGCGGTTACCGCAGCCTATGGACGCTTGCAATGCCAGAGGTATCACTCGCGGGTTGCCACCTTGAGGCATAGATCAAAAGCCTCATGTGCCAGTAATTTCACCGGAAACCACACCCTTCACACCGGAACACAGCAATGCGAGCATTACTGCTTGGCGGCAGAAATAGGTATGAATCCATAGGTTCCCGAACAAGTAAAACTGTGTTTCAGGAACCCAGGCTTTTCCAATCGAAAAATAACCAGTTTTTGTTGTTTAAATAGTTCTACTTATATTCACATACAAAAGAAACCAATATAACAAAAAATGAGTTAATCAACAATGCAGCTTCAAAACAAAAGCTTAATTGTTCAGAAAAATGTGTGTATCTGTGAGTGGTGTAAGATAAGATAAGATAGATAAGATATTTATTGATCACAAGGTGTAAGGGAGAGGCGTGTGTTTGTGTGTGTATCACATATGAAGTTACATGTTGAGAGCTGTTGGCAGCCCTAGCACTCACGTCGCACCGTGTAGGAACGAAGGCGATTCGAGTGAGTCGACTCTTTTTTCAGTCCAATGCACATTACAGTCTTACGGCTATCCAACAAACAACATTAAACTTTTTATCTCCATTCGCTATATTTAAATACTTGTTCAGACATTTCTAGGGTTCCGTACCACGGGAAAATTAACCTTTACACTTGGATTACCTTTCTGTCCGTCTGCTTATCTAAGAAGACTATTTTTCCCTTGATTTCTGATAGAGTTAGAATTGAGATATAAAATGCAAACAGGGGTAGTATAAGTTTATATTCTAATAGCAAATAAATAATGAAAGAAGTAGGTATAGTTCACAATTTTAAACAGTTGTTTGGTGAAGAACTAGGGTCTATGTAAGTGTGAATGAAATTGTTATTGTAATCCGCCGTTTTGTATGTGAGTGTGAGTTAAAAACGCGTTATAAGGAAGTATTGAACAAACATCTGTAACTATTCTAATGTTGCCTGAAATAAAGTTTTTCTTTTATTTATTATTAGATATTATTATTATATAAATACAGTATACAGGCTAAGAATGGTTCACCCATCTAAGTGATGTGATTCGATAACTGACACAGGAATACATCCTTTAGCTCGATAGCCAATAGTTTTATTTTCATTTGTTGAACACAGCGATCGTGTAGAGTAATTTCGTATAAGTCAGTGGTCAACTCTTGTGAGTGTTATTAGGTCATCAACAAATTCGAAAAAAAAGCTGGAACCGACTACTTCATGTACCATTTGAAGCACGGAAGCGCTCAGTAGAAATTGCGGTCTTGCGGTCACTCATTCAAATGGTAAATAACATCGTGTAGAGTGGCAACACTGTATGCAAATAAAATTCACATTAGTTTGCAAAGTTTTTGAACGGTAGGTAATATTCCAAGTCTCGGTAGTACTATAATATTAACTATCTGTTCTGTGCCGAAAGTTTACGTATTTTTAATGAACGAATTAAGTTACTTTGACGGTAGAAACGGAGTTGCAACGCGACTCGGTATAAGTTTGGGTTCTATTCCAAATTGCTTCGCTACAAGTATTCCTTTTGAGCAAAGCGCTGCGTTCCGTTTTTTTTTCTCTGAACCACTTATAGAAGTAGATTATAAAAAAATAATTATTTACAAAAACAATGTTTTACCCAAACCAAAGTACCTTTAAAATAAGCAACCCAAAAAATATTGAGAAAATGTTTAAAGTTCTGTTACATTTCAAATGCCCGCGGTAACGTTTGCACCATTGCCCCATTATGGGTAACTGGTTAGTTACGTTTGCACCATCCAAATTAAAACACTACTTAACTTATTCCAAAAAATGTGCATGGATTTCTATACAAAACAGAGAACCTCAGGCAGGTTACTGAAGCGTAGAACTCACATGGAGTAAGTTTGTATGAGTGAGTGGCCGACTCACATGAACTTCCAGAAGCTACTATCTTAAGCACTCAACTCTATCACGAGTGAACCCCATTTCGTTATTAAAGATGACGTAATATAATAAGATGGTCTTCATAATTCGGGTCGGGATCGAATTTTATGTAATAGTGCAGGGCACTGAGTAAATTCAGGCGCGGTCTCGCCCGGCTATTGGTCGCACGCGTCGCCCCAAGACAGGGATTAGAGTGGACACGCTGGCTTTGAGAGATTAGCTTTATTTAGCGCATAATGTATTCAACTTAAATAACTGATGGTAAGCGGTTACCGTAGCCTATGTACGCTTGCAACATCAGAGATATCACTATCGTCGTAGATATAAGTCTCATGTGCCTGTATTTTCACCGGGAACCATATCTTTCGAACCAGAACACATCAATGCGAGCATTACTGCTTATCGGCAAAAATCGGTATGGTGGTAGTTCTTCCCCGGACGAGCTCTACCACAAAGAACTCTACTCTACTACTCTTGTAAAGAAACTCTAGCGTACGAAAGCGATAATATTTATCGTGACAGTTTCCGTAGTTTGATTATGGTGTGAATGCTCTAAACTTTGATGTCACCGACATAGGTTGAACATATTTGCAACAATTATTGTAAGTCGTTTTCAAGAGTAGACCCTTTGGACCAACTGATGCGTGCCAAGTGTCACGTCAAACAGTAAACCAAAACATGTAGTCTGCATGCACTCTGTCGTCTTTAAGTACAGTAGCACTAAGATTTAGCTTAATATCTTGTATCAGTTAATTATTTTGAGTGTATATTGTGTTGATGGCAATTAAATATAAATAAATAATAATGCAATGCATGTAAACTCACAATTTCGTCACAATTCTATTAGTTGGTAGCTCCGCTCCGCTTCGGTGGATAATTGCTCTAAATTTAAAAGATTTCAGGGCAATCATTGTCACCAGGATTGGACACTAGCTCATACAAACTTATGCTAACAAGCCTGAGTGGTTAGACCCGCATCCTGCTTTTCAAGAGCAGTAATTTGCAGCATTGGGAACATGCTCACAAAGTAGGTTAATTCAATGATCTGTAATCATAGCGTACTGAATTCCAGGTGACTTGACCAAGAAATGAAAATGAAATGAAATTCGGTTTATTTGGCAAACACACAGAAAGAAAGAAGAAAAAGAAGAAAATATAAAACAAGAGATTCAAATAATAAAAAGAAAAGAAAAAAGAAAAAAAAAACCAAGAAACTATCGGATAACAAAACGTTTGTGTTTCTCAACAAATTAGCTAACCAAACTTGTATAACACAGACAAATAGCTCTATATATATATAACTAGCCGATCTACCCCAGCTTTGCACAGGTGCAAATTCTAACATGCGTCAATTCTTGACTTATGCAGATAATGAACTGAATTCTACTAATATTTGGTTTTTGGATAAGCACCCGTGCGAAGACGGGGCGAGTTGCTAGTTCTAATATAACCTATATTACTCAGGGATAATGAAGCAAAATTTGGCTACAAATCAGACCAGTGGTTTTTAAGTTTACATACATACATACATAAAATCACGCCTGTATCCCGTAGGGGTAGGCAGAGACCACGGATTTCCACTTGCTACGATCCTGACACACCTGTTTTGCTTCATTTACTCTCATCACATTCTTCATACACGCTCGTCGGTTTAGGGTACTCCTGACCTGGCCTTTCTTTAGCACGTCTTCAATTTGATCGTAATACGTGCGTCGAGGTCTTCCCCTTCCAACTGTACCATTCACACTCGCCTTATGAATCTGATTCGTCAATCTTCTTTCATCCATCCTCTCTACATGCCCAAACCACCTTAGCATGATAATATATAATGATACCTGGTTTGATAGAATGGAGAGCTTACACTCTAAACCTTTTTGAGTTTATTCGTAACAAAAAAATATACAAATCTTCTTTTTTATAATATTAGTATAGATAAACTTACATTTAGAACGAAAAATATTTGTATTGACTGTATCCAGTTGTTATCGATCGGACAAGTAACTTAAAGTTTGCTGGTTCGTTTTTTTTTTTTTTTTTATATACAACTTAAGTGGCAACCAAGCGTACGGCCCACAAAATGGTAAGCGGTTACCGTAGCCTATGAACGCTTGCAATACCAGAGGTATCACTCGCGGGTTGCCACCTTGAGGCTAAGATCGAAAGCCCCATGTGCCAGTAATTTCACCGGAAACCATACCCTTCACACCGGAACACAGCAATGCGAGCATTACTGCTTGGCGGCAGAAATAGGTATGGTGGTAGTCCTCCAGAAAAGAATCACACAAAAATTACAAATGCGGTAGTAAGTCTGTCATGTGTATATGTTTATAATTAGTGTGATTAGTAGTATTTATATATAATGTATTGTGTTAAATATGTGTGTGCGAGTATGTGTACACATTACACGTTGTCACATTTAATAACAAGCAAAGCAGCAACACTACGTCCGTTCGATGCTGATGTATATCACATTGTAATAATGGATTACCGCGGTTCAGAGTGTAAGCTCTCCATTCTATCAAACTAGGTATCATTAGTAATTGAAAACTAAACAGGCTATGTAGTGTAAATTAGTCTTTACGTGAGGATTTTGTGTCAATACTAAATTGAATTTGATTTGAATAAATGAATAGATGAAGTAACGACCACGCAGTTAAATAGTTCACAAACCACAAAACAAAGTCACGTGCTAACACTGAGATACTAGTCTAAACTAAAGTACGCTCTTAAATTCGATAAATATAATGCATACGCCGCAAAGCAGTAATGCTCGCATTGCTGTGTTCCGGTGTGAAGGGTATGGTTTCCGGTGAAATTACTGGCACATGAGGCGTTCGATCTATGCCTCAAGGTGGCAACCCGCGAGTGATTCCTCTGGTATTGCAAGCGTCCATAGGCTGCGGTAACCGCTTACCATCTTGTGGGCCGTACGCTTGGTTGCCACTTCAGTTGTATAAAAAAAAAATACGCAAAAAAAACACTTGCAGCTCACTGTCAACAAACAGAGATGTACTGCTTGGAAAAAGATTCCTTTATAATTCACAAGACTCTTATATGCCGACAGTTTATGACTATCACATAGATTATGCAGGAAGTTTTATGTTGCTACTTTCCGTAAAAGGTGGAGGAAAATGTTCTCAATCAATTTGTATTATCGCCATGACAACAGCTGCTACTGTTTCAGACAACACAAAATAATTCAACAACTAAACGAGTACAGTGCTGCCAGCGGATCTCGGCCGTCGTGAAGTTAGCCGTTTCAATGCGCAACGGAGCTTTTTCGAACCAAATTGTCTTTGCACATCACATAAGGCTACTACTTAACCTATCCCTTGGGTTTGTCAGGTTGATAATAAATGACCATGTATTTAATAATATGTGTTTTATGATATGTTAGTTGCTTATTTTACTTATCTAGTATCAGTATCTATGTCTATGTCTATGTACCTTAGATTAAGTTTATTTTATGTATGAGTATTGTGTTTCAATCGTTCTGTGTTTGTGTGTATCAAATAAATGTATTTCATTTCATTTCATTTAATTTTTGATGCTTTAGTAAAGTTACAATAAATTTTTACTAAAATTCTTTAGTAAATCTATCCTCAATATTCCGTTATTCCTTGGGTCTAGAAATCTAAAATCCATTATAAGTAGATATCCTTGGCAAACATTCAAGCAAGCAAGAATGATGCGATATTTCATTCGGCATTTATCATTGACTTATATCCTTGAGAACGCGTCAGCATTCGGCACCGAATAGAAACGTAGCCTGACCTTGGAGGTCAGTCATTAGGGCCCTTTTATCTTTTAGGGATAATGTCTAGGCGAAGCCGAATATTATTGAAAGTATTTTATGCGGCTGTAGAAATGCTACCTACTTAAGATTTCTTTGAAGTGAAATATTCTGCATTTTGTTAAACGATTCCGATTCGTGAAGTAATGCTTCGGTTACTTATTGATATCTAATGTGATATCTTAAAAATACAAAAGGTTTACTTTGCCGTTAGTTTATAAGATTGTCTTGCCTGGTCTCAGGATGTTTGCCCTAATATATCAGGGTGTATCCATATTATTCCACAGTGCACGATTTGGTCTCATCCCGCGTTGCGACCACCAGACATTATTTATACGCTGCCGCCGCCGGCGACCTAACGTGACATATTTTAAAGCGACCGTTTTAATAAGTCGCCTCTAACCTGCCAGTTGGGATGTGCTGGAGCATTGAAGTGGCAAAAATCATATGTTTTTTTTTTTTTTTTTTTTTTTTTTTATCACACAGCATCATCTAGCCCCAGGTAAGCTGCTGTTAAACAGAGCTGTGTTATGGAGACTAGATGACTGATATATATTTAATACAATACAATACATAGATATATATTTTTTATTATATATAGAAAACACCCAGAACACCCGGAACAAATATTTGTAGATCGTACAAACATTTGACCCGAGGCGGGAATCGAACCCGCAACCTCCGCGTCGCAGGCGGACCTGCGCCCGCTGCGCCACATCGGTCGTCAATTTATTAATCAGTATCATCATGTCAACGAAATTTAATGAGCAAATTGTCAAGAAATCAACATATTGGCTAAACACAGTGACTTGGTGTCTTATTTTTAAAGGGATGATCTTTGGAAGGATTTTTATCGGCGGCATACGAAAAACTATCTACGGGATAATGCATGCCTGTACCTACCTTATTTTTACTTCATTCGGGAAGTCTATCCATTGTAAACTTAGGTATGAGAAAATTTTATACCGTGGAAACGGTAAGTACCAGTAGATTATATATAGGTATATAGGTCACACAATATGATGTATTTATAACGCAAAATGAAAAATTAGTTCTAACCCACAAAATAAATCAAGTTGTTTGCCAAAAGTTTCGTGTTGAATTCCGACTTGAAAAGCTATTTACGAATCTAAACACGAAGCGGAGTTCAATTGCATTATTTACAGGTGTTCTACTTTACAGACTCACAATAACCTTAGTAAAATTGAAATAGTGCTTGCACGTAAAACTCCGTGTCCCGGAATTTACCCAGCTTATTGTACACTATCGAGACTCAATAAATAAGGAGTTTTACAGCCGTGCTGTATCTTCTCTGCCATTTCTGTTCCTTATGAGCAACGCTTCCGAATTGGTTTCCGTCCCCGGCGGGGTTACCTCCGACTCGCGGCCAAATTCGAATATTCCACTTTATTCCAGTTTTCTTTAGATCCGTGGTCGGTCCCCCGGCTCCCGTATGACATGGGAGGATTACCCTCGCCACCTCCCGAAATCTAAAGCTAGTGGCATGTGCTACTAATTGATGCGTTCCGCGGGGAATAAAAACGGCCCGATTAGGACATTTGATATAGGTCCTTTTCCGCACAGTTGCCAACTTTGTTTTCACTTCTCTACTTTATAGCACAATAAAATAGCGTGCAGCTAATTTAGACAGCGTAATAAAATGCACGGAAATATTTCCCAATTTTAATCCCTATCGTGCCGAATGCGAAATCACTTTTGTTTTTGAACTTTTCGTAAGTCGGTACGGCAGTTGATAATTTAAGGTGCGCGTGCAGGTATTTCCGCCCTAAATCTCGCCGGTCCGAATCTATAGCGATTCCAATGATTTACCGCGCAATAAAGTTTTTAATTTCAAGTGGAAACATTCCATTATCGCAGTTTCGTTTTTAATAAGTGAGGGGACGAGGTGAACTGGCCAATTTCGCTGTGAAATTGAAAAAGTTAAACGACAACATCTACAATCGTTTCTGCGTGCCGATTGTCGACCACTCAACTCAACTGGGCAATTCTAAGTTTTTTGCACACGCCAGATACTGTCAGTATGGTTAGTATATAGTTAGTATTATTTCAAATTTGACAGGACACTGACCGTATACTGGTAGTAGGTATACTGTTCGTACGAAGAATACAAAAATCTAGAGCCACCTTGCTGACATTTTTTTACTAAGAACTTGGTTTCCGTAATTTACTGCGCAGGTCAACTTCAATTGTTACGTGGTTGGAGTTCGTTATGATACAGGAATAAGCAGGAACTTGATAGGAACCATGTTTACTTTCATCATCATCATTAACATTATCAGCCAATAGACGTCCACTGCTAGCCATAGGCCTTCAAAGAGCGCCATGACGACCGTTTTTCTTAATCGATCGTCATGTTTACTTTTTCTACGACAAAATCCTACTTAATATTTTTAATCCCTGTGTGTGTGTGTGAAAATGTTTGTTACCACGTATCTCCGTGACGGCTTTACCGATTGTGATGGGAATGTAGATGCTTTCTCACTAGAATTTTCGGGAAGAAGAATAGATGGCTTAAGTCCTGGAAAAACTATGTGTTATTCCAGGACTTAAGCCATCTACAAACTGAAAAAAGCAGGTGAATCCATGCGGGTCAGCTCAAAGTAAAGTAAAGTAAAAAATATATTTATTCAATAATATCACAAGGATCATTTTAAAACGTCTTAAGGCTAAGTGAATTTACGCCAGTTCCACGTGCACCAGAACAGAGTCAAATATAACCTACTTCTTTTTCTTTTGATGTATTGGTTCAATCCAGCCGGATCCAGTGGGCTCGAGCTCGGGACTGGTTGCAATGGAGCGAGTGGTCGCGTAGTTGCTGGAATTGTTTCAGCTATTCCACCGTCATATTGCACTGTTACGCGCGCTCGAATGCAAATTTCTGGAAACACTTCGTTTCACTTTCCGGAGGATGATTGAACATTGTAGAAGTATTGCGATCAGCGATCTATCGATTCTAGAACTCTTTCTTGTAGCCTTGTTTTTAATCTTACCTTGATATTAAACAAGTGTGAAGCAGGTACTTGTTTAACTTTTTTCTTCTGTAAATATTTATTAATAATTTAATCTTTTTTTACACTCGTATTGAGTAATACGAGTGTAAGACTCAACATTAGTTTTTAGGACACTCAAAGGCCTGGTTTATGGCTTAACGAACTTTTAACACTGTCGCTGTTAGCTTGATGTGCCCTCCAAAGCACTAAAGTGTACTCACATGTAAATATTTTGCAAGACTAAGTACTACAATATCTGTGGTATGAAAAATATTCAGTGATACTCTATGGAAAGTATATTAGCCGATATTTTTCTATATCATTTTACTCTCATTTTATAACGAAATTCCACTGGAGCATATTCTCTTCTTAGTAGCAAATATTGTTTGTGTAGCATCATCTATTCTCTGCACAGGAATGTTGCTATCAAGTAGACAAACTCGCGCTTGCTTGCCGAATTCATTTCATATACTACCGTTCAACAACATCTCTTATAACAATAAAGCTAAGGGTCAGATTGTAATGTCTGCTGTTTGCCCACGCCTTACTACTTTCCATAAAAACAAATAGGTGTTGTCGACTCTATAAAGTTGGAGCGAAGGTGTATAATGCTCTGGTCGTGTTACGGTGGTTAATAATTCCCGGGTGGACACCTTGAGGGTAAGCTGGTTAGGTTACGTTCAGGGAATGCAGAGTGACTGATTTCTATCGCCCGTCCTGCATTCTGATGACAGTTGGAGGCTGTGTATTCTAAAGACGATCAGAAGCCTGTGAATGAGAGCAGGTTGTGATGTTGTATTATTTATAGGATGCTTGAGGGTTATGATTCAATTTACTTGAAGCCTTCATTATTTGGGTCAAGGCGGGTTTTAAAATTGATGGGGCGAAACTTGTTTCGAAAAGTAATGACTTTATCAAAATAGAATGAAATAAACTCTTGAATAAATAAAACAACTTTTATAAAAGTAGGGTCGTACTTTGTTGTTTTTCTACAGATTATAAGAGTTATAGTTCTCACGACGGATCTCGGCCGTCGTAAAGTTAGCCGTTTCGATGCGCAATAGAGCTTTTTCAAACTAAATTGTCTTTGCGCATCACAAACGGCTAACTTCACGGAAGCCTAGTTCCGCCGTGCGAACGACGAATCTCGGCCGTCAACGGCTAACTTCACGGAAGCCTAGTTTCGCCGTGCGAACGACGAGTCTCGGCCGTTTCGATGCGCAATGGAGCTTTTTCAAACTAAAATGTCTTTGCGCATCACAAACGGCTAACTTCACGGAAGCCTAGTTCCGCCGTGCGAACTATACTAGAGGATGCCATTTGAATGCAAATGGGAATAAGATTGGTTATTGGATCTTTGTAGTGTCAAACAACTACCTTATTTATTAATATCCTTAAAAACTTGGATTAGGGTAAGGAGGTCTTGGTAGAGGAAGGTTGCGGGTTCGAAAAAAAATTACTTACAATAATACGAGTATATTCTATCTAAGGTATCGCCTTTGGCAATAGAAACAATGAAGAAAATTTTTATTTAAGTTTACGAAAAATGGACTACAAAGTCTCACGAAGGTAAACGCGAATTAAGACCAAGAAATAAGCAAGTGTGATGGACACTGTATAACATAATTTTTACCGGCTTTTTCAAAGAAACACTGTCACTAGTGTAGTCGAGAAAAAAAAAGCAAAAAAAAGTTGGCCACTGACTCATACGAACTTACTTACTGTATGACATCATCATCATCGTAACAGCTAAAAGCGCCATAACGACCGATTTTGAGTCTTCACCATCCACCGACTGTATTACCACTGGTATTACAGACTGCTGTAAATAATAAAACTTAGTGAACATTTTTATCTGCCCATTTAAGAGCCCTATCCTTGACAATCCTTGAATTTACTTGTAGCCCGTGAAGTTTCGAACACTATTGTGGCTCGTGTGTTGAAGATATTTTAACGAAAATAAAAACAAATAAAAGCTTTATCCCTTAAAATTTAAGCCAACAGAGCATAATATTAATTAACTCAAGACATAACTGATTAAAAGATAACTAGTAACGCACGTTTCGTAAAATGAGCAATTCCAGTCAACTTTCGATCATTTTTTCTATGAAATAACAAAGTCTAACATTTTTCCAAAAATGCAATTATAATAATCACAGTTTTAAAATTTAAGTGAATAGAGAAAAATACAACATGTTAGTTCAATATTTTTGAAAAAAGACGGTCTAAAAAACGCGTACTTTTCCTAATTTTACGCTTGTTATTTCTGCTAAAGTAAGGAGTTTACAATAAAAATAAACCTATTTTATTAAAGTTTAAGTTTTTATTAAATAAATACAACAAAGAAAATAGTCTAATAGCATTGACTTTTTTTAATACGAATTTTTTAAAATCACACCTTAGCGCACTTGTAATTGTATCGCTAAATCTTGGAAAGGCCTCTTAAGAGGCCTTTCCAAGATTTAGCGATATAATTCATGAAGTTCGCGTGAATGTATCTTTATATAGTATAAGTAATAGCGCACGCGACGAGGAGCTATACGTCCTACCTCCATAAGCGCTCAGCGCGGTTTGAGAGTCGCTGCTTCGACCGATATGATTATAAGTGCGCAAAGGTGTGATTTAAAAAAAATCGTATTAAAAAAAGTCAATGCTATTAGACTATTTTCTTTGTTGTATTTATTAATTAAAAACTTAAACTTTAATTAAGCAGGTGTATTTTTATTGTAAACTCCTTACTTTAGCAGAAATAACAAGCGTAAAATTGGGAAAAGTACGCGTTTTTTAAACCGTCTTTTTTCAAAAATATTGAACTAACATGCTGTATTTTTCTCTATTCACTTAAATTTTAAAACTGTGGTCATTATAATTGCATTTTTGGAAATATGTTAGATTTTGTTATTTCATTGAAAAAATGATCGAAAGTTGACTGGAATTGCTCATTTTACGAAACGTGCGTTACTAATTATTTTTTTAATCAGTTATGTCTTGAGTTAATTAATATTTGCTCTGTTGGCTTAAATTTTAAGGGATAGGGCTTTTATTTGTTTTTATTTTCGTTAAAATATCTTCAACACACGGGCCACAATAGTGTTCGAAACTTCACGGGCTACAAGAAAATTCCCGGATTGTCAAGGATAGGGCTCATCTAAACACCTTTCACAGTGAAATACGTATTCAAATCGAATAACGTATTTGGATATAAAACAAGGCACAAAGACAGTTAAACAAAATCCCGTGTGTTCCGATAAGTCCCGCGAGGCAGCCCTGCGCGTCATAGCGGCAACGCAACAAGTTATGCGCTAGGGATGATACCAATCACTAAAATTACTCATCTGAAAAATAAGGCATTGCTTAAAAGACTGCCGTGAATTATTTTTATGTAACACTCGTTATTAAAAAACGCGTTTTCACGTATCGTTGTCAATGTAGGCACCGGCAATGTTTCTTGCAAAGTTCACTGATTATTTTTTTCGTAATAAAGCATTTTGGTGCGCTCCGTCTTGGTGCGTTTCAGCTAGGTGCGCTACTTGAAATACCTAGTTTTATTTAGTCATTACTGTAATCAGTGGTAGAAAACTCCTTAAATGTTAAAAAAACCAAAGGAATGTAACAAAAATCGCCTTTATCAGCGTATATAAAATAAAACAAAATTATATAATCATTTATGACTTCATCATGTCACAGTCTTACCATCAGATTATTCTATTTAGAAATAACTACTTATTTATGACAGTAAACTCAAGCTTTAAAAGTTAAATCGTCTATTAAAGTAACAACCAGTTTATTCACAGCGCCCCTTTACTAAAGCATCGTTTCTATTATGTATTTTAATTTACCGCTCCACTAACAGTGTGTATATTACGCCACAACCCTAATGTGCGCTGCGTACAGGGTTGCCATTCCGTTTTATGGAGAAAACATAAAATTTATCAGACCTTGGAGATACAAATGAGAGCGAGGTTTCGGGTCTCGGTGCGAACGGCTTTTTATGAAGATGGCGCGTGTTATGACGACATTTAGCTGGAGATTGATTACGGAAGGTCTGGATGTGATGGGGTTTATAATATTGACTCGCCAAATGGTTATAGTTTTGTTCTAAGGACGAATTTGACTGACTTCTGTAAGGTGATACTTCGTTGCAATCCGATTTCAATCAGCGAACTGTCAAAAAGCTTCAATACGTCTATACAAAATACGTCAGTTTTTGATAGAAACCAAGTGAAATTGATTGCAAGCAAATTACATAATCGCCCTTTTGGTATATCTGTGTATTCTTGGTTTAAAAATATGCCCAGTACAATTAAAACTAAGTTATCGAGCTAATAAAGGATAACGTCGATTAAAACACGCTTACATTTTGATATTTCACTATTATATTAAAGAAAAATTACATGCTTTGGTAGTTCATCCCTCGCTAGAATTCGTATAGTGCTTGCCAGAAATTACGCCGTATAACACCCAACACCTAACCAATGTTTAGCATTTTTTTTTATTTTTTTTATTGATTATAGTCAAGAGTTTGACCACCACCTCACCTGATGGTAAGTGATGGTGTGGTCGATGATGGAGCACGCTTGCCTAGAAAGAACCTGTTCAATCTAGCCTTAAAGACTCCTAAATTGTATTGGTCATAATATACATAATCATCATGACAGCCTTCTAATGTTCCCCAACAGTGGGACACTGGCCTACTTTCAGGGAAGAGTCTTAATCCACCACGCGGACTCAATGCGTATGGCACATGTCTTTCGAATTTTAGTTATTCGACATGCCGGTTTCCTTACGATGTTTTCCGTCACCGTATAAGAGCACTGGCATTGCGCACATAAATTCGAGCTGAAAAATCCATTGGTGCATGACCGAGTTTGAGCTTAGGATTGAAAGGCAGGGTCACTTCCACTGGACCATCGGTTCTCTAAGACCACCGGTATTCTTATTTTAGCATAATATCTTGTAAAAATTATCCCGTCATCATATCATCATCATATCAGCCGATAGACGTCCACTGCTGGACATAGGCCTCCCCCAAAGAGCACCATGACGACCGATTTTGAGCTTTCACCATCCACCGACATATTGCGACCACTTTAATGTCATCGGTCCATCGAGTGGGGTGATCGATTATCCCGTCTCGTGGTAATAATTCAATTCTTTATTTATTGCTTTAGATTACATAGGTTTATATTAATATCTTATGTATCTTTTTTTTTTTTAATATTATTTTTTAGGCACACAATACACGATACACATATTAACATTAATCAAATCTTACATACTTACCTATCTATCTACTTTTTTACAAATACCGAATGCATAAACCTCGGCCTTTCTCCATGTTGCAATACCCTAATAACAGGATTCATGTGTGATACTACTTATTTTGTAACAACTACATAATGTACCATATGACAGCAATAAATGTATTTGATTTGATTTGATTTGATACAAACAACAAAAATCATAATTATAGAATTATAATTATCTACTTAATAACTATTAAAGAATAGTAGGATTATATGAAACACATAAGGGCACTTGCAAATTCAATTGAATCACAACATCGAGCAAGTTATCCGCTACGCCACAGAAGTCGCACATCAACAATCCTATTTAGCCGGTTAGGGTTTCCCAAAGAGCACACATTTTTCAATTACGCTTGTCCATTCATTACGTATCGAAATGCTACGAAGCTGCATAAATATATATTTCAATTTGGCGCCCCGGCCGTGTCCGCCTAAATCAATAATCAGCTTACCTACCACCTCGCTGAAATACCTATCACGGAATTATTTACTACTAGCCACTCTATAGGGTGGTAACCTGAGATGGGACAGTAGGGGTAGCCACCTTAAGGCTGCATTTCCACCAGAGATGTGCGAGGGAGTGTAGCGAGGGATGTGTTTGTTAGGTTTGTAACCGGTAGAATCACTTCATCTACCTAGCCTCGCTCTGAAGTGATTCTATTGGTTCCTAAAAACACATCCCTCGCTACACATCCTCGCACATCTCTGGTGGAAACGCAGTCTAACTGTGTTCTCGTTTCTAGAAAGTTATCTGCGCTCACAGATTTTGTTGGTTATTATTATAATAATATATAATAATAAACTAATATAAAGCAGGTTAGTATTTTAGGTATTTGATGATGTTTAGCAGGACTATTATCACGATAAATATCTATTCATACATACTCGTACATACATCAAATCACAGCTGAATTCCGTAGCGGTAGACAACCATGGATTTTTACTTACTACGATCATGGCATACCTGTTGCTTCATACACTCACCTCACATTTTCCCACAGTACTCGTTCCAATTAATGCTGCGTTTCCACCAGAGATGTGCGAGGATGTGTAGCGAGGGATGTGTTTGTTAGGAACCAATAGAATCACTTCATTTACCTTGTCTCGCTCTGACAGTTTTAATGAAGTGATTCTATTGGTTCCCAACAAACACATTCCTCGCTACACATCCTCGCACATCTCTGGTGCCTAAAAATAGCTTTATTGTAATAATTATTTTATGGTACATCTCGCGACTTTGTTCATGATTTTTTAAACATTTAACTTCATCTTACCAACTTCTTCATGAGCGTTTTGAGTGTCTCTAGTTCTAAGGAGCTTCATAACATAGTATAAAATAAAGTCGCTGCCCGTTGTCTGTCCCTTTGTATTACGCTCAGATCTTCTAAACCACGCAACGGATTTTAATGCGGTTTTCAGCATTAGATAGAGCAATTTAAGAGGAAGGGTTATACATTTAAAAAATCATAGCCCACATACACGACTCCGACTGCTTGTGGTCCACTCATTGACAGCTAGCAGACGCGTTGCTGTCCACGCGTAAGTGGGCTATGACCTTTAGCCTCCGTGCAAAGCTGGGGCGGGTCGCTAGTTATTTTATAAAAACACATGGTTCACTTTGAAACAAGCTAGGTGAATTTACGCCAGTAGTAGAGTTTACTGCACACCCTGTATCATTGTGGAGATACAATGTAGCATATGCGATCGGGGCCGGTGGCTAAGTGGAGTAGATTCTCAGTTTGGGCGCATTTCGCATACGGTATGAGCGGGGTTACTTAGCATCAATCTGCGGGTCCGATGTAAATTACGTGGGGGAGGGTTATTGAGGTTATGACGATACTAGCGCCCCGCCGCGGCTTTGCGCTTTAGAACTAACTATGACTGTGTGACCCCACCTTCCGATCCTAAGGTTGTAAGTTCGAATCCGGTCGTGCACCAATGGATTTTTTGCTACGAAAAGATTATATGCGCAATGCCAGTGCTCTTATACGGTGACGGAAAACATCGTGAGGAAACCGGCATGTCCATGAATTAAAAATTCGAATGACATGTGCCATCCACACAATCCGTATTGGGTCCGCGTGGTGGATTAAGAACTAATCACTCTCGCTCGAGAGTAGGCCAGTGTCCCAGCAGTGGGAACGTAAAGGCTGTCTTGATGATGACTGTGTTTATTGGTTCGGTTTCAGGCAAAACATTTTTAATTTAGCGCTCTTTGAGGGAGGAGGTGGAGGTCTGTGTCCAACAGTGGACGTTTATCGCTAAGCTGTATTTTAGTAAAGTAAGTTCGCATGAGTCAGAGGCCAACTCTGGTGACGGAGTTAATAGACTGCCATTATAAATAAATATATAATTTTTTTAATTAATAATAAATAGTTAATTAATATTTGTGTAAAACCACCTATAAGCAGTCAATTCTGGCTTTTATTACGGTTGTCAAGCCATGACGAAGGCAAACATACTTACTATTAGAATCCTACTAATATTATAAATGCGAATGGGTGTGTGTGTGGTGTATGTTTGTTACCACGTATCTGTGTGACGACTTAACCGATTGTGATGAAATTTGAAATATAGATGGCTTAAGTCCTGGAATAACACATTCATTCATTCATTCATAGGTTATTATTATTTCGGAAAAAATTATGGTTTCTGTGCATACATGGGATAGCATAAAAACTGCAAAAACGCGGGTGTAGCCATTTTCCATGACTACAGCCGTTTAGATTTTCCCCACAGTGGGCGATCGAGTGTATTCACCCTAATATTCTATCAATTATCTGGTACCCATAGTACAAGCTTTGCTTTGTTTAGTGCTAGATGGCGTTGTGTGAAATTTCTGCCAATATATAGGGTCATTCATTATCAACCTGACAAACTTAAGGGATAGGTTCCACACATAAAAAAGGTATATGTAGGTACCTATAATTTTTTTTATGTGTATTTTGTCTTAAAAATCCAATTTAAACAAAAAAAAATCGTTTACGTTTTTCTGCTCAATTATTATTTATCATTGTTGGGAATCGAGTTAAGCGGCGTAATAATGAAATATACGAGTATGCGCGCCCCGAAGCGGGTCATTGACACGCGCAGAACCTATCCCTTAAGTTTGTCAGGTTGATAATGAATGACCTTATATATTTATATTTATTTAATGCTAAGAAATGAGACTCATAATTTAAGGCACACCTGAAGCCCGTAGAGCCGACATATAACTTGTTCGCGAGAAGCCATCAAAACACATGATGTAAAGCTACGTACCGAATTACACGCGTACTCTGCATGGAGGCAGCCTAATTTATTTCTGCCTTACTTTGGACCTAGAAGCCAACAGTCTCTGGACTCATTTCTGGGTATCTTACTAATATTATTGGCTAAGTTGTTCCTAACAGATCAACGCGCGTAGTCACCATTTGGAAGGGTTGAGCTCTCCCGTGCTTCGGAGGGCACGTTAGGCAGCATATAAAAATGGATTGCTGTGCGTAGGGCTAGCTAAAATTCAAGAACGGCTGAACCGATTTGGCTAATTTTGGTCTTGAAAGAGTCCAGGGAAGATATAAACGGTGAGAAATTATAGAAAAATGCGAGTGAAACCGCGCTTGGTCAGAGTTAGTGTATTTGTATGTCCACCAATAGTGTCGATTCTGTTGTAACATTTTCTAAACTAAACTAACTAAATTGTTGCCGTCCTTTTCTAATGAACTATCGGGAATACACGAAAGGACCGCGATAATTTTAGTTAGATAAGTTTAGAAAATGCTATAACAGAATCGACACCAAGTCCGCCAAATTTTTGCGCATATTCGCCAACAAGTCCAGGAGTAAGTTCGCCCAAGTTGCGGGATATACGGCAGCACGGTCGCGTAAACATACTAACCTGTAAACCATTTAGCTAAGTGTTTGATGCAGCCCGCTCCCATTTAGATATTGAAAACTTGTCTGGACCAGCACGGGACGGCTATTGCCAACTGAGTTTTCGCATTTGACTAAATTGGTAGCTTGCTTTTCTGATTTGATCGTAAATCCTAGTTATTGATACTCTGTCAGTGATTGGCTGTGAGGGATGTGTATGTTATATAAATAACTTTATTTTTTTGCAAACCATTAAACGAATAAAAACTTATTTATTTACATACAAATATACATAATCTGATTGTCAAATACCTACCTATCACTGATATTATGCGTAGAAAATTGTTTCGGGGTACCTATCTGTTTACGGAACCAAAATAAAATGTACAAATGCACACTAAAACAATTGTAGTCCCACTTAAAGACTCATTCTCATAAAATTGATACCATACACTTGAAGACATTCACATAGTACAACACTCAAGAATCATCATAAAGTTATTCCCATGCTCGCCCTAAGCATAAAGCAAGTGTTCCAACACATCGCTCACACGGTCCTAAATCCAGGGGCCACCAATTGGTACAACCTTCGATACGTTGGACCCTAAGCAAGGAAGGAACAAGGAAGCTTAGCTATTTGCGAGGCCGTAAACACGCTTTATGAAGCGGACCGATGGACGCTGTCGTTACGTGTTCCTAACTGCTCGAGACACACTAGTGATGTGACTGTAGGTTTTGTCATCATATCACAAACCTTTTTCTATCCTGTTTGCGACACACTTTATAAACTGATTCAACAAACTTTCCATGGATTAGTGCAAAAGTCTAAGAGCTCAATTCTATAGATTAAATTACTTCTTAATTGCAGTGCACTGTTGTTTTTTGACACTTTCGATATAAGGAAAGCGTCAGAAAGTCGTGTTCTTTGTGATAAAGCTCGTTCGGGGAAGGACTATTTCTGCCTGCAAGCAGTAATGCTCGCATTGCTGTGTTCCGATTTGAAGGGTATGGTATCCGGTGAAATTACAGGTACATGAGACTTTCTAACTAACTTCTCACGGTGGTAATACGCAAGTGATATCTCTGATGGCTACGGTAACTGCTTACCATCAAGTGGGCCGTACGCTTTGTTTCCACTTTAGCGGTATAAAAAAAACTACAATGCAACTGTATGAGCATGAGGCTCCAAGGCATGATTCTAAACTATGACAAGAGTGGTTGCGTAATCGATCCCCACTATTGCGGGACTTGATGTTTGTATGACTCACTTTTTAAAGATCCACATTCTGTAATATTAAATAAATAAATAAATAATGCTGGACAATTCACACAGCATCATCTAGCCCCAAGGTGAGCTGCTGTTCAACAGAGCTGTATTATGGGTACTAGATGACTGATATATATTTAATACAATACAATACATAGATAAATATTTTTTTATTATATATAGAAAACACCCAGAACACCCGGAACAAATATTTGTAGATCGTACAAACATTTGTCCCGAGGCGGGAATCGAACCCGCAACCTCTGCGTCGCAGGCGGACCTGCGCCCGCTGCGCCACATCGGTCGTCAATATTTTCCAAACCCAAAGTAAAAATCCTTATAATTAATCATGTAATGTATAATGTATGTAAGTAATTGTTATTTTTATTGCTTTCCCTTATAAATACATGTTGTATAAAATTGTTATTTAGTGCACCCCGACCAATCTTTAATTTAATTGAGGCTCCTCTCCATCCAAAGGTTGCCTGGAAGAGATCGCTTACTTAGCGATAAGACCGCCTATTGTACATTGTCTTTATTCTTTTATTCTTATTGTTAATCTAGTTGTAAGGTGGGCCTAGTATCAGTAGTCCGATGATTTAGTCCGATGATCGGACTGATGAGACTTTTTAGTCTCATCAGTTCGATGATTTAAATCCTCAGACTACTGAGACTTTTTGTCCGTTAGTGACTGTCAGTAGCTATACTATATTTCTGGCGCTTCGACGGCCGCTCCCGCGGCACGCTCGCTTCGCTCGCTCGTCTCGCGCGTGGTTTTTCACTAACCTAACATAACCTAACCTACTAATTTCGATCTGGGTGGAAAAGTAGATCTGTAGACTTCCAACTTATGGTGGAAAGCTAAGTTGGAAGATGGGAATAAGTCATACTTAGAAACTTTTTGACCGACAGTCACTAACGGACAAAAAGTCTCAGTAGTCCGAGGATTTAAATCACCGAACTACTGAGCCGACAAAGTCTCATCAGTCCGATCATCGGACAAACTAACCGGACTACTGATACTAGCCTGTAAGGTGTACGTTGTACAATAAAGAGTTTTCATTCATTCATTCATTCATTCATTCATTCATCATTTTGTAACGTCCTAAAGCTAGATGAATTTACGCCAGTTCCATGCGCCCCAACCTAGAAGAATCTGGCAACAAACTCGGCTGGACTATGCACTGCTGGACATAATGTTTAGCACCAATCTTGAGCCGTGACCATCCTCCGACTTTTTACGACCGCTACAATTTATCCGTCCATCGAATAAAAACAGTTCTAATTTTAGTTTTGCAGCTCGTGCTCGCCGTTCTAAAACCTTATCCAGAGATCATATCGTCGCCGTAGAGCGAAAAGTCACTAAGTCGATATTTGACGTTTTGAGTTATAAAGATTTAAAGTTTTACAAAAGAAAAACTTATGTCTTATGAAACTTATGACTTGCTTTGGTAATAAGTTATTTTATGAGCTTGTCTGCATGCTTGCAAATGTGTTGAAATTTACGCTAGTGAATTTACATTAATTCAAAAGCTATTGTTTTATTAAATTATTAAGCAAATTAGTTATTTCTCTACTTGCAAAAAAGTGTCAAAACGAAAAATTATTGAACTTTCAAATTTTCTAAGTTAAAAACTATGATACTTAAAAGTATGGTTGTAAGACTGAAATTTGCAGTAAATAAAAGCGATTCTGATGGCATTCTTAACTCATTTCGACCACTCTACGAATTAGTGACTTTTACTACGGCGACGATATTATTGTACTCAGTTTACACAATTCATCTTTTTATTATGCTACAGCTCTTATCGCATCTCGTGGCGAGAACTATCTCCTAAACGACCCTTATAAGGAATCTTCATACGAACGGGTCGGTAGTTTTGACAGTTATTTTATAGTTTGTACCGTAACTGCCGTTTCGGCGGGGAAACGGTTTCTCGGTCTTTAAGTTTACAACTCATAAAGGAAGGCCTCGTTAAAATATCTTAGAGCAATTTGCTGTAACGTTGTTTAGAGCTACATTGTTCATCTATACGTTACGAGCTATATCGCTCTGGGAAATCATCATAATTAACAGGAAATCCACATTTCAAAACTATAAAAAAAAACAAAATTCATTTATTTGTTTGAATGTGGTACATATATATTATATATATTATTATTATTATAGTTCTTATATTTAAAACAAAAGTGGCTCACAATCCTCATAATCTCGGATACAAATTTTATACACTCGCGAGCAGCTGAACCGACTCACCTCTACAAAAATCATACGCGAACCACCGCCGTAGGACAATGTTTTGGCAAAACAGCACTGTGCAAACCGCTCACCTGGACGCCTGTAGACTCAAGCTCTCCTGTCCTTGCCATGCAGACACACTCTGCACTCGTCAGTGAACAGGACTGACTGCCATTGCTCATCACTCTAATCAATGTGTTCGCGAGCAAATTCAAGGCGCGCTTGTCGGTGAGCTGTGGTCAATTTTGGGCCTCTGGCAGGCCGTCTTGGAATGAGGTTCACTTCTTTCAATCGTCTTCTGGCCGTCCATTGACTTACAAATACTCCTCGAACCTCTCTCACCTGCTGCTAGACAGAAACACCGGTGAGATGGCGATTTCTGATCTTTAATATAAAATATGTTCAATTGCAATACCAGAGGTATCACTCACGGGTTGCCACCCTGAGACGTAGATCAAAAGTCTCATGTGCCTGTAATTTCACCGGTAACCATACCCTTCCGTCCGGAACACAGCGATGCAAACGTTACTCCTTGACGGCAGAAATAGGTAAGGTGGTAATCTTCCCCCGGACGAGCTCTATCACAAAGAAATGCCCTTGATCAGTTTCTTAGTGACTCAATTATCTAATGATAGGTTCTAGCTACTACCGCAAATAATGATTTCATTTTTATCACAAACTACGCAATAACACCTAAATCAATCCGCTTTTACTCAATTTTATAAGCGCAACACCCTTTACAGGCTACATAATTATTTATGTGTTGGCTGCTCTGAATATTATTTAAAATTAAGATCTGTTATTTATTACCCTATAATTATGATGCAATGAATGATACTGAATACCGAAGAACTCTACTACTCTTACACTTGGGAAATATTACTTCGGTACTGTGTGGATGCACCTTTAAATGCAGAACTGACACCACCGCAGGATCATGGCGGATCACACGCTATTGTATAAACGGATAATTACCTATCATCCCCACACGCGGCAATAATGAAACATCTCGTTCCATATCCCATTAATCCAGCGATGTTAATTTCGAAGAGGATTTCGGATTGGTTTAAGTAAATAGTTGGTACACTTTAACCAATTCATACAAAAAATATCAGATAAAAATGTTAAAATAAGTAAAGTAAAAAAATCTTTATTCAATCATATCACAAGGTTCATTTTGAAGCGTCTTAAAGCTAGGCGAATTTACGCCAGTTCCGCGCGCCCCAGCCTAGAAGAATCTGGCAACAAACTCGGCTAGGTTCCTAGCTTTTTTTTAGGATCCCTCTTCATAGACGACCGATGTGGCGCAGCGGGCTCAGGTCCGCCTGCGACGCGAAGGTTGCGGGGTCGATTCCCGAATCGGGACAAATGTTTGTACGATCTACAAATATTTGTTCCGGGTGTTTTGGGTATTTTCTATATAAAAATATATATTTATGTATTGTATTGTATTAAGTATATATCAGTCATCTAGTACCCATAACACAGCTCTGTTTAACAGCAGCTTACCTTGCGGCTAGATGATGCCGTGTAGATTGCCCAGCACAATTTATTATTTATTTATTATAGAGGGATAATAAAAAAGCAAGAGAAGAGGAGGTATATTGTTCATAAAAAAACTGGTGTTTTCCCGTACCGGTATATCGGTGAAGAGGCACCGTCACTGTTTCGACTACGCTGGGCGGCGAAGCGCCGTGTCACTCAACCCTGAGACGCTCGAAATTGAGTCGTAATGCTCATGCCTGAAATTTCACCGGAAACCTTCCCCTTCGGACCGGAACACAGCAATGCAAGCATACCTGTTTGGCGGCAGAAATAGGTAATCTGCGAGGCAAGTGAGCTAGCTGTGTATAGTGAGCTGTAACGGAGCTAATCGACAGATTATGTGTTAAGCGCCCCAATCAACTAAGTTGAAGGTTACGAGTGGATCAGCCCAAATCCATTTTATACTCTTGTTAGGTTTCACAATGGAAATTAATTATTCATCTGTTATAATTAAATAATAAATAAATAATGCTGGACAATCCACACAGCATCATCTAGCCCCAAGCTAAGCAGAGATTGTGTTATGGGTACTAGATGACGGATATACTAATTACTTATATAATTTAGAAGAGTAGTAGAGTTCTTTGTGATAGAGCTCGTCCGAGGAAGGACTACCACCATACCTATTTCTGCCGCCAAGCAGTGATGCTCGCATTGTTGTGTTCCGGTGTGAAGGGTATGGTTTCCGGTGAAATTACTGGCACATGAGACTTTTGATTTTAGCCTCAAGGTGTCAACCCGCGAGTGATTGTCAAGCGTCCATAGGCTGCGGTAACCGCTTACCATCTTGTGGGCCGTACGCTTGGTTGTCATTTCGGCTGTATAAAAAAAATATAATACAATACATAAATATTTTTTATTAATTATCATCTTTGTTCACTGACTTACGAAGACAATACTTCCTTAGCAAGCCGCTTACATGACAGTTTTTTATTATGCATAATAAACGGGAAATCTAGCACTGGTGGTCTAGTGGTAATGACCCCGCCTTGCGATCCTGAGGTCGTGGGTTCGAATCCAGTCGTGCACCAATGGATTTTTGGCTACGAAAAATTTATGCGCAATGCCAGTGCTCTTATACGGTGAAAGAAAACGTAAGGAAACCGGCATGTCCAAGAACTACAATTTTTATTTTTTTATTTTTAGTCATAGCTGATGTAATGTTGGTACAAAATAAACGTTTTTATTATTATTATTATTAAATTCGAAAGACATGATTGTGCCAGCGGTCAATCCGCTGCGTCCGTGTGGTGGATTAAGACCCAATTACGCTCACTCGAGAGTAGACAGTGTCCTGTGGGAACATTAGAAGGCTGTCATGAAAGGCAAGTTTTATTTAATTTATTAACTCTTTTTTTTAGTAAATATATAATAGTGGATATTCTGCACTGATATGTATTTGATTAGTGCTGTAGTACGAAGGCGCCTGGGGTCGGCGGATATCCGACCGATGCCGGAATCGCCCGGATATCCGATACCCAATCCCAGGATTAGCGCAGATATAATTACAGAGATCTTGAGAACGCATCTAAATCTTACACAGAATTAGATTATGGTTTTTTCTTTTTTAATCTTCAACAGATTTATAGCACACTAGTATAAAGTATTATATATTTGTATTGGTTTATTGACTTTAATTAATACGGATAAACATTAATTAAAAATAAGTACGTACACACATGAAATGAAGGAAAATATGAAACACAAATTATAAGTAAACTCCAGTCAAAAAGTGCCTTTATTCATAAAAATACTGCCATTTTAGCGGCTTGCTAAGTTTTGTTTTTCATTGTCCGTTATGTCAATGAACAAAGACTATAGATTTGAAAGACACGTTAGCTAAAAACAAAATCAAACACCTTGTTTCCGGTGAAATTACTGTCACACGAGACTGTAGATCTACGTCTCAGGTGGCAACGCGCAAGTGATATCTCTGTTGTTGCAAACGTACATAAGCTACGGTGACCGCTTACCAGCAAGTGGGACGCTTGGTTAAAAAATAAACCTTCAAAACGCGTCAGAAATAATTTAAACAAATATAGTTTGTATGCACAAGTGTCTAACAGTAGCTAAATTGGCAAAACCCAGTGGTCCCGAACCTGGGGTCAGGTAAGCAATCCATTTAGGCTCTGATATCCCTTGTAATCCTGAAATGTGTTCAGTGCTTTGTTGGTCGGCGGTTCTAAAGTTATGCGTTGCCTCCATCAAAGTGGAAGGTCGCAGTGGCGTGCAAATTCAATCTGTAAGATAGAGACTGACGTACCTTCAGCTTGACCCAACATAGAAGCCATCAGTAATATTCACAAAACTCTTCATCATCATCAACATTTTTTTTATACTGAAGTGGCAACCAAGCTTACGGCCCACAAGATGGTAAGCGGTTACCGCAGCCTATGGACGCTTGCAATACCAAAGGTATCACTCGCGGGTTGGCCACCTTGAAGCTAAGATCGAAAGCCTCATGTGCCAGTAATTTCACCGGAAACCATACCCTTCACACCGGAACACAGCAATGCGAGCATTACTGCTTGGCGGCATTATAATAATTATCAGCCGATAGACGACCACTACCCCCAAAGAGCGCAATGACGATCTAAAGCCATCCACCGACTTCCTGCGAGCGCTTAAATGTCATCGGTCCATCGATTGGGCCTTCCTTTGGATTGGATTTTTTTTTGGATTGGATCGTCCTGTTTCGTAAATATCTGTAACCAAAATCCTACTAATTAATGACGCTAGTAAAAAATGTCATTGATAGCAGATAGTCTTATTAGTACCTAGTAGACTGTAAAACGACGTAACTTGTATTCTAGGCCGTACTGTATATGTTTGTTACTATTCTAGGCCGTACTGTATATGTTTGTTACTATTCTGGGTCGTACTGTTTTACTGATATTTGGTGAAAGATCACGCTAAGCTAAGTTCGATTGAACACACTCGTGCGTTACTCACGCTCGAACGCATATGCTTAGATATTCGTGCCTACGTGGGACAAAGATACTTTTCATCTCCACCCGCTTTAACGTAACACATGTGATGTCATCATCACCATCATCATTATCAGCCAATAGTCCACTGCTGGATATAGGCCTCCCTCAAATATTGCTCACAGTTCACGACTTTCTGCGTCCGCTTGTTATAAGGTCCATCGAGTGAGGGGCCATCCTACTTCGTTTCCCAGTTCGCGGTCGACATTCAAGAACCTATTTCATATTTCATATTTCATTTATTCATGCTCAATGTACATTCAGCTTAGGTGTAACATAGTATGCTGCAGGTGAGTACATGGACCCTGTAAGGGCGCTGCTAGTAAATATTTCTAGTTCAAATAGACCTTTGTATCCAGCTATTACGGGTCTGCGATCTATATGGCCTGCCCACTGCTACTAATATCTGTTCAAGTTCAAGTTCAAGTTATTTATTGGTAATAGGTAGGTTACATGTCATTTTATAAGTCTAAGTAGTTAGGTAAATTGTACCTAAATAGCTCATTTACATAATATGGAATAACTAATATGGGAAAAGTCCTGATAATATGTAACTATAATATTCAAATACTTACATAAAATTCAAGTAAAGGCATTCAGTATTCAGCATCATAATACAATAACAAAACACACAAAACTAGTCAATTCATCAATTTAAGTACAAATAACAACTATAATAGAATAAAAGAAGGTTCTGTGCCACCACAGAGGTGCCACTGCCACAAAAATCTGATTGTTGATTAATCATCATTCATCTAAAAAAAAATTGATAAAAAAAAAAAACTAAACTAACATCATTCAAAAACAAAATCGAAATCAAATATTATTTATTTCAGTAGAATCACAAGGATCACTTTGAAACGTTCACGTTTTCAATTAAATATACTTAGGTACTTAATTTAATTTTCAATTAAACGATTGAGGGAAAAATCATGATCTGAAAGTTTTGAAAACGGCAACCAATGCTAAAGGTGCCAGTTAGGTCACGTCCTAGTAATCTCGAAAGGCGGAAGTCGTGTAAAAGTTATTTAGCAGTGTTGCGGCACTGCAGTGCGTTATCTTAGATCATTTTGTAAGTGATTTTACTGCTAAAAGTATCGCAAATTATAATACTTTTTATATGAAAAACCGGAGTTTTCTCGTACTGATTTGTCAAATCGCGTGCTGAACCTGGATAAGGCTAGCACACGACCGAAAGGTGTGGCACATACAATGAGAGGCCTATACCCAGCAGTGAGTGAAATCGGACTGTGGATGATGATGATGATTTGTCAGTGCGTCAGGCGTACATTTTTCGAGAGTCTTTTTCAGTGTAACAGCGAACGCCTTTCTACGTCAAGTTTCCTTTACCACTACCTAGACCAGCAGTGCCCCGTTTCACTCATGCAGTTATATCAACATCAAAGTTGTAGCACTGATTTCGATTTTCTATGTCCTTTAACAGAGCAACAGTAACGAACCGATACCAATAAATTGTTGCCGCTTAAACGCTTTTACGTGCGTTTTGTCTACACTTTTTGTACTCACCGGGTGAAGTTTCAGTTTTATGGAATCCGCAGTCCGAGCCCTGAAGTTAGTGTGAAATTCACAGAACAGGTGAAATTACTCAAATATTCCCCTATTCCCCGGACGCTTGCAAGTGCTATGCTAATAATTATTCATTGTTTTTCTGGTTCCTTTATTCGATATAGTAAATGTTATAGTTTATTTGTTAAAACGTAAATTCTTCATTGGCTGTAAGCTAAGATTATATAGATAAGTTTTGTAAAAATCAAATAAAAATTGTACTCTGATGGAACGATGATTTCTGGTAGAAAGTGAATAAGAGGAAAGTCGGGTACCGTGCAGTGGGCGAGTGCCCTGTTAAAAAGTGAGAAGTTGGTTCAATCCGGGATGTTCTGCGGGACAAATATTTACATAATCTGCACATATTTGCATCATCTGCAAATATTTGTTTTAGGTCTGGATGATTCTATGTTTCGTAAGTAATCTATTTAAAAAAAATTATATGAATATTTGCATATAGATATATTGATTTGATACATTTTGGTATGTATCAAATCTAGGTGACGTTGTGTAAAAAGGTCCACCAGTAGATATTTGTTTATTTGTTTGTTTTATTATTTATAATAAAATGTGAATTAATGAAAATATTTTATGAAAGGTGCACAAAGCAAATGGTCAAACAAAAACGAACAATAACTGGGCTGAACATTAAACGAAATAATTGAATTGAATCGTTTCACACAAATCCGTTTTCTATTGTTCAACCTTTATTTTTTATTGCTGAACTGAACTGATCTCGATATATTAATACACATTCCGCAGTAAAAGTTTATTCCCGTTAACACCAACGTCGAAACAAAACAATTTACATGAGAATACAAACACGGATCTATCATTTTTACGCGAGTTTAAATGGCTTTATAAATCAGTGTGATAAAACTGGTTTATCTGATCTCCCACACATGCGCGGCGTGAGGGCGTTACACGCAAAACGTTTCGAATGCATTACAGTTTGTTTTATGACTCTGTAAAAAGAGGGAACACACAATATCTGATCAACTGTCCTCTTTTAGGGCAATAACGAAATTTATTCACCTTTGAAGGTAATATTTTCAATGTTTTTCCCTAAACAAGACTAGTTTACTGCTTTTCTATTTAATAAATGCCCGTCGATAACACGGTAACGTATGGTAGTGCTCTTAATTTGGTCTCAGCATTCGTCGGAGCGAAAGTAGTTAAGCAATAGTTTTGGCATGGGCCCGTGAGAGGAAACCATTCATATTGAGTAATGTTTCCTCGCTGCCCCTTTATTACGTACCTCCATTCTGCTGGAACACATTTGTAGCTAAAGTAGCTTCGGTTCCACGCCCTACACAACGAATTATCATTTTCTCTGAGACTTTCTTCGTAAAAGTTTTCAATTGTCACACAAGAAATCCGGAGCATTTTATCTGGAAGGCTGATAAAAGAGAAACGAAATGAAGCAGTACAATCGCACCTTGACCGTGTACAAATACCGCGCGTACCCGCTGCGTGGATGTAATGGCAGGGAATGGTCTAATGGGATAATCGAGAGCTCATTGCAAGGTTGTGACGCTGCGGTCCAGGCAGTCTCGAGTCGCGCCAGTCCGCCGCCGCGCGCGACTCTACGCCCGGACAATTGCCTTTAATCGCGCTCTCGAAGGCGTATCCGTCCAATCAACTACTAAGACAACAGGATCTTTCAGTCTGCTCTCCGACTCGATACAGTGAACTGTTCACGTGTCAACACCGCCGCGTAATCGCGAGTGCAAAGTGATCACGAGAATGAAAGCGCCGTGTGAACTTCGGGAACGAAGTGCGAGCAGCCGCAGGAGTTGCACAAAAATGATCGACTGAATCAAACCAGAGCCACAAATCTAACATCATGAATGGAATCACTGCGTCGGCAGATAAGCCGAGCAATGGAGGAGAAGTGCATGCGAAAGACGACGCTAAACCCTCAAGGTATAGTGTTAAAGACAAGCTCCTGCAGATCAAGGCGAACATTACCGTGGAACCAATCATCGCGTGTTACATCATGTCAAATGTGTTTTCCGGACTTGCAGTGCAGAACTTGAATTTAGAAAAAGCTTGTCGAGTAAATTTAGGATACGATGATGAAGTGTGTACAGCACTGAATCGACGGCAAACGACGAATTACACGCTTGAGGAAGCAGAAGTTCAGAAGCTGACAGCTTCGGTGCAAGCGTGGAAAAACATAGTACAGACGGCGTTCCCCTGTATACTTGTTCTGTTCGTCGGCTCGTGGAGTGACAAAACAGGAAAAAGAAAAGCGTGCATACTCCTACCTATAGTCGGGGAAGTGTTGTGCTGCACGAGTTACATGCTGAACAATTATTTCTTTTATGAATTGCCGCTGGAGGTCACGGCCCTCTCGGACCTGTTTCCGTCTCTAGCCGGCGGTTGGATCACAGTGTGCGTTGGCGTATTCAGCTACATCGGTGACGTCACTACGAAAGAAATGAGGACATTCAGAGTAGGAGTTGCCAATTTGTGTATGTCCCTTGGGATCCCGCTCGGCATGTCTCTGAGCGGTATCCTGTTACAGCAGATCGGGTACTACGGCATATTTATGATTTCAAACTGCCTGTATCTGACGAGTTTGATTTATGGGTACATTCGCCTGAAAGATCCCGCAATATCTCTGAATCGCCAAATAGTAAGTATTTATTAGATATAATTTGAGATTGAGTTGAGCTAAAGTTACGTTAGTCATTAATTCGCGTGGCGATCAAATCTGAGGTTAAAAGATCGGGAGTTGTCTCGATAGCGGCCGGGGCCATACATCATTTGCAGTGTAGAGCGACAGGCCGGTTAGTCCTATGTCTAAGTGATAAATTGCCTTCGCCCACCACGCAAATTTAAAGGGGGACATCGTAACGCAATCAGTGCGATTTTGCGCGGCTCCGTAGTGTCAGGCGCGATTTATGTTGATCTATCTTTGACGGCAACTCTATCTTGAATGAATGAGAACGCCAAGCGTTCAGTCATTGATCACTTCTTTCAAACTAAAAATATCGGTAGCGTCCATTTTCTCCGAGATACTAAATTATTTAACACAGATATAGTCTGTCTGTGGTGCATCAACACTGTGGTCTTATTTTCAAAATCGTCGATATGGGAACAGTTTTTGATAAAAAACAATTATAAATATAATTTGGTACTTGAGATTATTAGAGTTTGCATTGAGGTTAGCACTATATAGCTGCTGTTCATGTATTTTAATATGAAGTTGATCTAGGTTTCTTTAGAACTAGAATATTACTAGCTTACTAGAATTTCATGATTTACACATTTTGTTTAAAATGAAATTGTTCATCCATTCGTTCTTGTGATAAGGGTCGCGCGTGAGTGATTTAAGCATGAAATTTCAATCTGCCTTTTTTGTGTGGCCTAAAGTATTTTCATTTTATCTACACAAATTACCACAGAAAAATCTTTATTTATTGTGTGACTTTTCCTAATTATGAGGGCATGTAAAGCAAAATTAGTTTTGTACAAATGTTATTGATCGATTTGTAAAAGTGGTGGGTTCCCATCGCCGTTCCACTTTTGGTGAAAGTTTTTTCGATAAACAAATCAAATCAAATAACAAACAAACAAATTTGCATGTCCATGAACTAAAAGTTTAAAAGATATATTATATTGTGCTATGCACCAATCCGCATTAGGTCCGCGTAGTGGATAAAGACCCAATCACTCTCGCTCGAGAAGAGGTCAGTGTCTTAACAGTAGAAACATTGAAGGCTGTTCTGCCCCCGATAGTTAAAAGGGCGCATCTAACACTTTTTCCGAAATTGATTATGTTGCCGGAATCAGAAAAAAAGGCGCATCTGCCCATATTTTGATTACTCTACTTTGCTTCGGTGCGATTTTAGAACAACGAAGTAAGCAGTTTCTGCAATTTTTTTACATGTTTTTGAAGATAAAAAGACGAATTTATCTGAAACTTAGTTAAAAAGTCGCATTGATTGATAAAATTCGACCCATGTCATTTATTTGCTTGTGAAAAATTGCTTATTCAACGGCTTAGGTGAATAAACATTTTTTGGAGGTTCTTCATATTGCTTTTTAGACAATTATTAGATATTTTGCGCGACTTCACAACCAGATCACGTGCTCACACTAGTTTGGAATACTTATCGGCTCTCTTTGACTATTGAAAAATGGTTGTACATTGTTGGAAATAAACTAGATATTTCTGAACATGTTGAAATATTCTTATTGAATGAGTTTTTCATTTTTCATTCGCTGAAGAATGATTTTATTGCTGTCATGTCTGTTATTAATTTAAACAGACTAATGTTTTAGGATAGCATAAAGTCAATTTACTCTCATAAATTATTGCAAATTGAATTGCATAAACTCAAATAAATATATCGCGATTGAAGAAGAGGCATGCTTTGAATTATTGTGCGCGTAAAGTCTTAGACCCGGTTTTTAGACCTCTAGTTAAGGCAAACAATTGTCAAAATTGACAGTGTAAAATCAGTTCCATAAGTAAAGTAAGTAAGTTCTTATGAGTCAGTGGCCAACTCTGGTGTCAGAGTTTCTAGGCCGCCCAAAGGCCTCTGTCATGGCCTAACAACTTTGAAAAAGCCGGGACCGACTGCTTAACGTGCCCTCCGAAGCAACGGGAGCGCTCAGTTCAAATTGCCACTGTTTCATCATGTTCCATAGACAAAAAACAGACCTCACTCCTGAATCACAACACGAGGAGATTTTCGCCTCTTAGGTTCGCGGCGAAGAAGATTTTATAAAAAATCGATAAGCAATCGCTTTGAGCCCCTGCTAACTTATTAGCGGCCAGCGACTAGCCACCACTGACCGATTGCTTATCGCCGCGACTGCCGCGCGGCCATTGTAGCCAGTGCGTAGGCGCTTTTACTAGCTACGTCGTCGTAGCGTTACGAGACGTCTCAATCTGGTTATGAACTGGTTGAACTTTGTGATTGAAAAATTACTAAAATACAATGACGTCAAAATTATACTATTTATATGAGTCTATGATGCATTCATATTTCTCCCATGATAATGTAGGTTGGAACAAAACTAGTAATTGATTTTGTCATTATGTTATAATTCTATTATGTAAATGAATGAATGAATGAATAAAATGAATGAATGAATGAATAAAATGAATGAATGAAAAATTCATTATTGTACACCGAAAAAAAAACTTAAAATTAACAATTTACAAACACGGTACAATGGGCGGTCTTATCGCTTATGAGCGATTATTTAGGTTGTCTCTATTATATGCATGCGCGTAATCGATTATTATACGTGTAAATTAAATTGCATTACTCCTTCTTGATTGCTTTACTCATAGATAACTTAAATCAAACTCTATGTAGTAGATACTAATATCTGTTCTGAGCTTCAGATAGAAAAACTCAATCGGCAGGACAAAATGTGTAGTAATATTTCAAATATTTGTTCCGGGTGTTCTGAATATTATCTATGTTTAATAAAAAAACATCTATCAATGAGTGTTGTATTAGTACATTATGGTACTAGTGTGTAACGTTGGTAATTACCGCTGAGGCGCCTTTGAGACCCGAGCCATAGGCGAGGGTCTTAAGATAGCCGAGGACGGTAATCATCAATATACACGTGTATCATACGACGTTTTTCAACACACCTATGAATAAAATAACAAAAAAAACTCATAATAATATAACAAAAAAAATCTATAACTCACTAGTGAGATAAAGCAATGAAAAAGTCATGTGGGCTCATTAGTCAACTCATCCCGCTCGATTGTCTAGCATTTTTATTATTATATATCTTTCATGCGCATTACACAAAACTAGCCCTAAATGAACATTTTTTTTAGTCCTCGTACGTACGTACGTAAAGCAAGTGTTGAAGTGCTAACAGCTGTGTTGTTTCAGGAGCAGCCGGTGGGCTGCCGTGGCTGGGTGGGTTCGTTCTTCGACGCGCGGCACATCCGGGAGACGCTGACGGTCGCCTTCAGAACAGGCCCGCGCCGGAGACGGCTCAGGGTCTCTCTACTTATCGTCGTCGTCTGCGTTATATTTGGACCTTTGCATGGTGAGATTTTTATATTTTTTAAGTGACAAAATGATCAAGGTGCCTGGTGTTAAGCACCACGCCTAACCATGACAGATGCAGTGCCACCCGAAGCTTTTTGTTAAAGTTCTGCGTGGCATCACCCGGAGACGTTGTTGTTAAGTTTCTTTCACCCAGTAATTTCACTTGCTACAGTGCCCTTCAAACCTAAACACAGTAATGCTTGCACACTACTGCTTGGAGGTAGAATATCTGGCACTGCGGTGGTACCCACCAAGACGGACTCTTGCTGAAGTGTCCTACCACCAGGTAAATCGTGAAAAGGCCGCCCGAATGCCTCTGTCATGGCCTAACAGTTTTGAAAAAGCCGGGACCGACTGCTTAACGGGCCCTCCGAAGCACTGGAGCGCTTAGTTGTAATTGCCACTGGCGGTCACCCATCCAAGTGGTGACTACTCGGAACAGTGCTTAACTTCGTTGATCTGTTAGGAACAACTTAGCCAGCTACTTCACGAGCGCTCCTTTAATGTACAGTGTATACCTTACAAACTTGACCAATCAAAATTAAAGATTACGGTAAACACAATGTGCAATGGGCAGTCTTTTCGCTAAGTAAGCAATCTCAGACCAGAATGCGGTAAAAGCATAAACAAAGGGAAAGTGAACAAAGTCATAGGGCATTAGGAAATATCAATGAAAACTTTCAATTTTTTTTATTTTTTTTATACTACTAAAGTGGTAACCAAGCGTACGGCCCACTTGATGGTCAGCGGTTACCGTAGCCTATGTACGCATGCAACATCATAGATATTACTTGCGTGTTACCACCCTGAGACGTTAGATGGTAAGTCTCATGTGCCTGTAATTTCACCGGAAACCATACCTTTCGAACCGGAACACAGCAATGCGAGCATTACTGCTTGGCGGTAGAAACAATTGTAAATCAATAGACAATTTTTTTTTTTTTCTATATCAGTATACGATGAGACAGTCAAATCGCCAGCGCTGTTGGCGTTGTCTGTTATAAAATAAAATAAAAATAATAAAGATTAGAAAAATAATACAGAATACACAAAGAAATGGTGGATTAGGACCCAATCACTCTCGCTCGAGGATAGGCCAGTGTCCCAGCAGTGGGAACATTAGAAGGCTGTCATGATGATGATGAAACAATACTATGAAAAGTAGCATCGCTCTTACGAGCTAAGCGTGGTGTATCCAATTCATTAAAATAATGATTCCGTACCTTCAATTTGAAGTTATGACGAAATTAGAACCTTTACTGCTAGTTACAAGGTGTGGCTTGAAGCTTCAAGTTCTACTTCGTGAAAATAGTATTTGTGGCGTTGTGGTGGGCTTACATAGAGCTGTAAGCTTGGCCAATAGTATTAGGTATTCAATTATTGTTTTTATATATTTTTTATTGTTATCTCTCTCGGTCTCGTTGTCGATGACAAATCCACTGGTTATCAGTATGAGTAGGTTAGTTATTAATATTAGGTTTAGTTTAGTCAGTAAGGGGTTGTCTGGAAGAAATCGCTATTTCCGATAAGACCGCCATTTGTAGGACTATATAATTATGTGTATGTTAAGTATGATAAAATGGTATGGTATGGTTTCCGGTGAAATTACAGGCACATGAGACTTTCCATCTAACGTCTCAGGGTTGTAACACGCAAGTGATATCTATGATGTTGCATGCGGTCATAGGCTACGGTAACCGCTGACCATCAAGTGGGCCGTACGCTTGGTTACCACTTTAGTAGTATAAAAAAAAAAACAAAAAAAAAATTACCATGCAAATTGTGTCCCCAATAAAGTTATTTTTATTTTTTTATTTTTTATTGTTATTGATCAATATGTGAGCACTGGTAGAATAGTGGTAGTGACTCCGCCTTCCGATTCGAAGATCGTGCGATCTAATCGGACAGTGTTAATTACTGGCACATGAGGCTTTCGATCTTAGCCTCAAGGTGGCAACCCGCGAGTGATACCTCTGGTATTGCAAGCGTCCATAGGCTGCGGTAACCGCTTACCATCATGTGGGCCGTACGCCTGGTTGCCACTTCAGTTGTATTAAAAAAAGGGTGCTAATGCATTTATCTATTCCAAATAATTATTTGCCAGTGCTTTAAATGGTAAAGGAAATTATCGTGAGAAAACCGGAATGTCCAAGAACTACAAATTCGAAAGCCATGACCGGCCTCAATGCGGATGCATGGAGGATTAAAACCTAATCACTCTTGCTCGAGAGTAAGCCAGTGTCCCAGCTGTGGGAACATTAGAAGGCTGTCACGATGATGATGACTCGTAACACGAAAGAATTGACTCAATATAAACCAACATTTATTTCGCAAATGCAATGACGTACTGGGAACAGAGAAACTTATTATAAAGGAGGGTGTTATTAAACGGGGTGAACCGCGGAACTTTGCAAGTGTTTCTACAATAAATGTAGATGCGGTTTATTTTCTGTGGATTCCTCAAATTAAGTTTCCAGATTTGAGTGAAACTTCCCTAGCTGCATTTCTTGGTTTATGAAACTTTGTTATGCATTGTTCGCCGTTCGACCCCAGAGACAGCGCTGCTTTGTCTGTGATTTCTGTAGCAATCTAGCGCTTTAAATTAAAATTGTAACTTTGAATAAACATAAATACGTCATCTTCCTAATACATTGTACTTCAAACGAGCTAACTACAAAATATGGATTCAAATTGGTTTGTGTTTGGCTTATTTTACTTCTTACCTATATTATACAATAAGAATAAATAAATAAATAAATAAATAATGCTGGACAATTCACACAGCATCATTTAGCCCCAAGGTAAGCTGCTGTTAAACAGAGCTGTATTATGGGTACTAGATGACTGATATATATTTAATACAATACAATACATAGATAGATATTTTTATTATACATAGAAAACACCCAGAACACCCGGAACAAATATTTACAGATCCTAGAAACATTTGTCCTAAGGCGGGAATCGAACCCGCAACCTCCGCGTCGCAGGCGGACCTTCGCCCGCTGCGCCACATCGGTCGTCAAAACTGTGAATCCTAGATTAAGATAAATAAATAAATAAATAAACTAGCAGTTCTCCGAACAGTAGACCTCGCAAGCACGAACTTGTAAAGTGAGCTTTGAAAGTGAGCAACATACTGCATTTTGAGATACTATTTTGCTCATCACGCTGAAGATCCTCATCAGATCGTCACCAAATATCAGACAAACTTAAAGTTTATACTTACCTTTCAAATAAAATAAAAATCATCGAAATCAAATCACATTATGCGGAGATATTCAGCACCCCCCTTTTTACCCTTTTTTAGAGAAAGTACGCCTCCTATCAGAAATCTTCGACGACAATCAACTTTTATAAAGTCATAAAACCTGTATACCAAGTCTCAACCAGATTGGTTGAAAAATGCGACCTGAAGGCGAGATCACAAAAAAAAGGACAAACTGACATCCAAAAGCATTTTTGGCCAATCTCGAAACTGAGACGCTTCACTCGCTTTGCTCGCTCGGTCAATAAATATAAAAATTCATTGCTGTTCGTTAACCTCGCCAAAACTTGAGAACGCACTGATTTGGCTAATTTTGCTCTTAACACATTTTCTCTAAGTCCATAGATAGTTAACAAGGTTAGAAAAACACGCAAATGAAATCGCAAAGCTCAGCTAGTTATTTTAATATAAAACTAGTGAAACGCCCCGCGACTTTGTCCACGTTTTTTTTGTACATCACTTACAAACTTCTTCTTTCCGCTGGGTCCTCTAGAAGTATCAGCTTTATTAATACTAGATATTTAAATAGCGTCTATGTAATTGGGTGGACTTATGGTAGTGCCTAAATCAGTCATTAAGTCACAAAAGTTTTTATTATTCTGATATTTAAAAAAAAATGCTTCAAACAGCATCATCTAGCCCCAAGCTAAGCAGAGCTAGTACTAGATGACTGGTTGTATGAATGTTACTTAATACTATATTATACAACATAATACATAAATAAACATGTTTTTATTATACATAGAAAATACATCAAAATACCCAGAATACCCGGAACAAATATTTGCAGATCGTACAAATTGTTCCAAGGCGAGAATCGAACCCGCAACCTCCTGCGTCGCAGGCGGCGCAGGCATTTGTTTGATGCCGAGATCCAAGATGCTCTGATTGGTGTTCAAATTTTTATGGCAGATTGCTGTATTTTGTAGTTTTATTTTATTAAAAATATTATCAATCTCGCATCTAATGTAAAAAGGATTATGGTTTTTATATTCCTTGAATTCTTTTTCATTTGGTAAAGGCGTAATTTTAGTGATTCTTAGTTACTGTCATCATGCCTATTAAATGGCTATAGGTGATGTATCTATTGTTCTAGGTGAAATGAACGTGCTCTACCTGTTCATGCGATATCGCTTCAACTGGGACGAGGTGCAGTTCAGCATGTTTTGCACATACAGCATTATTACGAATCTCGTAGGTAAGTCAAATACAGCTTTATTTATAAGGACACAAGGATCGTTTTGAATCAAGGAGGAATGTTTGAATCGTTTTTATCATCAATATCATCAGTCTTCTATGATGAAAAACGCGCCATTTTTTTGTATTATGGCACATATTGATAATCCTAGAGTAGTAGAGTTCTCTGTAATAGAGCTCGTCCGGGGAAGGACTACCACCATACCTATTTCTGCCGCCAAGCAGTAAGGCTCTCATTGCTGTGTTCCGGTGTGAAGGGTATAGTTTCCGGTGAAATTACTGGCACATGAGGCTTTCGATCTTAGCCTCAAGGTAGCAACCCGCGAGTGATACCTCTGGTATTGCAAGCGTCCATAGGCTGCGGTAACCGCTTACCATCTTGTGGGCCGTACGCTTGGTTGCCACTTCAATTGTATAAAAAAAAAAACCTATATTCTTCGTGTGCTGTAATAATGGCTGTAAAAGTACAGTAATTTTTCATTTCACTTTATTACCAGACACTTTTCTATCGTGTCAATTGTATATTGTGTGCTAAGGTAGCAAATAAGTGTTTGTCTATGTCTGTGTTAGTGTCTAATTTTGTTTGTACTTTTCAAATTTTTGGACGTGTCTTGTGCGTATAAATATATAATCGTAACTTTATATTAAAATAGGTACACCCGCGTCACAGAACAAATATAAATAGGTACTAACCGCGTTCAAAGACATTGTTCGAACTTTCGAAGATCAGAAGATAGGGGCGCTACCAATTCTCTACAAGCTTATCAATTCCATAAAGAATTCTACAGTTTTATAACAAATCGCACTCGAGTTCAAACCTATTTTTGTAATAAGATACGAGATGAATTGTGTTTATTTTAGAAAATAAGTGAAATAAGATGTTTCGCAAATTGAAAATACAATTCTACCTCAAAATAGCATCGAGCTTACTTTACAGCGGTGAATTACTGTCGTGTACAATATTTCGTGCTAATGGTACGAAATAATTCAAGAATAGATATTATCTTGTAGCACAAAATAGATTTCTCTTGAGTATAATGTTAAGTGTCTGAAAACATGTTAAAGATTTATGCATTAAAACTGTCTTTTAAGCAGCTTGCTAAGTATTGTCTTACCTTGTCATTCATAATGTTAATGAAAAACGATGATAGACTTTTATTAAGGTCTTAAACTTGTGCAATTATATTCTGACCTTCAGATCAGATCGAATTTGTCCGTACCTTAGTCACAGAATATTTCAAACAAGTTAGATATGTGATACACTCAACCGCGTCTCCGACCTTACCTGTGACAAGAATTATCAACACTAATCTAATTTCTGATTATGCTATCGCCATCATTTTTTTTTTTTTTTTTTTATACAACTGAAGTGGCAACCAAGCGTACGGCCCACAAGATGGTAAGCGGTTACCGCAGCCTATGGACGCTTGCAATACCAGAGGTATCACTCGCGGGTTGCCACCTTGAGGCTAAGATCGAAAGCCTCATGTGCCAGTAATTTCACCGGAAACCATACCCTTCACACCGGAACACAGCAATGCGAGCATTACTGCTTGGCGGCAGAAATAGGTATGGTGATAGTCCTTCCCCGGACGAGCTCTATCACAGAGAACACTGCTACTCTTCATCATTCAGCGCCAATTAGTTTCATGCTCGTAATATTATCATGTAAATTATAATTAGGTGTCGTGTACAAGCCATTCACAGATAATTTGCATGTAGGTGTGTTATTATTTTGCGTTGAATTGCCACAACACTGCCATGATCGCGCTATGCTAATAAGGCGTGTATTACTATTATTGTAATCACAGGCAATTTAAAATGAGAAAAGCAGCCTTAATTTTGTATAAAATTGTGTAAACATACCAGCAGTATAAATATAATAAAAATAATAATACAAAATATTATATGTAAAACCAAGCTGTATCTATCTTAATATTAAATTTAATCAAAATATTTTCAGTTGTAACGACGAAATTGAGTAACAACATCCAGCAAAGCGACGTTTCGGCCTAAATTTTTCGACCAATTTGGCCCAAATGACACTTTCAATTTTTATTTATTTATTTACTGATATTTCGGCCAACCATCAAAACACTGCAGCTGTTTTGTACAGGCACAGAAAAAAGTTAATATCAGAATTAAGTATTGTAGGTTAAGGTTAACGCCATTCTGAAACTCAAAACTTTCGCATTTATAGGCTTTTCTATAAACAATAAAAAGTTTATTTCGAGTTATACATAATACAGATTGAGGTGATTATTCTGATTACAGTTAAACGTATACAGAGAGTACAGTAAGTCAGCATTGTGCTAAAATAGCGTCTAGTACGCTACAATACCTCTACTTTTTCACCAGCTAAGGATGACTGGTAGAAAATGATGCATAGCATTAAGTCCTTCCTTGGTTCAATCTTGTTTTGTGCAATAAAGAATTAAATAAATACTTTTACTATATAATACTATATAGTATACTTTTTGTTCTAATCAGCAAACAGTTTATGTTGATTATAGTAACATCACAGTTAACAGTTCCAAACGCCGTTGTTTGGTAGATAGAACCAGTTCCTATAGAGCCTTACCAGCGTCTTGTTTCTAATCAAGTGAACGCTCCCAAATACCTAGTTACCTCGGACAAGTTGGCCCGACGCAACTACTCAATATCAATGGCTTAACGGGCTTACCCACGCCCCAGTTAGGGATGCCGGGCCAAAGCCGCCTCTCAAGGAACAGCCTCTTAAATTATCCATACACCTCCCATGTATGGGGAATGGGGATAAGGTTTTAGAAGCGTCTTGTTACACAAACATTTGAAACTTAGGACCTTTTAAAATAATGGGGCGCGCATAAAATAGATGTTGTTATTCAAAGGGGGCTCGTAGTACTGGCGTAAATTCACCTAGGTTTAAGACGTTTGAAAATGATTATTCTGATATAAAAAATGACAGTACTTAGCAAGCCGCTGAAATGACAGTTTTATTTATAATATAGCCTAATTTTATTATTATAAAATTAGGCTGAATAAACCACACAGCATCATCTAGCCCCAAGCTAAGCAAAGCTTGTGTTATGGGTACTAGATGTCTGATACGTGGATAGATATTTTTTTATATTTGGTAAATACCCAGAACACCCGGAACAAATATTTGCAGATCGTACAAACATTTGGCGGAAATCGAACCCACAATCCTGAGTCACAGGCGGACCTTCGCCCACCGCGCCAAATCAGTCACCATAATAAATAATATATAAATAAATAAAATAATAATAAAAAAAGCTTTTATTTTCACGCTAAAATACAAATTTAAAATAAGGTAAGATTTTATAATTTGAAGTAAAGTTAATATGGACCGCCTCTGGCGGTATAAGCCTCCTCCAAAGATCGCCAAAATGTCCCTTTCTCTTGCACTTCTTGACCATAATTTTCCTGCCACTTGGATTATCTCCTCCTAATAAATAATACTATATAAGGTCATTCATTATCAACCTGACAAAGTTAAGGGATAGGTTCCACACATAAAAAAAAATGTTAAGAAAAAAACGTAATAAAATAATAAAATTACGTAATTCTGCTTAGAAATTAGTTATCCTTGTTAGAAATCGAAAAGACAGCGCTCGGCATGTCTCAGTGACCCGCGCGTCAGTATAAAATATATTTTTTTAACTGTTTTATTGAACAAGTACACATGCCTTTTTTTTCAAGTGACAAGACAGACAAGTCGCTAGCCTGGTGTGGTAATGTTTGTCTTTCCAATAGGTACACTGTTCTCCATCAGTATATTCAGCGATTTCATGAAGCTGGATGACACCGTGGTCGGCATCATCTCATGCACCAGCAAGATCTTAGCATCCTTTATATTCGCGTTCGCCACCACTACGACTGAAATATACATAGGTAAGTATTTTTATCTACAAGTGTACCATTATTTTATATATTATGCAAAGTAAAAGCTAATTACTGTTCTGTGGTAACGGTATGGTACAAAGGGTATCGAGTATAAGTTAATTGCTTGTCATCATGGCAGCCTTCTTTTCCCACTGCTGGAATACTGGTCTATAATATCAAAGCGAGAGTGATTGGGTCCAACACGCGGACCCAATGCGGATTGGTGGATGTACTTTGAATTTTTAGTTCTTGACACGCAAGTTTCCTCATGATGATTTTCTTCACCGTGTGAGAGCACTGGCATTGCGCACATAAATTTTTCGAACAGAAAAATCCTTTGGTGCACGACCAGGTTTGAGCCCACGACTTTAGGATCGGAAGGCGGGGTCACTACCACTAGACCACCGGTGCTATTAGAATCAATGTAATCAGTGTCTTTGTTTCAGCACCTCTGGTGGAGATATTCAACGGCACCTCATTTATAGCAATGCGGTCTATTGCGTCCAAATTAGTAACAAGTGAAGAATTAGGTATGTTCCCCTGTTTCACTACTCACTAGTAAGCTACTTACTTACTTACTACTGACTATCCCGTTTTACTTTTTACTAACCTAACCTAACAACTTGGTTATAAGGCTCGTCGGTAAAGTTTGTCCGTGTATCAGTGCAAAACCTACCTATTTCTGCCGCCAAGCAGTAATGCTCGCATTGCTGTGTTCCGTTGTGAAGGGTATGGTTTCCGGTGAAATTACTGGCCCATGAGGCACATCTTAGCCTCAAAGTGGCCACCTGCGAGTGATACCTCTGGTATTGCAAGGCCATAGGCTGCGGTAACCGTTTACCATCTTGTGGGCCGTACGCTTGGTTGCCACTTCAGTTGTTTAAAAAAAAAACCGCGGTCTTGTATACCGTCATTACAGATTGCATTTTTTGAAAAAATAAAAGTGCGATCTGTCACCATAAGGGGACAAAACTAGGTGACAGATGGGAATCATTTATCGATTGTAACACCGTTCTTCGAAATATCAGTCGGAAGATTCCGATTCCAAAAGAAATTCCGATGGTTTTAAAATACCCCCCACAGAACTAATCGCATATACTTACATAATCATTTACTTGTAAATGCTTAATTACTTATAATTATAATTACACATAGAAACAATCCGCGAATTCTTCAAAAAGGGCGTTTTAAAATTTTTAAAGGGTCGGCAAAGCGCGAGTGATGCCTCTGGTATTGCAAGCGTTCATAGGCTACGGTAACCACTTAACATCAGGTGGGCCGTATGCTTGTTTGCCACCTTGGTGGTATAAAAAAAAAAAAAAAAACAACCAGAACAAATATTTGCAATCACGAAAACATTGTCTCGTAGGGAATGGTACCCGCAACCTCTCTTACACTGCGCCGCCGAAATCGTCAATCGCGCTGTTCTTACCGGTTGGTAGCACATTTACTGGTAGCCCGGTCTATGAGCGGATGCGGGTCATAAACTCGAGTTCAATTAATGGAAATTACGTGTTACGTTACGTACGAGCGTGCTGTGACGCTCTGCCGATTGATAAAGAAACTACTGGTACCGTTTAGATAGAATACTATTGTACGATTTGAGTGGACTGTAAATTAATCTTTTTTTTTGACGACCAATGTGGCGCGGTGGGCGAAGGTCCGCCTGCGACGCGGAGGTTGCGGGTTCGATTCCCGCCTTGGGACAAATGTTTGTAGGATCTGCAAATATTTGTTCCGGGTGTTCTGGGTGTTTTCTATGTATAATAAAAAATATCTATCTATGTATTGTATTGTAATAAATATATATCAGTCATCTAGTACCCATAATACAGCTCTGTCTTACCTTGGGCTAGCTAGATGATGCTGTGTGGATTGTCCAGCATTATTTATTTATTTATTTATTATTTTGCTAACAAACTAAATGCGAAACACGATATACAATTATGAAGTTAAACACGATAAAACTATAATTAACCAAATTATGAGTGCAGTTAGAAGCAAAGGATTTCACTAACCTGGCTGCTTCTTCCTGGAACAGCGCCCACGGAATGGGAAGGTATGGCTTCGTATTACCTCCGACTTGTTGACTTGCTCAAATACCGTGGGGGCTGGCGCGAAATCTTCTGCTTCCTAGCACTCAACGAAACTGCTTGCACACAATACTAAATTACGATAAATTAAACGAAAACGAAAACAATACGATACGAAAAATTACGAGAACGAGATGTAGCTAGATTATAATGTGTCGAATTAATCAGCTGACAGGTGACAACCATCGTCGATCGCGGCTTACAACTCGATCGATAGAGTATTTTCACCCCATGTACCTACCAATGTGATGACAATAAAAATATTACAATAAAAACTGAAGCGGCAACCAAGCGTACGGCTCACAAGATGGGAACGGTTACCGCAGTCTATGGACGCTTGCAATACCAGAGGTATCATTCACGGGTTGCCACCTTGAGGCATAGATCGAAAGCCTCATGTGCCAGTAATTTCACCGGAAACCATACCCTTTACACCGGAACACAGCAATGCGAGTATTACTGCTTGGCGGCAGAAATATGTATGGTGGTAGTCCTTCCCCGGACGAGCTCTATCACAAATAACTCTAATAATCTAGTTAAGTTAATGCGTATTTTTGTTCACAGGTAAAGTTAACTCTCTGTTCGGGCTAGCGGAAGCGATGATGCCTCTAGTGTACGGCCCCCTTTACTCGAGGGTGTACATGGCAACCCTGAACATACTCCCTGGCGCAGTGTTCCTTCTGGGAGCCGCCATGACTGTACCAGCTGTTGCTATTTTTGGGTGAGTTACATTAAAGAAAGAGCAAAGAAGCAAGTAAAAATACTGGGCAAATGAGATTCACAGAACAGATATTTGTACTACCTACGTACAGAACGGCCACTCCCTACCTCTCACCGGTTTACTTACCCTACAACGGCCGCGATTTTGCTGGCACCACACGGCACCTTTCGCCGGCGCTGAAACTAAAGGTTCTGCAGCACGCGTTTATTTAGTTGTCCGTTGGGCCAACCATGACACTCACACTATGCGTGTGGTGAATGCGACGCTTTTGCTTCATACATTTTTTTGAGTGTCTACCTAATTCATAATCATCATTCACTCACAGCTCGAATTCAACCGCTCTGCTGGGTTTAGGCCTCCCTTTGTGTGTGCCACTCCTCTTGATCGTTGGTAAGGTGTAATATAAAGTAGGTATGTTTATGAATTAAGTAATGTAAGAATGTTCTAGATGGTAAGTTTGTAAACCCTATATTACCCTTAGACGACCAATGTGGCGCAGCGGGCGCAAGTCCGCCTGCAACGCAGAGGTTGCTGGTTCGATTCCCGCCTCTGGACAAATGTTTGTATGATCTACAAATATTTGTTCCGGGTGTTCTGGGTATTTTCTATATATAATAAAAAATATTTATCTATGTATTGTATTGTATTAAATATATATCAGTCATCCCCATAATACAGCTCTGATTAACAGCAGCTTACCTTGGGCTAGATGATGCTGTGTGGATTGTCCAGCATTATTTATTTATTTATATTATATATTTATTTATTTATATTACTGAATAAAAATATTCACTATATTTACTACCTCTGTTAGCTGTCTTTCAAACCTATCATCGTCGGCCTAGTATCAGTAGTCCGATGATTTAGTCCGATGATCGGACTGATGAGACTTTTTAGTCTCATCAGTTCGATGATGCTGATCAATACAGATCATCGGACTTCTGAGCCTTTTAGTCCGATATTTACACATTTCGACTTTCTCTAAGCGGATGTCACTTATTCATTAGATCGAAAAACAAATACTAAATTTCTGGCGCTTCGGCGGCCGCTGCCGCGGCACGCTCGCTACGCTCGCTCGCCTCGCGCGTAGTTTTTCACTAACCTAACATAACCTAAACTACTGATTTCAATCTAATGAATAAGTGACATCCGCTTAGATCGAAATGAGTAGGTTAGGTTATGTTAGGTTAGTGAAAAACTACGCGCGAGGCGAGCGAGCGTAGCGAGCGTGCCGCGGCAGCGGCCGCCGAAGCGCCAGAAATTTAGTATTTGTTTTTCGATCTAATGAATAAGTGACATCCGCTTAGAGAAAGTCGAAATGTGTAAATATCGGACTAAAAGGCTCAGAAGTCCGATGATCTGTATTGATCAGCATCATCGAACTGATGAGACTAAAAAGTCTCATCAGTCCGATCATCGGACTAAATCATCGGACTACTGATACTAGGCCTCATCGTCAGTATTAATTGATATAGGAACGACAAAGAAAGCAAACCGCTGAAATGACAGCTTTTATAAGAATAAGGCGGCGTTTCCACCAGAGATGTGCGAGGATGTGTAGCGAGGAAAGTGTTTTTAGGGTCCAATATCACTTCATTATAGCTGTCAAAGCGAGGTTTAGTAAATGAAGTTATTCTATTGGTTCCTAACAAACGCATCCCTCGCTACACATCCTCGCACATCTCTGGTGGAAACGTCGCCTTATTCTTATAAAAGCTGTCATTTCAGCGGTTTGCTTTCTTTGTCGTTCCTATATCAATAAATAGAGACGATGATAGGTTTGAAAGACACAGCTATCAGAGGTAGTAAATATAGTAAATATGTTTATTCAGTAATATAAGGTTTACAAACTTACCATCTAGAACATTCTTACATACTATTCACGTTTCTTTCATATGGTCAGGCATTACGCTACGAATTGACCACCATGTCTTGCTTACATTAAATTAAAAAAAGAAGCATACATATACACTACATAAGAGTAGTAGAGTTCTCTGTGAAAGAGCTCGTCCGGAAAAGGACTACCACCATACCTATTTCTACCACCAAGCAGTAATGCTCGCATTACTGTGTTCCGGTGTGAAGGGTATGGTTTCCGGTGAAATTACTGGCAAATGAGGCTTCCGACGTTAGCCTCAAGGTGGCAACCCGCGAGTGATACCTCTGGTATTGCAAGCGTCCATAGGCTGCGGTAACCGCTTACCATCTTGTGGGCCGTACGCTTGGTTGCCACTTCAGTTGTATAAAAAATAGCAATTGCAAACTTTCAACTCCGTGAGTCACCGGTATCCAAGTGAGGTGAAAGCGAGCTCGGTCAACGAATCATAACATACTCGTAGGACCTACTTATATCTGTTTTGTGACACTATGACAACAGACTGCAAAGGAGTTGTTTCTCGATGTATGGAGCCGGGCCTAGGTCCTTTGTAGGGGTCTGGATATTTAGATATTCAATAAAGAAACCATTTTAAGCTGTTTATTTAATTTATTTTAGCTTCTTTCACAATCTTATGTAAGTTTATCTTTGTGAAGGAGTGCAACACAACGCAAAACAACATGGCGGGTTTAACGAACAACTGGGTTATTAGGTACTGTCAAAGTCAAGATGCGTCACGATCATTGGCTAATAGCTGTCATGACGGACCTCCAGTGTTCCCGTTTTAGGAAACTCAACACAACATTTTTCCTAAAGAACTTTGTTTGTCTACATAAAAATAAAATTGTAATATAATGTTAGTTTTATATTTTTTTCCAATTTCTCTATGGTGTTACTAAGACCTAGGCCACTATGAAATTGGTTCTTACAAAGACACACAACATTGTAATATCTATCTAGTATCTTGTCAGAACAACATGGGTCTTCCCATTTTAATTATTTTTCTCGTGTTATTTTGAGTTTTATTGCGTAAATTTGGTGGCAGTTTATCCAATCTAACTTGTTTGTTTAGCACAAGTGTAAATAATTGAAATGGAAGGGTAATGTTGGTTTGTAATTTAGTCAAAGGCTTTCCTAGGGTTATAAAAGAAACGCCGCCATTTTTTTCAAAATTTTGTTTTTTTACGTTGCCATGCGACAATCAAACTCATCTACTTGACACTGGATTAACGTATGAAAAGGCGGTATGGTCTCAGGACTCTAGCCTGCCCATTGAAAGAAAAAAAAAAGCTGGCGAAATTGGCGAAATTGTGGCAAACATGCCACAGAGTCCATAAACAAAGAAGAAGAACGTCGAACTTGCAGTATAAAAAATCTTAAGTGTAGATAGTAAATTTATGTATTTGATATAATTTTCACTTAAAACGGGATATTTCGGCGCAGTTAACAGTAACTGCGCCGAAATATCGGGAGTCAATAAAACTCACAAATCATGGTAAATATCCCGTTTTAAGTGAAAATTATGTTAATAACCATGATAGTTTTAAAAATTATGTATTTGAATTGATTTTAATAATACCTTTATAATATTATTGATATTAGTTGATAAAATTGACGCTAAATAGACCGGTCATTGACCTCTTGCACCTTACTATTACATGTAGGTGAATGCTGTGGTGAACGTCGTTTTTTGAACTTTATCATAATTATATTTCTTCGTTTTTTATGCCAAATAAAAACAGGAATGTTCAAGTATAAGCGAGAGAGATCTTTAGTACGCGGTATAGATTCTCTTTTGTATAGAAAAAAGATGGCTTTATTTAGAGTAGGTCCAATAAATTAATTAATAACAAGGTCGCAGTCAGAAAGTCAAAAAAAAGTTGAACAGTTTTTTTTTAAATAAAATTTTGTATTCTCTTGACAATTTAATACATGCACCTTTTTTTTCTAACCTATATCGTCCTACTGCTGGGCAAAAGTCTCCCCCAAGGACTTCCATTCGACTGTCGCCTGTGACCTGAACTTTTTCCCACCGTCTACTATCGAAAGTGTCGATGCACTGGATAATTTATTACATGTATCTTTATTCAATGTCACGTAGCTGGCTGAGTTGTTCTCAACAGATCAACGAAGTTAAGCACTGTTCCGCGTAGTCACCATTTGGATGGGTGACCGCCAGTGGCAATTGCAACTTATCGCTCCCGTGCTTCGGAGGGCATGTTATGCCCAGCCCCAGCTTTTTCAAAGTTTTTAGGCCATGACAGAGGGCTTCGAGCTTTCGAAACTCTGTCGTCAGAGATAGCCACTGACTCATACGAACTTACTTACTATTCAATTTATTTTGAACCCGCTACCTTATGTGTTGATTTCCACAAGGCTTACACGGTCTATTGCGTTTGCTCCATTCAATAAAGCGATTGTAACGATTTCTAAGTCAAGTGGAGTCCCAACGGCTGACTCCTTCGAAGCGTTAAAATCAAGTGTTTCTCAAATGTATTGGTGTTAGAGTGAAATACAACGTGCCGGATGGTAGAAAGAGAGATTTACTTAATATTTTATAGCTATGTCTACACTTAATTTATATGTCCATCTGCACCCTGCGGTTTCACCCGCGGTTGTGAAGTCTTTTATGCTATTCCAAAGATATAGCCTTAAAGCCTTTAAGATTATAAACAAAATCATAAATATTGATAATTATGATTATCTTTTAAATAAATTAAAATTCTTTGGTGCACGACCGCTACCATACGATCACTACCACTAGACCACCGGTGCTCCAAAAATGTATGTGCGCAATGCCAATGCTCTCATACGGTGAAGGAAAACATCGTGAGGAAACCGGCATGTGCAAGAACTAAAAATTCGAAAGACATGTGCCATCCACCAATCCGCGTTGGGTCCGCGTGGTGGATTAAGACCCAATCACTCTCGCCTGAGAGTAGGCCAGTGTCCCAGCAGTGGGAACATTAGAAGGCTGTCATGATGATGATGATGATGAAATAAATTAAGTATAATCTCTAGTATTCCTCCAATGTTCTCAGCCTATTTGTTAATATAAGGTCATTCATTATCAACCTGGCAAACTTAAGGGGTAGGTTCCACACAAAAAAAAAATACTTGTACCTTTTTTTTTTTTTTTCTAAAGTACCTTTTTTTCTTCTAAACTTTTTTTTTTAATAAAATTTAAAAAAAATAATTACGTAATTCTGCTTCATAATTAGTTATCCTTGTTAGAAATCGAAAAGGCAGCGCTCGGCACGTGTTAGTGACCCGCGCGTCAATGAACTGCGGGTCACTAACCCGCGCGTCCTTGACCTGCGCGTGTCCTTGACCCGCTACGGGGCGCGCACACTCGAATATTTCATTATTACGTCGCTTAACTCGATTCCCAACAATGATAAATAATAATTGAGCGGAAAAACGTTATCGATTTTTTTTTGTTTACTTGTGATTTTTAAGACAAAACATACATAAAAAAAAAATTATAGGTAAGAAAGAAAGAAAGAAAGAAAAAACATTTATTCTGGACACAAACACAACAAACAGCGCTCAATGAATACACATTTATAATATACTTAACAATTATGTACCGAAAGACAGTAATAAGCAAGCCAAAAAAAACAATAAAAAAAAATTACAGTGAATAGGGGCATAAGATGATAGATAGGCCTGTTGTTAGGGGTACGTACATATATATTTTTTTTTAGGTGTGGAACCTATCCCTTAAGTTTGTCAGGTTGATAATGAATGATAGTTTAAGAATTATGTGCCTTATGTGTACTGTAAACCTGTTACTTTATGCTTCTTTGAAATATATCTTTATTATATATCTTTGTTCAGTTTTTTTTATACAACTGAAGTGGCAACCAAGCGTATGGCCCACAAGATGGTAAGCGGTTACCGCAGACTATGGACGCTTGCAATACCAGAGGTATCGCTCGCGGGTTGCCACCTCGAGGCTAAGATCGAAAGCCTCATGTGCCAGTAATTTCGGAAATCATACACACCGGAACACAGCAATGCGAGCATTACTGCTTGGCGGCAGAAATAAGTATGGTGGTAGTCCTTCCCCGGGCGAGCTCTATCACAAAGAACTCTACTAGTTTTTAGTATTGCTAGCAGGCTAGTTTAAATGCATAATATTTTTATTTAATTAATATCACAATGATCATTTTGAAACGTCCGTCTTAATTTTGTGAATTTAAGCCAGTCCCACGCGTCGCAGGGTTGTACTTACTGTCAATAGATCATTAACTTAATTGCTAACCCATTTAATTGTTTACTTTCCGAGAAATTGATTAAATCTATACTAATATAGTAAAAAGAGAAGATTTGTATTTTCGTATTTTTATTTGTTACGAATAAACTCAAAAACTACTGGTCTGATTTCCAAAACTTTTTGACCATTCAAATGCTACATTATCCCCGAGTAACATAGGCTATATTTATTACTAGCGACCCACCCCGGCTTCGCACGGGTGCGGTTTCATTGCACCCGCGCGAAGCTGGGACGGACGGAGTAATAAATAAATTAATAATACTGGACACTCAATAATACTCCACACAGCGTCATGTAGCCCCAAGCTAAGAGCTTTGTGTTATGGTTACTAGATCAGTATATCAGTCATATACTTATTATAATACAATAGATAGATATTTTTTAGTATACATAGAAAATACCCAAAAACACCCGGAACAAATATTTGCAGATCGTACAAACATTTGCCCCCAGGCCGGGAATCGAACCCGACGAACCTTCTGCGTCGCAGGCGGACTTTCGCCCGCCGCGGTACATCGGTCGTCGATTGACTAACATTGATAACAAAGCAACAATAACTAATTTGAACAGCAATGTGGACACAATATCTGGTGTTAAAACCTTGCATGCCGTCTGCAGGTAAGGAAATACCTTCTGTCCGATAATATTTATTGAAGTGCTTTATGTAATTTGAAATAATATCTTACAAACGTGACAACTGTATGATATTTTAAGTATTTAATGTTTTTTAACGACCAATGTGGCGCGGTGGGCGAAGGTCCGCCTGCGACGCGGAGGTTGCGGGTTCGATTCCCGCCTTGGGACAAATGTTTGTAGGATCTGCAAATATTTGGTCCAGGTGTTCTGGGTGTTTTCTATGTATAATAAAAAATATCTATCTATGTATTGTATTGTAATAAATATATATCAGTCATCTAGTACCCATAATACAGCTCTGTTTAACAGCAGCTTACCTTGGGCTAGATGATGCTGTGTGGATTGTCCAGCATTATTTATTTATTTTAATAATATTATAGGTATTTCTAAAGCAAAAAATTAGTTGGGTTTCACCATATAATAACGTTTGATAAATACATGCTCGGAATATTATAGGGACTCGGTTAGGCGAGTGTTGGCTGAGAAGTGCGAGGTTGTGGGTTCCATCCCCGCTGCAGGACAAATACTTGAATTATATTTAGACTGTTTAATCTAATAATTTCTGTGTGTAAAAATGTCTGCCAATTTTTTTTATTTTATTTATCACCACTATTATATTTTACTTTGAACTGATACTTATTTTTTGACGACCGATGTGGCGCAGCGGGCGCAGGTCCGCCTGCGACGCGGAGGTTGTGGGTTCGATTCCCGCCTCGGGTAAAATGTTTGTACGATCTAATATTTGTTCCGGGTGTTCTGGGTATTTTCTAGTCAGCTAGTACCCATAACACAGGTCTGTTTAACAGCAGCTTACCTTGGGGCTATTTGATGCTGTGTGGATTGTCCAGCATAAATATAAATAAATAAAAATAAATAAAAATTCTTGATTTCCATGTATTTTATACATGTACTAATTTAACACCCACCAATACAAATTAATTTATTTATTAATTATCAAATTATTATAAAATTGAGCTTTCAATAAATAAAGACACATTTTAATGTTTTTATTTTTTAAATTGTATCAGAAACGCATGTAAAATAAGATCATTGCCTGTTTGTTTATTTTTGGGCACATTAGTTCCACGTTTCTGTCTTTGACCTAAAAGTGTAGGTAAATATCCTTTAATCAATGAAACCAATAAAATGTTGAATTTTATGAATTCAATTTGATTTTACGATTTTCCCTTTACGAGTGTACTTATGAGTTTTTCACAATTTGCCAATGCTAGCAGCGATTCGTGAGGTATCGTAGTTAGACGTTCTCATACATCTTGACCCTTGACTTGCAGATTAAGCAAACTTTTGTCCTGCCGCGGGAATCAAATCCGCTGTTCCAAAAAGTAGAAATCAGACGTTACCTTGACAACCAGAATCCAACTATATCAATTTAACCTTTAGCTGTTCTAAACAAATATAATTATCTATATTTTACAATCTATGACAAAAAGATGAAACATAATATTTCATTGAACATAATACTCTTGATCCTCGGTAAAGATGTAGGCAGCTTGTAGGTACGAGCAATATCTATGTCTCTGTTTAATATGAGATAATCCCGTACTAGCAAACAAAAAATATTTATCGAAGATTACCTTCACTATTTGCAGACTAAAGTGTCAAGGGTACCTATATAAGTGACTGTTACCACTCGAAATAGCTCATTACATTAATAACCAATCTCTATCGTTAAGAACTTACTCATTGTAAATTAACTGTTTGTAAGATGACTGATTAGTGTCGTTCGTATTCTTACAGATGGATGTACTTTGAGCAGCGAGAGGATAACAAACAAGTCGACGAAATGGAAAATGTGGCCAAAGAAGTGTAGTGGACAATAAGCTTAAAATGTATCAGTGAATGTGTTAGTGAACAATTTAGCGTGCATATGCGAGAATGTAATAAAAAATAACTCCGATAGTTTATTTTATTTTAAAGTGAGAACCGAGTAATACAATCGTGTGTTTCATAACAATCTGATTGTCGAGATGATCCCGTAGTGTGTTTGAATTGTCGCGATAGTTTATTTTCGATTCCACCGAGTGTTTGTGGACGCATTACGGACTGATATGGCAACATAAGAGTGTTTGCTTACACAAAGCCGAACAATAGGTCCCAACTCCCAAGCGACGCATCCACGACGTCCGCAACTCGGCACTAGGGCATATTTATCTATCGGCATTCAAATACTGCGCTCTACTCTAACAACAATGTGATACTGCTGTGCCTCCACGGACCCCTCACTAGACTGCGCCGTTTCTCGGAACCGTACCTGTACAAATACACAAGTGATATTTAAACATCTTTAAATATAATCATACAAAATGGACAAACCAAGCAGTTCGGACGCGAAACAAGAAGGTGTCGAAGAGCTGCCGCTAAGAACATCAACGAAAACGGATATACAAAACATGACCTTTTTGGAGAAACTTAAATTTGCAAGAGCAAATATCACCGTGGAACCGGTTTTGGCTCTGTTTGTGATGCCGAGTGTACTTGCTATGCTTGCGACACAAAACTTGAATCTGGATAAAGCGTGTCGCGTCAATTTGGGCTTCGGTGACGATGTTTGTACGGCGCTGCGGCTCAGAAAGCGCGCTAACCACACCTTCGAGGAGGATGAAGTCCAGAAATTGATAGCCTCTGTGCAAGCCTGGAAGAGTATCGTGCACACCTCGTTGCCCACTCTCCTCATGCTTTTCATCGGCGCGTGGAGCGACAAGACCGGCAAGCGTAAAATATGCATGCTAATGCCAATCTTCGGGGAATTCATGACTTGCTTTCTCAATATTATAAACACGTACTTTTTCTACGAGGTTCCGGTGGAATGGACCGTGTTTATGGAGGTGATATTTCCAGCTCTGACCGGCGGTTGGGTGACCATGTTCCTTGGCGTGTTCAGCTACCTGGGAGATATAACGTCAAGGGAGACGAGGACTTTTCGAATGGGGATTCTGAATCTGTGCATGACGGTAGGATTCCCTATAGGAATGGGGTTAAGCGGGGTGCTGCTGAAGTTAATGGGTTTTTATGGGGTATTCTTTGTGTCAGGTGGATTGCAGTTCATCAATTTCTGCTATGTACTATTTTGCCTCGAAGACCACACTTGGCTGGAGAACAAAGACAAAGTTAGTAACGATTTATTTCACTATTAATGTTTTATTTTGCCAGCCTTTCTTTCATAGATTATTTAATTTCAGGAAAAGAAAACGGGTTTTATCGGCTTTTTCAGGGAGTTCTTTGACTTCCATAGCCTGAAGGAAACACTTGGAATTGCCTTCAAGAAGGGACCTAATAACAGACGACTGAGGATATGCTTGATATTGACTGTGGTCTGTCTGGTATTTGGACCTATGTTTGGTAAGTTATTTTTTT